>JAUMHF010000024.1:8750819-8795497 GCA_032359275.1 Microctenopoma steveboyesi
CTTCTCTAACATAAACAGAAAGCAGCGATTACTTGAAATTAACACGAAAGTGTTTCGATTAGATGTTGTGACAATGTGTGAGTTGTTTTATTTTGAAAAATAAAATAATTTTCCTTTGATAAAACGCTGGTGGATAATGACGCAGGTGGCAGGTGATGACTTGATTGCTTTGTGATTTTGTTTTCATTATGCTTGAAAGCTATGTTGCTGTTAACAGGTTGAGATCTTCCAGGTGATCTTACTGTGTGGAGTGTTCTGGGAGGCGCTGTGGCTTCTGGGGATCATCTGTGCGAGCTTCTCACTGAGGTACATCCCTGGGTCCATGTATCTAAACAAAAGATCTTCTCCTGCAGTTTCTTGACTTTACTAACAATGATTGAAAAGGTTCTGGCAGTGAAGCCAAAGTATGTAAACACGTCTTCTGCACATGTTGATTATAAAGTGCACAGTCCACAGGTTTCAAATGATTGTATAATACATTATAATATAAAGTTGTCCAAAGGAAGCCCCCCCCTCTGTGTATACAGCACACTCTTGTTATGCCCGTAGTATTAAATAGTATTGTAACAGGTACACCCCTACAGCTCCTTGTTTGGTTTTATTTTTCATGCTTTGTAGATATTTATCTGAAACCTCTACACATTTTGTGTTTGAGAATGCTCTACTTTTGGGTGAAGTAGCCCTTTAAGCATAACTTCAACAGAGAATTGTCTTCTTTGTGTGACTTCAGATGCAAACAACACTCCTGTTTGCTTTAATCAGAAGCTGCAGTCACAGGTTTTTAAATGTTTAAACTTCCTCCCAAACTTTAATGTTATTTCTGTATAACGATACATATTTAAAACTGGCATCCTCAGCCTCATCTTCTAGCTGCACTGCCTTCACGCAGCCCTAATAGCCTCTTGTCCTGCTAATGCAGCCTCCGTTTGGAATACGGCGCGTATCATTGTAGAGAACGTTCTGTGCTGCAGAATAATTATTACAGAGAAGGAACACACACACATTTATTTTTGATTAACCAATGGGATGAATAAAAGTTCAAACAGCACTGATTTGGTAGTGGGCCTCTCTGAGGGCAGACAACATTACTCTGGTCTGTTTATGGTTACTGAAGTGTATGTAGTTAAATGTATTGTTCCTTTTGCTGTGTTCTTCTCAAGGATCGAAACTAACATGAGAAGTCTGACTAGAAGCTTTGACACGGCAAACACCAAAGCTATGGCAGCACAGGTGCACCTGGGTGAGTTTATTTATGGTTTAACAGCAGGTGCAATAACAACTGTCACGCTCTAGTGTCAGACACAACATCCCTCAATGCTGTGGAGGTGAGAACAGCGTTGTTAGCACATTTATTTCAACTGCTGGGCATTCCTGCCAAAGCCTTACGAAGCACAGCAGGAAGTAGCGTATTAAGGGTTCAGTCCGTTTTTATTCAGACAAACCTGAGATTCACCAGTGTGAGATTCTTTCTGGTTTTCTTCTTTCCAAACCTATCGCAGTAGATTTTGTTACCAGAGACATTTAAATCAGCGGTGTTGACGTGCAGCAGAATGTAATAACGATCCCTCAGCACTGGCTAAATGTATGGAATGAGTTTTAATAAAGAGGAAATCGTAGTGTCAGGAGCAAGAACTTTTTTTCTACTTGAGTATCTCCATCGCTCCTCTAGGGGTCCTGACCCTCAGTTTGGAACAACTTATCTAGACTCACCCAGAAATGGGAAAGCACCCAGAGCATTTGAGTTCACTAGATCTGCTGTTATTAATTAATGAGCACAGTGCTGCAGTACAACACCTGTAGAGTTGAATCGATGTGTCGAGTAGATGGTCAAGAAATGACAAATAGAAAATGCAGGAGCGCTGCATCGCCTCTTGAATTATGTTGAACGTGTCTACATGTACATTGTGCCGTCATGTGAGTAAACCTTTGAAGACTTTTAATGTTAGGTTTCTATCTAGTGAATAAATTATTCTGTGTATGAAGTAGTGTGTTGGTGGAGAGCCACCTGCTGGATAAACATAGTAAGGACATGCAACAAGTGAGACACTGCACTACTTTTCACTGTGAAGTCCATTACAAATTAAGGGAAATGCTTACGATCCCGTTAGTGGGATTTACCAGAGACTTGTTTGACTACTGTACTTTCTGATGAACTGCTTTTTGTCAATGCAGAGTACTCAACTAAAGGTACTTTAGTGGTCTAGTCCAGATACGAGGTAGAAATGTAAGGACATATCTGTTCCATAAAGACCAGCCTTTTAAACTTAGCATCCTCTACATGTATGTGTATTAGACCTAATTTAGTACTACACACAAACATCCCAACCCTGTTTACAACACGCAGACATTAAGGAACATACAAGCTAATTATAAAGGGATTTAATCTTTATTTAGCCTAATACAGCACAGTGCAACGGTTCCCCTTAATCCAGCGTTGACACGGTAAACCCTAGGCCCAACATGACTGGTCAGCAATAGGCTGCAGCCAGCATGGTTAGATGTAGTAAATGACTTGATCGCTCCCTTTGTTGTGACTGATAGAAGTCGCTACAACACACGGGACAAGTTGAGACATAATGTGTGATTGCACTTTGATTATTATGCTGCAACATGTCTCTGAATGGGTAAAAGTTGGAATAAGGTGTTTGTTGGGGTGGGCATTAAATATGTAGGTGCAATTTTAAAGGTGGAATGCAAGAAATATCTCCTCTCTCAAATAATTTCTATCCGATGAACGTTGAAGTGCGAATGCTGCTTAAGCATTGTAGGATGAAGAAGAGACATTTCCTCCGTGGCCTGTCCAGTTGGTGTGGATGAAATGACCGGGGTTTGACAGGAGTTCATATGTGTGGGCTCCAAAATAATCCCTTTGGGCCTAAACAGAACAAACAGGATGAATCAGATACAGGCAAATGGGTATAAACTCATATAGACCTGACAGCCTACACAAACAGTTGCCAGCTGCATATGATCTATTAAATCCGTCAGACCTCCAAAATCGACCATCTGCTCAGCGAACCCTGCGGCTCCCACTGTTGTCTTACCTGGAGGAGGTTTGCTGGCAGCTTCTCGTGTCTGTAGCCGTCATAGAAGGACAGAGCCGTGGTGAAACAGGGCATGGGGATGCCGTGCTGCACTCCAGTGCTGACTGTTCTGCGCCATGACTCCTAAAAGAGATTAACCATCATTTAGTCGGAGCTAATTTCATTTGGCCACTGCAGGGAACTGGTCATAAAAAGAGGTCTTCAACAGAGCAAGAGCCAACTTCCACCTGGGTCAAATTCAATTTCAGTCCAATAAAAACAGTTTGAGTCCTGTTCTATCACGAAGAGCCAATGTGTCATCAGCTCTGTCCAGTCTTCATTTGAGTGGCGGCAGTGTTTTGCAAAGAAAGATGGACAAAGTCATTTAAGAAAAGTGGCACCAAAGTACACAAAGTACTGCCTTCTAACCACACCTGGTGCTTTAATATACACGAGTAGTCAGAAAGGTTTGGACACACAAAATGGTTTTATAATGATCACTTATCCTCCTAATTTAATAACTATACACTAGCAAGCATTGTGTAAATGGTAGTTAAAAAGACAGTTCATTTATAATATTAATGTCTACACTGCATTTCAGATTAGAATTTGTGTTAAAAACTCCAGCTTCCAGTCGTTTCTGCATTTGTCCAAGCTTTTGACTGGTAGTGTGTTTCCGTTTGAAAATCAACTACACAGACTGATGGGTCAACAGATGCTGCTTCTCCTTTCTTCGTAAATCGCTTGTTTTGTAACGTTTGTGGCTTAGCAGGTTAGTCTTTGGACACTTTTGGCTTCATCATACCTGACAGTCCTGCACAGCGTTATTGAAGAAATTGTCCAGAAGTAAGTTCTGCAGCCCTGCATCCCTGTCAAATGCCTCTTTAATTTTACCCAGGAAGACGCTGGTGGGGAGGAGAAAGGCCAGCATTATTGTTAAAGAAACTAAAATAAAAATATATATCCATTTAAAATCACATAATTGTATTCCTGTACATTGGAATCAAACCTGATACCACGATAAATGCCCTTTGAAAATCATTAAATGCAGGCTGGCAGGTCATACCAAGTGTTATTTGCTTTAGGTTTGCCCTGTGTAACCTGGTGATTACACAGATCAAACCAGTGTCACAACCATCATTTCCTAATTTTCACAGCCAGTCCAATTTCTCACTCAAGTATTTCAACAAGGGGCAATGACAATGATTTCCTTTATGGGACGGTCCTTTGTCCTACAAGTAAAAATACTAAGATTTTAAGAAGGTGAACAAAAACTTCTCCACTTCAGTTTTCTGACTTGCTCAAGATGTTCTCTCTTGTGCTGCCCAACCACAGTTTTCACCATCAGTGTGAAAGATCCCTGTTGACATTACGTTGCACAAGCGAGCAGTGAGGCAAACATATGATGTGATGACACCGGGTTATATGCACCTTCGAATGATGCAGCCTCCTCTCCACATCAGAGCGATTCCGCCATAGTTGAGGGTCCAGCCAAACTCTTTGGCTGCCTGCCGCAGCAGCATGAAGCCCTGTGCATAGGAAATGATCTTGGAGGCGTAGAGGGCCTAGAGAAAAGAAATACATGTAGTCTGATACAAAGCCATGATTTAAATTAGTCATTGCAAATTCCTTTACAATGTTTATACATAACCATACGCACCTACAACACGTTTTTCCATGTACAAAGTGACCTCTATAGCACTTTAGTAGTTCAGAAGAACAATTTCAGTGTCGCTGTTAAAATATACAAAACTTATTTATGAAAACTCTAATAAAATGTCTCCTCAAGTATCACCTTTATGGTATAAATAGACCACAAGGGTTTGATAGAAGTCAAAATCTAATACAGACACATTTTTGCAGCACTGCAGAAAATGGTCAACCAGCAAAAACCTGTTCCTTAAACCAAACCTCAGTTCATCTTTACACTGCCGACCTAAAATCTGAAGGGCTGAATAATTACAGTACCAAATAAAAATATCAACCTGACATTCAACTCCTGAGAGAAAGACAGTTGTAATATATGGTCCTGTAATAAGACACACACACACACACACACACACACACTTTTTTTGTAAAGCTTCTTGTAAGTGTGATGCGGGTGTTTTCCTGTCCTGCCATGGTTTTTCTAAATGAGATCTTATTATGTCACACTTGGCGTTGTATGAGAATATACATCGTTTTCCAAGCAGATTTTAGGTTTTTACAGTCCACTGTACTGCATGTTCTACCTTTCTAATATCCTCCAGGAACGTAGCCTTGTTGCCACTGAATTTGACCCCCTGTGGGCCTGAAAGACTGCGGCTGGCCTCCACTCTCTCATCCTTTAGAGAGGAAAGGCATCTGGCAAAGACAGCCTCCCCTAAAATACACACAGAAAGGGAGGGTGCAGGAGACAAGGGTAGAGAGGGACAAGGTTAGCCACGAACACACAAGAGTTCCTGAAACCTGACATAAAAAATGTATTACATAGGTTATTCTGAGCAATGCCAAACACAAGCCTTGCTGCATTCAGAAGAAAACAATGCCCAAGGTTCGGCATGACTTAGCAGTAATGCTGCAGCAGGGCTTGTCTTACTACACTAGTGAAACAAAATGGGGCTTGCCAGATATCACCTAAGAAGTTAGATTTATTCTCCCTTTTCAAGAAGAAAAAAAAAAAAAAAAGTTGGCCAAGCATGACTTGCTAAAAACGGGACAGCTGGGTGATGCAACCCTCAGGCAGTGTCAGAGGGAAAATGTGTCTAGTGTATAAACTTTCCTGGTGAGGAATGTAATCCCTCTATTGGGAGCAGAATTCCTCTCACGCAGACTCTACCAACGGCTCCACAATGACTCACGTGAAGCCTTTATACTGCCTGTCACAAACCCTGACCCTGACAGGGATCAGGGAAACTGATGTGAAATCTAATGTGAACACCAAAGTGTTGGAGACAAAATGAGAGCAGAGTTTCAACTACAAAATATCTACATCATTGGAGGAATATTACTGTCGCACATGTTTAATTTCCGGTCTTAACTATCCGTTTAGAGGAACATCCTCTCTTGTCAAACTTATTTGACGACACCTACTCGTCCCGGGTTCTTTCCTCATGAGCTGCAGCTGTTTAGAAAGCCGGGAGACAATCACAAAGCAAAGACCAAAGCCAAATCCCCCTTATGTCACCTGAGATGAGCAGCACACTAGAAAAGCCTTCAATCTTCTTAGGGGCCAAAACATATCAAGCCTGTTCCTGGGAGAGGCTCACTGGCCAGCACAGTTTTTTAAGTTGACAAAGCTCAATCACTGACTTCACGGGCCTTTTATTTGATCAGGTTGTGTTGAAACCACAGCATGTGTCTGATAATACTTTTTGCTGAGTCATCATGACTGAAAGCAATCTGGAGGAGGAAACCAGACACTTTGTCTACAACTTCTTCCTCCCTCTTACCGATCAGAGTAACAGGTGTGCCATACTCCAGAGCTGAAATTGCCGTCCACTTCCCTGTGCCTTTCTGTCCCGCACTGTCACGGATCTTGGGCAGCAGATGTGTACCATCAGACTCTTTGTATTTAAGAATGTTGGCCGTGATTTCAATCAGGAAGGAGTCCAACTCTGTCTTATTCCAGCTGTCAAAGGCCTAAGGGAAAAGAGTCAGCCAACATGTAAGTTTTTATGGTGCACACGTGTCATAATACTAGTCCAGATTACATCATATAGCTCACCTGTGCCATCTCATCATGGTCCATACCCAGAACATCCTTCATCAGGTGATAGGCCTCGCATATCAGCTGCATGTCTCCGTACTCAATACCATTATGGACCATTTTAACGAAATGTCCTGCCCCCTCATCTCCAACCTGCAGAGGAAAGGGGGTGAGAATATAATAAAACCCTTACCTAAACACCACAATGATCATTATGTACATAAAAACTCACCCAGTCACAACAAGGTTCTCCTGTTCCCACCTTCGCAGCAATGCTCTGGAAGATGTCTTTTATGTGTGGCCTTAAAAAAACAAAGCAACAGAAATCATTTGCATGGTTAGAATACAAGACAGGTGTTCTTATTTTAATCAGTGAGTTTATTAGCTCTGTACCCTACATGCAACACTGAACACACCCAAAAGCCTCACCAAGCCTCTTTATGTCCTCCGGGCATGAGTGAGGGTCCATAACGTGCTCCCTCTTCTCCACCACTGACGCCACTGCCCACAAACAGCAAGCCCTTCTGTTTCAGACTCGTACAACGCCGCTGTAGGACAGAGACACAGACAGTGAAAAGGCCAAATCAGACATAAAGCTTTACTTTCCCAACAGAGATTCTCCAACTTACTGTTGTGTCTCTGTATTCAGAGTTGCCACCGTCAATGATGATATCCCCAGCCTCAAGAAGAGGAGCCTGAGGAATGAATGCAGCACAGAAATAATCACTTTAATGAGATTTTCACAAATCATTTTAACCACAGTTCTGCAGAAACAGACCAGTTTGTCGACGAAGTCGTCCACAGCCTGTCCAGCCTTGACCAGCAGTATGATCCTTCTGGGCTTCTTCAGCTTGGACACCATGTCCTCCAGAGACTCAGCTCCAATCACCTTAGAGCCCTTTGCCTCGTTCTGCAGGAAGTCGTGCACCTTGGACACTGTTCGGTTGTAGGCACAGACCTGATGGAAAGGTTTCGTGATTATAGTGTACAATAAGAGGAAAGTTGAACAAGCTTGACTGCCAAGAAAGAAAAATTATAAAGTAAATATATGAGTAAATATAAAAATCAGTAGTACTTTAATATTCTACCTATACAATAGAAATGAGGAAGTGGCAAAGGAAGGTGTTAACTTCATGCAGTGGTTCCGAAACACCAGGGCTAAACCCGACCCAACTAGTACCTGTAATTATTAAACTGATATGGAGGAGTGAAAGTATTTCAGTGTAAAGTATTAGAAGTTGCACAAAACAGTAATAAAGTACCAGTACCCCAGAACTGTGCTGCCATACTACTACTACTACAAACTCATAAGTCATCTTACCACAAAGCCATGGTCATTCATGTTCATGATGAGGTTCTGGCCCATGACAGCCAAACCAATCAGTGCAATGTCTGCTCTGCAAAAACAATCAGCAATAAATCTTATTTATTCATATCATAATAATCATTCAAAACTAAATCATATATCTGACTTCATAACAAATTTGTACTACAATAAAAATGTTAAAAGGAATTAAATGTATCTTAAAAGTGACAACTTGTGATTTAGTTTTTAACTTTAAATACCACATATACAAAAGTTTCACGTCTTCACTACACTAAAAGCACATTTTTATTCGGTGGCATGTAGAACTGTAGCTGGCTGCAGTTGTAGTCAACTGCAGTGTCATGTTTAATTCCCATAAAGCTGAATGAGGTTCTTCCATCTCTGTCTTGGGTTCCTTGTCACCTCCCTGACAAAAGGCCATTATTGCACAATTAATAAGTTTGGCCAGGCAGTCAAATCTAGTTCGGTTGACTTCAAACCTACAGTATTTCATAAATAGTGAGGTTGCGGTGTTTGGTCTCATTACAATTTTAATCTCACAGCCTTATTTTTTTCCCCGTTTAGACACGCAGCACGAGACAATACACACGCGCGTCTTCCTAAACTATGTCCAATCAGGTTAATTGGTCACAGGTGGCTTCAACCAGACGCATCTCCCGGAAAAATTAAAAACAGGCAACATGCACCTGACCACCATGCAGAGCCACAGCAGAAAATGATCATTTATATACTAAAATACACAGCGTAGATCATTAGGAAACACGGTAATTCTATCAGTTCATACTAATTGATTTTTGTACCTTACTGTGACTCATAAATGACGAGAAAACACTCAACACACTCAATACTCATATACAACGATTTAACCAGTTAAAACAGACCCATCATCTATCTAAATCCAAAGTAAAACACATTAACGTTAGAAACTTACTGAGCCATGATGTACTGCGTGTGAAGTAACGACTGTGTCCGATTGAGAGTCGAGCTCACTTAGATGTCTACTTCACCTCAGACTTCCTCCTCGCTGCTTTTTCTCTTCCTCCTTCTCATGTCAACATGACATGTGTGACGAACAACACCCGTACAGTGTCAGCCAATCAGAGGTCAAACAGAGAGCTAAAGCGATCTTCTGATTGGTCCAGAAACCTGAGCAGACTTGTGCATTTTCCTATTGGCTGCTGCGACCGTCACTCATTTAGTATCATCACACACCCTCAAACGAACAGATGCCGATTGTTTGACCGAAGTTTTTTATAAAAAATCTATACATTTAATAATAACCGAGTAGATTTACTCGAATGTGCTAAATATGAACAACATAGATATAGGACAGCATTTATTTTTACCGGAAAAGATTATTTTCAATATTAATTTCGGTGTACTCCCTGTACTGGCTTGTGATTTCTTTCATAAAAACATGTTTATGTATTCTATTTGTTTTTGCCAAGATATTTCTGAGTAATTAGCAGGTTCAACTTGAATTGGCAGAGGTTTAAAAGTATTACAACTGGTAAAATAGATTATTTATAAATACACATGGTCTGATCTTGATCTTTTTTCTGCCTCCCCAGATAATCATTCTGCCAGTAATTTTAGCCGGAGCTGAATTATTGTTCTGCAGTTAATTATTTGTATGTCTGTTATTCTAGAAACCACATATACAGTACAAGTATATACTCTATTTCATAATTATGAAAGAATTCAAATTGTTCACTTGCTACACCAAAGGTGTGCGGGCGAAGTGAGGCTGTGCACAAAAGAGAAGACAAACAGGGAGCACTTGTTCTGCTAATGCACAGTTTGCACGTTTATTGTTGCCTCATTCACTAAACAGTTCAATGGTGCAAGTTTACCATACACGGAATTAGGATATCTGCATGACACATCTATGCTATACAGCGAATGGATTATAATTATTACAAATACAGTAAACATATTTACATTTTAATTCAAGCTCCATACAACACAGATATTTACAAAATAAGTATGAAAATGAAACCAATCTGACATCTAATGTACAGTGTTAAAGTCATGGTGCGTCTTTCAAACGGGAACAAAGTTAACTGATATTGTCAAGGGGGAACATGGAAAATATCATGGCTAGTTTTGTTTGAAAGGCATCAACAGAAAAAAAAAGTGTTGAGGTGACTCAAGACACCGGCACAAACAATAGTATACTGTCATTTTAGATGTCACTAGCTACGCTGTATCATATTCCCTGATATTAGATGAATATAAAATGAGTTAGAAACCATCTTTGTTTTGTTAGGATGGCTGGTTAGTATGAGTATAGGAGTAATTGTTCTTCAAATCAAAAGCAGAGTTTCACTCAAACCACTTTCTAATGAAAATGAAGCATTATTGTAACTAACCTCCTGTGAAAAGATGCAGTGGGTTCCATTTGTTTTTTTAGTTTTAATGAGGAAAAGAAAAACACATCTTCATTGTACATTCAACTTTCTCCCAGTTCAGACTGGAGCAGGCTACCACACCAACATTTGGTTCATTCTGAGCAGAACAACTAAACCGCACAGGCTATTTGATTAGTTAGTTGAACCTTGTTATTAATATATGTGCAAAAAGCTGCAAACTAATATATACATTGCAAATAAAAAAATCCACAATCCACAAATAATATATCTCTGCAAATGAGTCACTGAAGTGAAAATGTTTGCTCTGACATTATTCATATGGATATGTTATCGCCCACATGTTGAGTACGCTGAGGTTAATGTGAGTTACATTGCACTTTGAGATTTGATCAGTGCATAGATTGTTTTTTTTTGTAGTACGGGTTCCTTAATAGACAAAATATTTTCTCTGAAACAATTAAATAGTGTTTCCTGACCAGCAGGCTGGCTGACCTGAGGGCAGTCTTATTCATTTTGACCTCTAAGAGAATTATGATCTGCATTTGCAACAACAACAAAAAAATGAAAATATGTTGACAAACCACTGACAGCTGTAACAGGTGCCTCTGATTCAACACTCTTAACACTAACTTCCCTCTCTCATACGCTACAGTAGGCTTACTACTGGTTCGCTGGCCAGAGTGTATTACTGCCCATCTGTACTTACCACAGCTCTGCCATTGGTAGAGACAGAGGCACCAAATACGTCAGAATTTACCAGAAGCCTAATGTAGCAGCTGTATTAGCATGTACAGAGCAAAGACTTTCATAAATAATATTAGAAGTAGAAGCTTTCAGTATACTCTCTCCCTTTAATATATAACTTCATTCTTTTGAGAAACAGCTATCCAGTGTAGCCTTGATATGTGCTGTTATCAGTGTTCCTGATACTCAGAGATAATCCTGCACTGAACATGTGTGATCGGCCCTTGTCTTGCTATAGATATGTGTTGATGTGCAAAATAAGGTTAAACACCAATATAGTTGGTTAGAAATCAATAAATAAATGCCCTCTGTTACATTTCATATAAAACTTCATCATGGAATGATTAAGAGCATAGTAGAAAAAAACAATGTTAAAAAAAAAAAAACTTCCCTCGACCCGGTGAAAGTTAGATGAGGTTCAAGAACTAAATAAACACGGTGATCTGTGGTGCTGCTGAACAGTAAGTACTTCATTTCTAGCGATTCCACCTGTCTCTGGTGTGACAGTGAGGGGAGTCATGGGGTAGACCGTGTCATTATCTGTCCTGCAGGCTGGGCGCGAGCAGCATCACAGGGTTGGGATAGAATCAAGGCTACGCGCTTTCACTTCTTCGTTTTGTCTACAACGTCTGCGATGGTTGGGTGAATTGTTAGCATATGTTGAGTCTCCATTTAGGTCCGAGTCTCGATGTGTTGGCCTAAGAAGAAAACTGCTAAGAGCTGGAGGAGCATTTTAAATGATCCCAGAAAAGACTGTGTGTACAAATGACATCCACTCCTTAGTACTGTCCATCTCCCTCCTCCTCGTGTGCCACTCAACACCCTGCTTTCTCTTACCAAATATGTTCTCCTGCATTAACAAACCGTCATGTTTTCACTACTGAGATCTGAAATATTGTTGTGCATGTTTCTTCATGTTGACACAAATGCATGATCGTAAGTAACAACTCACTGACTGACGGCACTACTCGGGGCTGGAGTATGTACATGGAGTGGATCTAACTATCACATGGACATCAGTGCTGCTCTCATTTCCTGCAGAGCTGGGACACATTTTTCACATTTTGATTCTTTAATTTAAGACGAGGCAGCGGCCTAATGCAGATCCCAGAGAAAACTGAATGAATCAATTAGCAGCACTAGTTCTTGAAGTGGCCTAGCTTTTCCTAGGTTGTCTGATTTGTTCAAATTCTTTTTGAATAGGCAAACCTGATCTTCTCCTAAGGACTGCTGCAGTTATCATGCGGGCATATTAACAAGAAAAATAAATCAATCAAAATAAAACTCTTCAGCAGACAGGTAACACTGATAGAGACAATTTTCACAGGTGATTGGCAAACTGAAAAATAGTGGCCAGAAAAAAAAAATGTTTCCGAAAATCGTGCACACACAAGTAGACTATTACAACATGCTACTAGTTAGGGAATGACAACAGAGCGGAACAAAATTAGACCCAAACATTGTCATGAAAATAAAAACAGGAAAAGCTGAGGAGGAGGAGGCGGCGGAGAGAAATTGAGAGGAGGGAAGGTAAGTTGGCAGGGGACTGCTGGAGGGAGAAGGGAGGAAACATTTTCTGGAAATGAAGCTTTTAGACGCATGAAAGAAGACTTAAGCCACAAGTCTACTTACAAGAGAAAACTGTCAAGAATCACAATGAGTAATAAGTGTTAACACTTGTTATGTTCAAAGGCTTTTCAGAAAGAATGGAAGCCGTGGTTTCCCGTGTGCTGCGCGTCTCACTCAGTTCTTCAGTAGGCCGCTGCGCCTCCTCGCCAGCTTAGATCTGTGGAAATGATTGTGATGAAGATTGTGACGTACAGTGAAAGTGCAGTGTCAGAAACGTTTGTGTTTACCTTATCGTTCCTGCTAGCAGAGGATTGAAAGCGTAGAGCCAGTCGTTCATGTCCTTCTCGTTGTTGGCCTGCAGCAGGATTCCTCGATGTTTTGTGCACACGGCAAATGTGTTGGGAGTCTATAAAGCAAACAAATATGTGTCATACTGCACATCTTTAGGAGTTTTTAGGAAAAACACACAGTTTTAGGTCACTAAATAAAAGAACAACCTTCTGAATGTTATCTTTAAACTGTACCTTGAGCATGGCCTGCTGGTCTTCGCTGTACTCCACCTGTGCTGTGGAGAGGTTCAGGACGCCCCGCTCCACTGGGTCCTTGTCACTGTTGTAGATAAAGACGTAGGGCCGGCGGACAACAACAAAGTGCTTCACCCATGAGTTGGAGCGCGGCTCCATGAAACTCAGGAAACCCTTCTTAGACACAACAGATCTGATGAGGAGCAAAACAAAAACACCAGTCAGTATTTTTGTCAAACAGTATTTAATTTTCTTCCAGGTTGAATCACCTAGGTTCAGTAATTCAAATCTATTTAGATCCTTTCTGCTTGGATCAGAAAACAGGATTATTCATATAAGTGGGCTGTCAAAATGACATCACTGCACATTGTAGTAAAAAGAAAATCATTAAGACTAAAATAACAGCATAGACCAAACATGGCGTTACTCACCCTGGCCTCATTTCTTCAATATCAGGCACTAAGTTGAGGAACTCGTTCTTTCCAGCTCGAGCTAGATAAGACGTCTCCAGAGCGGGAACTATTGGGAAGTTCTCGTAGTCCGAGCAGGAGGGACTGGAGGCACGAGAGCGGTTCTCTGGGGTCCTTAGGAACACAGTACAACAAATAAGCATTACGCTGACAACCTGACAATAATACGATTCTGATAGAAAGCAGGGCACTGTTGTCACAGTTTATGCAGGTATTGGTACCAAAAAAATCTGTTAATAAAGTTTTACTTCTGGTCTATGGAACCACAGCGGGAATCAGCCAGAGAGGGGCAGGTGGAGGAGGGGGTGAGGGTGGCACTGCTGAAGCTGGTGACTGATGGGTCACGTCCCATTGGTGAGATGTCAGACAGCTACAGTCAACAAGAGACAGCAGAGGGCATTAAATACACTTACTTTATTTGAGTTTCGTACAGGTACCAAAGGTAAATGTTACAGTTACACATTCTCCGTATCACTTTTCACCTTGCAGTCACTGATGCTGTTGACCACCTGGTTATATTCGCTGTTGAAGGTGTGTGTCAGGAGGCGCAGGCACTACAACACAACAAAGAGGAGAATCATCAGTCCGCAGCACAAGAAGAGAGCAGGATGTTACCGGCTAGTTACGTCATGCTGAATATGCTCTCACCTTCGTAGCCAGCTCCTTCTCACGATCCACGAGGCTTTCGATGTCGGTGGAGTCGTAGCCACTGCTCTCGCTGGGTGTGATGGCGCTTTCGAATGTGGTGCTGGAGATCTGCGAGGAGATAGAGGTAGAGGTGGACAGGGTGCCCGAGCTTAAACTTGGAGACAGTGACTCGCTCAGGGACTTGGTTGCGGGAGCCGTTCCTACTGGAGCTGCCTCCCCCAGCTTCTCCCTCAGCAGGAGCAGGTGACGGGTCTTCTCCACCTGAGCCAATAATAGGCAGGGTTACACACACAATAAGTTTCCGTTATAAGGACATTTTTCACTACCAGTGTGATGTGCAGAAGACTGTTCAATAAGACTGCAAGGACCAACCTCATGCAGCTGCTCCATTTTCTCCAGCTCCCACTGGTGCTCCAGAATGAGACTGTCTCCTCTGGGCCTCCACCCAGCCAGGTTCTCCTCTCCACGCACATAAGCCACGGATGTGTCCAGAACCTTCCTCCTCCTCCGTTGCATTCCTGCTCAGGGAAGCAAAAACGCTTGTTAGGACTATAACCAGTGTAAAACATTTATCTTAAAGATTTTCTTTGTGCTCACCTGGGCTTCCGGAGTCTGACATCTTGCACAAGCTCAGCTCGTAGATGCCAGTAACTCGATTGCTGTAATGCAGCAAAGAAAATTATTTTTGCGAAAGACAAGTCTATAACTTAAGCTAAAGAAATGACTGAATGTCAGTCTCACCAGTCAGGAGTTTTGGAGTATCCGCTCCCAAAGAGGTTCCTGAGGGAACGTGGAGGGGAGATCTTTGCGTCTCTGGAGTAGAAGACCATGCAGATGTCTTTGGTAATAATAGCAGGCTGGATGCAATGGTCAAGCTGGGAAAGGGACACACAGTGAGTATGTTTTGACCTGCAGAGGGGTAAAATATGGAATTCAATAAAAAAAAAGATACAACTCTGCAGGCGCAGTGACAGACCTCCAGATATGCAGAGAGGGTCATGTAGATTTTCTCCCCATAGGGAGTGACTCGGTTGAGCAGGAGGGAGTTGTGCAGGGAGCTGTCCCACACTGCCTCGAAGCGGTAGAACGTTCTGCAGGGGAAAAATAACAGATGTTCAGGTCTCAACAAAAATACAAAGCAACGAACCTGCACATGATCGGCTATGAAATTGTAGCTAATCAGTGCATTTTACTGGGGATAATCAGATCTATATGCAGACAGTTCTTTTTTTGTTTTATTAGGCAGCTAAGTTTGTGCAGTGACTGAGGTGTACCTCACACTTGTCCCTAATCATGACAACAGTGAGGAAACACACTGAAGGGAGACCTTGACAATAGACACAACACGAGCAGCAGTTGGTGACAGCGTGCCAGGAATGTGCCGAGTGCAGCGAGCGTTGTGGGTGTCTGCTGGCACAATAGTGGCATGCGGAGTGTCCGGTTTATACGTTCTGCACGTGATGCTCAAACTATAATGCAAAAGACATGACTTATAGTGTAGATATAAATACAACTTACTACAGTTATATAACAGACTATTGGTTAACAGTGTGTCACACTTTAATATGTTCATGTCTTTGGCAGCAGGGGGCGCTCTTTCCCACATGCAGTGAGCCAGAACTGCCCCTTTGTGCCTCCCTTGCTACTGTTGTTACTGAGTTAACAAAAACAGCTAAATGGGAAGCTTTAATTGGCTCTGGGGGCCACAGAAGACAGACATATCACTGTGGTAGGAACTGGCCTGGGTCAGAAAATCACAATTCAAATTATGGGTTGCAGTTGCATATACCACTGCATTTCAGCATTCCTGAACAAGTTTGAGTGGGATTTCTTATTTGCCAGACACTAAATATTGATGGAAATAGATAAAGACATAATGCAACACGCAAACAAACACGAAAACAGTGGACAACTTAGTTCTATGAATCTACAGGACTAAAGAGAAGCATAAAGGTCTTTCAGAGAAGGAGCCTTATGTTCTCTGCTCACTGGTACCTATCAATATCCTTATCAATAGAAAGTCTGAGCACAATCAAGAGTCCAGCCGCAGCAGAGGGAAAAAAAAGAGAATCCACAAAAAGAAAGAGAGAAGCACAGGGAGTCAGACAACAGAGACAATGGAGCAAATTAACAGGTAAATTAACTGCAGTGGAAATGGAAATGATGATTGCAATGATTCCCAAGTACCTTCAGCAAAACATACAAGCACGGACAGATACGTGAACTTAAAAACATAGTCCTGCATACTGTTTTTAAGTTGCAACACATTGAAGTACTACACACCGACTACAATACATAGTAATTATTGATTATTAATTAGAATTTTATAACAGTAATACGTCAGTTTCTTGGTTTTCTGCAGCATTTTAACAATGTTGATTCTCAACCCTGACAAGCTGGAAGGCCTGTGGTGAGAAGCATTCAGAATATACTGTAAGCAGAGAACAAATCAATAGATTTGCGCCCTGTATGGAGTCTACAGAATATGTGCAGTTATTTGCATAACTGTGAGAGATTGTGAGAGCTTTGTAAGCATTTCACCTACCTGTTGGAATTGTGGGACGATTTGATGTTCTTGGCAGAAATGATGTTGAGGGACAGGACTGCATCAGCAGCGCTATCATCTACTTCAGCTTTGTTTCTGATTCGACCTGTAGCACAAAGAATTGAGTGAAACATGAGTATATTGTCAGAAGAAGCGCTGAGGAGATACTACGACTAACTACAGGTGGATTCACATGGGATCATAAATGAGGAAACAAACTGAGTGTGACTGGAGAAACTAACACAGAAACAAACAGTCTCTGCTTTGTGCCCGTTTGCTATTGAAGGTTAGAAATAGAAATCCCTGTGGGAAGACTACTTACCCACGACCAGCTCACGAACATCCTTCCAGTGGAGCTCACAACCCTTTTCATGGATGAGAGTCACTGTGATTCTCCGCTGGATCCCCTGCAGCAAAAATGATTCAAGATCAGCATCGACACAGCTAAGACAAATTAATAAAGAAAAATATCATTTAGTAGTTTATATAGAAGAAAATATGTTTGTATCTCCTGTACCTGGTGCAGTAGGTAGGTGCCATGGCAGGGCAGTCCTCCACTGTGATCCACTATAGCTGGGATGTACCTGTGTAAGGAGGGAGAACTCATGGCATCTTATATTTTCAGGGTTTTTGCTAAATAGTACACAAATCTTTTAAATCATTCCGTGGTTTAAATTATTATATTGTTTATATGCTGCTAAAATATGCTTCAGGACCAAGGATTGTTGGTTTTCTACTCAACTGTACACAATCTAACACCGTTTATTTTTAATACCACTTGAATGTACAACTTTATAATCTAGATTCATTTACACAATACATGTAGGTTAAATGAACTGTCCTCTTTTACATTTGGTCAGGACATTAGCTAGAAATCAATCTGAAATCTCACATTATATCATTTAAACATGATGTAGGTGAACATAATGCTCGTGTAGGCACTCACTCTCCGGTGGGCTCCAGCTCGCTGATCTCAAACCACACGAGCAGGTCGTACTTGCTGACACACTGGCCCAGGTTGGACTTAGTGATGGTGTTCAACTTGGTAGCTGGAACTGACACATGAATACGCGAAAAATCAGCATGTTTGATAAAAAGATAAATACAGTAACTGTATACACTGGATGTTTAAATGTAGTATTAATCTGGACACAGAAAATTGAGAATATAACACATGACATCCACAAATATTTCTGCACATGCTGAGATGTTATAAGGGGCTAAATAACAGATTACACCAGCAATGACAGCATCCTGCTGTCTGGCACATTAGGATTATGTTCCAGGCTAATCTCTGAGGCACACAGCTATAATAATATATGTTCAATCTGGCAAAAATGAACATTATTCCATGTGAAAACTACCATAATTGGCCTGATAGAGCACACACAGCACATTTACCTGAACGAGTCAGCTCAGGTCCCTTTTTAAGCAGCAGGGGAGAGCTGGACTGAGCTGACTGGACCTAAATAGACTTGCAGCAATGTGCAGCACATACAGGAAAACCACTGCAGAGCTTTATTGTGCTCTAGCCTGCAGTCACAGACCACCACAACAGCAAAGCAAAGCACTAGTCTAGTAACCACAACACGGGCACATCTACTGTTTGGTCATTTAGTAACTACAGTGTCTGCTATACCAACCATGGTGCCTCGGCACTATTAGCACAGGATCAATATGCACTGGGAGGAAGGGGAAGTGAGAGAGCTGGTTGGCCTCGTCCTCCATACTGGCCACAGCAGTGGAAGCCAGAGCGTTGGCGTGCTCGGACAGTGTTTCCAGCACCTTGCCGTTCACATAACCGCTCATCAGATAGCGGATTAACTCTATCTTACGGGTGTGGTCTGGGTTGGCAATGTATGACATTGCACATAGGGTGAGGAAAATATGGAAGGGACGTGTGAAATAGAAGAAGTTGAAGAGGGAGAACAGAGTTGGGTAAGAGGATTATGGATGATAGGAGATTAAATGAGGGACGAAAAAAATCCAAAGGAAGCGAGAAATGAAAGACAAGTGGAAAGAAAATGTAAGGTGTGCTTATGAAACCAAAATGAACAAGAAATATGGTGAAATGATGGTGACAGGTACTCCGTTTTAGTATATGGTGCAATGATCATTACAATTCTTACCTGGTTTAGATAGGGGCATGGGAATAGGATAGTATTTCCTCGATGGCGTTGGCGGACTGTAAATAAAAAACAAATGGACATCTTTGAAGAATAAACCAGAAAATAGCACACTGTACAAAGTCAAACTAAATCAGCAGCACCAAGTCTAGATAATCAGCATCTTTCACATAATCCACCATGTCCACGGGAGAACTCCACTAACCTGATCAGGTCCTGGCCATGAAGATGCAGCGGGTGCTGCTGGTAATGGCCGAACACTTCAAACACAATGGGCTTGCTCTTGATGTACTCAATGAAGGATTCTGTAACCTCTACTGAAATCTGCTCAAACAAAAAGAAAAGTTACCATGAAGCTGTAGAAGTACAACGTGTGTATGCGTATGCTTCTTGTATGTGTGTATGCACTCACATTCTGGACATGGTAAAAGCCAAGAGGACTTCCTTTCCCAGCGTTCTTCAGAGGCTCAGTAGAAAAAGCCTCGTCGTGACGATGTAGGAAGCTGTGTGAGAAGAAGTGACGCTGTGTCACATTTATGTGTCACACTTGAAAACTAAAAAGAGTTTGGGCACTGTGAACTCACTTGAACTGGCAGAAGATGTCGGCGTACTCAGGCGGGACACCACTGGCCTGGAGCACGGTGACACGGAAGGTAAAGATGCTGCCCACCTCCAGCTGGCTTGCTAAGCCATCACCAAGACTAAGCTTAGTGTCTGCAATGTCAACCAGCTTGAGATCTGAAAAAAATAGTACAAGAAAGTTCAAATTACTTCATTGTGCAGAGATTTATAGAAAACAATCTGCTCTTGCACTTGGGAATCTGCATTTGAATTCTGAGCTCTAAACTATAAAATCAGACTGCACACAATGGAGCTTGTGATTTATAGAGAAGAGTCTGTGGTTCACTCTTCAAATATCTTTTGTACATAGTCCTTCACAAATCACATGAAACTGCATCAGCCTCATTTCCATAACATCTGAAGTCCTCCTTTGCATTCCGCAGAACCATCTGCCGAGTGTTTCCCGTTTGAGCTGAGAGGCTGAAATTACAGCTGGAGAGGTGAAGGTCTGGCAGCCGTACCCATGTCATTGATTCGGTTGAGCTCCTCCGAGGGTGTGATGACCTCTGAACTCTGACCCTGACCCTCCACAATGCGCAGCTCTTCCAGGGACAAGCCAGAGCGGGTCATAACCGTAGAAGGGAAGTCATTCTGAACGGAAGAGAAGGAGATGTAAATGTAGAAGGAGGAAGGCATTGGTCTGAAGCTGTATAGTGTAGTATTTGTGCTTTAAAGAATAACTAAATACTTAAGTGCCATAAAGACTCTTGTAGTTGTAGAAAATGACCAGAAAACAAAAAGACTACAAGGTTTCACCACAACTTTCTTGGTTCATGTTTAAACCAAAATGTTCTACTCCCACAGTCCCACACACAAAAAGTGTTCTCTTTAGTTTAAAACTCCTTTCATCTGACTCACGGCTTACCTTCTTGAAGTACTCATCATCAAAAGAAATCTTGGCAGTTCCTGACTGTCTAACTCCTGACCCGTAGTCTGGGGCTTCCTCGTCGGCTACAAAGAGACACATCATCCTCTAATCAGGTTCTATCACGCACGCAGCTGACTAAATCCACACAAGGAACGTCAGAAGATTTGTTAAGAATAAAAAAATCTAAGGGAATTTTCTGTTTGCTACCTAATTGGTAGGAATGTTTTTTCAAATTGTGATACTTCACAGGGATTCCAGCTTTCTGCCTTATTAAATGGGATTATTACCTAGTGTGTGCTAACATAGAGGTGCTCTTTAATTACTCACCAGCTATAGCCTGGACCCCCACACGCAGGAATCCACGCACCTCGCCCTTCTCCGTTACTATGGCAACACGGTGAACCAGCGTTACAGGGTACAGCAGGTTGCTCAGGTACACAAAAGCTCTGGGAGTAAAAAGATAAGAACATTTAAATCTGATTTTGGTGCAGAGTGAACAACTACTACAGTGTTAAAAACCATAAAAAAAATATTTTGTCCAATTTAATTTGAGGCTATTAAAAGAAACATCTTGTGCACACATTCTTTTAGCTTATATTAATCATGACACAAAGCAAAATATTAGTACACTTATGTTAGGGGAGAAACAAAGACAAAGTCAAGAAAAACATCTGAACAGAAATTCATATATGCTTCGGGGCAGTGAAACCAGCAGCAGCTTAAACCACCCTTTATTTTTAAACTGCGTGACAGGGGTGATGACAGATCGCCTGAGATGCAGCAGTAAAGGCTGTAGAAAAGTGGTTTATTGTGTCGCGTTATGCCGATGTTAGTCTCTCACTCACACGCTCACTGACATTTTGTTTCGTGGGACTTGATTGGTCTTGCTACCCCCCCGGTGACCTACTCTTTACTCTTTCACTTCCAGCCCCACGGCACCCCCCTCCCCACCACCTCGACTGTTCCCTCCCCGGGAGACTCAAGGCTGAGACGGGGAAAGATATGAATCTGTAAAATTCTCTGAAGTCACAGTGACGCAGGTAGCTGAGCTGTGACTGTTGCAGAGGCAGAGGGTCTGGATGGCTTGTCGTCTTATTCAGAGATTGGCACACAGTGTTTATTACTAAGCCATGATGTTAAGCAGCGTGGAGGAGGAAGATTTGGTACAGCGTGTGCTATAATTTGCTGCTGCATACAACAATAAATTAAAACAAATACAAACATTTAAATGCCTATTTATAAGCCATTTATACACCTATAACACATTTAATGTTTTCCAGAGCAAAAAAAAACCCAAATAATTTAACCACAAAAGTAAACTTAAACAACAAAAATGAAACAAATTAAACAAGGTTTAAAGGATAAAAACAGAAAATGACAGCAATGGAACTTGGACACAAATACATGTAAATACATGTAACTTCACACACAGATGGAAGTTAATAGTCGGTTCTGGTGATAATGGTACGAGATGAAACGTCACACTGGGAGAAGTAGGTGGAGAAAAACAGATTTAAAACAGTGGCTTTTCTATTTTTGGAAACCAAGTCTAAATGAGAAGTAACTCAGAGAAAGCATATGACTGCACAAGGATGACTAATCCTGTTTCAAATCAAAACGGGTTTAATTCATTCAAAGCTGTTAAGAATACTTGATTTGATTTGCAAATATTCTTTCTAAAAGTTGCACACTAACATTTTTTCCATCTATAAAAGTAAGATGTAAATTGTAAATATGTTGATGCCTTGTGTCCTAAATGCAGGTAAATCCCTGCATTGTTGCTGGGCACAACACTAGCCTGTCCAGCATCTATTTTATCCTCTGCATGAATCCACCCATCCATTTTATAAGATGCCGTGTTTTACCTGTATCTTTACAGGTTCCTATGAACATCTGCGGATAAATCTTTACAGACTTCATTCCACTTTGACTGTATCTGACTAATTAGCATCAAATCTAAGTAAGCTAACATCCACCCAAAGTCCTCTCCCAGCTTGTGTGTGGAGGATGTGGGAATGCCGCTACCAGTCACCAACCTTCCCACCAGGATGAACCAGGGGGAGCGGTCATAGAAGGGGTCCTGGCCATCGCTGAAGATGTCCGAGCCCTCTTCAGTGCCGGTATCGGAGCTGGTGTCGTCCACAAAAGCCTCATCATCAATCAAGTCAGACATCTCGCTTTGGCGCTCGTCTGCAAGCTCCGTTATTTCGGAATCAGTGGTGGAGAAGGTAGGAGAGGGCGTGCGATCGGCCAGGTGCTCATTAACGCATCCATGGAAGATGGGGGAGCTGAGAGAGTTGGTAGTTTGGGAACAGTGACACGAACCAGGGAAAGGTAACAAAGTAACAAAGGAGTTAAAACAGTCACTGGTCTCATTGGATCCTGACAAACAGTAACATGATTCTTTTTAGCTTCGTACTAGTAATTCAGTTGAGAAAATACATTTTCAAATGTAACAGGATTAATTTCATGAGGTAGGTATTACAAAAAGCTGCAAGGTGTCACAGCAGTTTATAGAAACATGACCATATTATAGCAAAACCAAAAACCCCTTTAAAAGGATTAACACATAAATCTTGTAATGTATGCTGGCTGAAAGCGGATATACGAAATACCTTAAATGTGCACATTATCCAAATCCTCTATGATGTTAATGCGTTTGTACGAATGAATAAAATACGTTGCAACAAGAGAATGAATGCGATAATGAAAATGACAATATGATAAAAAATAGTAAATTTAAAAGGTGATAATGAAAAATAAAAGAAAATGATCATAAGTGACAAAATATGAAAAGCAATGATAAAATACTGTGAAACATCATAATGTACACATATCAAAAATAAAATGTTACACAAGAAAAAACAAATGAAAAATATAGCATTATAAACCACGATAAACCAACATATGACAGTAATAATGAAAACAAATAAAACCGTGACAATGAAAAACAAGGATGGCAGTAAATGAATAGATACATTTTAAGTAAATGTTTCACAAAAGTTAACTGAACAAAGTTATCTTGTTAACAAAACCTTTTAGAATTCAAACGAGTGAGATCAGCAACATTTAAAGACAATATTTGGTGATGTAGTGCTGCAACATGTTTATTCCCACTGATAGCATCACATACCTCCCCACAAGTTTGAACCAGTGGAAACGGTCATAGAACGGGTCATTTCCTGTGAGGGCGCCCTCGCCATCCTCCTGATGTGTGGAGGCCATTTCACCAGCACGGTCATACATTTCTCTCATCTGGTCCAGCCTCTGCCTGCAAATGACGACATAGAACTCTCAATATTAATGACACAGTGAAAAAGGGAAAGGATGATGATAGATGTACGGATATCAGCCTATTAATTCTTCATAGTTTTGTAGTGTTTTGCTGGCTATGGTTAATAAAAAAGATCTGACAGGGCTGATTGAACAAAAGTAGACTGTGGTGATTGATTTTTTACGCTGAATAAAAATAATATGCTGCACCTTTATAAACATAATTTTAAGGTATGTCATGGTGATTACTTGAGTTTATCGAGGGACCAGTAGTGTGTAGCTCCATTTTTAAGGTCCTGAACCTCTACAGCCACCACGGTGCGGGGGAAGGGCCTGATGTTGTGCTCTTTCTCTGGTTCTGGGGGCAGGAGCTCAGGGGGCAGTGGTGAGTACAGCGTGTCTGTCAGCAGCACAAACTGGAACTGAACCTAAAGAATGGAATGATACAACAGCACAAAAACACTAGTTACCACAGAGCTATTGTCATGACATGCCTCAGTCACAGTCAAATATCCAGAAATGTGTTTTAATATTTGTGGACAACTCTTTATTGACACTAGGCTTATAATGCATGTTTACATGTAACATTAACTAGTGCGAGCCTATAATGATTTTACTCACCTTCTTCTTTAGCTCCACACTGATAGCATTGGCTTCCTTCAGGTAGACAGCATTTCCCCACAGCTGGTCACGTAAGGAGGTGAACTGATGGTACCTCCACTTCCTGAAGGCCCACTGTGCCAGCTCATACTCGTGCTGAGTCCAGGGCACTGCAGGGGAGACAGAAAGCTAGGTTACCATAATGCATACACACAACACACACCAAACATACAACAAATGCAAATAAACCGAGACAAACCATACCTGTAATTTAGCTTGTTTTAGCCCAATCCATTGTACTGTAATTAGAATATTTAGCCACCTTTATGTTAAGTCAATATTTCTTGTAAGCAATGCCTGAGCTGAAAACCATTGCTTTGTGATGTGTTCAGGGACAATCAATATCAGACTTGAGAGTCAAGTGCAGAAAGACATTACGTTTACTGTGTTACTTAAGATAATTCAAACTCCCCAAATAATGAAATCGTGTCTAGTATAAAGCCACAGTTTCTAATCCAAACAAGGAAAAGTTCAGTCCCATCCCAATTTAAGCCATGTGAGTGGAACCTGCTACTGCTCTTCAATGTATTGACATCTACTGTATATTGATAAGAATCGTTTCTTATACTTATTCTATGTAACCAGCTGCTGATTGAAAGGTGGGGAGGTACATTTAAACTTAAAATCAGCTGGCTCTGGAATTCTGTTGCCAGTAAATTATAGGAAATTTGTAGATGACCCTAACCCTTTGTAGATGATGGGCTAAAACAAGAAAAATGTAAGGCGTGATTCCTAAGGCACTAAGTATACGTTGTTTTGGATGAGATGTTTTCTTTTAGAAAGAAAAGATTAGATATATATATTACTTATGAGGCATTTGACTGAATACCTTGACAGGTTATTAGTATGGCAGTATTAATATGTTTTAATTAATATGAATGACTTTTTATATCACATTTTTTGATTATGTAACAGAAAATACTATACGCACATCCAAGTAGTTTAGGCTCTGGATAGAAAATGCAGAAGAAAACATACAGAGCAGTTTATATATGGTATATGAAGTAATTGTCTACAGGGCAGAAGATTTGCAGTACACACCTTCCTCTTCCTCCTCCTCCTCCTCCAACTCTTCTTCATCAGGTGTCTCAGCCACCAGTGAACGAGTCTCCACCTGTTTCTGGAGTTCCTGCAATTT
This sequence comes from Microctenopoma steveboyesi, assembly GCA_032359275.1. Lineage (NCBI taxonomy): Eukaryota > Metazoa > Chordata > Actinopteri > Anabantiformes > Anabantidae > Microctenopoma > Microctenopoma steveboyesi. The sequence continues at coordinate 8,776,416 of JAUMHF010000024.1, forward strand.
GCTCTCATAAACCTGAACACCACACAGAGAAAAAAAAAAACATGGACATCCGTCCATCAACTGCAACAACAAGTGAGCTCAGCCAGCAAGTAGAATAACGTTTCTGTAAGGACACTAAAAACGATCCAAATGACACATGGATCTAGTTGGAAGTGTAAGTAATGCAATGTTATATGAAAATTCATTTACCAGTGCAATAAGCTCAACATAATTTAGTTTATTCATCTATGTATACTGGAACCTTATATTAGTATTCTGTACTAGCTACAGACATATGTATATTGAACAGATTGATCCGTCAGAATAAATATTTGATTTGCATAAGAAGACATAAAATAAGAAAATCAAAGACAAAAGCTTGGAGATTTATTAGTAGACAAAGACTTAAAGTAAAACCTTTTGCAGTGTTGTTTTTCCTGCAGATAGTACACAGCATTAAGTAAATGTTCTGAGAGAACTGGTTGAAGTGGAAAAAAAGAGGTGCTGGTAGAAGCTGAGTCAACTGTAATCCAATCAGGGGTGCCATCCTCATCAGAGCAGGACATGCTGTGGTCCCGATGACCTCATCCTGTTTGTTCAGTGTCTTCTGGGAAGACAATGGAGCCTTTTTATTTGACAAGCTAAAAGCTGAATCCTCTTGATTGGGGAATGGAAATGATGAGAATGACTACATTTTTCTTAATGTTCAACATAGCATGTACCACAATAACTAATGCGGTATATAAGGCAACAAACTATTTTATACATATATTCTTATTTAACTTTACACTTTCAATTTTTACATTTACTTTAACCTATCTGGAAATTTGTAAAGTTTGTGCAAACTTAAGAAAGGGACGGCCCAGGATAGATTTCACTGCGTGCTGTACACCAACTATGTATGTGACAAATAAAGAATCGAGAGTGTACACACACTAATTTCCATGATGTAGCATCAATAAGAAACAGTATATGATATAACACTGTATTGATAAACATATTTACATTTTTAAATAGATATTTAACATTTACAGTATATTTAACAGGTCTTTTCCAGCGTCCCAATAACAACTTTTGTAGTGTGTACCTGTAGTCATCTGATTGTATTCCTAAAGTGATTTATTAGCAGAGAAAAACACTGATAGATAACAAAGAATTGCACTTTGAGCATGTCATTTTATTTCAGTCATACTTTGAATATAAATCTCCAGCAACAGAGATTCAGTAAACGCTTTTTAACCTATGAACAATACTCTTCCAAAACGTACTGTATGTTTGCACAAAGTGCGTAATTGTGTTGTTGACATACAACAATTCTGACCCAACTTAGACATATATGTATATTAAAAAATAAGAGTATGTGAGTACATAATGTCATAAGCGTTCCAGCTTACCTAGTCACCATAAGCACCAGTACATTTGTTAAATAACATTCTTTAATGAAACACTTATTGCAGCTGAAGAACTGTAAGCTATTGCATACAAAGATGGTCATGAATACATGTGGCAAAGGGTGGACAGATTAGGTTTGCATGTCATCTTTTCTTTTGGTTTTTGTTACAGTATGATAAAAAGGCAAAATATATACTTTCAGACTTTTAAAATAGAAAAAAATGTCATCATTCTTAACTCATGTTTAACATAATGCTTAGTGGGTCATTGTTTTTCGAAATTGATTTAAATGGGTTTGGGATTGAAATGCAATAGTTCTAAAGCTACAAATGCAGCAAGGCAAAGACAGATCGACTGGCATACTTGCTGAAAATCCAAAAAAGCCTAAGCTTAAGCACAAAGGCAACATGGACTTGGACAATATTTCATATACCATCGCTCTGCCAGATATATGCACCAAATTGCCCCTTGGTGGAACTAAATCAAGGGTTTCCTAAAAATCTCATTGGACATGGATATTTGTCCTGAATAACATTAGGCAAACACTTTGCCTAATGGACAAAACAAGTCTTTGTCCTCCCCCCAGCATTTATAAGGAGAGACTTTGGAAACCATGACAACACTCTGTAGGACATCCATTGGAAACAAACTCTGTTCTTACTCAGTGAACTGCAAATCTAAAATTACATTTTAGGACTGCATAAACCAAAACCAGAGTTGAGTACACAATGACGATGATGATGAAAGACCATTGTTATGACGTGGTTATATTGGTACTTTCTAATACATAATTGTGAGTAACTTTACTTAGAGACATCCAAGATTTCAGCATAGTGGTTAACAAGTAAACTCCAGGTTTCAGAGACAACATATTAATATTGAAAATACCCAGAGAACAATACAAAATGTGAAATATATAAGATGTAGGTGGAAATAAATTGAAATGGGAAAGAATAAAATGTTTGGGATAGTGCAATCAAGTGACTAAGAAATTTAGTTTAAAAAGTTAGTTTTTTGTGTAGTTAAGATTAAGATTCCTTTGCAAAATGTATCTGAAATATTGTGTGTAACAACGTGGGCTGCATAGACAACTGGAAAACGTTTCGGAGAAAACCTGGGCTGATTAGGAGAGACGGCTTCCATCCAACTTTGGAAAAAAGGGACTTTTGGAATACCATTTTCTTCAACCGGAATTTCAGTCTTTTAAAAAGGCAGTCACATAATCTACCACATTATTCAATAATCAACTCTGAACTGCTCAAGAAACTAGTTGTTGATTTCAGATCTAGGCCAGTGATCATTTATGACATATGTTTTCTGAGGTACAACACAAAATCCAAAATGATGACGAGAACTGGTTCTTCACCCTAACATTCAATTATGTGGTTCAAAGAAATAAATAGTGATTGGGTTGTCTGTTTGTAATTTGGGCTACAATAGAAAAAAAAAAATCTTCAATAATTCAGAGCATCGACACTGGTGGCTAAAACACTGATGAATAATCAATACTGAAATGGCAAAAATATAGAATGAGAAATTCAATCAAGACAATTTGGCAAATCAAGGCATGATTGATGAATTGTCACACATGCTGAATAATGAATAGTATTTATATGTAGTATGTAAAGTTGGCTTCAGTTCTGTAACAGACCTGCCAATGCTAGTGATAAACATGCACACAACGCAGCAAAGCCGATGAAATGGCATGTATCACGATAATCATGAAAAATGTCTTTTTACGATACATACAATAGTTTTGGATCAACCAATTACATGCTGTTCAAGTGCAAAAGTCAGTTTTAGCTGTATGAATCACATTTCTGAGTTGTTGTGATCTGTAATGCGTTTGCCTACTAAAGGTATTTAAACTAGCTCCTCATTCCACCACTCTCGGTCACACCGTCGTCTCTCTGCTGGCTTTTAGATTAGGGGCAGACATTTGCCTGCGCATTTGCAGAGGTGCCTGAAAGTTGATCAGATGGTTAGGATGTTCAGTGTGCTGGTACTGCTGGTAGCCATTGAAGTTGCCATCCATATACATCACGCTATTATAGTGGAAAGGCTGCTGCTGATGGTATGGCTGGGGATGTGCAGGCTGGTTCTGATGCTGGCGCGGCTGGTAGAAATGTTGCATATGCCTCCTATTGCTCTCAGACTGTTGCAGTGACTCCATGGAGCCAGTGGATCGCTGGCGGTGATTAAAAGAGTTGCTGCGGCCTCGTTCATGGGGCTGCTGATGCTGGTTATTCCTGTAATAATGTCTTTGACCCTGGCTTACACTGTGCTCTAAGTCTTTGCCTTTGGGCTGGACTTCTGGGCTTGACAGAGGAGGAGAGACCTGGACAACTGAAGCAGCCATCTTTTCTATAGGCTGTACTCCTTCTTGAGCCTCACTTTCAGCCTCTTCTTCCTGTACAGCTTCTTTGGGCACCTTAAGTTCAATGACTTGTTGATCTGTAATTATGATATGCGTACCAGGACTCCATGAGTTGCGGTGTTTAGGGTTACTTTTGAAGGGAAAGCGTAACTTGCGGTCCTCTGGGGGTATAAAGCGATGTGGTCCAGTATGCCGGCGGAGCTGCTTGGAGATTTCTTGCTGCTGAAGGTTCTTCAGGCGCAACTGTTCTTGACGCATCCAGCGCATGTGGCCTCGCTTTAGGCTCGAGTCATCCTCTGTACTTTGGCTGGTTTGTGAATCAACATCCTCTGCATCAAGCTTTTCGGGCACAGGAGGTTTTCCATCTAGGGGGCTCGGAGTTCTAGCTGCACAACTTGACGTGCCTATGCAGGGAGGCTTTTCTTGGCTCCCTGGACTGATTTGTGGAAGAACCTTTTCCATTTTGACCATCTTGTTCCTGAGAGCACGGATCTCCTCATCCTTCATGTTATTTTGTTTCTTCACCTCCTGCAAGATGTCCTCAAGTTTATCAATGTGCACTTTTAGCTCATCCATCACAACCCCTCCTGCTCGAGAACCATTGGTGATGACATCCTCAATACGCTCATCACCAACCCCAACAGTGTCCCAAACATCTCGAGCCACTGCCTTCCACGAGTCCCGCTCATTGGGGTCTTTCTTGCCATAGCTAGCACAAAGCTCCTTCATCTTCACAATAGCCAGTGCTTCAATTTCCTGTCGTGTGTGACGGAAATCATTGAGTGCGACTTCATAACAGATTTCTTTGACTGCCTGAATCTTCAGGTCAGAGATGGTCACCCACTTGGAGTCCTTAGTGATGCGGCGCCGCTGAGGGATCTGGTACATTTTTACTGGCTCTCTTCTTTTCCCACTGCTGGGTAATCCACACTTTTTCACAATGGTTTGTAGCTTGCTGGGAGGCAGCTTTTCCCTCAAGGAAGTGATCAGTCTCCAACTCTCTTCACAAGACCTCTTATCTGAGTCATCCCCACTATCAGAGTCTCCATCCTTGAGAAAACAACACAGGACACAAACCAAACGGTTCCCAAAAAAAGGAGAAATTACAATGGGAAATCAAAGAGAAGATGAAAAAATGGCTTTTCAAAGAATGAATAAAGATATAAATATGCAACATGGGAACTTCGACCATTAGTCAAGCAGAAATTAAATTAGGATATAATTTTTAAATATGTTCATTTCATAATCTTCAGATTTTTTTATCAAGATAACTGATGCTTCAATAATGTTAGCTAAATATTTTGCATACATCTTTATTGTACAAGATGTATGGCAACATGCAGTATAATTTTCATAATTAAGTAAACATAAACAAACAAATGAACCTAAAACAAACAGTGGCTTCCATTGACTTTCTTGTGAGTTTGTCTTGTATTTTCTCCAGTGAAACAGCAATTAACAATTATTCATTCAAACCTTTGCTGAAAAGGCTTTTCATGTGTCAGTAATGGGAATATTAGCTTTAATATTATTATAATATTGTTCCCAATGTTGCATATTATTATTATTAAAGTAAAGGTAAAGCATGTCTATCGTGATTAGAAAAGAAACCAATAGAAGGTAGCTGCTGCTTGCAGCACTTCTGTTTTGTAAATTTCCTAATAGAAATTGTGATTTGATAGCTGGATCCCAGACATGCTACAGTGGCATGCATGCAGATGGATTTTGGAGATTCCCTCATTTAGTCCAGAAGGTCTGAGGCTTTAGTATTAGCGCCGAGTTAAAAGAGAGAGTGTTCTTGCAGATCAAAAAGCCAGTAGAGAGAGGAGAGGCAGAGTGAGGGTAAGTGTTAATCCACTACAAGAAAAATGTTAGTTGAAAAAGAAAAAAAATGCAGTTTCTCATTCTTGTAGACAACGTACATTACAGATCACAACCAGTTGGTACAGACAATTCATGTCTTGTATATGATTTTGTTTCTATATCTAGAACTGAATGTTGTGTTGTGGTAGTCTGAACCCTATACCTGTACTTCTGCACATAAAACCACCAGAATATGGAAAAGATTTGTTATTGACCGATTCAACTGTGAGCAGTGAGAACTGTGTTGTTGATCCGTGCCCTCAGCCCTCAGCTACACAAATGTCAGGTAAGGCTAGCAAGGAGAAGTAGTCAAAGAAGTCAATGAGAAACCACATTGTCGCTATCTGTCAAAAACTACAGCAGGAAATTTTGTTATCACAATGCATTGTACATGGCAGCAACTGCATTGAAGAGATGAAACTCAGAACAAAACAGAGCAAGGAAACTTGAGTAGAAATCTAATCCAAGCAAATCAACAGCCACTTTAGAGTTGACCAGCTCAACAGCAAACACTGCAACTTAGTCCAGAACCAGTACTGAATGAGTTAAGAAAACATGCTATTAATGTGAACCATGCAAAAACAGCATCACCCCTATATAAAAACAAGGTAATGTGTTGCAATACTAATTCAGTTTGCTTTAAATCAATTTGTTAATATCAAATATTAACTCTTTAGTTAAGCTAATTACCTTTAGCTCTAAATTGATGTTTTGCATGATTCAAATCCACTACAGTCGATACAGGAAAAAAGAAAACAGGAATTGGAAATGGGGAAAGCCTTACACTCTAAATTCTCACTGAGTCAAATTCGGGAGGAGAAGGAGTAAAAGTTCATCCGTCTCAAACCAGAAAAAACTTCCATGCAAGAAAAAACATGCGCTAGAAGTAAAAGTGTGATTCAAGTGTGGGTGCACGCACAAAGGAACCACACACACACACACACCTCAAGTGTCAGAGATCAGAGGGAGAATTAGTGCTAGTCAGATTTAAAAAGGACCAAGTGAAACTATTATCCAAACAAAAACTAGCTTTCCAATTGTAATTGACCATTGAAAAACCATGCTTTAACTTTGGATTGGTCGTAAAACATTTTAATCAGAAATCACACATAAAATATCACAAACTAGGTGGAACAGCCTCGAAACTACTCGATATCAATTACAGCTTCATTTTTATTAAACCGAATGGGACATAATTACAAACATATCTAACAAACCGACTGAATCCATAAAACTCCTAAATGTAATAACAGCTGACGGGAACTCACCAGTCGTTGTTGCTCAAGAAGTTGGTCTGCTTCTTCTTTCTCCTTTTTATACAAGATTTCCATCTCAGTGAGCCTTCATGGGGGAAAATTTGAATAGTTTTAAAACAGTTTTCTTTTACAAACATCAATATACCTTGAAACTGGGAACCAGCCCATCCCTACATACTACACAATCCATAATTCAAAATGTTATCAAATAACGCTTAGGCTACCTACACAACAAGAAAGAAATGTAAACAAGGCTAATAGGACCAGTTTCATACCTTTTCTCCATCTCCTGCTTCATGTCGATGCCCTGCTTCTCCAGAAGCTCCCTCTGCGCGAAAGTCCAATCCACTGGTTCCACAGGGGTTTCAGCAGATGGCGTCTTCCTTTCAGCCCGGGCCTGTTCTGGGTGGTTGAACCGGAACACATGGTTCTTTCCCATTATAATACGGTTGCCTGAAAGGAGGTACAGGACAGGTGTGACAGAAATAAGCATGATATCTGACAAGATACAGTTTTTTTAGTAAACAAACTAATCCAACAATTCTTTTGACCATGTTTCTTAAATTTTAAATCAAGGCTACTCCCCAGTATATGATTAGCATCAGTAAAAACTATACAATTTTGCTGTTCTTGGCCAACAGACATAAAGCAAAAATCTAATTTGTATTATTACGATATTACAGTATTTTCCAAAAATGCAGTATGCACCTGAACGAAGCTGGATTGCATCTTCAACACGCTTGCCATTGACATAGGTTTCTGATCCATCACAGGGTACTAGCATGACGATAACTTCAGCAAAAAACAAACCAACAATAATCAGAAAAAACAGTTCAAGAGCTCATTGTTAATTTTCATACATAACAAAGGACATCTCATTATTTATATCTAATGACTTTTTGCTTTTTATGGCATAATGTTTCGGTTTAGTAAAAAAGAAAATCATGAACATCATATTTTACAATATTCAAATAGTCAACCTATTTATATGCAAATGAAACACGAAGAAGACAAACACACTATACAGTGCCTCACCATCTCCATTGGCATTCCTCTCACTACGGAAGATGCAGTGCTCTTCCCTGATATGAGCACCACTTAAAACAATATCCTGTCTTCTTTCAGCATCGGCCTGACCCACCCTGAAACAATCACACAGCTCATTTAAAATGGTGTAGATTAGTCTTGCAGCCATTTCAGCTATAAACAACAACAACACAAAGGCAAAAGTTAAAGGGAACCTTTAAACCTTTACTTCTGAGAAGGTTGGCTTTCTAAAAAACTAGAGGCTCTTTCATTTATGAGCCGTCATCTATTACTGTCGACATGGGGTGAAAAAGTGACAAATTACTCAACAGCAATAGCCTCTAGAACAGGACAAAGAGTGGAGAAGTTTGTGAGCAGTAGCAGATTTTTAGCCAGCTTTCTCTAAGTCCAAATGACATCAAAAGAGGAAAAGTGAAGTACAGAATAGTTTTTCAAAGAGTGCCTGGGAGGAACTCCAACAATGTCCAGATCCTCTGCAGCATTTCATTATTATTATGGTTACCTTGTAATTCCGTCTTTGATGTAGTAGAGCAGACATTCTGACATGAGAGGATCCTCATTTAGGTTGACCAGGTGTGGAGTCTACAAATGATACACGAGACAAACCGTTTACCACAAGAACATTTCTAGGATGCCACCACTTTCATGAATATTCCGGGTTCAAAGGATATCAGTATTCAAAATGTTAATCAAGTGAACATAGTTTGATATCACATATTTTAGGTGGCAGTGATCGCCGATACATGATGAGGAGAAATGGTGTTGTAGACTGGTTTCCGTGCACTCAAGTAACTGGTGAATCTGCACATGCTTCATTGAGTAATGCAATTTCTCCTGTACCTGGGATGCATTTTCAAAGCATGGAAGAGCAGATGATGCAGCTTCCTGACTTTTTTTTTTACCAGTACATCTAAATGCACCAATCGTCACAACGCTGACACCTCTAGAGTCTAACAGTACTAAAACGATGCTAGCAGCTACTCCAGCAAACCAACCTTTTTAGGGGAAAACACCCAATTAGAGTCTGTATAGATATCACATGGCCTCTCAAGGAAATGCTAAGCCATGGAAGAGCAGTGAGTGAGAGGAGAGAAAAAAAAATGGTAGATAAACGGATGTGGATGCAATGCAATAAAAACACTAGAAAAAGGGGGGGGGGTCACAACAATCAGGGATACAAGGTATTAAATCTCTTTCTCAGAATTGTGATTTTGCTGATACCAAGATCTACTGGTCTTTATGTAGCCTCCTCACAGTAATGACTGTCCGAGTATAAGGTGAGGACAGTGAGGGAAACATGTAATTTAATAAGCCTCAGGACAGCAATAAATCCAGGGAACTGGAAAATAATCTAAGAAAAAGTTATTTAGTACTTTTTAGTAGTAAACAATCAATATAGGTGCAAATAGTGAAGCTGTAATTAGGGTAGGAACCATGACAACAACACTGATCATGGGAATAAACACATTAATGATGTTTAATCAACGCTTCAGTCTAAACAACATTTTGTATAATATGGGGCTACATCCAATGCAGGAAAGACGTTTCGTGTGTCCGTTCAACTAAACAAACCTTCTTGTTAGGAAAGCAATCAAACTCCTCATCGAGTAGCATTTCATGGCTAAGCTGAGTATGTGAAAGAAACAAAGAGTGGAAAGACAGAATGATGAGGTGAACAGATATGAAAAAGCAGTGACATACAGAGGGATTCTCATGGAGAAGGACAACATGAAAACAGAGGTAAGGAAGAGATGGTGGAAAGGTGTGATGCAGCACAATTCATAAGAAGCTTGACACAGGCCTCCACTATCATTGTGTGCGCTTGTGTCTAATGTAAGTTTTACCTTTTTTGGAGAGAATACACCCAATGTGCCTCCATCTTCACGAATTGCCACTCCCATCTCTGCGAGCAAAGCCTCCCTGTTGTGAGGGCAAGATATGTTATGTTGGACAACAGTGAACTAAGATGGGAGACATTGCTAGCGTCATCACGTGGCATGTTGTTCTCTTGCAAATGCCCATCATGCAGCACAGAACTGGATGCAGTAACTACACACACATATTTTCAGCAAATACGTTTGTGTTGGAGAGAATGTGGATAGTGTTCATAACAGCAAATGATTTGCGGTATGAAAAAGGGAGAAGGGCAGCAGTCAGAGTCTTTAAAATCAGCAACATGGTTGATGTCTGCAGCTATAGATGAGAGGATAAAGGGTGTTTGTGCAGCTGACTGTGACGAAAAAGAGGAACTGAACAAAATGTGTGCAGAGGAAAGAAGACACATAAGTTAAAAGGGTGAAAGCACAGAAGGGTGAAAATACAGACAGAACTATAGGAGGATTGTCAATAAATAAATAAATCACAGAATATATTCGTAGGACACATCTTTCCCTGCAAGTGGTAGATACAGTTGTGTTCAAAATAATAGTCTGATATCACTGCTTTAAGGCATGAAGGCTCATCCAGACATTGTTCAGCCTATGTTAACGCAGCAAATGTCACCGTAGAAGGGGTTTAAAAATACACTGCTTTTATTCTGAACACAACTGATTAAAGAATGAAACGGATATTGACAATACTGACCTCTCCATGCGGATTGCCTCAGTCTTTCGTAGTTTTTCTTCCCAGGTTTCATTGAGCTCGGCAATGATCTTTTCTGATTCCTGTTCACAAGAGACACAGTTTAAGTGAGTGAATGTGTGTAACTACATTCACTTTGGCAATAATGAACCAATCCGTTCTGGATTCATGATATATAGTTACCAGAGTGACAAATCTGACTTTACCTACTGATATCCTAGAAGTTTGATTCTGTTCATCTGGACCAACTTATCTATTGGTAATTAAATATTTCACACACACTAGAGCCAACACCTGGTGTTCATCTTTTGAAAAACAGGCACAAACTTGGCCCTGGAAAAGATAGCCCTTCATACCTAAGGTTTCACTATAACCGTTGTTTGTAAATCACCAAAATAGCTGAAACACATTGAGAATATTAATAGTAAGTTCCTAACTTTTCGAAGTAAAAATCAACAAGACATGATCTATTTTGGTCTAATTTCATCTGTATCTGCGTTAGTGCTTGACGTCATTGGATGACAGACATACTGGGCACCACGGTTGCCATGGAAACTGCAGCCTCTCAACCTGCTCCCTTATCATCAGAGTGAGAGGACTACTGAGCGAGTGGGAGATATAAAGCTCACAGGCTCCTGTGGAGTCCTGACTGACGTCTATGTGTGTGCTAAAAAAACTAAAACAAACCTATGTTTAAAGTTGTTGTTGTTTGGTGTGGATATTCTAAAGCAACTTTTAACTTCTACTATTGCTATGGATTCATTTGTATCCATAGCAATAGTAGCACTACACAGTTAAAAGCCTTTTACATTACTGAAGAGGAAAAAAAAGAGATTCTTCTTCTCTCTTAACTAAAATAATAAGGGTACTTTGAAGAGTCACAGGTCTAGTTTACCTTGAGTCTTTCAATGGCCTCCTCTCCTCCAGGTGTGGACATGATGCGCTCCTGGATGCTGGTGACAGACTGTAACCCCCCCTGGCTGCACAGTGAGCCAGAGGATGGAGAAGCTGTCAGGGAACCAATGGGGGCTGTGGAGAAATGGCCAGGGCGTTGGTTCTCTGAAGCTATCAAGTATCTATTCTTATTGTTCTGAATGTCTTTGAGGTCTGACCCAACAGCAGGAGAGACAGAGATAGAAAGAAGGGGGTGATGGGTCCAGGACAGGAAAGGGAGAATAAACCATTTATAATGGAAGAACCAAATACCAAATAGGAGGAGAAAGAGGAGAGAAGGAGATGGGGAGAGAAAGGACAACGGGGAAGGAAGACCAATGTAAGACACACGTTGTACCTCAAAGGGTTAAGACAAACACCCAGTAAAATGGTCAGCTACAGAGAGAAGCAGTTTTCACTGTGTTTCCAACAGTATGCTTATCACAACGGGTCAACTTCCAGAGAAAACACGATTCGATTTTAGCCTGGACTCTATGACAGTCTCCAGAAGGCTGTTTTTATGTAGGCTAGAATTACAGTGCAGACCAATTACCTTTGAGCACTTAATTTTTAGTGTGCACAGTACTAAAAAATAGCGAGATGCCACTTAGTTGGATTTGTTTGTACTTGGGAATGAAAACACACAGTGTGAAAACTGCTATCAGTGTATCAACTACAGGATGGGAGGAAGATGGAGACTGAAAGAAGGTCCAGAGGGAGGACAGATGAAACTTGTTGACACATGCTGCCAAAGTTCAGCCTGCAGTCCAGGAGGTTGATTCAATGCACTCACACACCAAACATAACAGAGCCACAGCAGACTCGCTAAAGGGCAAGAAGCTCATGATGATATAAAGCACATCTGTGGTAACACAGACCGTGCCCTTTAAAGAACCCAACTAAGCAAAGAATAAAAATGAGTTATTTTAGTGCCTGGCATTAAATGAAACCTCAGCTACTCGACATAACTAGTACACAGTAGGATACCAACAGCTCAACTACTCAGAACATCTACTTTTAGGGAGAAACACTTTACAGACTTCCAGAATATTAGTGTAAAACGGCAAGGGAAGAAACGTGTTAAGCATAACAGAGGGCACACTAGGTAACTATTTAATGCAAACTAAATTCTAATGTCAATTTGATCAACTCCGTATATCCACTGAGGTCCAAAAGGTCTGTATGTAATGCATGTAAACCTGAACATAATCAGAAAGTTCTAGAATTAAGAAACACTAAACGATAAAGAACTGTAAAATGGAGAATACATATTTAACCTCCTGCACTTTTAGATCAGAAATGGTGACAATGTTAAGTCCTTTTGTATAAAAACTCATATTCCTATCCTATTATTTCCAGGGTTTCATGTAGCTAAGAGAATGTCAGATGGTCTCAGACTTTGGACCCCACTGTATACACCTCTGGTGTGGCCACTAAGAAATTCAAAATGCACCTTTCCATCTGTAGCTCTGAGCCTCGGTTAATGAACTGAGAAGTTGCATTCTAAAGCTCACAGCACTGTCACCTGTAATAGATGATTAGTAAAAGAAAACAAAATAAAAAGCAGAAAGACCACTGCCAAGAAAAGAAGCTTATAAGGTAAGTCATAGGCTAACATGGTAAGAAAATGGTGGGGGTGCAGTTTGGAAAAGACAGAAGAGCTATTCCAAATCTAAGGCTTCTAAAATGATATTCCATGAGTATCTTGTGATATAGTTACATCTAAGCCAAAGAATGCTATAGCTGCCTCACCCCCACCAATCACTAGAATAACAGAAACAAGTGCAAAGCATGCTACCCTACAAACATGCCAAGCACACCTACAGATTTCTTCTATAAAGCTTTTGCTTTTATTAGCATTTACATGCAAAGCTGGTTGCAGATTTAATACGGAGGTAATGGGGGGGCGTAAGCAATGTTAGCTACTACTAAAAGGGGCAAATAGTGACACTGCATGACTACCACACATATACACACATTTGATTCCACTTCCTGGATAATCATCCCCCATTGGATCAACTGAGGGGAAGCAGGAAAACACGAGAGGTTTCAGAGGTCAGTGTCAATAGTATGGAAGGAATATGTTGCAGACAAATCTTAGAAAGCTTGATGAGAATGGTAACGTGAATGAGAAGAAATGGCACTTAATGACTTAATAACTTTGTTTCATGCCATTAGGCAGCTTCTAAGCAAGCATTACCAAGTTATTGTCAACATCATAGAGCCTTAATGGGCATATTATGTCTCTGACTGACTAGGCTACTTTTGTGTACAGTAAATGAAGTGTGATATTTGAATGTAGCTCTAAACTATGCTTTGTGTTGTCAGTCACAGTCAGATATGACTGTATACATCTTCATTACATTATTTCACAGACATTATATACATTTAATGTTCTATATAGTACTCATCATACATAACAAAATAAATGATTTACATTTTCCTTGGTGAGGCATACTAAACCAGTATAGTAGAAAATAGGTTAAAGTCTTTAGTTTTGTACTAGTAATGGAAACATCAAAGTCAGATGGCTGAAAGCAATGAGGTGGTGATTAAGAGAGAAGATCTTGGTGTAAGCCCTGAGAGAGAAGGTAGACGCTGTGTGGCTGCAGATATGGTTTGCTAGAACAGCCTCAAACTCACTGTCTAAGATGTCTCCTAGGCCCTGTGCACGAAGCAGTTCCTTCAGTCGGGCCACTTCGTCCTTCAGGTCACGCACCAACTTGTTGTTGGGATCCTCATTGATGACAGCATTACATTTGATGTTCTTGGCTCGGTCAGCATACCTTAAATCCATAAAAAACGTATGTGGAATTGCTTAAAAGCCAACAACCAACTAGAATACCTTTACAGTTATTATATAGGTTCTACATGAAAACCTTACCGAAGTGTACTCAAGGTTTCGTCATAGTTGATATCTGCAGGACTGAGGGCAGCTACCATAGCTGTTCTGGAGTTCCCACCTGAAAACAAAATGTCAGTGGCAAGATTAATCACATGAAAGATATATTATGTGTAGACCTAAAAAAGCTGAGTGTTAGATTAGTTTCACTGTATTTTGATTACACAGATTAAACATGCTCTGCTTGGATTAAAAATGCGTTGACCAATAAACTGCACCGTACATGTGCCAGCACAGATTGAAAATACACTGTGCACCTACCCTCCAAACACGTCTGAACCATGAAGATGGGTGCCCTTGTCTACTTAGCTTGAAATACAGTCTGCTGACAGAGTTCTTCTTAAATTGGCAGAGCGTAATGTACACTAGCTCCAGTCATTTTCTGACACCCAACTCATGTTACAGGATACAGACTTTTACATTTTTCTTGCTGTCCAGGAGAAAGGTATTTGCTACACAGTTTGCAAACTTATTTTTCATTGTATTCCATTGGTAAGGGTTGTTTCTTAGTTAATATCAATGTTCATACCAAGGTTCTCTCTCAGCAGCCATGTCAAAACGGAGTCTCTGTATGGGATAAAGTCTGACTTCTTCTTCTTCTTGCTCTGTAGTAAACAAAACATTAATTATGCAGAGAAGAAAACTGACAAGGCTCAATTTAAATACAGAAAATTAGGAATGGTAAGTTAAGACTGAACAGTACTATGTTACATCATGACAAACACTTCATTGGTAAGGGACAAGTTTTCAGGCAAAATGAGCAAAGGTTTGATTTGATGTGCCTTTGTGCCTGTGCGTGGTTTGGTGATAAAAATAACAAAGATAAGTTCTGTTGAGCACTGTGCAGCACCTTTAACATTGCACAGGGCAAAAGGCTCTCAAATCTGACTCATGGAAGGAATCTGAGTTTAGAGGATTGAGCGGTCAAAGGGTTTACCTTGCTGGTACAGTTATCCTGTGGTAGCAAGCATTACATGGACAAGTGAAGAGAAAACAGAAGGGCAGACATTACAGCATGCCAGGCAGACATTCATTTTTAAGAAGGGTGAAGTTGTCCATGATAAAAGAAAGGCTGAGGAAGAGGAGAGAACTATAAAGAAATAAAACATAAAAACACTCACCACTTCAGCCAAAGCTGAAATGACTTTTCCCAACGTGGTGAGAGATTTATTGATGTTTGCTCCCTCCTGCAGCCACAAACAAATTATTTATATCGCCGAGGTAATACTAATAAACAACTCAATAATGAATCTGCCGAGTGTCTGATGATGGGAGGATTACCTTTAGCCTGGTACCTTTAGCTCCAGTGGAATCTGCTCGTTCACTCCCTGCCAAGTCTACCAGACTAATTTTACTGACCTGAAGGGAGGAAGAAAATACATTACAGATGCATCACACTTATAAATAATTCATATTTTAATGATAACATACTGGAGGGGAAATGAGAACACTACTGAAACTATGAAACACTGACTACCAAATACAAAAGCTCAAAGACATTCAAATACGGAACAAAGCAAATTGGTAAATATATATGGAAGGAAAAATAAACCATTCTTAACTTTAAGACATTACTGTCAAGTGGGATGCAGCTAGGCAGTCAAATCTGATAGAGTGGCTAAATACAATGGGCATTGTGTTTACACAATAGCCTTTGTCTCTCTGCAGTCAGAGGAAATGCTAAAGTGAAATCTAAAAAGGCTTCATTTCTTTCTTTCTTCTGTGAACACTGCAGGCTAAATGGAGCAGAGGAAACATCCAAGTCAGAAAGGAAATGTTAAAAAATGGAATGCACGGGAAAAAAAACAAATCTAATATACACTCCCAGCATCTTGACTTATAGGCCAGGTTGTGCTAGGGTGTTAATGGTCCACAATTTAAATTAAATCAGAGGGTATGTGTCGTTCTCATTTCCTCTGACCTTTTCCGTGGAGAGGTCTGTCTCGCTGTCGTGTTTCCTCTGTGTAAAAACAATGGTGAAAACGGCATGGGACCTGCTGCTGGTCTCATTCATGTTGGTAGCAGCAACAGTTCTGTAGGTTAACACAAACAGCTATGGTTAGAAAACATAAAATGCTTTTGTAAGCACTTCAATCATTTTCCCTCTTGAATTATTCAGTTGTAATAATGCTAAGTTCATGGTTTTGGCGATTGCATGCAAAATATTTACTGCGTTTTACACCTACTAGAGTAAATAGAACCTAAAGGATTATTTTGTGCTGTGAGGACACAAAACAAAAATACACAAGATGCACTCAGAGGCTACTGACAAGGAAGTTACAGGTTTTACACACCATGTCCTAGAAATAAGCCTTCAGAGTCAGCACAGGACATTAAAGGCAATGTGCACTCCTCCTCATACAAGCTGCCGTGATATAAATGCACACCGAGTAAATCATTCACACTCATTACATGCTCTCAGACAGATACACATGACTACAGACTACCTGCAGGTGGAAGAGAAGCAACACAAACATTTCTGATGTGCTTAACATGTCTAGATGGGCAACAATCAAAGAAAATTATTTTATGTAATCAAAACACTTATTACACATCCAACAAGTTCATCACCTATACTCTCTCTTTCCCATGGTCTCAGCGTGAACCCAAAGCTTAGCTCACCTGGCCTTGTTGCCTGCATCCATTAAGTCAGCAATGTCCGTATAGGAGGTGACGGCTAGCTTAGACAGGTCTTCCACATATGGGCCCAATAGAGGGTGTTCTCGCACTCGTAGGTTTCCTTTGTTCTTGGGATTGAGCAAATCCCGTACCCGCTCACAGTAGATTTCCATATAACTGACCTAGGAACAATAACCAAAAACAAAAATTAGCACAATGCGAGAATGTCACACCATGTTCTGTATCTACAGGGTATTCTGAGACTTTTGGCGTCTAGATAAGAAAGCGTGTGACTTTTATGTGCTAAGGGATTCCAGCATCTCTGAAGCTTCAACCATTGTGATTGATGTCTGACTTCTATAAGATACACTCCCACTAACACAACATTCAGAGACGGGAGCTAAAATGTAAGTTACAGATGCCAAATCAGTCTTAAACTCACTTCAACGGAGTAGGAGAGCTCTTCTTTGTTGCTGTCCTCATTGATTTTCTCAAATAGATCTTCACATAGCTGAAAGGCAGAGGAAAAAGATGTTTGGTGCAAATTAACACCACAGTAGGATGAAGGAAGAAGAAGGGCGAAGGAAAATTGTGGAGCACATAAACAGAAAGAATGGAAAACAATGGAAACATTATGTTTGGATGCATTCATACCCTAAACATTTCCAAAAGAAAAATTTATAATAAGGGCAGAGTGACTGGTTTAGGTGAATGTCATGTGTTTCGTATCATCAGCATAAAGGTTAAATCAAAAGATGACAGCATTAGAAGTTTAAATCTAACTGAAGTAACCATAGAGTTCCCAAAGCCTTATGGCAATTTCCTAATTCAACGGGTCTGACAGTAAATCCGGCATGGCCAACTTGTATATATATTATTTTTGTGTAATATCAAAATTTGTTTGGTCATCTGAATCATTTAAGTGTGACAAATATGGAAAAATATGTAGGAAATGGGCAAATATTTTTCTACAGCAGCATATTAAAAAGACAAACATCATAGCCAAAAACAATATCAATGCAAAAGTGAGTTGTTAGTATAATCTGCATCTGGTTGAGAAATGTGACTGAATGATTGACAGAAACCTACTGTGTTCATTGAAAAAAATGTAAATATTATGTAATGCATGATAGCTCAGTGGGTAGAGCAGTCGTTTTCAAACCCAAAGGGTGAGGGAGTTCGATTCCCCCACCAGGTTACATGTCGAGGTGTCCTTGGAAAAGACACCAATACCCTGTAGCGCTGACACAGGTCTAGCAGCTGTCCAAACAACAATTTCCCCAAGGGGATCAATAAAGTATTTAAAAAAAAATACAAGAAATAAGATGCATTAGACAGTACCTAAAATACAGTGAGCAGTGTCAAGTCAATCTTAAGAGGAAAAACAAACCATAGGAATGATTCCTTCCTGTCCCTCCTCCTGTTTTCCCATCATGGTGTAGGATTTGCCAGCTCCTGTCTGGCCATAAGCAAATATGCAGACGTTGTATCCCTCAAAGGCATGCTCCAGCATTTCTTTGCCAATGTCATTGTACACGAGTTTCTGTGATGCAAAGGAGGAGTCTTCCGGCTGTGGAACAGGCAGAAAGATTATAATATTTAACAGTTGAATAAACTCGTGGTATGTGAAGTCAACAATATATTTATATAGACAGATACCTTTTTCTTTATTTATTACACTGGACAATAAAAAACATGGAGAGAAAATGTTCCAGCTCACCGTAGTGTGTGACCAGTAGGAGTAATCAAAACTGAAGGTTTTTGCTGGTTCCTTTGGGGCTTTAGGGTTGAGGATACCTGTGGGGGAGAAATAGAATTATTAATGTGCTTGATACTCATCTGAAATTATTCAGGTAATTTGTTTTTTTTATTTTTTAAAAATCATTTTAGAGAGACATCAAAATTTAAATATTATACAGGCCGAGTACTGTGTATAATCTGCATTCAAGTGTAGTTCAAAAATGTTCTCTCTTTCTCATTTACCTCGACTGAATGCTCATGTGGCGCATTTTGGAATTTCTGTTAATACATTTAACACCTTTTCCGATTCTGTTCATAACTTTTATGGACAGAATTTCTAGGCGCAGCCAAGGGTCGGAGAGGATGCTGTTTGGTGACCTCAGAATCTCGTCTC
>JAUMHF010000024.1:8795597-8829165 GCA_032359275.1 Microctenopoma steveboyesi
CCTCGGGAGGTGTTACAGGCATGCCCCACTGGGAGAAGGCCCCGGGGCAGACCCAGGACACGCTGGAGGGATTATATGGCTACTGCCCCCGCGACCCGATCCCGGACCAAGCGGAAGATAATGGATGGATGGATGGACCTTTTGATGTAAATTGAGATAGATGTGTAGTTTGGTAGTGGAACCAAAGTTTGTCTGTTACTGTTAAGTCAGTGTCTCATTGTCAGCGGCGCTGCATGCTACGAGACAGCGATCGAGAGAGAGCTGTGTTGTGTTGAGAGAGGATTGTGTTTAAGTTGCGTTGCTGCATTTTGGAGTGAAGACTCATTTAGTATATTGCCCTCCCTGCAAGTTAAAGCAGCCAGTGATCTACGTTACGTTGAACATACATTAAAATTGACTTGCAAAAGTGCGTCCTACAAAAAACGATTCTACCAGTCGCCATTACAACATTTTATCCTTGTTGGCAAATAGTGAACAAATCTTGAGACACGCTTTTCCATAATCTGCATCAACAATGATGTATTCGGAAATGAAAGTCAGATGAACCAATGAGGGATTATGAGCCACTGACTCTTTGAGAAGTGCAACGGTTATGTTTTACCAAACATGCCATCTATAATCGGTGCATTCATTCATAACATGCAATATAGAAAAACAATTCAGAGCCTGTGTACTAACTGTAAGTCTTGGTGGACCATCTTTAAATGGCATGACACAATATTTATTTAAACAATTTCCCTCTGGGATTAATAAAGTGTTTTGAATCTTTCCAAGCTACCCAGCTGCTGCACAGACTCTGAATTAACAAGAATCTGTAGTCATGCATGGCATGCCATGCTTCTCTGCCATGCATTGTGCTACCCCTGGGACTAGTGTTCAGGCCTCTCACAGTATGCAATGGATATGCGAGGGAAAATATTGACTGTTGGATATTTGTAGACATCCTATATTCCAGCTGTTTCTCAACCCAACCCCCCCCCCCCACCTCCTCAAACAAAATGTACTTTTTTTGACCCAAGCGAACTTGTGCTGGAACCAAAACATTGATTTAGCAAATTCTAGATGACCACATGTATCCCTCTACCTTTAGATCTAACACAGAGAGAGGGAGAAAGAAGAAAAGGGTTCGTTTAAAAAAAGGCTTTGGAGACAAGAGTAGTGGGTGTGCTCAAAGGCCTAGCAACAGTCCAAACAGAGCAATAACAAACCAAAGGCAGGACAAAAAGAAGACTGTACATCTGCATCTTAGTAGGAATATTTTCAGTCTTTCCAACAACGCTGCAGTGGGTGTCAAAAAGCAGTAATTAGTATTGTTTCATGCAAATTCTTTGCTAATGAGCAAATTAAAGCCAGACTGCCTCCTTGACATGAGGGTGCTTGAGAGGCTTTTGCATCACAGTGTCCCAGGGAGGATGCCTGACGTGTTCAGAGGATTTTAGCACACTTATCAATAATGCACGAAATGTGGAGAGACAGGGATTTCATATCGCCCTTCATGAGTCTCATCGTTACAGGAGAGCATGTGTGCCCTCAGAAACCAGAGCATTAACTGCTTCATGCTAAATATGTTATGATTATAGAAATAATTTTACTGAAACCCAGACAGTTACAACTTAGCACAGGTAAACACAACGCATACCTTCTACTTTCCAGAACAGGTTAGGATGCACAGGCAGAGAAGTGGCGTCTATATTGGGTACTGCACTGGAAAAAGATACAGCAAGACACATGGCTATATAAAGTTTTACCTTTGACCTGCTCCCAAAAAGAAATTGGAGCCAGGACATAAGAAAATGAAGGCAGATTTGTGTTACAAGTGCACCTAATTGAGAAAGATGACCATCCCCTGTGACGGGCATTTAGGCAGTGGGAAAGTCATGACAGACCAGTTGACTGATGACAGTAACAAACTATCCTTATTCAGAATAACTGCCGTTATACCAACACAAACCACCTCGCTGAGCTTTCTAATCTGCCTTGTTGATTTTCCCAGTTTGGTAATGGGCTGGATGACACAGTGTAAAACTTTATCTAGGCACAGCCACACTACCTGGTAGCAGGTAGTGGGGACTGCTCAGCTCCTAAAGGTGAATCATGTTCACGATGAGCATGGTTGTCTCATTCAACTGCCTACACCACTACTGTCAGAGCAGACAGTCGCTTTACCCTTGTGATCTGTGTAGTGCGTCATAAGAGTGGGTTTCTCGTGAGTCTATAAAATTAAATTCAAGTCAACGACGCACACAAAGCTGTAACTACTGTTGCTACTGTTCCCAGTAAGGGAGAGAAATGGAAATACTTACAAAAAATGTGCTGTCTAACTTCGGTCTAATCCTAGACTACTGATTCAAGATTCAAGATTCACTCTATTATTAAACTGTGAAGCAGAATAAGGTGAATTTGACTCCCAACATCTGAGATTAAGTAAATTCACACAAGAGTGCCTCATATATTTTAAAATGAGTCATTGTCTGTACTGAATATCTATCACAGGGTTCACTTCTACACTTGATCGTGTATATATGCAGTATATGTGAGCACTGCTGCACAGTATTGGTCACAATGTCAATGAGGAATTTCTCTGATTTCCATTTATAGTAAATATTCCCACAACCTGAACTTAAAATGGCAGATGCAATCTGCTGTCTAATAAACAACGTCATCACTCGGTCTTCCTCAACCATGGCAACAGGTATAGGACCAAATTCTGGTTGCCATAACAACCCCAACTTGGCTCAAGAGAGGAGTTGCAGCACATTGCGTTCCTTTTTTTTCTCGCCACAAGCAGACCCTATTACTGCCATCTAAAAAGGATACAGTGTTATTTAAAATACATGTTTATGACCACTTACAATTACTTAGAAAACTATTATTTGAGAATTTTAATTATCCTGAAACATACCGAAGACACATTGTGAAAAGCCTTAGGATTGTCACAAATGAATTAACCTACTTATTATGCCAAATAAATAGTTTGATAAACAATACCAAAAACTTCACAAAATCTCTCAAATGTGCAAATGTGGACAGGACTGTGATGACCAAGGTAACAAAACTATATAAGTGAATGACAACGCATGAGAAACAATTCTCTCAGGACAAAGACGTTTAGTCAGAGCCATATGTTTTTATTTTCTAAAATGCTACAACTCTGCATTTTCAGTTCCTGTTGAACTGATGCTTGCACTCCACATGGGATCTCCATTTCAAGGCGGGGTGTATACCAGTTAACTAACCACATCCTGCTATCTGAAGAACGTCCCTCAGCTGATTGTAGCCGGCAGACATTTTGTGCTTTGGTGTTCAACATGGGGTCTACGATCTGCCCAGGAAAGCAAAGATACCCCTCAGTAATTAGGTTGTTAGGAGGTCTCCAAGCACCAGATGGGGACTAAAAGCTAGCACCATTCACCTGACACTAGCAGACAAAAAGGGTTTCAAATGGCTGAACATATGAACCTCTCCCTCAGTAACCCTCTAAGGACCTGATAACTGTAAATTTAAATTGATCAATGCAAGTCCAACGTCCCTGGAAGAGAGAATTAAACAAATGCTAATTTAAAAAACAAAAAAAGGATACAAAAGTGAAGGAACGGCTTTAAAAAAAAAAGACAATCAGAGAGAGAATTAATATCAGTGCAGAATGTAGTAATGCGGTAAACGTGGGCTTCTTTCAGCACAACTGAGGACATTTTAATAGCATCTCTAGGGTTTTCATGTATATCTGCAGCAATGTGATGTAACAGTTAATTTCTAAAGAATACCACCATTTAATTACCTCACTGGATTATTACATTTTAGAGGTTGTTGTGTTTTGTCATATCACCATGGCAAAACTGAACCATTGTTGCTCCAAAGGTGTGTATCTCTGTACAGCATGATAGCTGCACACCTGTGTCACAGTTTGTGAATAAGTGGCGAAGCAAAGCAGCTGTGGACAGGAGACAACGGTTTGAGCAGTACCACAGCAATGCTAATATGGTTGCTCCGTCTTGTGTCTCATGTTGTATCCAGTGACTTCAGGAAAGATTGTGAGATGGCCTGGTTGCCCAGGCTGCGGCACAGGTGACAGAGTTGTCACTAGATGCAGCTCATGCTGCAGGCTAAAAGTAGTGTCTGAGCACTGCTGTGCACATTTAACATTTAACAGCTGAGCTGGTCACAGCCACAACACAGCACAATACAGCATCTCCAAAACAACTAACATGTGCAATCTTGACCATGGATACGGTGCACTTTCACGTCTGGTCGGGGAGATGCCTTGTGGCCTTTAATTAAAAAAAAAAAAAATCACACAGCAATTCAATAGTCCTGTCAAATATCCAGACAAGCAAATGAGTTTGTCTACTCAGGAGATGTGACCCTTCACGTATGAATCCATACTGTCTAAAATAAACAACAGACTAATGATGGTATTAATAAATGGCATTAATGGTCAAAACACATTCCAGCTGCTCCATCAGAGTAATTATTGACACTGTAAAGGAAGGAAACTACAGTAGTTTCCACATACAAATCCTCTCCTTCTGAGAAGAATGGTCAAATCAGTGTTCTCTTGCAGTAGGAAGAGAGGAGAGGTGAAAATGCACAGGAAGACAACAGTACAATGCTCTAAATACAGGGCACTATAGCGGACAACAGAGCCTGCAAAACACATTAGGTAATCTGTTATGACAAGACTGTATGTGCCCGATCCCCTGTCTAACAATGACCCTTTTCAGACTGCCTTACCCCACCCTTTTACCACATTGTCCCTCGCCATAACTTTTTTTATTAGTGATTTAAGCAGCTTAAGCAAATTGTTTTTATGTAGCAGGTGCAGCTACATAAAAACAATTAAAAGCAGTAGTGCTATACTTCTAAGGATTTTCTCAGAGCACCTAGAGTGACAGAGCAGTTATGTATTGATAATAGAGAAAACACTGTTTTGCAAATCAACAAAAAGCTCAAATGAACACGTTTCAGAGCATGCAAACCCACCAATGAGCTCTGATACCAAGTTTGTTCAGACTGTCGTGCAGAGTGCTTTTTTTTACCAACTCCATGAAGAAAGGCAAAAGTTTTACATAGACATATTTAAATGGCTATGGGCTGTGTTGCATGTCTAACTAGAAAGCAGAGGGAAAGGGTGCAGTTCAGGTCTATGTGCCAGCTGTTCCAGCTCCGACTACTGTCTATTTATACAGCAGCAGATGGCAGCGAGTGCTTCGCATGCCGACAGACTGTCAGTGACAGGAAGGAATGGGCAGATTTCAGCCGCTCCAACCCTTTCCGCTGAGCTCGTAGCCAAACCATGCATTGCTCTCAGCCTACAGACATTGATAGCTTGCTAGGGCTGCAAGTGCTTTTTGATATTAGCAGCTCACACAGACACACCGAGTCCAGGACAACGGGGACTAAAGAGAGGCTTCTAGAAGCCACCAGACAGAGATAACATGCTAAGCCAGCAGGACTCTATTCAGAACCTAAACAAACACAGAACTATAACAAAGAGAGAGGGATGTCAGGCAGCCTCCCAGGTGATGA
Source organism: Microctenopoma steveboyesi (assembly GCA_032359275.1). NCBI lineage: Eukaryota > Metazoa > Chordata > Actinopteri > Anabantiformes > Anabantidae > Microctenopoma > Microctenopoma steveboyesi. The sequence continues at coordinate 8,801,124 of JAUMHF010000024.1, forward strand.
CATGGGGGGTTAGACCCACATAGTTCAACTCTTTACCAGTCTAATGTCTTGTGTTTTAACCTGCCTAATGAACATATTTGTTGTTTTTAGCAAAATGTTAAGACTAGGAAAATTATATGGGATGGTAGGAGTTCAGCTCAAAACAGAATACTTCCCATGGATCATGTCCAAGGAAGATATTCTCATCCTTGCAGGTGCTGCATCATAGGCCAGAGGGTTTTCCCCCAACACATCCTGTGACAGAGCTATAGCAGTACCTCTACAGCTTTAGAAGTTGCTGGTTGTTTGCAATTTCTAAATTAAGTTTAGGGAAGTTAGTCTGCGTGTGACACATGAATAGGAAATATGTTTCATTTAATACACCTTATCTGATTCAAGTTTATTACAAACACTAACAATGATCATCTGTTCTTTCAAAACAATGCACTTTGTTTTGTTTTTCTTTGAATCATGATTCACATGATCAGGCAGAATGGCATAGTGTTGACAACAGTTTGGACCAGGCTGCGCAGGCAAACAGAAAATTGCTTACATTCACAGCTCACCACAGACACCCATTTTCAGAGCAGTGACCTGGATTTCCTCATCTACCCTCCCCTCACGAAGTGAACTCTCACTTTTAAAATGCTTTCTGGATTTATGTAAGCAGGGTAGCGTCATGACATCACAAACACAAATTGGGAACATGCATCTAATAAAATCTGCCATCTCTTTGTTCAACACTCATCTTCGTTTTTTTTTTTTTTACTTGTCTAAGATGTTCTATGGAAAAAAAAGCACAGAGCGATGCCTTAAGCTGATGTCAGAGAGTATTCCATCTTGGATGAGTTAACATCCGGGAGCCGACCAGGTTAGAGAGTCAGTTCTTCTGGCTTAAGGTTTCAAAAATAATATACCGACACCCTACCTCCCCATCTTACTCATGAATTATACACAGCCAGCATCATGTTCACCACCAAGTTCCCCGTGCCTGGACTGCAAAGCTCTCCTGTTTTCCTCAGAATTCAGACCCCAGACTGTGGGAGGAAACCAAACAATACAGTCTGCAGAGAAGGCTGTGTCGGCGAGGGCACTAAAAAAACCCAAAACTAAACACAAACACACATTTACTCTTCGATGTGGGAAAGTCCAGCCATTTCACCCATCTTAGACAAAGAGAAGGTATGAGGAGCACCCCTGGAGTGTCATACAATTCAAACTAACAGTTTTTAATGGCCTGTTCCATCATAAAGTCAAGGCTAAATGTCAGTGATCCCAAAAAGACAAGTAAAGACAACATACTGGCGAACGCTTCAAATGTATGTGCTGCTTAAGCATTTTAGGATTTGTCTGCATTTCACCAGACTAATTTAGCATTGTGCCCTCAGTCACCTTACTCTGTGAGAGAGCGCTAATGGTGGGCCTTTTATCTCTGGTAATATTACTAACACTAATGGATCCATTTGGTCTGGAGACAAGCAGCCAATCGAAGTGGAACCCTCAGGAACAGTTCCCCAACAGCATCGGTAGCTTGTTTTTCTGAAAGATTCAATACTGGAAAAAATCATGTACATAAGATATTTATTCATTATTAGTCATTAAAACCCTAAATTATTTTAGAGAAAACAGGAAATATTTTTTGCATATTTCCTATAATTAATTTGCCTTGTTGTCTTTATTCGGTTTAGTCACACATGCCTGGATGAGATGAGAAGGGAAGGTACACACTACAACACAATGACAGATACAGTGCAACAGCTTTGCCTTTTCTTTGGTTTACCTTAAATGCATGAATGCTGTTTCATAGCTTTCACCACTATAACTGAAACCTCATCATCCCCGGATGAGTGAGTGTATGTAATGTTGTCTCACGCTGTCCTACACGTGAACAGTGCTCATGCACGACTTTCACGGTCTCTGCTGCCACGCTTACATCCCCCTCCCCCTTGAGTCAGCTCCGATCCCATCCTCTTTTCTAATATCCCACATTTTCTGCCAAAGGCACACAGTTTCTCTCATCCCAATCACAATGTGGAATGAAGAGGGAATATCTGATCGAAAACGAAATCAAGGCCAATTCGTGGTTTTCATCTGTTCACCTGTACAGACAAAGCTGTTGACTCGTACAGACAAGATTTCAATAGTTAAGAACCTCTAATAAGACTTAAGAACCTGATAACAATACCATTAACTGGACTGCAACTTGTAATACTCAGACAGAAGTCTTTAAGGAATAGCAAGCATTCAATGCAAACTACAGCACATGACATAAAAACCCAATTAGGTGGAAGAAGAGAAAGATTTTTTTTGAAATTATTTCTGCAACATGAGGAAAAAAAATGTTATGGTTGCCATGACTACCAAGCATAGACGTTGACCACAAGAGATAGGACAGTGATAAATGCATGTCTCATCATTTTCTGACTCATAAGATTACCATCACTTCCTGTTTAGATATTATGAAATGTTTTTATATAGTAGTATTCACTTGCTTTTTATAAAACCAAATAATTTACAGTTTATAAAAAAAATATAACCTCTAATTACTGATAATGTCACTTTTTGTTACAGGTGCTAAGCTGCACAACATGCATTTGCGCATCTGGCTTGACTGTACCATGACAAAACATGAGCTTATAAAGAGAAAGAAATCTGTCTGTCCTCTCAGTTTGGAGTGAGAGAGTCTGCTCTGTAATGCATGTGGGCAAATGTGTGTCACTCCAAAACAATCTCAACAAGATGTGGCGAGGAACACCCTGCACAGGCGTATGTAGGTAAGTGTACCGACAAGGGTCACAGGGATTACGGCAGCAGGGCATGGTGACCTGGGACAAGCCCCTGGATTACTGCTCTTAATCAGGTATATAAATCCTGTCTGTTCAGATTTTACCAGCAGGATGACCATCCCTCGTTCAAAACCAATTTTACTCCCCACTCCTCAATGACCAAAATTCATTGCCATGAGATGTGTTCATTGTTATTTCTGATGTTACGAACACCAACTCAGCTAATTCTCCCAGAAAGGGTTTTTGTAAGGTCACCATCCACTTATCTTGAACTGAGAGGACACTCCACAGAATTGCATGTGAAAGGTGAAGGTTTAATTGATAAGGTGACCTTCTCCCTATTCTCTCAATTTGCGAATACGATTCCTAACACTATACATTGCCTAATGGATAACAATGATTATACCGTTTACTTGAATGTAGATTTTGTTCCACTGAAGTTGACGTCATTCTCTAATATACAGATCTCTTCCCCCTTTGTGCACTGTGCTAGATCTGCAAAACACCTTTGGCCACACATACACAAGTGCATCCTCACCGCCAGTGGGGATTCACTGTTAGGCAGTTACCTAACAAGACAATGACTGATGAAGAATACATGCAAGCTTTGGGCATTCTAGACTTATTCAACATTTGGCGCACCAACACTAACTAATGTAACAGCCCCGTTTATTTTTACATTAGCTCTGGTATGTTTAAGAGCTTCAACTGAAAGAGGCTTTTGCTTGTTTCCAGCCTGCCTGCAGAGGCCTTGGACACATTTCTTGCACACTGGATAATCAATTTGCAGCTCCTCTGCCTGCAGCCTATCCTTGAAAACCCTCCATGCATGGTGAAAAGGAGAGAGGAAGACAGCACATCCTACTATTGCCCCTAAGCTCTATTTCTCTGTGTTGCTGACAGATTCACAGATGGACACATATGCCCTTGGGTGAGATACCACAATAAGGTGAGAGTCACAGCCTCCTTCTGCCAAACACCTACAAGCTGACCATGCAACTCTATAAAACATCCTATTTGTGTCAGGCAGCTTTCAGCCCCATTAGCCACCAGCACAGACATTCTCAAATAACACACACACACACACACGTATCAGATATAGAGTTAGCCTAGCAATATTCTTTTGTTGATTCTGACTGAAGCTGTGTATTTGGACCACATTACCATCCCAAGAACAGAAGAACAAACTTAAAACAAGTGAGAAGTATATTTAGCTGTATTAGTGGACTCACATTTAAATGTTTGATGTAATAATTTTAATGCTCTGAAAAACAGTTCATCTGTTGTTACCAATGTAAATTTCAGTAAAAACCAAGCAAGTTACAAATATCTGATAACTAACTATCAAACCTAATTGTGAGTATTCACAGAAAACACAGATTCTGATTCCAATTCCGCTTCCAGCACCGCTTCCCAGGGTTCAGTTGTTGCACGCCGACTTCATCCCCAGAGTGGGAGGAGTCTGGGGACGGTCAGCAACTCAACTGGCTCCCACCTCTGAAGGTGTGGAGTAGGTCCAGGGAAGTTGAGCACAGCTCAACTTAAATGTTACGTTTCAATCAAGAGACAACACCAAGAATGAGGAAAATGAACGTTGTTCAGATATCCATAGCAACTGATTAATTCAGACAGGATTGAAGTTATTCTATTTGGTCCCCAAGGCCTGAGAGACAAGCTATCTGATCAAATTGCCACCTGGTGGCAAGGTGATATTGCATTGGCTTCCAACACTACTGTGAGGAATCTTAGTGTTATTTTTGCTGAGAAACTAGTCCATGCTTTTGTAACTTCTAGATTGGACTACTGTAATTCATTACTGATAGTTTGTCCCAATATAAAGCACTAAATGATCAGGACCAAACATATATCAAGGACCTGATAGAACCTTATTATCCCAGGAGAGCACTTCGATCTCAGAGTGATGGTCTACTTGTGGTTCCTAGAGTTTCCAAGAGTTGCTGGGTTTGCACTGAAATGACTTATGATTTGGCACTATATAAATAAAGATGAATTGAATTGAACTAACTTTTAGCTCAGAGGACTCTGTACAGAGTTGTGGATTTTTACCCTGATATTAGAGCAATAAACATACATTTTAAGATAAGGTGAACCGTTACACGTGCTGTATGTAACATGTATTGTTAACAAAACAATTCAGTGGTGCAGCATAGCTTGTCGTTTTAGTTTTTTTTTTATTAAGCCATACTTTTGACAGTTTGTGGCTCTCCATTCTTCAAACAATGTAACGGTTTGTAATGTAAGCCGCACATTCTACTTTGTATCTAAACAAGTGTCATGCACATTGGGTTTGTGTTTCCGAACCACAGAACCAAAATGAAATTTTTTTTAAGTGCACCCAGTATCAACACATTTTGGATTCTGTTCCAATTTGGAATTGGAATTTGGAGTTTTGATTCCCAACTCAAGTGATAAGTCATAGATGTGTCATAGTTGTGAGAGAACATACTAAGTTGTCAAAAATAAAAAGGAACTTGCTTTGCACAAGATTTGAGAAATACTATAAAATATAATTATATTCTGTCAATTCCATCATAAAACATTTGGATTAAACATTGTACAAACTATCTTCGGCCTTCTACAGCCTTCGAAAGATTTTCACGCTGCACAAAAATTAACCCCAACTGAAAGTATAAACCTGTGCATGTTTAAAATACTAGCTCCCATTCAACCTCTTTGAGCATCCTAGTAAAACAGCATTCATAGCATACCATCTGCAATGAAGTCTTGATGAAGGGAGAGCATGGCTGCCTGCCAGCCTCCCTTTCTGTTCTGCAATCTGCCCATGTGATAGGAGGTAGAGTAGGCAGTACCGCAGCCTTCTCTTCTCTACTCACTCACACACTCACTCACTCACTAACCCCGAAAAACTGCATATTCCACTGCAGTTCTGATACAAACCACAAGTCACCCTCTAGCACCCCTGAATGACATTGGCATAATGAAAACCCAAGAATATGGAGTAAAAGTACTGGGGATTGACACAAAGCTCGTCTTTGGTGAAGTGTAAGAGATAAAGGGCAAGTGAGCCTTAACTTGCAGGAATCTTGTAGAAGATTCAAACAGGCTTAGTCTAATGAATCCAGTAAGACTGACAGACAAAACTTGAGGCAACTAAGAGAGCCTGCTGACAGAACAGATTCCAGCCGTCACATGCTGTCTTGTTACCGGGTCATTATGCTGCCATACTAATGTTGGAGAGAGTGTGTTTATGTGCCTGCTGAAATGGGACATACAGCACCGGCATGAGTGAGAATGCAGCTAGCACTTCACCATACCTGATGACTCACAGTCACAAGTAAGCTGGTTGAATCACAAGATTACAAATCACATTCAGGTATTCGGCTCTTTGTCTGTTATGCTTTCATATACTTTCATAGATCCCACAATAACACCAGAGGATGAGCAGGTCACTGATTTTCATTTTAAAAAAATGAACGAGTTCATAGAAAGCTATGCCATTATTGAACCGTAATTATTAAACTACTACATTTATGCAATACATTCTGCAGGTAACTAGTTTGTTTGACTACATCCATAAATTCATATTTTCAATATTAGAAATTGTGATTTCAATAAAAGATTGCATCAGTAATATCCCACATGTAAAAACCACTGATGGCTAGAATATGAATCTTGTATATGATTCACATATACCCATAACATTTTATATTTCTCTACAAGCTCTTCACAAACTGTGTATGAATGGATAACATAATCAAACTACAAAACAACATGCAACTATTCTAGAAGAACAACTGTTTGATAAGGCCCAGATGAATTGCGGTGTCGGCCAGCCAACTTGTGTGGTGACCCCTGGGTCTCCCATTATGAACTCAAGCAGCGTTTCTCACACAGAGACTCCCTAGGCATGCAGGCCCCTTCAGAGGAGGAGGAATTTCACTCTGTATGCCTTTTATTCTCGTTCAGGCTGTTTGTCCCCAACCGTCCACTATTCAATTCACTAATTCTACTGTTCTCTGCTAAGACTCCTGAAGGAAGACCACGTGGGTGCATGTGTGGTACTGCAAGCCTCCACTAGCAGACAGGACTGTATAAATTAAAGACATTTTATTGTTGTGTGCATGCTAGTTGTGTACTTACTTGTAGCATTGCCTTGCATCTGAATGATACATTTAGAGTCTTTGCTCATCTCCCTGGAGTTGAAGGGTCGAACTCGAACAGCGACTTTTACAGATGCCCCAGACATGTTTGCAGTTTAGGCTGTGTCCTGCTAAGATTTCTTTTGTATATCCCCCCTAAAGCAAATAAACAAAATAAGAGAACATTTAGCATTAAGCAACTGAGGCAGGACTCTCCTACATATTCATATGAAAACTATGAACTGCCAGAACACAAAAGTTCTGATTCTCTCATCACAAAGTGTTAATCAAACACAATTTAAGTTCTGAATCAGATTCAGATTCATTGTAGTGCTGTAGTACAGTGAAAGGCCCTGTGGTGACAACAAATACGGCTGACCATTGTAGTGTTTAATTCGATTGAACATTTAACTGTCAAGTGCAGTCAACTGTGATGTGCAAACATTTTAACTCCACAGCACGTGTGGGAAACAATTTTCAGCTGTAGACGTTACTACTGCAGATAATAACCCAGCTACATAAACAGCATTAGATCGATAGATACCGCTTGTAACACAGTTTTCTTATGGATGTACAGTGAATCTGAGCTATACATCCCTCGCCCCATGACTACACGGCCCAAACATCTCCTGTTTTTCCATGCCCTTGCAGTCAGCCATACTTGCTAAAGCATACGCCCATGAAATTCTATCTACCCTGTTTGATGCGGGCTATGGTGGGACAGTGAGCTGGGCCTGTTTGCTACACAAAGCAGTGTTCAATCTGCACAGACAAAGAGCTTAAATGTTTCATTTTTTAAAATTACCCTCGCTGATGTTAAGAAGTAGGCTAATCCCCCGCTGCTGTATGTTATAGGAAGGAGCAGGGAGGAGCTGCATGCTTATTTCACCAGCATCGGCACGACACACTGCCAGTTTGAGAAATGTCACATTAAATACAAACGAGTGCAGTGATTCAATCGGTAGATGTTTTAAGCTTTTAATCGTGGCCGACGTTTCTTTATCACGTCTTCAGTATCCAGCTACGAGACGGAACTGGCGTTAACTAACCCCCCGGTGCCTGCGTTGCACATAACGTTACTGCTAGCTACCCAACCGTACACCGCGTTTGTAAACAGATAACATCGTATTCTTTGCAAATCACTTGACGTCCTCAAATATGAGAGTTATCAGGAGCAAGAATTTATGGTTAGTGGTCCAAAGACCTGCACGTCTGTGAGCAACGTTAGCTAACGTAAGACGCACAGCAGCTCGCGCGCCACCAGCAGCTGCCGTTAATAATATCCTAACACTACAAAACATTCAAATATACAAGAAGAAATTATTTACTTACGTTTAAAAACTCTCGCCAACACAACGCCAAAACCTGAAGATAGTGGCGAGAACTAACGTTAGCTGGCGCGCGTCAAAATATGTTATGGTTTTTAAATCAGAATCGACAGAAACGAAAACTGTTATAAAGTCCGCTTTTGCCAAAAACACCCATTATAGCGGTATCCTCCGCCGGATAGAGCTGTGATTGCAACCAGTACCCTCTTGACGGGTTTATTTTCCAGCACAGGTAAAAGGCGGACGACTCTCTACACAGAGGCGAAAAGCAGAACTGATAAATTTCGTTGATTTACCGAAGAGATTACGTCAACTCCCTCTCGGCCCTGTTGACAGGCAGCCTGACTGACCAATGAACGAAGAGACATCGATGACTAACTGGTTGCAGAGCCAATGGCGACGCTCAAAATCAGAATGCGATGAAATGGGTGGGATCTCCTTTTTTCCGAACGTGACGCCACACTGCAGGATTTCTACCCACCGCTCCCCGCGCCACAGTCACCGCAACACCCAGAGTCACCGCAAAGAGCGCCGTCTAGCGAGAAGTGAGGTATTTCATATAAACACACGCTGCTGTGCATGTCATTACCTTCACGGGGTCGTCAATTCCGTTAGATAATATGTCATACCCGCAGGATAGGATAGAGAGAGAGGATGTTTCCCGGCGGTTTACAACAGATGTGCGCGTTTTCCACGGCAACTGAGGGTCAATGCTTGTTTTTCAGGATAAAATGCCCCATTTTGCCAATATACACCACTTTATACCATTGCCTTTAATGTTGTGACCACTGCCAAGTTTAATCAATTAGTTTATAACAATTACAGTAGAAGAATGACTAAGCTTGTGCATCGGGGAAAGTACATTAAAAAGAAAACATTCTTAGTTGCCAAAAGCTGGGAAAAGTTACATCTGGACAAAAGAAATGCCTTATCACCTTAATTTGTGCAGTCTGGAATGAGTAATGTTTTCAGGTCATGTTTACCAGGTCATCAACCACCTGAATTTGCTGCATGTTTACCCTCCTTACTCTGTGCATTAGTATTTTGCTGTTGCCGATTCATGTTGTGGTTCTTTCTTCTCGTTTCTGAACTAAAAGAAAAACATTTCTCCTCCGGGTTTAATAGTTTTTTTTTTATCTTAAACTTGACTTAACTTCAGATTTAGTTGTGCATCATGTAGAATTCAGCAACAATCTTTAGCCAAACAATAACATTAACATCTTACATGTGGAAAAAAGAATAACGTGACAAATTGCAAAATAATGTGCATCATCATTTATTTCAGTTCAAAATCCTAGCTTCCAAAACAGGTGTGGTTAAACGAACTTATTTCCTGAACAGTTAAGGTCAGCAAGGTCAAGTTAGGTACAGTGCCGCTTGAAAGAGACCATCTTAAAATGTCAGTGGATCTGAAGAACAGACTTAATGGTGTGCTTCTAAGATGATGTTATTGGTGGTGGTGCTACATTCTCTCATGTTCCTTTCACTTTGCCTGAAGAGGGTTATTTGTCCATGAGGCGCTTAGGAGGATCTGGAATTGAGGCCATGCACACACACAAGTAATTTTAGCCTATCAAAGTCAGCAGGGAAAAGATGACTAAAGAGGACCAACTGAACATACTGTATATTGGTAAACTGTTGCTCATCTTCCTACTTTAGTCAAAAGGAAGCTGACATTTACTATTAGTTTAAGCTACATCCTTAATGGATAGTCCCAGAACTGATGTTTGTCTACAAGCACAAACTGTGCATGTGTGAACTCTGGGACACCAGCGTACATTACATTGACTCAAGTTTATAATTGTCACAGTTTTGATAATCAGTTTTATCAGAACCCACCCAGACTGCCTCATACCCCACCCCCCACCCCGTCCCTCTAATAATTATCATTATCTATAACAAAGCCAAAATATTCATTATTACAAAACAAAATGAGAACCATAAAGGAAAACCATTACTGAAGTGACTGTATGAACCCTGCTGGTAAACCTGCTGTTGGTGGTAAACTTATTCTTGCAGCATTATAATGAATGAACTAACTCTTGTTAAATATATGTATATATTTTGATGTATATATATATATACACACACACATATATATATATATATACACACACACATACATATACATACACACACACACACAAACTCATGAGAAAAAAAACTTAAAAGTCTTAACTTTATTATGTTTTGTTTTTAGAACCATGATAATGGTTTGAGACAAAAAGGGTAAATGTGGATAAAAATCAAATCACGTCTCCTTTTTCTTCCATTCAAAATGTTTTGTCATTGGTAGCAGTGACACTGAATTCAGGCGATTGGACAGATCCCTTAATAGTTAGTTAGCAGGTCAGACATTTATGACATCTTCCTTAAACAAGCCGGCCGCCCTGCTTCTCCCTCATCCAGGTGTGGATCCTCTCCTTCAGTTCTGGGACTGCAGAATTAAAAACAGACTGTGAGGAGCACCTACAAATCTAACTTAAATATTAAATTTGTACTTAATGTAGAATGAAACATCTTGAGTATAAAAAAGACAAAGGTGGTCTTAGTAAGAAAATAATTTTGCATTCTCCTTCCCTGAACAGGACAGCTTTACATGTAATGACTGGTGAAAAGGCATCAAGGTGGGGTTACCTGACTCTAGCATGCTCTCTGTCAGCGGCTGCCTGTTGAAGGGATCAGTGGGGGAGTTGAGCAGGTGGCGTAGGATGATTGATCGGTCCATGATGTTCCCCGAAGGCAGCATCACAGGGTCAGTCATCAGTGTGTCCATCAGAGGGTCTGTTATAACACAGTCAGCACATTTTACAGAGGATTAAGGTTCAGCACCCCTCTTTCATCAAATCCCCATTTTTATTTAAAACAGGCAAAACAAACTGCTTCTCCTCCTGCTCCTGCTCCTCCGGTTGGAGAAGGGTTAGTATTCCAGTGTCTGAGCAGAGATTTGCTTCTAGTTAATCTACCTTCTCATCTTAATTATTGAATTCATCGAGAAAGCAAATAACTTTAAAGTAAAACAAAATTCAATCACATATTTGCCAAACACGTAACAGTGTTTTATGTGACAGCTATATTGATGCGCTTATCAAAATACCATTAAAGATGTATGCAATAAAACCCAGTAAGAGCATTCAATAAATTTGGCCCTATATATTTAAATGTCACAAGGTTGCTTCTGAGTGACAAAAATAAAACCTGGTGTGGGAATTTTGAACCACATAGAAAGCTGATACTTTAGTCTCCTGTATGGCACACTCCCATCAACTGTGGTTTGTTGGCTGGCATATCAGGGAATCAAAGGAGGTATGTGGGCCATGCTCCCTTACTAGATTATATTAAGTCTGTGGTTACATGATAGCCTTGCTCTAAGCCATCTATGTGACCTCTATGAGCTGCAAAACCCCTGCAAATGTTTGGAATTCAACAACAGAGGCTGCTGAAGATCTTGTCTGTCTACACTGACTGAGCTGAGGTCACACCAGATTTCAGCAGAGCAGAAGTGCTTTAGTGGGCTAAAGACCTGTTGGAAGTGGTTTAGGGTAAATTAAACAAAAACTTGAAAAACATGAAATATTTCCATCCACTGTAGTTGATATTTTGATTTGATATAAAAAAAAAGACCTTGGAGATCCTAAAGATCTGAAGAGGCAGACAGAAAGCCACGCTTCTGGGTTTAATAACGTACATAATCATACGCATTAAAGCACATTAAAGAAAAAAATCACAATAAAAGTGGAACATTTGAGGGAAAGAAGATCAAAGAAGCCAATTTACCACTTCACTGATGCCGTTTATACCCACTGAACAAATGCTCATACACACCTTTGAACTCGTCAGGTGCGTCACTGTAGTCCATTTCAGACTGGGAGTTCTTGGCAACTATTTCCTCCACCTTCTCCGATAGCAGCTTGAATTTTTCAATTGCAATTGAGGACTTGATACCAGCCTTCCTCATCTTCGAGATCACTTCTTCAAAGAGCTCACGGCTGTACGACCTCTGCACACAAACAGAAACATAGTTAGGAATCTGCAAGAGGGGAGCACCACGGTCCACGTCAGTAAGAGTTCATTTCTTTTATTTCATACGTTGGGGCGAAGTGAATCAACAAGCTGCATAAGTTCCATGGTAAAGCTACTTATCGTTAGACCATTTTCACAAGAGTGGCGGGGTACCTTGTGTACCGCGTCAAACATAATCTTTTAGTCCGTCAGTGCCAACCTGATCATCTGCAATTGCTTTAGCAAAGCGAGCACAGTCCAGCTGCAGGTAGATGTCAGTCAGCTGGTCTAAGAGTTTCTTGGGTTCAAATCCATATTTCTCTGGGTTCTCCACCTTCAGGTCCCGACACTTGGGCCCACAAAGCTGCTGGAGATTGAAGTTCAGCATGGCAGCTAAACGTGGTCCCAGCTCCTGTGTGAAGTAGGCGGGACTATTTAGTAAGGTTTTAAACATTGTTGACTTTATAATAAATAAACATTATGTGGCCACTTAAAAAATGTCCAGTGGACGCAGCTGCACTCACAGGTCTGAGGAAAGGCTTCTGGACCTGCTTGGTTAGGATGTGAAACATTTCAACCGTCTCTGTGGCCAGGGCCAGATATGATCGAGACACCCGTTCATCCTGAGTCAGCTGGGACTGACGGCTCTGCTGCTGCTCCTGGAGGTTTGCAGGGAAAACATAATGTGTTATATGAACTGTTTAATTCTATTCTGGAAATAAAATCTGCCAAGTCTCACAGTTCAGAACAATTAGAAGTGAAGTTATAATATGCTCCAGCTAAAGTGGTGTCAAGAAGTATTTCCCCACTTCCTCTTTTTTTTGGTCACACTTAAATGATTCAGACATTACACGAAGATAGCCAGAGGAAATACATAATGCCGTTTTTAAATGTTGACTTAAATAAAGTGATAAAACCTGCATTGGACAGCTTTTTCTCTTAATAAATGAAATCATCATTTAAACATGTATTTTCTCTGGCTATCTTGCAATGTTAACATTTGTTTGATGAGGGGAAAAATACTTTTTCACAGCATAGTACAATATGCTGTCCCTGTGAGGCTGAGCACCGACCCGAGGCAGCTGATCCCACAGCTCCTTATTCTTCATCTCTTCTTGAATTTCGTGAATTCGCTTCAGGGATTCAAGGCTCTCATCTAACAAGAACGTGGTGTCATTAATCAGCATGTTGATGTAGCGCACAAACTGTTTGCCAGAGCTAGAAGAAAGTGTACACACAGAACGAAACAGGTCAGGTTTTTACTTTGAGTAAAATTTTTTTTTATTGAATTTCAAACTTGCCAAAGAACAAACTCACTTGAACTCCTCCATGAAAGTGCCATGGTGGGCAATGTTCTGCCAGAGGCTCTTGAAGATGGTGCTGATATGGTACCTAATGGTGAACTTATCGTAGAACTCACTGGTGGCACCAGTGTGCTCAACATCTGAAAACATTTCAGGAGGAAATACTTAATTACTTTTTTATGACGATAAACATCTAAAATAAACTCCAGTTGGTACAACTACAGCTTAGTACTACAGTATAAGCAGTACTCACCAGTGTAGAACTTCATGAGGGCAGGGACCAGATGTTTGATGGACAACGGATGGTTCTCCATCATTTCAGAAAATCGCTGAGTACGAGGCTGTACAGATGGGTTTGTGACAAACAGCACCTCCACCAGCTTGGCAATAAGGTAGGGGTTTCTCATGTAGTTCTGGCTGCAGATGAACACCACCAAGAACGTGAGAACGTCCTGGACACATGGCTCATATAAAACCTGGGGAGAATACCTGGAAGAGTGGATGAGGATGACACATAGGAACAAATGAAACAAGCAGCAGTGAAAATGGGTCATAATCAGTTTTGATTTCAAGAAAAGGTGGCAGTGGTGAGCAGGGAATGATTATGTGTATACATTAATATACAGTTTTTTCTCACGTCAACAACATGTACGCTTAATGACGAACATCCACCAGATTACTTTTTTTGAAGACATGGGTAAACCAAGCACTAAACTATAAACTTACTGCACGACAAAAAGCAGAAACTCAGCCACATCTTCAATGTAGAACTCGGGAAGAGCAGCAAAGCTTTTGGGAATATCAGGGTTCAGTGGCAGGTTAATGCTGCGTAAAAGATAAAGGAAAGTACAGCACTTAGATCCTGATTTACTATCAATTCTGGAGTGAAAGAGGTCGTAACAGATATCAAAGATAAAAGAAAGTACATAAATATCACAATCAAGAGTAGTATGGCCTGTCAGAGGCAGGGCCACTCACTCAGGGTAGGCAGGGTCTACCATGCGAAGAATAAGCTGAATGACTGTGCTGTAGAACTGCAGACATCTGCGGAGCAGATTCTCATCCAGAAGGCCCACGTCAGAACAAGCTTTGGCTCGCACAAGTTTCTGACAGGACAAAGTCACACATGATCAGAATCACAACTCTGTAAATTTGCTTTGTTGTAAAATGTCATGTTTCAGTGTTTACTCATGTGTATAACGCCTAAAATTTGCAAATACAGTGAACTAAGAGATGAGTATTTGCACCTCTGTACCTTTAAGTCAGTGTTTGAGGTTTCATCAGTAGACGAATCTACAAACTAACCTTCAATTGCGCTTTGCATCGCTTGAGCATCTCTCTGTGTCGACTGGCCAGTGGAGAATCTTTCCATTGGCTTTCACTATTTTTCAGCTCCTCCACAGTTCTATCAGGAGAAACAAAACAATATTAAAACACACAATCTGAGAATGAACGAGTGTGTGTGTGTGCACATGCGTACCTGTTCAGTTCACGAATGGCTCGCAATCTGCGGATGTAGCGTCTACAGCCAGGTAAGATTGACAAATGGTGGGTGTGTAGCGTCAAGAAGAAACACTCAGTAGGGAACTTGGGCTCTGAAAATGTATTAGGGTGTTCATCTGTGAAGAAAGAAGGAAACACATTAGTTTATTTCTCATATAGGACAACATCAGATCTGAAGGGGAAAGACATAATCGTATGTTTGCAAGTTGATGCATCACTGAGAACTGATAAATGTGCAAAATGCCGCCTCTCTGTGGTTCATGAAGAAGTCAATGTTTTTGCAGTTACTAACATGAACATGGAAACTTTTAATTCAGTAAAAATGATAAACTCTCAGTCATTTAAGTCACGTACTCTTAACTCATGTCAACTTACGCAGCTCAGTGAGCCAGTTCTTGAGCTCCTCCATAGTGGCTTTTAGACGCGTCTCCTCTACGTTGACAACAAGTCGACAGCGTGGGTGGAAAATATAATAAGGGTCCACCGTCTCCAGCTTGATCTTCATGCTCAGCTGTTGCAGCACCCATAAGAAGTTGAGCATGAAGCCGTCTGTCGACACCAGCTTGTCATCAGTCTATGAGAAAAATAATTCAAGTTCAAGAACTGGATAAATAACACGATCACCAAATGTATTTCCTTTCTATATTTGAAGACATGTTCAAATAAGATAGTGGTTGTTGCATAATCTGTTTTTAAAGTGTCTGTACAAACTTGTATATTTTTGCTCTTACTATTTAAATACTTGCACAGTAGAGATATACATTTCTTAAAACTCAAATAGATAATACAAGTTATGTAAAAACCTCTGTTGTAATCAACACGTTCCTGTTTTAATAAGTACTCACTGTAGTGACTTACCTGCATCTGTGCTTTTTTTACATTATAGTTTACTAAAGCTGCCATGTAATTAAGAGCCAGCTCGCGTGTCTCTCCATTGAGTAGGATGTTATGGAGAACTTTGAACAGGTCACTCTAAAAGAGATCACACTAAATTAGTCTACAACAATCGCATGGGCAGGATAACTTAAGTAAAGAACCAATAAAAGGCGGAGACCCACCCTTGCTGCCTCTAGGTAGTGCTGCAATGACTGGTTGACAACCCGCGTGTTCTCCATGGTGATGGCTGGGCCAGAAAAATACTTGTCTCCTACTTTGGTCTAAAGGAGAGGACAAAACATTATGATTGATTTGCACGTAAAACTTTACTTGTTTTGTTTTTGCTGTACAATTGCAGCAAGAATGCTGCTCTGCATTCATAGCCACTGCTCTGAGTATAAATTCAACAGCACCAGATTCAATTAATCTTTTATTAATAGAGCACAATACATTAACATTTTTCAAAGTTCAGCATAAACAACAAGATAGAAATAAATTACAATAGGAACAATATAAAATGAATTATAAGATAGATTACAGCAGTTTTGTCGTTATGTTTGTTATGAAAGGCACAGAACACTCACATCATCCTCAGCAAACACAGAAAGGCTGAAGAAGGCTCCCAGGTAGGACAATCTCTGGATCTCTCTGCCACAACCAGGGCTCAGAGGTTTGGGACACCACAGAGGCACTGACGTCATCTGCATAGAGGAGCCATGACAGAGACGCGCATAGCATTCAGGCCCACAAGTTAGACTTAAATATTTAAAAAACATATATGTCTATTAACCATCCCAACAGTTAAAGTAAATGAACGGAAAGAATGTATTTCCAGCGGCTTGTCACAAAGAGAAATTAAAAGTCTAAATTCCATTTGAAAAACATGTGCAGAAATTATGTTAGACACAGAGGTAACAAGAAACAATTATGTTTCTAAATATAGGCTAGTCATTTTATTGTGTCGTGAGGATCAGAAAGTATTCTTAGTGTCAATAAAAGAAAAAAATAATCAGAGCACATTTTCACGAGCTAATGTCACGTGGCCAGACAAGCATAAAAACCAGCCCATGGAAAAACCCAACCGACAGAACAGTTTAGATACATCTGATAAACGTGTTGCCTTGAGCAAATAATGAACAGTTAAGTACTCTGATGTGGCGTCAACTGACCGTCCCGACTGTATACTCACCAAGGTGCACACTGGGTGAGTCTTTCCGAACTTGATTTCACAAAGTTCAGCTAATGCCTGTTAAAAGAAGCAAAAACACAAATGGATTCCAATGGATCTTTTCTTCGTTTTTTTATGACCACAAATCAAGATGGTTTTTGTCAATAACTTTGGTTTTAGTTGATGACTGAAGATATTTATTCTTCATCTATTGAACAGCAAGTTGCCAGATTTTCTTTAAGCTCAGTTGCACTACGTACGGTACTGGTACTGCTACAGGCAAATACAACATCTCCCTACCATTAGAGGAAATTTATAGTTGTCACTGTCAAAGGAACATTCTTTCACTGCAAGAGCCAATCCATGGAGGATAGGAATGAAGATCTGAAAGTAAGGACAGAGGGGCAATAATAAAAAATAGTTTAGACACATGCATTAGAGCTACATAACGTTTTGGAATTACAACACAAACAACATCCCTTAGTGGTAAATTTTTTACCCCTAGAGACAGTTATTTTTTATTAAGAATAAGAAGAATTAAGAAAATTTCAGTTCCATTTGAAAAAACAGGAGCATGTTTGAGCATTCTTTCCCATTGCTATGTTGTAATAGGTTTCACCATAAACAGTTTCAGCCTTCCCACCTGTCTGAATGCTTCTTCCTCCTGGTGGGTAATGCGCACCAGCTCCTGAATAAAGCCAAACGGAAGGTTCCGACACAGCATATAAGGTACCAGTAGTGACTGCTGGAGAGGGCTCCTGCATGTAAAAAAGAAAAGCACTGTGGTGAAAAATAAAAAAATGTGTTCATAGTGAAAGACTCGTTGCTATGGAGACACCGTAATAAAAAATAACTGTGTAGAGAAGCACAATGGGAGATAGTGAGTCAAAAGATCAAGGTGTCCTGCTGGTTTGCTTACCGCGGCTGGGTCAAGGTGCCTTGCAGAACTAGGGCAACATGGGAAATGCACTGAGAGCGAATGTTGCTGAGAAGCTGGCTGACATTCGGTTGACTACACATCTAGGAAAGAGAGGAGATGAGAAAAGAGAGGTGTGATAAACTGTATGCCGTCAGTTTCACAGAATCTCTCTCCAGACTTGAATCACAGTGAGCTGGCCCAAGCAGGCCAACTGGCCTGCAGCTAGACTTGGAAGTACAGACTGTTCTGTCCCCAGGACTTTATTAGAAAACAAAGGAATAGTGGATAAGTTTAAATTATTTTTCATTTGTTACCATCAGAAGGATTATTAGACACTAATGATCTCACAAGCTAACAGTTTTGATTTAATAAGTAAACGTTTTCTTCTTCACTAAAAACTTAAATTATGCTTTTATTGTAAGCCATCAGAATAAAACCTGACCGAGACATTTATATTCATTTCAGTTATATGCCTAGCTACCTTGGGAGCTTTCCTCTCCTCCATGCCAACACTGTCGAAACGCTCAATGAGGTAGTTCAGCATCTCTGTCTCTTTGCATGCTTCAATGGTGAAACGGTCACTAGCTGTATCACTGGACATTCCCCCTCCGCATGCACCAAGACTATAAGCAGAAAGGTTAACACAGAAACAAGGATAAAGAGGGGTTCGTTATATAACGGA
The DNA here is from genome assembly GCA_032359275.1 of Microctenopoma steveboyesi. Taxonomy (NCBI): domain Eukaryota; kingdom Metazoa; phylum Chordata; class Actinopteri; order Anabantiformes; family Anabantidae; genus Microctenopoma; species Microctenopoma steveboyesi. The sequence continues at coordinate 8,819,792 of JAUMHF010000024.1, forward strand.
ACAACACAGAACAGAAACATGTAACTTCATTAAACACCATCATATATTTAAGGTTAACAAGCTCAAACCCAACCTCAAATGTCCTGAAAGAAACAAATTATAAGGCATTAGTGACAACACCGCAGCACCTCTTGGAGAAAATAAGTTAAATAAAACATATTAAAGGTTCTAAATTCGTTTGCAGCAAGTCTTTGAAGCCAATGTTAGAATTTAGCTTGCTACTCTTAACTGACAAATGTGAAAACACGAGTTCAGATTGCTGTTAATGGTCGGCTGTAACAGCAAAACCTAGTGTGAGTTTCTTCAAAGCACAACAAAACGTAAGGCGGAAGCAATGACCTTTGCCGCTTTGTAGCCAACTTTACTTTGCTTATATGCTTTACAACGTGGCAGAATAATTACCCCAAAAAAGACACAACCCCCCCCCCCGTCATGATTTCTTCCATGCAAAAAAATTCATATACATACACAGGTCAGATTGAGTAGCCAGTCTCATGCTCTACTAAACAGGCTACACCAGACCGACTCTTTTCCATTTAGGTTGCTCTTAGGAAATACAGGACAAATAAACAGACAATTCCTTCAGTAGGGGTCTGAACCACTTTAAACATCTGTTTATACTGTATTAATGATACGAGTAACCATACTTTATCATTGGCCGTTATAGTGTGCCTTTCAAACTAATGATGACAAAGTTAAAGCATCACTGCACCCCGGTATTTGTGCAGTTAGTCTCCTTATCCCACTGAAACATGCACTGGGCCCATCAATGTGCAAGCGCTCACACGCAGGTTAACACACACACTGTGTACCTGGACCCAAACTGAACCCGTGCAAAATCCTCATCCTCCTCAGACTCTTCACCGCTGCTATCCTGAGACATATCAGAGAGGGCAAAGAACAGCAACGACAAAGGGCTAACGTGACGAGGAAAAGGCAGGAGGAGCAAGGGAAAGATTGGAAGAGAAGAGGATATTATGCATGAATGAGAAAATGGGGGAAGTGAGAATGAAAGAAAAACATGGGATAGTGAAATCACATGATAAGAAGACAGAAGAAAGAAACTAAAAAGGGCTGCTGCAGAGTTGCATGCTTGCTTAGAGATTTCTAGTGCTGTTTGAGATTCATTAATGCCATTCTATTTGCCACAAATATCTTATCTGCTTGATTTTTCTATACTAATATAGGATGTATTAAACGTGCCTGTTTAAATATACCTAGTATTAGTTATTTGCAAATGGGTTAGATCTTCCAAAATTATAGCTGTCGGCAACAAGCTGCCTTAATATTGAACAGCCTTTATGTTGGGGTTATATGGGTTAATTTCAAGTAATTTAAAATTGATGGCAATTGATTTAGTGCAGTGTGCCATTGATCCAGCTACTACTACTGCATCCAATATCAAATCCGGTTTTTAGTGTATTTTGTTTGCGTGTGCATCACAAATATGCAAATAGAAGATAAGATACCTAGATGGTAGGTTCCTGGCACCAAAGGCAGTCTGTCTGGTATTTGCACTGGGAGAAGGCGGTACGACACTAGGGGGTGTTGAAGAAGGCTGGTTATGAGCCAAATGTGAGCTCAAAGAGTGGGACTGAGGGCTAGGTGGGGGCACACAAACTGGGGTGTTGGGAGGAACAGAGAGCCCTGCAGGGCTTGGAGAAGGCCCAAAGAAACTGAATCCTCTGTTAGCTGGACTAGTTGGAGAAGGAGCCACCCAGGAAGAGGTGACAGAGTAAGGCCTATAGCGCTGGGAGATGGGAACAGGGGCAGAAGGACTATTCAGGGAGTGCCGTGGTGGAGCAGGAGCAGGTGGGCTGGGGGGAACAATAAATTGTGGGGAAGAAGGTGGAGGAGGTTCAGAGGGTCTAGAAGGAGTGGGGAGAGATGGAGAAGACCTCTTGGCTGCATCCAAAGACATCGGTTGAGGACTAACACATCCGTACAGACTGTGGACAACATTGTTGAGGTGATCATTGACAAAAATGATCTAACAATCATACACTGAAAAAAAAATATTAATGCAAATTCACCACATATCACAGAACATTAGTGCAGATGACCACCAGTACAGAGTTTTATGCCTTTCTCATAGATCACAATACTGAGTTGAGGTACATGCCTGGACAAAGAGCTGGCTCCAAAGGACCCTACATTGGGGCCCATGGGGCTGCCACCTTGGCTGGAGGGCTGCACCAGTGTCAGACGGTGATCAGGAGATTTGGCTACTGCTATTGGCTGAGAGGTGGCGGTTAAGCTGGCGAAGGGGTTGTGGACACGTGACTGGGTGGACATCATTAGGACTTCCATCAGGATCTGACCGATCAGGTCTTTAAAGTCAGAGTACACTACAGGAGAAACAAACCAAACATTGAAGTTATTAAATGCAAAAAACTACACATCTTTACAGAAATAAACGTTAAACTCATTCAACAATAAAAAGATGCTATTCTGTCACATACCATCTTTATGGTTGTGCTGGAACTCGGCAGCCAGTGAAGGTAGAAAGATTACATCTCTATCCTGCTCCTTCCATGATACGCGCAGGATCTTACAAATGAGCTGCAGAGCCTGTTCTTCAGACACGTCCAAGTTTGTAGACGTGTCCTGAGTGGGGTAAACAAAAGGTAACAATTAGGGTTTCAACACAATGTAGAGTTGTTTACAGAATAAATGCCAACTAGCATTACACTGACTCTCATGACACACTTTGTCATTTAATTAGTCCAGTCAATCGAGAGACAGAGTCAATGAACTGAAATAGATGAAAATGAAAGAACAGCGTCTATGGAAAGTCCCCAGTTAATTTTTTTTATAACTAGACTTTCATATTTACTCATAGGCCCAATCGATCTGAAGATAGGCACAATCAAAGTCAAGTAGGCCAAGCCATTAAACATATATGTCACTTCCTTTAGAGTAATGTTCGCTGCTGCTTTTACCTTATCAGTCAAGTTCCTCTTCTCCCTGCGATCGCCATCCTCCACCTCCATGTTCTCTATCCCTGAGTCCACATCCACCTGGGACATGCTGGAATAACAGATGCAGTGCTTAATAAGCCCCTTTATCTCTATGCAGACCACTAACACTCCAGGCCCAAAGGTCCACATGAAATGTCACTGTTGTCTTATCTCATTTACAATAAAAGTAATTATCTGATCTACTAAGAGCAAAGCATGTGACCATGCTATTAAACAATACAAGACTGTTCCTTCAAAAGAAAGTTAAATAAAAAAAGACCTGTGATATTCTTTACTTTACTTGGCAGATGCTTTTATCCAAAGTGACTTACATTCTGTTGTGATTTTTTTTTTGATTATGCATTTCAAACTTAATGTTTTATTTGTTTAATATGGAATGTTAAACTGGTCACCACTGTAAAATGTAATATAATCAGTGTTTATGTTGAACTCAAGCAATGATCTCTGTGATGAAAAAAAATACAGATTTTAGAGACATTTTCAAGAAAAAAACATTTGATAAAATAAAAGCAACATTAAATGTAATTTTCTTAGGTTCTGAAGTGTGTAGTACAATAAGGCAGTAGATTACCTCTTTTCACAGGAGGCAGTGTCAATGTCCATGCTCTGTGATCGAGACAAACTCTGGGACTGAGTTTCAAGGCTGTTGGAGGGAGAGCTGGAGAGGGAGCTCACACCCTCGCTGCTCTGACTACCATAAGCTACCCCTGAAAATCAAAAAAACAACTAAGCATATATATAAAAAAAGGAAATCATTGCATACATATCATTACAGATCCAGTCAAGTTCTGACCCTTCACAGGTATTAAAACTATTTTTTTTAAATTATAAGATTTTAATTTCTGGTGTCTTTGCTGGTTTAAATTTTATATTAACTGTACTGTTAGATGTGAGCAAACGAGACAGGCTCCTATGATCCAGAGTCAGATATTAACACTCACACTGATACACGGGCACGAGAAGAATATGCAAACTCCTAGAAGAAGCTAGCTCTGAAGTGACAGTGCTCAACACTACACCAGCATGCCACCACTTGTTTAGCCATATATGGCTACAGCACAGCTCAGTTATAAGGTTTTAGATTTTATGTCGGGACTATTGTTTCTGGACAACACCTTTGTTTAGCCACACCACATTGGTAAAGATGGGCATTTTTAGGATTTAACATCTTAACATTATGTGCCATACCATTATAAGCCCTGATCACTGCATACATGGAGGAAGAAAAGCTGATTAACACACAGGATGTTCAAGTGGATACCGGTTGTATCTCTCTCAACTCTCCTTTGGATGCACAACTATCATGTCATTCCCTACTACCAAATATAACCCGTTTACCATGGTTGTATCATTGTGGGTATTCATAACAAACAGATAACCAAGGTATGTCGTATAAAGACCTAAAAGACCAAATAACTCACAACACAGACTCAATGCATACCAACAAACAATACCATGAAATTTCACTGCACCATACAAGGTTTACCAGCGTATTTTCTAGAGAGCAGCTCACGGTGTGAATACATCAATGCTCATTCAGTGCCTACACTCAGGAACAGTGTTAACAACAAGCTGTTGCTGCTAAAGCCATTCAGGATTTATCACTGGTTCTTGGTGTTCAAATAGCAACATCCCAAATATAAACATCCCTTTTAATATTACGCTCACATTATCCATGCCTCGGAGACAACGTGTTACAGAATAACAGGATTAGGAATTTATTGTTTTACTATAAGCCATTACCAACTATAACTTAATGGTGACAACTAGAGGGCTGGTTAATCTTACGTTAAAATAAAGACAAAGGATTGATCTTATGTTTTCTTTGCAATTGCAGTAATTGATACACAATGAATACACACTCCACAGTCTTTGGGTTTTATTCAATTCTTACCAGAGGTGCCCATGGGGGATGTGGCAGGAGTACTACTGTGGACATTGAGACCCAGTGATTGAGAGGCAGCTGGTGGCAGGGGATGGGGTGCCGCACCTGAGGGTCCAGGGAGGGGTCCAGGTGGAGTCTCTCTCTGTGGTGATGTTAGGGGTGTGCTGAGAGGGGTGCTGGGCTGCGACGTCTGTCCACCCGCTAGTCGTGCCAGTCGCCTTCTGCGAATCTTGAATGAATATACCAGTAGACTTACATATTCATTCAAAGTGCTATATAAAAACCTGCGTAATTTGAGTTTACTCGCTGCTAAAATGTAGATTGAAAATTAAATTATTTGCCATATTTGCTCATATATGCCATGTTAATTTTCATTATTTGATAATTGGCCAAATTGTTATTTGGATTTCAGTAAAAAAAAAAACAAAAAAAACAATATCACCTATATTTTTATTACGATCAGAAGTCAGACGTGAGCACCGATCGTCACAACTCAGCTGAGCAGCTAAACACAGTTAAATACAGTAAATCTACCGTACACTCGGCTGTGAGTAGACTGAATAGTCCTATACAAACACAAAGGGCTAATGAAGAAATACTTTCTAAAATGTCGTGTATGGTTCAAGGGGAGCAGGACAGTGAGAGAGGGCCGACAGATGCTTGCACAATGGTGGCCCGGTGTGTTTTTTTATGCTGAGTCGTCTCGCAGGCTAATTTTTAGTTGTTAGCAAAACAACGTTAGCAACTGTCAGCTAGCTTAACTACCCGCACGAAGACACGCCAAATCAATTCAGCAGGCAGCGTGCAACATTAACTATCGCAATATAACACGACAAAACATGTGCCAGATGAAAATTCTTTGCGTGCATTTGTAGGACTTGAGCTGCTTTTATACGTCTTCCATGGGCCAGCTTGTGCTTGTGTCTTTAGTATTACGTTAGCTAGACAGCACAGAGCAGCAGCTAAGCTGAACTAGCGTAGTGACAACGATGACAAGAGACATTTCACTTATATTTCGTCCATTTGGGTATTTTAAGTAACTCGTAAAAATTGTCGATCGTGTTTGATAGAATGTGTTTAAATACGCTGGTATTAAACTAACCTTAAATATGATTTTTTTTTCGCGGATGAATCTCTTCAATTTAAACTATGCTAGTCTGTGGGTTAGCATTTACAAGCCTACTAGTAACACGACAATTTCACATTAAGTGCAAAGAAAATCTATACTTAAGCATAAATTCTAACGACAGTACAACATGCCTATAGTATTTCTCGGTAGTAATTGTGAGCGTCATCTTACCTCGTCTGCGCTCAACTCCTCCATCGCAGCTAAGCTAGCTAGTTCACTTTGAACCGCTTTAGTATGTGCCAGCCAGTGCCAGCTAGCTAGCCTGTTTTAGAACTAAATGTGCATAGTCGAACTCGTTCAACAAATATATGTCAGCCGCGATTGTCTTCAGGATAAAAACTAGGAGACTAGTATACGGAGAGTGGAAAATACACTTGCTTCAACAACTCTGTCGTTTACTAGTTTTCTACCAAGAATGAAACAAAAAGAAAAGTAGCTAGCTATTATACGTCAAAATACAACGGCGGCCATTTTGGTTCTACAATATGTCACGTGACTTAAGAGGCTTCAGTGGGAGGTGCGAAACTTCATATCGAACAATAGCTACATTGCTCGAGGTGTAATATATAGTTCATAATTTGTATCGCTAAAAACTGACTATAAGCTACCTGCTTTTTAACTAATTCCCCTTTCTGTCTTAAACGGTAAATAGACGCTGTTATTTATTTATTGGACGCTACATCAAGTCTCTCATTTTATTATTTAATATATCGGCGTTAATGCCTCGACATGACATGGGGGATAGGTGATGCCATCAGTCACTGATTTGTGAGTGAGCTAGTAGATCAAATCGAAATGAAATTAGAAAAATACGTTTATTTTCAGGTAAACCTATAATGACAAAAAATCTATGCCCAAAAGACAGTAAATGCAACTTCTGATTTCTGTTTTAATAAAAACCTAGTTTTATTACGCACAGTTTGACAAATAGATGTACTGCATCAATCTGTGTCAAAAATTCGGTATCTAAGATTAGTCTTAATTGAAGAGCTTTTTTCAGCCAGCGAAAAAAAAAAATCCTAAATACGTTTGATGGTGATGGTTTAGTATGGAAACGCTGAAGATATCATCTGTCTACATGCTAGTGTAGACGAGCATCTGACAACAGTAATGTAATAATGCCACCTAGTGGCGTACACCCATGCCCTGACAGGAATGACATTTTCTCATTATCATTTTCCAACACTGAAGTCCCAGTACAGAGATAATATCTCAAACCGAGTTAGCAAGACGGTTTCCTTATTCAGGGTAGTGGTTATAGTACATGATGCCTTTCATCACAGAGTCACTTCTCCAGAAATACAAGTTCCTCTTCACTCCTTCCCTTTCTTCTTAAAAACCTGAGTGCAGACTTCTCCATCGCAGTACAGCTCCTGAGGGCAAAAGAAATGCAGTACAAAAATATAAAAAGACATTTTGACTAATCATTTAAGTTATTTCAGTTTGATGCATTGTGTAAAATGAAGATGATTAAAATGTCCGTTTACATATTCCTACCAGATGCAGCTTGTCTTCTTCAATCCAGTGAGCCCAGCCACGGTTCTTCTTCTCCCCACTTTGTTCACAGACCAGTTTATTTCCTTCCCATGTTACCAGCGACTGCCCACGTAGCAGAGAAGAAGAAAGAGTGAAAGTCACAGTTTTAGTTGACCATCTTCTTTACACTTACTACACAGCAGTAGCTCTCATTCAGCTTCACCTTGAGATGTCTGTTGTCCAGTCCTTTGGTAAACTCCTCAAAATCCTGACCCACTCTGAAAGATATTGTGTAGTTTCGGAAGGTGCTGGTGGTTTTGATGACGTACTGGTCCCCCTGCTGCTCAATCACCTTCTTCTGCTTAAGCTTCAGAGCAATCTTCCGTAAGTTAGGGCTGATACCTGGAACGGATCAGTATCTTTTACCCTCCAGGTGTCCCATAAACAGCAGATATCCAACACCACACCATAACGAACTGCACACAATGAAACTGTGCATCTGCAGATGGAAATGCAGACAGCACAAGTCTTTCTGTTCAGGAGAATATTGTTGGACTAACACGCTTTAATTACTTACCAAGTGCAATCATGTAGCCCTCCAAGTTGACATTGCTGATGATGTCCCACGTGCCACAGAGACTGGCTGGCATTTTTCTGAGCTATGCTGGAATACGTTTGTCAAACTGCTGGACTGAGGTGAAGTTTGAAACAAGCCTGAGACGTGGCTGTTTTGAGAGACTAAGAGTAGGAGTGCCCTTCCCTCACTCGCTGTCATCTGCAGACAATGTGACGGATTTAGGGAGGTGCACAGATCAGTGCCAGGGTGCAGAGGGGAAGACAGACGTGTCTGACCAGTCCCATTATGCTGAATCATAAAGCATGAAAATGTCACACATTAGGTGATCATGCATGCATAATAAAGAAACACACTGATCTTTAGGCAAATAGGGAGGACTATCCCATATTTTATTTCAAGTCATTACAAATCACACTTTCATTTTTAAATCTGCAGCACTTTGTAAACATATTGCCTGGTGTTTTGGATTTGCCCCAGGAGCTGCATGGAAAATGTTGAGTTGAGATGAGGACAGGAGGAAAGAATTTGGGTTTGGAGTTTTAAAATGAATTTGTACACAACAATTTCTGACAATTTTGTTGAGTGAAAATTATCAAAATTAGTTGATAAAGTTGCAGTGGAAAATTTAAAGGACCAAGCAGTGGATGATTAGTGAAGAAGAGAGTTTCTGTGTCACATGATCACCTAGACACGCATCAGCGCAGCACATTCCCCACTATGGTGGAAGACGGAAGGGGGGGGTGTGCGCAGTCGTTGAAGCACACAAGAGATGTTAGAGGCGTACCAGGGCACAATACTGCATACAGAGATATACAGAGATGTACGTCCGGCCATGCTCACGTGCGGGCACAAGGAGGTGCATCCAATTCAGGTCAATTCGGCTTCTTTGTATAGAGCCTTTCCAACACGAGTCATCTTGGAGCACTTCACAGTGTAAGGGTTGGGACTTTGTACATTATATCATTTATACAGGAAAATTAGAAGGCCCACGGTCCGATTTGGGGCAAGAGTAGACGAATTTACTACAATGAGGAACTGAAGAGGTCACGTACACACTGAGACTTAGGGGCCACATAGTAGTGTTGTAGGATGTTCAAATTTCGGGTCCGTGGGGTACTATTGATTACTTAGTGGTTTGTCACTGCAAACCTCGGTGAGAATTAGGTTTCATAAGTGTTTATTTACACAAATAAATGGATGAACACCCATATTTATCTTATTTTGCTTTCTTTTTCAGGTTCAGAAGACCAAATTATGGCTTTGGCTAGCTCAGGTGTGAAAACCAAGGCATAGTACAAAATGTTAATTTTAACCCTGTCGTTATTA
>JAUMHF010000024.1:8829265-8939396 GCA_032359275.1 Microctenopoma steveboyesi
TGTAGAGGCAGTGAGAAGCAATGTTGTGATTTATGCTGTGTTTCTTACTGCATTGCCATGTCCATCTGTCCAAAAAATCAACTGTGGTATTTGTTAGATGTGGGGTTATTTTATTTTAACTGAATTGTGCTGTGTGCAGAGATTTGGATAAAACTAAATAACACTACAGAATATGGAAACCTCATTTCCAAATTTCCGATAGGGAGGACTATCCCATTTTTTATTTCAAGTCATTATAAATCCCACTTTCACTTGCAGTTTCAAGAATTTGGGTTTGGAGTTTTAAAAATGAATTTGTTCATAATGTCGTGGAAAAATGCCCTTCCCATGCCCCAACAGGTCCTTTCATAGTCATAATCACCCCATGTACTTTGTAAGGTTATATTAAGGTTATATTATCCACTGGGTTTCCGTATTTGGTAGTACAGTAGTATGTTGTGGCCACGCTGCAGCCTCTCCATGACCTTATGTCCCCATGTAGGGCCGTTATACAATCGAAGGCCTAACGTCTCCTTTTATAATACTCTTATGAATTTGGTTATGTAGTTAACTAGGTTTAGGTAATGGGATCGGTATGTGAAAAACAGGAAAACAGAGCCTGGGAAGGCCAGATAGGACCAGAATGATTAAGTTCACTGTTCACGCCGATTCTTGGCAGTAACCACAGCCCGTGACGTCAGTAGTCTGCTGAGTCTGTATAAGTGTAGGTGCGCAACATGAACTTGGGGCTCTTGGCTTTTGCTTTTTGCTTCCTGCGCTACCTGCTCTGTGTGTGTGTGCTCTGAAACGCTCAACTCTCTTCTGTTCTGTTTGATAAAATAAACCTCTATTTAATCTAATCGACAAGAGTCTCTGATGATTTCTACTACAATAATTATAAAAACTTAAATATAATGTATATTAATTGTTTCATATAAAACTGTGGACCCCTGTGTCTCACCAAATTTAATTGCTTAAGTTTCCTTCATGCTGGTTAAACTGCTGCTCTGCCAGTGTTTGACACATTTCTACAGACACAAGTAGTAGCAAAGTGACACTGCCACTAAATCTAGTTCCGTCCCTGAAGCTTTGTGCTGCTAAGAACTATTAGAAAAGATAAATATGTCGAGTAGGCACTGGTGAAAACTCATATGAAACGTTTAATTTATGTAAAATTCACAGTAAAACCACAGCACTCGTGTGCAGAGGGCTCAAAAGTTGTGTTTTCACAGCTGCAGCAGCAAACTTCCTCAACTTGAGGGGGCACCTGTACATCTCTCAAGAGGTGCAAGAACCAAACCAGCATTTTTCTGCTCACTCTCAGCACTATAGAGGGCATTCTCTTTTATGTAGCGAAGGACAGGGTCCGGCAGAAGGTACTTGACACTCTGACCACGGCGAAGTGCCCGCCTCACATGAGTGGCTGAGATCTCGTTGGTCACCCACTCATGGACCACGTTGATGTTCTTGCGATACTTCCACAGCACATCTGATTGGTGGATGAACTTGTGCGGGTCACTGCCGCTGCGTGTGACGCAAACCAAACCATACCGGCCCACAATCTCAGAGATATCTTCCTGCTTCCACAGATTGGGCACAGCAAAGGACTCCAGGACATCAGCTCCACAGAGCAACATCAACTTAGGGCTCTCTGTAAAAACAAATCACAATAAGCCTAGGTTTGGATGCACTGTAGTTTCTCTTTAAAAGAAAAATAAGCAACCCATAAAAGTAATAACTGAAACAGAACGAGCATAAAGCACAGAACATAATTAAAGTCTATATTTAGAATAAAGAAGAAGAAGAATAAACAATATAAAATGACAAGAGAAAAGTTAATTAACACTTGATTGACTTAAAAAGATCAAATCAATACATCACAAATTCACAGAGCCTAAAATTGTGTCTTCAAATGTCTTTTGCTCAACCAACAATCCAAAATTCCAAAAAGATGTTCACTTTACAGTGAACCACAACAAGGTAAAGCAACAAATCACTAAAATGATTTAGCAATTATCAAAACAGCTGTCACTGATGCACACGTGAGGCATGTTCTTTCAACTGTGCTGTGCCTTTACGGTCGGTGGTGTGATAAGGTGCCACCACACCCTGAGCATCCACACCTGGTATTGTACAGTGAGCCATGAGTTCAGTTAATGCTTGATGGGACATGTTGTCTGTCTGAACTGGAAAAGGGAGGAGTTAAAAAGGAGACGGAGACCATTGTTCAAGTTGCAATCTGTACAGATGAACATGACGTACCTCTGATTTTCTGATGAGATGAAGCTTTATAATAATTCTCCTCTATACGTCTCTTTTTGGTGTACTTAACCGTGTCCACATCATCTGTGTTCTGCTCTGCTTTAAGCAGCTCCTCATAGTGATGCCTACAGATAAAATTAGTATGTAGAGTGAAATACATTGCATACAGCTCATAAAAGTGTCTGGTAGCTCAATGGGTTAAGCGTCAGACTGGTATGTAGAAGGTCACAGGTTCGAACCCCGTCTGACTTCCTAGTCCATCCCATACCAGGTGTGTCCTTGAGCCAGACACCCAGCGCTAGCTCCCTGTAAGTCGCTTTGGATAAAAGCGTCTGCCAAACAAAGTAAAGTAAAACTGATTTGTATTTCCCATTTTGGGCATTAATCAATAATTCGGACCTTGACCGGCCCCAAACAGAAATGTTAAGAGATTGTTTTGAGAAAATGAAATGCAAAGCGCTAATTTCAACACTTGTTTCCATAAACAGGAAACTGTCCTGTCATTTTCCATAAGTTTTAAACCCTGAAACCTTGGTGAACGATGAACAGAATGTTAATTTGCATTACATTTTCTGCATACACCCTATGCTGCACCCTACATGTTCTTGGATGAGGCCCAGTACTGCTGATGAAAATGTGCTTTTATAATGACGTAATTATCATATTATCATAATGATGCATTTGCAGATACAATTAGTGGTAGAATGATAGCTCAGTGGGTTTTGTCGAGGTGTCTTTGGACCAGACACTGATACCCTGACTCCGAGCCTGTACACAAAGAATTTCTCATTTGAGGGATAATATAATGTCTAAATATTTATACAAGAACTAGTAAGATGTCTGGTGTTAAGATACACTGTATTTTGTCATTTATACCAACAAAACCCCAGCACTAAGGATTGCATAAAATCTTGGCATTGTTGGATATTAATACCGATCGCTATGCCTATACCTACACCTACGTTTATGTTTTACAAGTGTCTACAATTCTTTGGCACTTTTCTTTACCCTGCAATAACAACAACTTGAGACAAAGCACACAACTATCTAAGCCTGCAGCAAACACTTTCACAAACCAGGAAGATTTCAACTTACCGAACAACTTTAGCCGTTTCCACCCACTCCGGCTGCAAGCTTTCCCAGGAATCCAAAGTGATCCAGTCTGACGTGGCTGTGGCCAAATGGGCCATCTCCAGGCGGTGATTGACCTCGATCAAACCCTTCTTCTTATAGGCATCACCCACTGGAGACATTATGCCTTTCACCACCCTGTACTGCCCTGTAAAATAAAGAAAGATTTGGAATTAATAAAGATTGAAAAGCGCAGAAGATGCACCTAACTGTAAAGGAGCAAATTAGAAATTCTCTTTGACCATTATGCCCTTCAGGCAAAGTGTGATTTTGTGAGACTTTAGTGATACTCAATACAAATGGAATTTGACCCGATTTGACTTCATGTTGATGCAATTTGTATCTACACAGCATGAAGTCATGCGAGAGAGTGTCAATGTGCGCTTTGGGGAAATCTAGCATAAACAACTCTTTAATTGTTAATTGTAAAAACATGTCACTCAACCAGTTTCTTGTAGATGATCTCGAGCCAACTCAAACATCCTCAGGTGCATGTTGGTGATGGGGTTGAAGGAGCCGCAGGCCAGTAGGACCACGTTGGTGACGGTCGGGCGCTCCATGCCTAATGCTGGAGCTGAGTTCGCATAAGATACGGTGAGCACATGGTGAGATAAGAAAAAGACGAACAATAAAACCACCTATGCCTGCGTGAGGCGATTTAACCATAATCACATGCTAACATTAGCTGCATGTAGCATCAGCGCTGCTAGCTTTATAGCAACGAGTTTTAACGGTTGACACCACAGTGAACGGTGGTGCAGACAAACAGTAGCGTTAGCTGAGCAGGCGTGAACTAGCACAACAAATCGCTTCTTTGTGAGTTAAACAGTGCAAAAAGCCATCATACCACCATGGGAATCAGATGAGCTAAACTGCGTCCTCTGCTTCCTGTCCCATGGCCGCACTAAGCCGGAGGAAGGTGATTGGTTATGAGGGGGCAGGAAGACGACAGCCGCGCCAGCTACACCCGTGAGCTGCGTTCACAACCATAAACGCCCAAAACAAATGGCTCGACAAACACAAAATACTCTGTAACCGTGTTCAAAAAGTAGCTGTAGGTCGTGGAACACCGACGTACTGCTGCGGGTGATTCAGCAGTTTATTTCTCAAGCTGTCAAACGTCTCGCAGGACTGTTTTGCGTCTAACAAAGATAGTTCTGGTAAGATGTTTTCTTCTAGCATGCTAGCTAGCTAGCTAGCCAGCTAAGTAACGTTAACGCCAAATAGCTGCTAACTGTTGGCGTTACAATGCGCACCCTGAGCCGAGGGCTAGATTAATTCACATTTTGACGATATACGCATTATCTACTTCATTGTTCATACTCTAGGCTGGCGCCAACAGCGTCATTAATTGTTCATTACAATAGTTGGCATGTTACATTTGTGTTATGTAGATAAGTATTACTCAAATATCTGATTCCCTGTTGGGTTTCTCTTTAGGGTGGAAATCTCATTTAACTAAGAATGGCTTCTCGTGGTAAGTCGGAAACTGGAAAGCTGAGGAAGAATATGGAGGAACAACTTGACAGACTGATGCAACAGCTCCAGGATCTGGAGGAATGCAGGTGCAGTGTAGAGATGTCCATGAAATCCACAGGTGTTCAGTGTCCTAGTTGGATCACACACACCCACAGCATCTTAAAGCTGTTATAATCAAACTTATGCCAGACATTATTATTATTATTATCGTTCTTTTCCATACGTTGTTTATTCTAGAGACGAACTTGATGAGGAAGAATATGAAGAGACCAAAAAGGAAACTTTGGAACAGCTGAGTGAATTCAATGACTCTCTTAAGAAGATTATGACAGGAGACATGACACTTGTGGATGAACTCAGTGGAATGCAACTGGTATGCACAGTCAAGCTTAATGCTCACGGGAGACCTAACATAATGCAATGTGGCGTCAAATATGATTTTTGTTCTATCGCTGTTATTTTCAGGCAATTCAGGCTGCTATCAGCCAGGCATTCAAAACCCCCGAGGTGATCCGACTCTTTGCTAAAAAGCAGCCAGGGCAGCTGAGGACTAGGCTAGCAGAGGTTTGCAATGTCACAGACATTATTTCTTCTGTTTCATGTAATGCTATTGCATTACTTAAGCGCTTTAATGTTTGTCTGTGAATTGTTTAGCCTAAAAATTCACATAGTGTGTGATATTCTGCCCAGATGGACCGAGATGTCATGGTGGGAAAACTATCACGCGACTTGTACACACAGCAGAAATTGGAAATTCTCACAGCCCTGAGAAAACTGGGAGAGAAGGTGAGGAATGCTCGTGGCTGAAATGCAGTGTTTTTCCATGAGCTCACAGATGATTCAGTGTCTTGTGCTAAGGAGTCAACACAAACTCTTATAGCTGCACTGAATTATGTTAGCCATGTCCGTATTACTGCACTTCTCTTTGCAACATGTCAAACATGGCCTAATTTTTAAATCAAAATGTAAATAAATGACACATCTTCTGGTGGGTCTGACAGCTCACTACGGAGGATGAGATTTTTCTGACTGAAAATGCAACCGCGACTCTCAGCCAGTTTGAAAAAGTTACTGCAAACCTCGGTGAGAATAAACCTGTGGTGTCATAAGTGTTTATTTACACAAATAATTGGATGAACACCCATATTTATCTTATTTCGCTTTCTTTTTCAGGTTCAGAAGACAAAATTATGGCTTTGGCTAGCTCAGGTGTGAAAACCAAGGCATAGTACAAAATGTTAATTTTAACCCTGTCGTTATTATGAAGAAAGATGAACTTGGCATGGATCTTGTATATAAGCTGCACTTCTCTGTGTTGTAGATAACACTTTTTAACAGTATTGTTTTGTACCCCTCAACCTTTGTAAATGTCTTTTATTTGTCCACATAAGTGTACAATTGTAATATAGGTACGTACATGTGCTTTGTTTAATTGGAAGACACGTGTGAATGTAGAGGCAGTGAGAAGCAATGTTGTGATTTATGCTGTGTTTCTTACTGCATTGCCATGTCCATCTGTCCAAAAAAATCAACTGTGGTATTTGTTAGATGTGGGGTTATTTTATTTGAACTGAAATGTGCTGGGTGCAGAGATTTGGATAAAACTAAATAACACTACAGAATATGGAAACCTCATTTCCAAATTTAACATCTGGTGTCATTTAGTATAATGATGAAAACAAATATGAGCAGATGAGTTTTTGACCAGTTTGGTTAAAATGTGAGAAAGCCACTTAATGGATGTGCTTCCATCCCAAAACACTGCAAAGGGTCGTGATAGTTTCAGCAGCCAGACTCCTTCAGGTAGTGAAGAAACTTAAGATCACTAGGTGAAAGGTTTACTCTTGTTCAAACTCCAAGATCATGCTGGCTCCAGAAAGACAGGTGAAATAAAAACCCTGCATCTCTTCAGTCACCTGTATACTTGACAGATGTTTTAAATCATGTAAGAGTTCATGAATTCTTTCATTTCAGAATGCACTGTGGACTGCACTTTGTTAGGTTCTGTTTATTCTGGCCAGCCTCTGTGAAGTAATCCTGTGTATTACAGTAATCAGTGCAATACTGAATTGTTATGCATCTTCACATTCAATTGGTTCAAACTATTTACAACATAATGTCAATGTTTACAGCATCAGTTTGAAGTGATGTGATATTAAAACAAATCAAGATTATATGGGGTTCTTTTTTACTGATTGGCTTCACCTGTGAAATGTTTTATTTTGGAGCTTCAGTGTTTTTACACCACCAGAGGACACTAATGCTCAATATTTAAAACACAACTCAGCCTGACTTGTGCCATCAACACTACTGCATGCTTTACCAAGGATACACTTTCAGTATGAGCAGGGATTGAAAAGAAATGGAGGACAGACAGAAAAGACACCTCATCTCATCATCCTTTATTTTGTTTACGAGCAAGCATCAACTTCACTACAATTTGCCTTTCAATTGGTAGAAAAGTGAGAGCAGCTCCAACAAGCACAAAGGAAGCATCCAACTATTCCGAAAACATGGTGACCTTCCATTTTGAGCCAATTTTTAAAAGAAAATGAAACAAAAATATATATATATTTATATATCTGGAGTGTTGTGGACTTGTGAAACAGACAATCTGAGAATCAGTAGTTATCACATCTCCTCTCTCACTCCAGTCTCACAACCCCACATGGAACGTACATAAATTTGTGGTTCATGCAAGTAAATTCCCGTTATATCTTAGTGTTATTACAGTATGGCTGCGTTTTAGTTTGTTAGGCAGTGACGTTTAATTCAAACACTTAACTCAGGAACAGAAGATGTAGAAACTATATAACCTAAAAGACTTGAGATGGTGTAGTCACTGTGGAGACTTGACTTCAGAGTCAGTGTGCACAGAACAGTGACCCCATGGTTTAAGCTGTAGATGAAATGTGGACAGTGAGTGTTTGACATAATGAAACCGTGAGTTTTTCAGAGCTGACAGGCATATAGTCTGGTGAATTTCATGCTGCCCTCAACATCATTTCACTTTCACATGGACACTGGCCAAAATTACCTTTCACTATGCACAAATAGGTCAAATAACAGTATACCCATCTATGCTGTCAAAGCGATTTCATTATTATGTTCTGTACATCTTTTTAAAGGTGGATTCTGTCAATATGATTTAGTACAATATCTATAGAAGATACAATATGAATCTACATGTTCTACACATCAACATAGACACATGACATCTATGTAAAACATTTGTCACTTTTAATCAAACTAGCAGTGGACTATAGTTACATCAAACGGAACGAAAGTGTAATCCCCAGCACTGTAAGAAAACTAGCATTGAACAAATACAAATTAAAAAGCAACAAAAAAAAAGAAAGAAAAAAAAGCCACAGATAAACAAGCATGGATGCTTCTTGTTAGTCCTGCTATTTGCACTATGATCAGCAAAAGGCACTCCCATCTCAGCTGGCTCAGACATGGCCCCCTTTTTAGTCCAGGTCCAAGTCATTATGAAGGGGAGACTGTTCACTATACATTTCCACCACAGACTTCCAAAAAAAAAAGAAAAAGAGCCTGAACCTAAGAACGTATGCCCCGAACAGTCTCCTAACGAGCATTTTATGACTTGATTTTTGGCCTCTGAAATTAGATTCGCATGCAAAAGATGAGACTCCCGACACCAACATTTCTAATGTAGCCACCTTTTATGCTCTGATCTGCTCTCATTAATGCAGGTTTGGGAAATGTTTACATTTTACTTGGTACCCAAAACATGAAACAAACACTAAATAGTTCAGTGTGAAAGTACATTTGATTCTGGTTTAAAAGATATATACAACAGTGATGGGCAACAATGTCTGAAAGAAGACATGATTTGGACACATTTTACCAATAAAGTGTAACAGTTTCATACTAACACCAGAAGGAAAATAAGTTTGCCAAATGTAAACAAATATCTTAGAATAATTCTACAGTACAGATCCATGTACAACAATATGTAGTGGTCTACTGCAAAAGAAAATTAATGTTGAAGATTCAATCGAGAAGAAGTTTGTTCATTTTTAAAGTGTTTTCCTGTTGTGTGCTATCCAGCCACATCCTCCGGTATAATTCCACAAACACCAATCAAGACATGGTTATTTTGCAATAAGAAAGCAGTTTAAAAATGCATCTAATATGCGTGTTATTAGGTTTTTTGGTTAAATAACTGCAATCCTGAAAAGTACTTTGAAAACGATGCCAGCAACAGCTCTACTTAACCAGGCTGCACTAAAGCTCTGTCTCATTCAGCAGTTTGACGTTTTCTTCCTTCCTACGTCTGTCACCACAGCAGGACTGGGATACACGTAAAAAGGCTTCATAAAGCTGCTGCAGTAATCGCTCTACTTGTCCAAACAAACTGGCAAAAAGATTAGTTCTCGTATTTCAACAGGACTACAGCACCTGCTGGCCTAGTGTTTGTACTGATACACATCAAATGTCAATTTGTACATGAACATTTCTCTGAACAAAAAAAGAAAATCCCTTCTGTACAACAGTGAGATCTACTGGGAATGAAACACGCCGGACACTTGGAGTAGATCGTTGCCAACTGTGCAAGCAAAGCATGTACGAAGCTGAAATTATCAACCAGTCCTGCCTACGAGAAAGAAAAAGAAATGATCTCCCACTTAGAAGAAAAAGAAAAAAAAGACAAAATGGACACCACCTTGTCATGGAAACCTCCGCTCAACAGTCCCGGGTTTCTCATCATGAAGCGGACATTTTTGTACAAGCATGATGGAACAGCTTTTGCAGAAATTTTTGCAGACATGCTAGAGCCTCTGTGACACAAATATTCTACATTACGGACTGCGTCATTTTTAGATATTGGACCCTGTTGAGTGGGCCTTCACGAACACAACTAATTACATGTTGTCTTATATTTACAAAATCTTTAAAAAGCAATTTATTTCTCTACACATATGACTCCTCAAATATCCTCATGCACTAAAAGAAGGAAAAAGAAATGGAGTCTACTTGTTAAAAGCATTTTGTTGTACTGTGGACTACAAGTCAAGAAAACTCAAGTCAAAGCTATATGTGAGTTTAGCGGCAAACAAATCTAAAAGCATTATGCAAGAACATACATCCGGAAAGAAAAGGATTCTCCGTCTGAAAGCGTCGTGTCTGAGAGAAAACAAAGTGCAGGGTTGGCTTCCTCACACATTTTAAATCAAATGTAGGCCAAGTTTTCCTGGGAATTAAAATATAATAAATTAAAAATAGTAAAAATCAGCAATCCGGTGATGACTACACTACACCGAGAACCACCACTAAGAGAACAATAGGAAAACTCTGACCATATCTAAGCGGAAGGGAATTCTTTTCATGGTCATCTTATTTTTTTTTACATCATGGCTCGTTGAAGGTGTCACGGGGGAGTGTGTGTGTGTGTGTGTGTGTGTGTGTGTGTGTGTGTGTGTGTGTGTGTGTGTGTGTGTGTGTGAAGCAGTGAGTATGAGGATCTGAGTGAGCTGGTGATGTGAGCGCGAGAGTTTGTGTTGAGTGTGTGTTTGCTAGTGTGTGTGTGTGTGTGTGTGTGCTGTTTTAGTAAGTGAGGGTGGAGTCGTCCCACTCCAGCTGCTGCTGTCTGCTGGCCCCCTGCTGGTCTTCCGGCTCCACACCCTCCTCATCTTCGCTGCTCTCTGACTCAGCGCTCGTGATGTCATCCTCCTCCTCTCCATCCTCGCTCTCCTCCTCCTCTTCCTCCTCCTCTTCACTGCTGTGCTGGTCCTCATATGTCTGCGTTAGAGACAGAGGGGGAAAGTGGTTATGGACAGTCACTAAGTAACAGGGACAGTGTTAGAACATTTATTATTAATTCAAACAGAAACACTCATTTCGATTTCAGCAGAAATAACAATTAACAAAAAGCTATGGTTTATTTGTTAAACACAGATTTGAGAGGAAAAAATTAATCAAAAACTCTCCCATCTCCGCGTTAATCAACCCAGAGTTCAGGGTTAAGTTCCCTCTGGAATAAAACCCTGACCATCATTTAACAACATGTCAGCGAACTGCACACCACGCTCACCCAGCTGGTACTGATGATACCAAACAGACTAAAGAAACTTTGTAGATGCTCACTGAACAGAGAGAGTTACCATTCCTCATTTACTGAGTTGGAATAGGTGTTCACGCCCGACACCATAACTGAATTTGGAACAAAGTGGTTACCAACTTAGAGAGGATGTGATGCTCTTTTTAACGTAGTCGACTGTTGTGGTTTGTGCTGTACTAAAAGAGCACAATACGCTGTAAATCAAATGAACCGCAAGCTCACAAAACACTTGTGGAACCGTTAATTAGAAAAGACATAGAACACTTTGAAGACAGGAATATTGGAGCTGCTGGAGCCACAGTAGTCGGTTGCGCAGTGTTTCTCTTTTACCTCCATGGGGTTGACCGTGATGGTGAGCGCCGAGTCATCCCAGTCCATCTCGTTCTCCTTCCCGTTCTCCTGGTCTCTCATGGTGCGTTGGTGCGCGGCTCGGATGCGGAACACACCCAGGATGATCATAAACACCAGGAAACTCACGCATACCACGATGACAATGGTGGCAGCGCTGGGAACCACTGCAACGAACAAAACACCAGCGCACAAAATGACACGTTAGCTGTAAAGTATGTTCAGTTTGTATGAGAGGGAAACGTTTGTCCGAGGACATTTTAGGGACCTTGGTTTCATGTTGTTCTGCCGTTAAAGGGCTCTTACTAAACTGATCCAGCAGATATACGCCTCCTCTAGCTGTAGTTATGCGTCTTCCGTTAAATGGGTTTGCTTCTCTCCCGTCATCCTGCTCCACTTTGCCCTATATTAGCAGGAGAACGCTCCTGCTTGTGTGGTGGCAGGCTTAGGGAGCTTGAAGATTACGGAGACCAGGAAATAAAAGGTTGTGCTCAGAGCACCGCCCGTACAGATGTCACAGACAGCACTCAAGAGTAATCCCTAAACTTGTGCCATTAAAAACCGGGTTTCATGTCTGTCCTACTTCTGCTTAATAGACTGTAATCCATCTGCAGCAAGGCTCGCCACAGCAAACAGGTTTTTCAATGGGAAAACAATTAAGCAGATTAGTTGTTTGGCACAGGTAGTGTTACGTTGTCGAGCTCTGCGAGGGTGATGGATGCGTTTTTTTTTATTTGCATGTGATTTAATATAAGCTAACTGCACTGTGCCCTGCTGCCCTCAGATAGTGAAACATTTCATGCAGTACAACGCAGCTGTGTCGAGATCAATCACACTGCTCTGGAGTTTTGGCCGCAGTAACACCAGGAGCCCACTTTCTGCTGCTTTAAGCATCGCTTATCGTCAGGCGTCATGGTGTTGTGTGAATCTAATGCTGGAATTTAGTTCAGTCCCACAGCAGCTCCATGTCAATCTGCGTGATCAGTCAGCTTGAGGGTAACATTTCAACTGTTTAGCAACACCACTAACATGTCTTGTTCTAAAACAGAGAAAACGGTCCTTGGTTTGTGTAATAAAAATAAAAGAAACATATTTAAGGCTCCCATGTTTCAGTACCTGAGGCCTGGTGAGCGTTGACCAGGTTGTGACCAGACAGATCCACAGAGGCGTGGTGGACGGGGTTAATGAAGTTGGGCTGTAACATGGCGTTGTTTGCATGCTCCACAGGATTTGCTGTGTGGATCACATTCACCTAGAGAGGACGAAAAACACAAATGCTGCAAAAATCGCTATAAACTCTTAGATTTTTAGTATTAGAAGGGGACACAGAGATGCTTAAAAAACACGGCATGGACATGCAGCCCTGTGTTGCTGTTGGGAATGCGTCACCGTTATAAATGGTCAGTCTTACCTCCACCTTGAAGTCATTGCTGATGTAGCGACCGTTAAGTTCAGAGCAGACCAGTTTGAATTTCCTGTCAAAGAGAGCCTCGGTGTGCCAGTTCTTGTAACGGACAAGATGCAGGACCTGCTCGTAGTTGGCCATGGTGTTCACACCTGGAGACACGAGAGGAGGAGGAGGGCTCAGAAATTTCACGAAGGCACATTTCCATATGATAAGAAAGCACAGTGCAATATTGTGTGTTTAAGGTGATCTATAAAAGTATCTGAGAAATACAGTAGTTTCTGTGTAGATAACTAACCTATAAACCCTGTAGTTGACTAACAAACCGCTACACATGCACTTAGCTGCATATCTCTATTGGTTTGTTTCTCATCAAACATTTTAAGCTATCCGTTCACTGTTACACTGGTTCAGCGCTCGTTTGCACAGCTCTGTGGTTTGTACCAGTGATGACGAGGCCCAGGTTAGAGGAGCTCATTTCCAGGCCGCGCTGCTGCAGCTGGGACATGTCCACCTCCAAGCTCTCGTGCTCTCCGTCCAGTTCATCGCCCACTACAGTGACTTCACAGGTGTCCAGGTTGTGCATGATCTCCTCGGACACCACCGTCTCTTGGGCTGAATGAAAAACAAGGAAAAAAAATGGAGACGGTTCAAATTTGAAATCACTAAATGGCCACTTTTATCTTTATGAAGTAAAAACACTAGGTATCAAATTCTTTGACTGTCATTCAGAGCAGAGGAGTGAACACCCCAGAACACACTGTCCAATCTCAAGCACACAAGCTCAGATACTCTGTCCCATTATTTCTTTTAAATGGCCGACACCCCATCTCGTGAGTCAGACAAGATTTCAGGAGGCTCTGAAATACGTAAACAGTTACAACATATTCAGTAAGAACTGTTTTGAAGTTTTGAAAAACCTTGATTGCCATGGTGTGTATTATATTTTCAATATCCAATTCAAATGTTACCGTCTTTTAATAGCCCACTTGAGGTGACCTATGTTTCCTTTCGATTATGGAACAAGTGAATATATTATGCAGCTATTATGTGACCCTTAATCATCTACTGTGACATCTCTTGTTCGATGGCAGTGTGAGGTGGGGCGGGTTAACACAGGTACCAGCCCAGATCCCTGTAAGCTCTTTTGTCCCATATGCTCTGCTGCTCACCACAGGACACCGTATCTGCCTGTATCTGTGTCAACCTCGGTGGACGTCTATTGTCTCTACCACCTCTCTGCTCATGTACAAGACTAACAGATGGCACGGCTGGTCAAAGCCCTCACATAAAGGAGTAAACAACTTATCTCTTTCCTCCCTCCCTCTCACTGCGTCTGTCCAATCCCTGCGTCCTCCCGGCATAATCCTCCCACTTACTATCTCCAAAAGGTTTTATCCACAGCAACTGGACTTGTTTGGTTCCAGGTAGCCAGTTGCTGTGGATAAAACCTTTTAGAGATAACCATGACCTGGATGAGTGAGAACCTTCACAGATAGTCCCACTTACAACGCAAGCAACTGTACAGTCATCATACGGTATCTGTGGAACAATTCAATGTCCCGGTTAATTCCAGATAAAAGAATGACGCATCGTTCTGCGTCACGCTGCCTGATGCACAAAACTCCATTAGTGAGAATGATCCGTTCATGTAACTCAGGCTGAACAAGTTCCTACAGACTTTCCCTAACTTTACCGTGTCAACATTCTGTGTCCCGTTTGAATTCCTCTTACCCGTGGGGTCGTCATCGGCACCCTCTGCAGCTTCAGACTCAGTGTCGGCCTCCACCTCACGGGTGATGGTGCTCACGATTCGTAGCTCGGGGAACAGCGTCACGCCCTCCTGGCTCTCGAATTCGGCCGCGCTGCGGGGAAAGTGGTCAATGCCGCTCAGGCTGATCTTGGGTTCTTCGGGCTGCAGCACCATCACATAGCCTTCGGCATCCGGCACCGTTACACAGGACTCCTCGTTGAAGCACCTGGGGGAAGATTTAGGAACAAATATCCAGATGAGCTTCTGCTCTTTATCACAACAGTAGCATGTTGAATTTAAACATAGGGACAGATATAACACTGAGATACTGCGTTTATAACGCACGTGACAACAGTTTGTGAAGCAAAGGGAAGAAGTGTCGGCGTTAAAAACCTCATTTGTACCACATATAAAAAAAGAGTTTTAGTGGATTCTTTTTATACATCACCTGCGAATGTACTGCTGTGTTTCAGTCTCTGAACAATGAATCATTTTTATAAAAGGTTATATCATCTTATTCCCGTCTTTCAGTGGAAAAAACGTTTCATGTTTACGCTCTTTCTTATGGAAATCAAGTACAATCTTGACCTCTACTTCACCTCAAACACTCTCTGAATATCTATTAGGCAGGAAGAACACGCCAAGCTGCTGTTGACTGACAGACGAGGTGAAACGACAGAAGAGATCATAACAACTAGTGAAGTATTTTTGGCTTCTGCTACTCACTTGACGGTGGTGGAGATGCGAAGGTGCCTGATGCCAGGAGTCGGGAACTGGCGGGAGTTCAAGTAGGAGATGTGCTGCATGACCTTGTCAAACGCACCAACATCATCCCCCTCCACTGTCAGGGAAGACTGGTTGGGGTTGAACTCCACCTGAGAAACGGGAGGACAAATGTGATTCGAAGCAGGACCGTCTGCAACAATGAGTTTCACTGAACATGCCCCACAGAACCTGAACAGTACTGTTACTTTAACAGTAACAGGTTACTAACTTTGGGGACTTGGGGTTGAAAGGGAATGAAAAGAATGATCATTTGGATTTTCTTTTCTAGTACAGGCCTCAGCAAGCTGCTCAAATCATTCTTGAATTCACAGAGTTGAGAGCAGCATTTGCCTGGAAAGCTGGCAACCACTAAATTAAATCCTCCTCTTTAATCAAAGCACTTTTCCCTACGTACCTTGACAGCTGAAGCTACCTCCTCAGGCAGCTGCACATCCAGGCCTTCCTTGCAGGTGTACAAACAGTCAATGACCTTCTTATTCTCCAGCTTGCCAGAGCGGATCATCAGCCCTGCAAGGTTCCCCCGGAAAAACTGAGCCATTCGAGCGGCACCGCCTGGTTGCGTCAGGATGGAGGTGTGGAGAAGGAAACACATAGAAAGGAGTTACTCAAGTGTACTTATCACGCATGTCACCTTTTCTGGGCAGGCAATTCAAGCATGCCGTCTTAATGTGCAAAGCTGGCGTGAATGGAGTTCATGCAAGTTAGTATATTTATATTACAAGGCCTGAGGCCCAGACGACAAGACAGGAGAATGATGGATGAGTTTATGCACGCCTTAGACACATGCAACATCAGCATTAACGAGGTGAACCACTGCCTTATTGTGGAAAAATACGGTTATAAGACAAAAAAAAAGAAACTCAAAGAGGGTATTTTCTAAGATGGTGAAATGAATCCGCTTACTTCACGTAATTTTCACTAAATAATGGAACCCTTTAAGGATTAAGGACTATCATGTGAAACTTGGAGTCTTGTTGAGGTGTGTGCACCAATCTGAAGTGAAATGCCTGTGTCCTGTCTTCCTGCTAAATCATGAAGAATGACTGCACCACTGCAGAACAAGAGACAAATCTAGACCTCCACATCTCAAGGACACACAGTCCAGTAATATCTCTGTGTGCGTGGATGTGTGTGCGCTGTAGCGTTGATATCCGATATGGAGAAGCTTCTGCTCTAGTCACCAAGGTCGTGTTCTGAAAGATGCGTCTGCACTACCACAATTCTGCAGCCAGGGCAGAGTTTTGTAGTGATCATGTGTCTATTTCTGTTCCTGCTCTTGTGCATCACTTTGTGGCGAACTGCCTGGCCGCCGCAGTCTTTAAATGGAGGATGACAAAGATGTAAAAAAATAAAAAATAATAATAAAAATCACACAAGTCTCAATCATACTGCATCGTGCTGCGAACACTAAATGAATAATAAGTCGTTCTGCATCTAGAATGTGTAAGAATCATTCTAGTCAAAATGGCATGAGGATGCATAGGGCGGGCGTTCTGGACACACGGACATATCTGTGGAGTACAATACGGTTTGAGCAACCTGAAGTGGGCTCAGAGACTGTCTCAGTGTCATTGTCATGTCCTGAGTTTTCTGTAAAGGACAGAAACAAGAGAGTGGAGAGAGACAAGAAGGTAAGTTGAGGATCCGAAGGAGAGATTTAGATGCTGCATACAAGATCACATCGCAACAGAGAGTTAATACAGCACCAGCTAACACTTGGATTTAGATTTTACACAAGCTCCAGTCACAAGAAAAGTAGGTTACCGTGCAGCGTCAGAGAAACGCTTAACAATTAAAAATAACAGTGTCACAGAAGCAGCGTAGCAGCTATTCAGCTTCTCTTAAAGAGTGTACCTTGCCAGCAGGCACCAATAGTGAGCTGAGATTCGATCTTTGAGGCGTGCAGTGGGTAGTCCTCTGTAACCAGGAAGGGCTCGAAGGCGGTCCCGTCCACGAACAGCGACACGGTGGGGAACTTCACATTGAGCACATAATGATGCCATTCTTTGTCACACACCTGGGGAAAGGGCAACCAGTCGGTGGATATTAAGTTCACAGGCCCTGATGACTGCCTAAATTAAGCCAGGTTCTGTGGGAGAAGCAGCTGACCTGGTCGAGCTTCCAGTGGAACTCTGCTGGTTTGTAGTTCTCAGCCTCTGAGGGATCCTGGCGGAGGAGGAGGATCAGTCTGCAGTTGTGCACGTAGAGCGAGTAGTGGTGTCTGTTCATCTCTGCAGAGGAGAGTACCATCAGGTTAGAATAACGGTAAGTGTATATAAATATTCTAACAGCAGACTGTGAAGCTAAATTACTATATTTACCACTGATGGCTGCACAAAAGACAGAAGCAAATGACATTTCATTCAAGACTTAAACGTGCGCTCACATGCTTCTGAAACCAGTTCCAACCTGAACGGTATTAAACATATCGCTCTCTAGCTCGTAAATGCGACTGCAGCTGACTCTTAATCCTTGAAAAGATTCAAGGTTTCCAGTGTTTTTCACAAATGGTGGTGAGATCATGGATATGGGAGCTTCCTGTTCGGGGTGAAGACATTCTGATGTAATCCTACTTATATAAGCTGATGAACTGCCCCCCCCCTCATTGGTCATGGCACAGACTTTACAGTCAATAAGACCGAGGCGCTTGTCACCATCATTTTACATTTATACAACTAGTGACAAAAATGAAAAGGTCAGTAAGCACTCAGCGGGGGTGACAGAGATAGTAGAAGCGTGTGTTTCCGTGGGTTAGTCAGCCAGTGGAGCACATGTTTAAAGACCAGTGTGTCGTTTGTGGTGATAAAACAACAGCTATATTCACACACAACACAGTTTAGGTCACTTAGAAATCTACTTGTCTTCCATGAACCCAGAGATCTGGACAAAAATGTCTCTGGAATGATAAACGAATGAACGGCCAAGCTTTCCGCGTTTGCTACCTGTCTTGTCAGAGTTGCAGAGGATGGTCTCCTTCTCGTGGGCCCCAGGGCCATGTCTCATCCACACAGAGACGGTGAAGGGCTCCTTCAGGCTGGTGCTCACCAGGCCATCGGGGACTTTGATGGCCTGGGTACCGTTGAACTCAAAGACCTGGTCGCTGTCGTGCCCGTTATCTGTGGGAAGTCCTACTGTCCAGTTGGCTGAGCTGCTCGGTGCAGGAAGAAGCTCCACTGTACCGGAACTGGCTCCTGTAAGAAGAGAGGACACGGGCCGTTATACCGGGCCCTTTGGTTCCACACGCTGCCGACAACCATCACCTGTGCAGCCACTTACCACACAGCTTGTGCAGTGACTTCTCAGAGTAAGTGTCACGGTCGCAGCCCTTCCCAATATGGTTGGTTTCCAGTTCGATGCTGGCCCGGATGGAGGTGATCGGCTCATCACATGTTTCCAAGTGCATGCTGGGGAAAAGGGCTAGGCTGCCTGTGCCGGGCTCATATTCAATCCTCTTATTAAAGCCTGAAAGAAGAAGAAGACGGAGGGGAGAAAGAATCAAAATATGTGCTTCAGCACAGGCTTCTGTCAATACTAATTACTCTTTCAGACGTACGTTGGGTATTTCAAACGTGATAAAAAGCCCTATGGCCTAAACAAGTCAAATGATCTTCTACAACTGTAGCCTGTTAGGACTCTGCACCTAACCAGAGACGGTTGGCAGGCTACAGCGAGTGGAGGAGAGCTTTCATACCTTGCCAGCTGGGTTTGCAGGTGGGCTTGACACTAATCTTGACCAGCACGTCCTCAGAGGCACGGTTCTTTCCGCAGTCGTAGGCGGTCACAGTGAGCTTATACATGTGCTCCTTGCCATAGCTCAGTTTTTCTGTGTTCTTGATAAAGCCTGAGCAAATAAGAAAAAAAGGTTTGAGGGCCTGTGCCGCTCTTTGTTTGATTTCAAAGCTGCAGCTGCACGAGGACACGAGAATGGTTGAGAAAAAACACCAAATCAAACATCCCAGCATAAGTGATTCACTGTCGAGCTGTGGTTAAATCCTAAAATAATAGCTTTGATGACCACAGCTTTGATGGTTTCCTCTAAAGATGCTTTACTGACAGAGTCTGGTTAACATGCAGGTGGAAAATAAAATGGTGGAATATGGATTGACTAGGACTAAATCTCCACCTCAATCACAAGTGAACACTGCTACCAACATCATGTATCTTCTCTCTGAGTGTCCCCCTCACGTTATCAGCTGTCTGGACATCATATCAGCTGAGCCTGTTTATCTGCTGTCTTTTTTCACTGGATCTTTCATTTTGTTCAACAAGGCACAAACATATAATAATCCCACAGTCGGACGCGAATCACTTAGGTGACATTTCAAGGAGGCCGTCACTGTCTCGCAAGCTGTGGTGAATTCTAAATAGCAGCGTTGCAGCACTGTTGTTTACACAGATCAATAGACAATGTGATGTGTGTCAATACAGTCCAGTCCATCCAACGAGGCAGCTGCACGGAGGTCTTTACCATCTTTGTCTATGGTGAAGGGCACATCAGGGGTGACGATCTCGTAGTTGCAGATCTGGCTAAACTGGAAGGAGCAGTCGGCGTCCACTGCCTCCACCTTCAGGATGCTGTCGTACTTCTTCCCCTCGATGGCGGTGGCTTTGTAGGACTTCTCCTTGAACACGGGTGAATACTCATTGATGTCGTTCACCTGGATGTGGACAGTGGCCCTGACAAGGAAAAATCCAAGTTAGGATCCTTAACCTCAATAAAGAATCTTCTAGTCCAACTGAACTCTGGTATGAGGGTTGGTGCCGTGATGATCGTCTTCAACGGGTAAGTTGACATATATAGGCGTTGAGGAAACTAATTGTACAGTAATTTTATCCTCACGCTGACATAGTATAACAGGTGTTGATAGAGAACAAAATGTCACATGGACCGACAGGGAACACGTTAATTTGACAGGTTTAGTGAGTCTAAACCTGCTGAACCATCATTCTCCACCATCAGTGGGGTTTCATGGACCTGTGTGGAGAAGTAAAATGATTTGATGACCAAAGTCAAGCATCTTATGCCTAGAAATATGAGAATTCATTCCTGCAACTGGACCTAATTATGGCGGCAACCAATTATTATTTTCATTATCAACCAGTGTAGTGATGGATTTCTTGATTTGAATGGGACTCGTTGTCATTTTAAATGCATCCAACGTGTTTGAAAACCTCAGGATGCACACTGGGTAGACTCAGACTGAGGCTCATGACTCACTTGTGGGACTTCTTCATGTTTGCACCATCAGGACCCTCTCCACAGTCGTAGGCCTGGATGGTGAAGGTGTGCTCCTTCTGAAGCTCACAGTCCAGCTTGTCTTTGGCCCGGATGACCCCCTCACCAGTGGACTTGTCTAGGACCACTGCCTCAAAGGGGACATTCTGTCCATGGATCCTGAAGCCGCAAATCTCACCTGAACATGTCAAAAGCCAAAGGACAGTTTGATGACAGGTGATAAACATGTTTTGTCCCAAAAAAAAGATAACAAAATCATAAATTCACGAGAAACAAAAACAAAAGATCAGCCACAGGTTTTGAGAGCCAGGGAATTGTAGATTGGGGTGGGTGGTGTCTGTGGAGGAAGCCCAAAATCACTGTCATATGGGTGAGTAGTTGGAGCAGTCGGGAGAGGGTGTGGGGCATTTAGTATCGGTAGACGAAGTGTCTTTTCCAAGCCACTTGAAAACATTGCATCCAATCATGCAGGCAGAAACCGAAAAAGATGTGGACAGGCATTTCACAGGAGTACTTAAAATATGTTAAATCAAAGTCATAAAACCAAGCCAAACATCTAGGTACAGAGAGGAGAGTATTAGAGGTAAAGACTGTTTGTGTCTGTAATAAACAAAAGCACAACCCATCTTATGAGGGAAAGATAAATAACAAAAAGGGAAACAAAAGCAAATTCTTTTTAATAGAGAGCAAAGTGATGGTGATCCAGCACCAACTCAGCCTTCAAACCCCCCCAAAACACTGTGAAAGGAAAAGAAACCGCTACGGTAATAGTTTTCAGAATTAAAGTCTTCCTGTGTAATCTTGCCTCTCCCCCAAAACTACTGCAAAATGAATCCAAACAAAAGAATCAAATCATAGGAAACCAGCACAATAACAGTATCCAAACAAAAAGTACTGGATGAGAACTGGGGTTAGAAATATCAGCTTGCTTGACATCCACATTAAAATGACAACTGCAGCCATGCTAATGGTGGAGATTAGTGGCGGAGAGTTAACTCAAGAGATCCACGGAGGCAAAGATGCAACAACAGAAACTTTGCAGCAGAGAGAGTTTGCATTAGTTAACAATCTCAGCAGCGTCGGTTTAAAGATGTCAGTGTTCAGAAAAGTCCACAGGAGTCGCTGTAGCGGTTCATCTTCTATCAATACCAATTTCAGTGTCAATTTCTGATTCGGTCGTGTTAAGATGTCATGAAATCGTCTTGTGTGTCATTTTAGGTTTCACATCACTATCAAATGTGTCATTTGCCATTCGTATTCTTCAGTGTAAAGAACTGGCAGCAGAGTTTTTAAGCAGCGCTGTGTTTCCTGGTGACAGCTGAAAAACTGTTAGGGTCTGCAAACTGCAATGGATGTCTCATGCACAGATATTTCTAAGTACAGTCAGCCCCACATCACACTTTTCATCCAGCTGTAGGAACTCCAAAAAATTCAGGGTGAGAAAACCAAACGGGGAGATTACAGAGCATGGCAGGAGTTTCTGTGTAAGAGTGTGGATGCTGTTTTTTTTTGTGTTGCGTTAGTGGGTTAATAATAACATCTAAGCACAAGGCAGAAGAAAGAGCCCAAAGTTCACCTTCTTCAGTGAGGGTCACCTCAAAACTCTCTACAAGGAAGGAAGAGAAGATAAACGGGGATCAGTTGAAAGAAGAGTTAGAGAGAGAACAGGGAGGAAACGTACAAAACCAGCATCGGATAAATGGGATTCACTGTCGTCTTCTGCCAGTTGAAAGAAGGGACGAATTAAAACATTTATGAAGAGCTGGCTGTGGCAAAGTCTTTGCAGTTTTATTAATAGCTCAGCAAATTCTTTTAGAAGAAACAACCAGTGAAGCAGTGGCAGAACATCACATCACACAAAACACATGTATGATTTATTTAACGTCAGCGTATCAGGGAGAATTCTGGGGAGTCGGCGCCTCGCACGTCCGTTTCCCGGTGACTCGTCGATGAGTCGATCCTCTCTGTCTGAATATTGTAACTTAGTAGTCCGTAGAGCACAAAGTAATAAAATGATGCTTCTTTTCTTTCCCTAAAGAGCTGCCACGGCACCCGGCGAGCTGGTCATTTTGTTTTCACCCACTGAACAATTAGAATTGGATTTCACATTAGCGGCTGCTGTTCAGGGCCAGTCATGCAGCGGGAGTCGCGGGCCTCCGTGTTCACCGCAGCTCTAATGACCTGCTCACATCAGAGCTTTAGGAATTCCTCAGTTTTTCACTGGTCACGCGGGCCCCTACCCCGGGGTCAGCGCAGCCATTACAATGATAGTTACATTGATTTCACAGTGTCGAGCTGCAGCAGTTGTTTAACAACCACAGAATAAAAAAAGACGGCTCACCGCCCTGACACCCCACAGCAGCTCCTCGCTGGTGTTAAACCTTCACCTCCTCTCCCAGATCTGACTGATCCCTGCCTGCGATTGAGCTTTTGGGTGGCCTCTGTGTCAGCTTTACAGTGAACCCTGATTGCTGGCACAGATGGAGCAACTAGAGGGAGGCTGGCCCGACAGGGCTGGTCACCCCTGCTGCCACGTGAAGCCACAGTTCTTGCGCTGCCTCTTGAGAGAGCTAGTTCACAGGGACACACAGTGCATTAGCAAAGCCCTGCTCATGGGAAAGGGAGTCCCATCTGAAAGGAAGAGGGAGCATCGAGCTGTGTGTGAAAGGAGACTAACATCATGGAGACAGTGAGATTATTACGAAATTCACTGTAAAGACTGTGTGATTAGTCCGATGCTGCTTTATTGTCATTATTGTGCAGGACGTAGTGCAACCATTTCGCTTGGCATCTCTTCTGGCACGTGGCTGTTAAAGCCTCACTCGCTAAACCCGGAGATGTAATCGGAGATAAAAACGGACATATAAAGTAGGGTGAGAGCGCCGGGTGTGAAGCGAGTAGCAGACAAAAGATCACATGACGCACGTGACGTCAAATGCTGGGAACTCGTTTCCAGTGCTGCGGCGCTTTGAATCCCAGCCAAAGTCAATCTCGATGTGATTAAAAACCCCCACGGCTAAAGGTACCTTGGTGCATGAGGCGCACTAACTGTGGTTCTTCACTGGGAGGAAAACATACATCAAAGATTATTCTGATCTGGGCCGACGGTTCCATTACTACGACCACGTTACACAACCTCAGAGCTGTAACAGAGCTGAGCAGCGGCGTTAAACCCCCTCTCTTACCTGCGTAGCGTAGAGGAGCATCCTTGTCCAGCGCAATCAGAGGAGGATCCAGCAGCACTTTGTCGTCGTTCTCTGTTACGATCCCGTGGTACGTCGTCTCGATCCATGGCTTGTGCTTATTCACTGTGGGAAACAGAAAACAAAAATGTTACTAACCTACTGTAAAAGACTGTACAAATAATTTATGTAGCAAGACGTGAAGCATTATTTTCCTCACTAATTAGTCATTTACATATTTTCTCCTGTGTTTATCAGATTTTATATGTATTTTCTCAAATTACCAGTTTGGCTTTCATCTGTCTTCCTGATGCAGCCTACGTTCATTTTTAATGAGGCTTTGGATGCCTTTGCTTGGTATTTTTAGAAGCACCACATGAAAGAAAGGGGGGGACGCTAAATGCCTTAAAAGCATCACCTACAACCTGAATAATGCAAAGATGTGTGGGGCTTTATAGACAGCCACAAAATCCCGTGTCATTCTCCGTCTTGTTCTGATATTGTGTTGTTTAATTCGTCCAGCATGAAATGAGATGACTTATGATAAAGCTGCAGTGATGTTTCAGGAGACGGACCGATATCAGGTAATGAGTTGTGACAAGAGACTTTCACAGCTCTACATGCTAGCTCCACTCAGTGAGAAACAGGCCGACGGCTGAAAAACAGCTGCAGAGAGTGACATATTCAGGCTGGCACAGAAAACAGGTTGGATGCAGCTCTCTTACAGACAATATGTGCTCGCTCCCGAGCGTGAGGAGAGCATGGCGCCTCTGTGCTGCTGATGTGCAAAACTGATGCTAACTCGGGCTGACAGCACGCTGTGGAGGACAGACACACGAGCACAGGCCACGTCTCCCGAAGACCAGAAGGTAAGACGTGAACCATGCGTGTCCAGTGTATTTACATCACTTTATTGATCCCCAAGTGGCAAATTAGTATTTTGTATGATGATAGTTTTCATGCAGCCACATTATCACGTGAAGTTAATTATGGCTGCAGTGTGTCATCATTACATAACTTCTTTGTACAAGACCTATTTACAAGCAGCCCTGCTTTCCTGCAGCTAGATGAGAAAACATACTATATGTAATGATGCGTTGACAAGCTGCTCAACAACGTAGGAAATCGAGAACTTGCTGCCCCCCTCACCTAAAACCAACTGTTCTTACTCAGAAGGTCAGCGTCCGTGTGAACATGTATTCAAGCTTCTCCTCAAAGAGCTGCTCTCGTAGCCTAAATAACCGCTGACCACACCACAATGAGCACGTGGCTCGACGGTGGGGTCAACAGCAGTCTAATCATTCATAAAGCGTCGCTTGAGACTCGTCTGTATTTCGTGTGGATTCGTCTGCTGCGTTTCAGCTGCCAGAAGAATCACAGTAACGGTGAATATGTAATTCCCAAAGACAGCAGGACATAAAGCTGCTACAGGTTCTTTCCCCCAACAAGATTCACGAACCTGAGACTTAGTGTTTAAAGGTAAAAGCTGCATCAGTCAGTGAGTAACTGCTAGTCCGTCTTTCTTATCATCACACAAATACCAACGTTACATTTGTGTCTTTTGGCAAATAAGTTCATTAGGATTTGCACAGCTGATGAGTTACACGCCGCAAGACGAAGGTGCAGAGTGAAACCTTCAAATAAATAGGTTCCTTCAGCAGCTTGAATTTTACCATCAATATACCAAAAGGACTTATTTATGATGTCAGTAAAAACTAACCCGAACCTGTACCTGTCACTTTATTTATCATTAGTATCACTGTGTAAGATGTGATCAATTATTTTTACTTATCTGACTCTGCAAAAAATGACTTTAAACACTGATAGCAAATCCACAAATCATGAAAAATGATAATAACAAAATAAGTGAAGGTTCGCCAACATCACCAGCTTCATTACGTAACGAAGCACATCCTGTGTTTTTCCAATTAACTGTGCACAAAGACATATTCTCAGCCTGTGTACATCTTAACAGGCAACATCAGTTCAGTATACGGCAGATTAATCACTGCTGACGCCATTCAAGTGTGTGCTGTGGCTGCCAAACAAAAATGTTGTTGTCATCGGAGTGCTTGGAAGACGCCCCGCTGCACATGTGACCTGCATCATTAGGTCACATGTGCAGCTGGAAGTAAATAAAGGGAAATAAAGTTGCTGCTGTATGTAACCATTAGTAATTTCCCATGAGCTAACCCAGAAGCTCCTTATGTTACATAAGGAGCTTCTGGGTAATAATTATATTATGAACCTCAGACAGTAACCAGATTAAAAAGAAAACATACAAAAGCATAAACATATGATTCGGATGCTTTCAGACGACGCTCAGTGTTAGTCTGCGAAATCCCATTTCGGCGGAGAAAATGACTTGCGTTGTGTGTCATTAAATCATTTAGTGTAATTCTCATTACATGAGATTACATGATCAATGGAAATGAATAAAAAGCTCTTTGCACAGGATTGGTGTGACATGGGCACCACAATGAATGAGAATTACCTGATAAGACACATGTATCCATGAAAACAGAAGCATTTTCAGACATGCTGACAAGGTACCACATAGCACAAACACCTATTTGGTGTAATCTGCAGCGTTTAATGACTATCACGATTACAACATGTGTATTTTGGGAGACGTTTTTATTCGTTTATTATAGATTTGGCAGCAGGAAAAAGACAGGAAGAGAACATAATATGCAACAAAGGCCACAGCTGAACCCAGAAAATCTGTTATATTAGATTAGCATGAACAAACATTCAGTGTGATGGTGTGTTCTTCTCATTTTCTCACTTTATTCCACTGCTGAATTCACGTTTTGCACAGCTGCGTAAAGATTTCAGCTCTGGCTGAATCTGGCGTCAGTCAATTGGAAGTGATCAAGCCCAAGAACCGTCCTTGCCGAGCGCCTCCCGACCTAAAGGGAAGTGGATGTCTGAGGACAGATTGTCAGGTTGTCGGCCTACTACAGTAAACTGCTTCCACACACACACACAGGTGTCAGCCTGGTCACGTGGAGGCCTCACATTTGTCTATGAGTCGTCTGAGGCACCGAATGACACAATATCACACAATATACGTCCTGCTGGTTTATGCAACACATTTCAACCTGATCTGGAACAACAGCAACCGATGAACCTACCGAGGAGGCGGGCAGCCTGTGACATACTGCCAAACATGTGACACGGAAGGAATCTCCTCTTTAACCAACGTGCATATAAACGGCATTTCTACTGCCATGGGGAAAATAAATCCCCTGTTTTCAGACTAAAGTTGCTTCTGTGCCTGCTTAGAAGTTTAATTTTAGTTTGGCAAAAGAGACCTATTGATCAACTTATGAGGATAAAAGACAGATATTCTCACAGATGGCAAATTGTGAAGCAGGAGAACGTGACACAGCTACTGGCATGAGGACAAAAGACAGTCCCAGGAGGCCTCTGACAAATCCAAAACGGCACCACTGCTGCCGCAGATCACCCTTTAAATCAAAGTCTTTTTCAATCACACACCTTCAATGAAATGAAACCTTAAGCATGCTTTTGCTTAATGCGTGGAATTCTCACACACATTGTGTGAAATTGCCATCGAGGCCCTTTTGACAAGACAGCTTCATCATCCCCCCGTGAGCCTGCAGTGAACGGAAAGAAGATGTGTTTCTGCACACATGACAGTATGATGTGCTTTTATAGGATATGACTTCTATGATTAATAATTAATACCTCATTGATTCCCTTTAGGAAGTTGTTGTTTGGACAGCTGCTAGTCCTGTGTCTGCACTACTACAGGGTATGGTCCAAAGAAATGTAGCTTTGTGGAGAGGGAGAATCGAACCGCTGACCCTTAGGTTGGAAGACAACTGCTCCACCCGCTGAGCTCTGCATTGTCGGACTAAGGAGCTTCTTCAGACGGGAAGGCTTTGGGATTTAGGATGGGGATGAGATTAGAAAAGAGGCTTTGAAATGATGGCCTGCTGCTGGAGCACTACGATACTTCACATGGAAAACTGCCATTCTCTTAATTTCACCAAATTGAGACACCACTTGATCTAATGCAGCGCATACTCACCCCTGCTCCAGTCAGAGCCTGCAGACTCTTCTCCTGACTCACATGAAAGCAGATCAACATTTAACGCAGAGGAGGCTGGTCAGGTTCATCTACTGTGAAGTGACATAACACGTTCATGAAATATAGTATTGAAGCATGTTCAGATCTGCAGGGAAACAATCTTTCTCCTTTAAAGCCGCCAAAGAAGATCTGTATATTGAATAAAACCACTGAAAAGGACAAAGCTGACACATTTGTGATTTTCCCTCAACCACTGCCTGATGCCTCTTAATAAAAACAACAACAGTAGTGTCTCACTAATCTCATTTCATGCCTCTGGTCCCTGTCAGAGTGACAGAACAGAAAGAGGACAGGATATATAAAACAGCCAAAGTTCTACGTGAGTGCTCATACAGTCTATGTTTCATGATGTTATACGGACAAAGCGTGAGCGTGTTTCTGACTAACAGATATCAACCTGGCTGCTTATCCTCCATCGACATGAAAACATCTAGCTTTTAAATCTAATTCACACACATATCCAGCCCAAAACCAACTGAGACACATCCCAGCAGACAGACACTAAATAAAAACTTTTAAGAAGCCTATGAGAAATGAATAATGGGCCATAAGCAGACACTGAAGTGCTGTACCCACTTACACCCAGACAGCATAGTACCTGGTGTGCAATCCTGTTACACAGCAAACAGAGCCAGGGACGTTTAATCCTATAATAGGTTGGATCTATTTCATTCACCGACAAGGTCAAGCGACAAGCAAGACATCAAACAAAGCATCAGGGGCTGCCAAAACCCAGCCACGGCCGGGTTTTTATTGTGAGTTTGAACCCACGGTGATAAGGCAGCATCTGGAATCCACTTTTAATAAGTGGAAATTAGGGAGAACACGAACACTGGACAGAGGGAGCAGGGTTCAAACACGGCTGTCTGATGACACAGGTGGACGTGATGAAGCATGTGGTGCGTCTGCTCATCAGCTCCGCCTCTCTGCTTCTCTGCCACCTGCACTGAACTGCCACAGAGATGCTGTAGAAAACACGGCGTCACCAGCTTCAGAGCTGTGAGGGTGACTTAGAGCGACTCGAGTAGAAATACTAAAGTATGAAAACGGGATATAAAGCTGGAAACGAGCTGATATTGTATACGCTACAGAGAGTCACGCTTCCAGCACAAACAAACTGAGAGCACAGATAGTTTCATTATTATTTCCCACTTCATGTCACGTGTCAGGGAAAACACAACTGTTCACACCGGTCACCTAGTGATTTATGGAAATAATGAGCAAAAACATAACCAAATATTTTCCCAGACCAAATACTCTGGTTTCATCTTAACATCATCAATCTCTGAATGTTAATAATATGATTACAGAAAACTAGATTATTTGAGTTAGAGCAGTTTAAACGCTTCAACAGACACAGGTTGGATCGTTGTCTCCTTAACTGGATTCAGTCCAGATAAAACGTTATTGAACCCCATTGTTCAGCACGTGTATTTATTTTTAGCCTTCATATACTGTACATTCTCATCAATACTCTCAGTGTTCAATGCGTGCAGTGAGACCATGGAGCCAGCAGCTGTTAGCACTAACGTCAATACAGGACACAGGCACAGTCTCATTTTTAGGACGATTTGTCTTCGATAAAAATATCTAATGTAGCTTCAACTGTCTCTGAATAACTTTCTCTCAACACATGTTCTGTTTTCATCTTAAGCAATGTGATCCCATACGTGTCTTCTTTCACGGGGCAACGTATTGAACATTCACGTCGACTCAAAGACAAAGCTCCTCTTCCATCGAAGCCTAGCCTTCACCATTTGACCTATTAACCACGATGACAAACTTCCTGCCAGAACGTGGGAGCCACAATAGCTTGTGCTAATCCAGAGGTTCAGCGGGAGGCCTGCGTGCGCATACTCTCTCTCTCCTCCCGCACCACCGCTGTGATGCGTCATCCTTGCGGAGTGGAGGTCCATTTAGCACCCACCCAATGGCTGCCAAACGATTAGCACAAGTCCAGCTGCTGCGTAACCCTCTGCGCAGACCAGGCCAAACATGACGATGCCATACTGTTCACAGGCTACTGGTCACTCTGAGAGCAGCAGAGAACCACACCACAGCTGCTCCGGCTGTAGCAGATGACCAGTGTGGAGCGAAGCATGAAAATGTCTGGGAACCTCTCGGCGCCTGTTGTGTAACGACAATGTCGCAGCCAAGTGTCGGCACGCTGTGGAGCTCCGCTTCATCGATTGAGCTCAGATTTTTACACTCTGTGGCCACAAGCCTTCATCCTCTCTGACTCCATGCAAAGGCGGAGCGCTGCTACGCTTCCTCGTAGGCAACTTCCCATAGAGAAACACTTCACTTTCAAACTGTTGCTGCAGAAGCCTAATGTTTCAAATCACACCCCGAGCAGTGATTCGTTCGGCTGCTGGCTGCTCGGTATCAGGAATACATTCACTACACAAGCAGTCGCAACAGAAACGACGCCGCAGTCTACGAGTGTGCAGCTTGTGTTGTTGTTTTCGGAGACTAAATAAAGCCTCTCTGTTGCCAGGTTGTTATTCATATTTGTCCCATTAGCTGCAGCAACACGCTGAAGAAAAGAGAAGAAAGTGTCTGTGTTCACGCAGATAGAATAGTCAGAGCTTGAGTTGTTTCCAGGGAGACAGCGCAAAAAAAAAAAGAAGATCTGAGCGGCTTAAACTGTGAGAATAAAAATATGGAAATCCACAATATAGAGTGTATGAGCAGTAGGCTCATTATTAACTGTTCAATAACGCCGCCGTTGCCAGAAGCAGACGATGCTAACTGGCAGGTGTGCGTTCAACAAGAACCGCAACGCTCCTTCGTGGTATTTCATAAAGCACCTTCAGGGCTCACTAAAAAGTCGAGACGAAAATGCAGTCAAACAGAACGAGGTGTGTGATGCATGCAAATGAATTTGAGCCGTGGTGGCGAGTGGCTCTACCAATGCTGCAGACCAGGAATAATGAACAGACAAGCTGCTCGCGGTCTCCAACAGTGAGCACACTCCTCTGTTTGTCTTGACTCACAGACTCCTGAGCGTGTTGATGCAAGACGCTGCCATCACAGACTGAACACTGTTCTATGAAGCCTTGAAGGACCCTTGAAGGAAGCTCAGACCTCAGGGGCCCTCTCTCCCCAAACGCCTCCCTAACACAGGAGAGCCTCTCAGTTTTCCTGCCAGGCAACGACATTTGTTTGACTTCCGCGCAATCACAACCGCCCAGCAGAACGAACGCACGAGGGCGGCCTCAGCGTGGCCCCGTGGAGGGGGGGTTGGGAGCCGCTGAGACTTGAATGCAACTCAATCGCCCCTCTGTGTGTGAACGCCACAAAAGAGCCAGTGAGAGTGGAGAAGCGAGACGGGCTCGTGAGCGCACAGGCACTCGGGTGGAGACGCTCCGCAGCAGGTAATGCGCTCTCTGGTTACCTGACTCCCACGGAGCCTGAATCTAAATGTGAACACGCCCCAGATGTGACACACTCGGCGGTGCCAGGTTTTCCCCAGGAGGCAGCGGGACTCGAGGGAGGAGGCAACACCGCCGGATAAGCTGCACTGGCACTGAGACCTTTATTACATTCTATTATTAAAACACACAAGGAGATCCTCACCCTTGGCTTTTACACTAAGACTATTTTGACATTTAATAAAGAAAAAGAATAGCTCATATTTCTGTTTGCCTTGTTGTCTTAACAAGAATTTCCTCCAAGAACATCGTGAACTTGGCAAAACAAACCAGGTTTGGTTCTGCCACGTCGCTGTAAAAATTCAGGACCAGAGCACATGTGAATGTGAATCCTGTCTCTGTGGCCAACACAACTTCCCAATCATCTGGCGCAACTAAATATTCACAACTGAATGACCCATTCTTGTCGGTTCACTGACTCCATTCAGCCCACAAATGCACCAATGAAAGGAAAGTCACCACCGACCCAAATGAAGTCCAGTATTCTCATGGCCCATCCTTCTAGCACCAAGCGCCGTGTTACCAAATGCTCCAACAACTAAACACTTTTGTAGGAATATCTCATAGACACATTCTTCAGAGGTTTGAATCCTGATCCTGTGAACAGTCCCCGCATTGTGACGCGCTTAGTCAAGATCCCGACCCTTAAGGGTGGGACTAAAAACCCTTTGTTCTTCTAAAAACAGTTCACTTGTAGGAACAGGGTCTCTGAGTGGGGCAAGTAAACTGTTATTCAAGGCAGTGAAAAGTAAAACGTTTGCTACCGGTTCCTATATTCCTTCACAGAAGCAGGGCTTTGGTCCTTCATTATTGCGTCCACGTCTGTCCTCAGGACTCCAAGAGACACAGAGTTCAGGCAAACCAGGTGCAAAGGCCATCCAGGGAGCAGAATGGCAGCTCACTCTCAGGGGATGAGAACAGGGTGCCTTCAGGGTGGGTGTCATCGGGGTAGATGCACTATATTCCCCTCGTAGAGCCTTTTTATCTGCGCCCAGATTTACGTCATGGAGAACGAGCTCACTTGGCAAAATCGTACCTTTGCACCTGGCATTTACACGTGAGGTGGTAAAATCCCAAAGACTGAGCTCAGGGGAGGTGAGAAGAGAAGGAGTCGAAGAAGGATGCGAGTGTTTCATAGATCCAGAGATGGTTTTGATGAAAATGGTTTTTGACTCATCCAAATATTTCTGGGCACATTTCACACGGACGAAAGGTCAGATCAGTGAATAGCGAATAAAACGGTCCTGTAATGAAAATCATGTAGAGTGATGCTCGGACACAGATTTATTTTATTTATAGCAGTTGATTGGTGTTAAGCTGATGCTGACGGACATCTACAGAACACAGAAATGTTACTGAAGCTGCATGGCAGGCAAACAATGTCGTCATTGTCAGCTGTGGGCCTGCACAGTTAGTCTGCCACCACACACAGAAGGACACACACCATCATCTACAGCAACAGGAAAACGTGGACATGGTTTCCTGGGATAATTTTAAGAAAATTCATTCATTTCATAAATCAGGCACAAAGTTTCAACCATCGTTGTCTTTGTCGATTGAGGTGAAGCTGACGGAGGCCCCTACATAAAGAGGCGGCTTACATCTACCTCACGTAACACACCAATGAATCCTGATTCAAAAAGAAAATGATTGACCTGAAGCTTTGCTCCTTTCACTGGATCAGCAGTATGAATGCAGGAGAAAGGGGCCTGGGAGGAACCACCAGCATCTACTTTACCCCAACCGTGTGAGAAAAGTGCATATGTTAACTCGACGCCACACAAAGCGGGGCGTCTAATTTGTTCACCCAGAATTACTTAATTCGATGATGAATGGGCCCAGAAGTCTCCCAGCAGCCAGCTCCTCCTTTGTCTCCGTGTGTGCACAGCGGAAGCCCGTGTTCATCTGCAGACCTCACGTCTGACTCTCCAGCAGGACACCCTGCAGCTGCACATGGCAACTGAAGCAGACACAACACTTGTGAGACCTTGAAAACCTCGGGACAAGCGCTTCAGCGACACCACACACTCAAATCGGTGTTTGCCTCGGTTTCACACACAGCAACACCTCATTACCGATCATACAGCACAGCTAAGAATACTCGTGTGTGTCGAAACATCAAGGTTTGCTGTAGCCATGAATAGCTGAGGATCATAACACATCTGGTCGATAATTGTGAATTCACAACGACAAAGTGCATTTGCTTCCTCGTCTGCTGCAAGTTGGTTGGTAATAAAAAAAAAGACGAATCAACAAGAGGTGCAGCACAAAGTAAGCGACTGACCTTTGGCTACTAGAAGATAAGCGCTCTCCGAGATAGTGACTTCACAGGGCTGCTGTGTTCAGAGCGGGGGGGCCTGCAGGCGCTCACGACAAACACAAAGTCCCACTCACACGCTGATCAGGATAAACTACAACAGGCTTTCTCAGTTTGATTGATTGCTACAGAAATCGCGTTGAAGCGTTCCCGAGCTGCTCATTCTCAGCTGCTTCACATGGCAACAGGGAAAATGTGGCTGTCCTCCCTCTCTATGCGGCTACCTGTATCGTTTCATGGACTCTCGCTCGGCCACGGAGCAGAAAATGGGTGTAGCACTGAATGGAAACAGCACACACTGGCCTCCAGCGATGGCGACTGCCCGGGCATGCTGATATGGCCACTGACTCATGTGCACCTGCCTGTACACACCCTGCCACAGGGAGAGTCTGTGAACCTAAGAACACATGTGCTCATCATGTGTGAGGAGGAGGGAGGAGGAAGGAGGAGGGAGGAGGGCCACCCTGCAGCACCTAAAGGCTCCTTTCTCCTCCGTGCGTCGTTGACAGAGCAAAAGGAGAGAGGCTCTGGTCTCACACACACACACACACACACAAGACAGTGA
The DNA here is from genome assembly GCA_032359275.1 of Microctenopoma steveboyesi. Taxonomy (NCBI): domain Eukaryota; kingdom Metazoa; phylum Chordata; class Actinopteri; order Anabantiformes; family Anabantidae; genus Microctenopoma; species Microctenopoma steveboyesi. The sequence continues at coordinate 8,863,348 of JAUMHF010000024.1, forward strand.
ACACATCAATTTTTAAATCCACCGACTAAACAGGGGCATGTGAAGAGGATCTGCAATGCGTAGCTCCGTCCTGGTGCCAGCACAAGGTTGCCAAGCCGAGAATTAGGCCTCGCCATGCTCCAAAGAATAAACCTGAGGTTAATACGCCTGAATAACAGCGGAGGGAAATAAAGACTCATTATAGCAGCGCTCGCCTTGATCTAAATACTGTGTGGGGGTCTTAAATTAGGGAAGTACATGGAGTACCAGTGAAAATCTAAGTCTGCAGAGGGTGAGACTTATTTCATCTTTCTCTAAAGAGCAGACTGAGAGGAACCAGCAGCCAGAAATAGCCTGAATGCGGATGACAGGACAGGAGGGGGTCGCCCCGGGGCCTCCGACTCGGACATTAGGATGAAACCTCTGTAATAAATGCTAATAGACGAGCACAACGACGTGTGGTGTGGTTCGGGGCTGTTTCGCGTGAAAATGGGCTCAGTGGCAGGGGATGCACTTGCCGCCGGGGCGGGACACGGAGCCGACCATCCCCGAGCAGGTTGCTGCACAGCCGGGACATCCCACCGTCTCCGTTTAACCTTCAACACGTCTGAAGACGCGACACAACGGGATGTAAATCCCAGCTTAGTTACCTTTAGCTGCCTCCACCGCACATAATAGTCCGAGGACCAGTCCCACAGCGGATGCTAATTGTTTACTCCCTCGGAACCGCATCCCGACGTCAGGCTCAACCGCGGCGCAGTGAAACACAGCCTTCTTCTTCTGCTTCTTCCTCCTCCCGCGTCCGTCAGGCGGAATATTTCTCTGTCGGGGGAAATACAGTCCAGAGGATGGGTGTCTTTCTCCGGTAGCTCTAAGATGGCGTCGTCGCCGCCGCCGCTCTCCGCTTCTCCTTTCAGTCGCCGCTCCGCTCGCAGTTTTGCAGCCCGCCGCGTTCACGGGCTGTGGGAATTGTAACAGGCGCATTCCACGCGCACTGGAGCACACTGATCGCTTTGTCGCGCATTCCTGCTGCCCACATAAATGGTTTTAGTCAAATGCGTGACCACCCAATCCCAGAGTTTACTGAACAAAACGGCTAGAATATAGATCACACGTGATATAAAAATATACAATAAAGGTATGTTAATATGTTTTCATTAAAACATCAGTGGTGATTATTAATTTAAGATAATTGATTGGCGCAGAAGTACATCTTGCCCAGAGACACGGAGGTCAAATAGTTCATTTTTAATCCAGGGTCCCGTTGAATGTCAGTCCAACTGTATAAAAGTTGCCAACACTACATCACATATTGAAAACAAATGCGGTCAAGAAATGGATGAGACATAAAACATGTAATGAGGACTCATACTAAACCTAAATCTGCATGTGACTGCTGAGACAGCTATTAAAATGAATATTTCTTGACATATAACAGTTCAGTGTTTATGCTTATGAGAAAATACAAGCATCAGATTGGGCAGCAGAAGGTGGCAGGATCAAATCCCAGCCCAAACGCCAAACCACAGATAAAAAGTAAAGTTAATATATATATAATTTCTTAGCAGTTGGGGGCATGTATGAAAATTGCTTACCTTTTCAAACAAAAAAAAATAATTACAAACACGATCTTTATAGTCTTTTTCAGCCTTTCAAAGTGTAAGTTATTAGAAATTAGATTTTTACAGAAGACATTTAAGGCACCATGTGCTGAACGATGGTCCGTGACGTCAGCACTGTTATTGTGGGAGCATGCAGCTTGTTTAGCACAGACGGCTAAAGTAAGACGAGGGCGGGGGCCACATGCCTTCAAAGCTACAAAGGGGGTCTGTGAAGATCGGAGGGCAGTGCCCATCATAAGGTGATCATACACACTGCACATCACCACACTCTGAGACGCGGCTCAGGGGCCAACAGGGGCCCTCCAAATTTGAGGCTTCTGCTTGATAATCCAGAAGCGCTGAAATTAGTGTTTTTATCAATATTTTACCACCAGAATGTGACAAACTAAAATCTGCCCATGAAGCCAACACCTTGTTTATGCAGGATGTGAATTATCCGTCTTCACTTCAAATTTATTCCACAGAACAAATTCCAGAAAAGTTGCTTTCTGTTCAAGAGACGTGTACAACATTCAATAATAATTCCCCTCATATTGGTTAGTTATGAGTTAACCGCTATCCTCACCCCGCAGCCACACAACAAGTGCACGGCAACGTGAGACTGCATAAGCGAATGGGGGCTGCTATCTAATCAACACCCTCGGATATAGATAGCACCCCATGAGGAGAAGAGGATGGGATGCAATCAGCCATTTACAAGCATCTACAGCCCTGTTTCTCAGGATCATACTGAGCAACCTTGATCTGGCTGCTGTGAGAATTCACAAACATGTACGTTTAATTTGTTTTCTGAAACACACGCCTGCAAGTACAATTCACCTTTTCCAAAATACCACACATATAAATGTTAAAACAAGAGCTCAGTTCAGTTCCAGTAGATACAACTACGAGGAAACAGGAGAGAAACAACATGGTTCTGTGAGGCTGCAACGAAGTGATGGCTCTCTATTAATGGGGACACTCTATGAGCATCAGGGCAGCAGCTGAGCTGAAGCACAATGCCTATTTGTTTCCACTTTGGCAACGCATGAAGCGGCCGAGAGAAAGTGGAAGCACCCCACCCTCCCACCACAGATGTCCAGCACTCTGAGGAGGAGACTGAGTGGCCATTATCATTCCTCCGGGGACAATAGGAGGGCTCGGTGGATAGGTGTGAGCCATCAACAAACAATCAGAAGCGTGTTACTTCCTCCAGACCTCTCCGGCTACGCTTTGGTGATTTGCATGACTGTTGTTTCCCGTGAACGCAGACGTATTGGCAAACACAAGCTGTAGTGATTCACGGACATCTACAGAGGTTAATCAGTGTTTCCCCGCCGTTCTACAAATCTGCCCTCCTCAGCACTTTGAAGCTACAATTTAAATGCCACATATTAAAGGGTTGTTCCACCACTTTATTCCACTTTCTCTTGGCAGCGTTCAGCCATGGAATCAGCTTCAAGATCCAGTTTGTCAGTACCTGCCCCGAGAGCTTCATATATAGCTCACAGTAAAGGGGTTTATTTGGATTTGAGTGTGCTCCCAGTTGAAAAAAGGTGTTTGTGATGAACTGGGTGCACAGGGAATTGTATGTTGTTTTAAAAGTCTGATGATTTTTTTACAAAACACATATATAACACTTGTATTGTGTCAGCCTATACTCACATTAACTACAGCTTGTAGAGCAGAAACAAGCAGTCAATGAATCAAACAGTGGATGAACAGAAAATAAGATAGAATAAAAGATAGACAGATAGATAGATAGATAGATGTGTATATATATATATATAGATAGATATATATAGATATATATCTATATAGATAGATAGATAGATAGACGGATAGATAGATAGACAGATAGATAGACGGATAGATAGATAGATAGATAGATAGATAGATAGATAGATAGACAGATAGATAGATAGATAGATAGACAGATAGATAGATAGATAGATAGATAGATAGATAGATAGATAGATAGACAGATAGATAGATAGATAGATAGATAGATAGACAGATAGATACATAGATAGATAGACAGATAAATACATAGATAGATAGATAGAAAAGCAATGCATTGAAATGAACCTGACTTTGCCCTCCACCACAGACTAAGCTCCAGCCTGCAGACAAGGATTTGGGGATTAGAAACAGCACATTATTAGGATAGTCGAAGGTCACAAATGCCTCACTGCTGTGCACATTATTTAAAATTCTTCCACCTCAGTTTTTAGTTATACACTCTGCAGGGTGCAGAGAGGGTGGATGCTCTGGAGGCTGAACGCGTTCACGTACTTGACTGTAGGACTCAGCACACAGTGCTGCGAGCGTGGTGGGTGGTTTGCAGCAGACAGCATGAAAAAGACTTTGTTATCATGGGAATCAAAGTGGTTGTAGTCATTAAACGCCACTATTTCTCAAAATTATTTTTCCTGTCTTGTGTCTAGACTGCAGCTTGTGTCATTAAGTCCTGCAGAGTTTTGTTTTTTCTTTTCCCTCCCAGCTACTAGAAGATGCAAGAATTCAATCATCTCTTCTTACAATCGGCACAAATTTTACTGGAAATAATTGCTGAGAAGCTAATTGTTTAACAACTGATATATATGAGTGTCCCCGTATTTAATTGGACAAAGGTAGGAGCTAAATGTGATTATCATAGCTCTGCATGATAATTTCTTCATGTCTTTGTCTGATCATCAACAATATATCCCGTAAAATGTGCCACCTCATAATAAGCCTAAATCTTCGAGGAAAGCTTAATTTCATACACTGTGAGACTTTCAGTCTTCTATAGCGACTTGAATACATTTTTTAAATCCTTCGCCAGGGGAAATGAATTCTCCCTTTAAAAGTTCAGTATCCTTCACAGGAAAGGTTTGAAGCCCGTGGGTCTATATGAAACAGATCACAAAGGGACCTGAAGCCATGCACCTTGGAAGGCTTTGCTGACTAATTCTTTTATTGTCCACAGGGCACATTTAAAACTCACTCCGTGATTGATTCGCTTCCACTTGAGTTGCTCTCATTTATCTTACATCCTGATCTGTCACTCATGGTCATTTATTAACCACTGGCTCTTCCTCTATGTGCACACAGTCCGCTTTCCTTAAACTAATCCCACTCTAATCCACCAGAAGCTGCATTATACCCCGTCAGCGTATTGAAGGCAGGTTTTTGTCATGCAACAAGAAATCTATTTAGTCTCCTGTTTGTTTTATTTCCATATTGATGCAATGCAGTGGAATCACGTTTTTTTGGTTTACAAACAAAGAAACTGTTTGGGAAAAGTGTCAGCTGTGATCGACTTCCCGTCCCTCCACGACGCACTTCTGACAATACAAACCTCCTTATTAATACTGTTTAGAAACAAACTTTTATGCCATTGTGGGAAAGCTGCTGGATACTCTCCCTGTTTGTCAATAAACAGCCGTTTCAGATCCATTATTACCGATTTGAGGCCAGGACACTAAAAGCACATGGCAGGAGTGTGCGGGAATCTGACAGATGGAGGCTTGATAAATTCACAGAATAGTTTTTTTCACTCTCTTAATCTTGTAGATTAAGCTTTCAGCACCTTCACCAACATGCATCATCTAATAACTATGTTTCAGTCTCACTAGTGATGTCAGATATGTTTGATTTCATTTGCATTCATTATGTTCTACTGAGGAAATCCACTTTATTATTATTGAATACATTTTACAACAAAATCTATTCTCTGCATTCGACCCATCCCCCCTTGTGGGGAGCAGTGAGCAGCCACAGGCTGACTCAGCTGGGAATCGATCCTGCTATCTCTGCATCCCAGCCCTCTGCCTTAACCACTGAGCTACCAGGCCGCCATGCGTCTGAATTTGTTCATAAAAATGTCTCTATTTGCCACCTGTGTGTGTCTGTGTGTGTGTGTGTGTTGTGGATTCTTCCAGACGGACATCAGGTTGCTTAAAAGAGACGGGATGACATGATTTTGAAGGTTTTTCGTTTTAAGACCCTGGCCCATGGCCCCTGCAGACGGTCACCTCTGACTTGCCATGAGGAGAGTTCGTACTGTGGGTCAGGCTGGTGTCACACTATCTCCTCCTTGGCTTTATTGCCTCTGAGAGTTTAGGGAAGGGGCACACAATCATTCATCTGTGATAGACAGGGTCGTCTGGCTCCCCGGAGACTTTCATTTTGAACACTGAATATTAGGACGCTGGGGTGGCAGGTGATGGTGGATGAGTTGGACTTTGCGAAGCTGTTGTATTTAAATGTAAAATAAGTTAGAGGAAGTAAAATACACACAGTAGCGCCTGGTTAGTGCGACACGGAGGTGTCACCTGCCAGAGAGCACTCATCTACAGAGTACAGAACGGTTGATCTAACTAAACGTACTGGATAAATCATGAGAAATATGCAACAACAAAGAGAACAGAGAATAAAAGTCTGCAGATCGCTCCAGCAACAATCACTTATGTATAATTAAGAGCATTAGTCATTAAAACCTATTAAATCCATTAATGCCAACTCACATGAATGCATCTGGAACATGACACATGGTGTTGTCAGGTTGGGGGCCATTACTGTAAACGTTAGATCTCTCTGCAGATCTATTTCCCAAACATTACTTGGCGCACACAATGAAACCTGCACATGAACACCCACACACAGGATAAAGCTAATAACCCGGACCCAACACACATAACTACCCCCAAGCTGATGTCTGTGATTAAAATCATGTTTGTGAATAAGAAAACCTGCTGTCCAGACAGCGGAAGTGAGCAGTCTGCTCCCTCGTTACCCTTGAAGGAGGCTCATATGGCGAGTGGGTGATATGGAAGTGGAGGAGGTTAAAAATGGCATGGAGCCAGCGTGTGGCATGCTCACTCGTCTCTGACCGAGTGTGCAGCCATTTGGGAGCATGGAGACCCAAATGCTGAAACTGGTCAGGACAACAAAAGTCTGTAAAGTGTGTTTACTGAAACGAGTTAAATTTAAGCTGTTTTTAACCAATGCACTCAGGGTAAAATACTGTTTTTCCAACTTTATGCTTGATATTCACCGCTGCTCGTGTTCCTCCTCTTCTTTCTTGAAACTGATGCTGATCGTCTGGTGTAAAGATGGTTAAAGTGCAGCTGACATCTGGGTAATCTGGGTAAAGTCTGAAGCGGAGACATTGAAGGAGTAAATTACACAGATGTATCAGGGTCACTACAGTCAGTCATTAAGGCTCAGTCCCATTATAGTGGTTCTGTCGTGCTCCCTAGCCGCTTATAATTAAGTTGTTAACTGAGATCAGTGACCGTTAACTGGCCAGGTCAGCACACCAGAACTGGAGCGATTGAAATACCTCTGGTTACACCGAGCGCCTGTTCATTTTCCGCCCCCGCTCAAAAAGCTAGGGCAACGGGATATGACTTTGAGCTTTGATAAGACACGACACATGATCCTTTAGGCTCGAGCTGTGTAATTATTTTGAGAGGCCTTTAAAAAAAGTCTCTGGTTAAGCTTTTCCGAATCAACACATCAGCGCTGTGTGAAGCTCAGGAAGTTGGAAAGTTGCTTTTATTGCATCCATTTGGTTAATTATCTTCATTCATCATAGATTTTGTTGAGCTTTGCTTTTTCCTTAAAAAGTTTGACTCTTGTCCAGGTTACAAAGTGAGTGATGCACTTACTGATTACACCAGGTGTCCCAGTGCACCATGGGATATTTAATTAACTGATTGAATTTATCAGATAATTTTAAAAATGCCCTCTGCCCAGTAAGTGTTTGTTGAGTGGATTTGAACCAAAACCAATTTAAAGACACACCAACATCAACTAGATTATTCCTAATTAGATTTTCATTTTCCAAACTATATGAAGTCTCCACGTATTCGTTTTCCAGAGCTTTAAAGCATGTGATTGTGTATAACCGTTCTAGGACTTTGTCTGTGCTGGCTAAAAGTTAAGCATGCTGTTACTATGGTCAAGAAGTTTGATAACAATAATTCAAAATAAATACCACAAAGCATATATTTGATATGCAAAACATAGTTCTATAAATGCACACGATCAGATACAATATAGATGAACCATAATGAGTGAAACACATCAATGTCCCTGTACCTATTAAAAAGGTCCAAAGCTCCACCAGTTTGCACCCGCTGTGAGAAATGCACTGAGGAACACTGTGCATGTATTATTCAGCAATTACAGTACACCGCTGCAGCATGTCAACGCTGAGCTTATTCAGTATACACCGAAGATTCCTGTGTGAGTCTGTGAGCTGTGGCAGATTTGACATGAATAAATCACATGTTGCAGACTGACCTCACATGATGATGAAGCCCAGGTTCTTGCTGCTGCATGTTAATGTGGGATTAAGGCATCATTTATTATCGTTATTTGGAGAGAAAAATCTTCTCTCTCCTCCTCTCTCTTCCAACGTGACCTTTAAATTATTGATTTTCAACTCTCTTCTCATCTCTGTGTTTTTCTTCCATGATCTCAGTACTGCTCCCTGCCTTTTTTTTTGTTCACCAACAGTCACATACACTCCTGCAGACATATTTATGAACACACACACGGATCTGCTCATCTTTTCTCTACCATTCTCCTCTGTTTCGCTCTGACGTGCCTCCATATTAAAATGTGTGGCTGCTGGCCAGTAGCTGCAGTGTCAGCAGGGGGGGGAATAGAAAAGATCATTCATGCTGGGCTGTCACCCAGGCTAGAGGTGAGTGAGCACACCTCTTCCCCAAGGAGACATTCAAAAATGAGCCCAGCAGAGGAGCTCAGAGGCATCAATAATCCAGCACCTCTCCCTGCACCAACGGCAGCCTCAGACAGTCTCATTAAACACTGTGCGCTTCTCATGCTGTCATATTTATACAGCCAGGGCTCAAATTGAGATGAATGAGTTGTAGGTGTGAATAAATATTATTATTCTGTCCAAAACACATATTTTACCACGGATAAAGGGCAACAGCCATCTTGACAAGATACAATTCCTGCTCAAAGGTTTCAGTTTGTGGAAAGCACTCGATGTGTTTATTCCCATGAGCGCTCTGGGTATATTTTCCATAGATCACCTGCTCAGCCCTGTGGGCTGCTGCTCTAAATAGGCCGTCACAGCTCTCACTGGATCTCTGTTTGCAAACCTATGAGGACACAAATATATGCACACAAACAAATCCTCCTGCAAATCTATGCAGAAATCATGAATAACATATTTGATTTTGGTTTCCAGGAAAAAACTTTTTCTAAATCCCTGAAATCACTTTTTTAAAAAGTTTATATGAACTTCTAATCTGTATTGTGTTTAAGCCCAGTGGGTTATAAAACCTTTAACCTCTGATCTAACCCTAAATCCATCTTAAACCTGAAATAGATATGTAAAGCTGGAAGGTTAAATACTATTGCAGATTCAGACAGAAGCATAAACTGTCCTTCCCAGACCTCGACCAAGATTACGAATACAGTTCAAAATAGGCATTTACCCATCCCCAAAAATGGCACCCAGCTCCATTCCTCCTCTCTGTTTCACCCTCAGGATAAGTCTGTCCTGGGTATTCTAGGAATCTGTCTCAGTATAAGATAATCCACAGACAGCTGCTCTCTAATTTTAAGTGGAGGTCCTGAGGATACGGTTGTCACAGAGAGTTAAGGGCTCACGAATGTTGCAGTCAAGCCAAAAAAAAGTTACACGGTGCACGGGCACAGCAGAATCACTGCCTACTGTGCACACACACCATTCTCAGGAGCACTGGGAAGGTCAGGACCCAACCTTAGGGCAGAGAATGAACCATGGTTGCCACGGCAACAGCACACTTGGACAGATGTATGGCAAAGCAGCGACACCTCAGACCCACCTTTATTTAAAAATGTGAAAATACCCTTTGTTTGTGTGAGGATGGTTCATGCATCTGCAGCATCATCATCCGATAATAACAAGTGCTGCTGGCCTGAGCTGCTGCAGTGTCACTCATTGATTGTACCGTTGCATAAGTGCACGTTGGGTGATTATTGTACAGTAGCGTCACATTGATGTACCGAAATGCTTTGGCAGTGTCGGAACTCTTCCATTCACGGCAGCAACGCTTTGGGGAATTAGTATTGATGTATGCATTTACAGATTCTGACGTGGAGGTCATGCTGTACAAGGCAGTGGAATCTGCATCCGTAGCATCTAGTCTGAGGGCATTTCATTATTTGTTTGGTGATATGAACATTTAAACACAGTATTACTGACTAATGTCCATGTTGCTTCGAGTCTACTTTAAATCAATGCTGCCATGCCCATAAGTACATTTAAATTTGTACTGGTCACTGTACGTGTCTGCTAAGAGACTATTAGACTATTTCTGAACTGATTTCACTCTGAGTGATGGTGGAGTCAGTGTCCTGTGTAGAAATACATTCTTCAAGTGCAGCCAAGACTAATGCAAAGCTTCAGCAGAGTTAGTCACATCAAGTGGGTGTCTTCTAAATTTGCAGACGGTTTTGTGTGAAAGGTTTCTCTTTGTTACAGCATTGTTTTGCGAGCTGTAGAAGAGGGACGGAAACATAAATTAACCCGCACACATTGCAGAAAAGCCTAGAAGTTTTAAAGATTTCCATTTAATACAAAAAAAACACGTGACCCACGATTCTGTCCCTCAGCTCTTAGTTTTTTCTACGTAGCCACGAGAGACGGTAAACCCTCTACATCTGATTCTGGGTTTAATGACGCAAGGTGCTACAGGTTCTAAAGTCACTGATGCAAATTTGTGATTGGAGTTATTTGGCCTATTTTAATAACACCTCTTAATCACAGCTCATTTTAACCCAAAGGATCCTGAGGCAGGATAACTCTGCCTTTGTCATGGGGCTGGAGTAAATTCATCCGAGATGCTCAGTGTGGGTTCAGAAATGATCGTGGTTCACATTTCAGCCAGTTCCACTAATTAAGTCTCTCTTAGCTCACCTCGGATTGGTTTGACCCCGAGGAAAAACAAGGTCAGTAATGTTTCCTCAGTAGTCAGCAGTGTCTGCTCTGCCTGCACAGGGAGCCAGGAGTTACAGTGTCAGAGCAGACGTCAGCCCCCTATAGTTAATCGACAGACCATAGTATTGACATAAGGGATGTCTGCGCTGCCAACTCCTGCAGAAAACGCTGAGTCATTCGACGCATTCCCAGCATTCAGCAGGATGCTGCACTGGCTTCTCTTCGCCAGTTATTTATGTGTAGTCAAAGTCCACAAATAGCTCCGTCCCCAAATGTTTTATCCTGCTTTTTAATGATCTGATTTGGAAATGTAATCAGAGTTTCAGTTGTGGATATTATCCATCTAAATGTACAGAAATTTATTTATCTTTCTCCTAACATAAAGGACACTTAGTGTTTTCCGTCTTTAGACGCCATCATCTGCTCAAAAGAAGAGAGACTTTGAACTCGAGAGCTTCGAGTCTGTTTCATTAATCAGTGCAGGAGCTGCTGCTGGCTGCACATCTTCTTCTTCTCTTCCCAATCTCCTCAGGGAGGAATTTCATGATTTTAAGATTGAGCTTTTTGAAGTCCTCCTGCACTGGGTGAATTAAAATGCAAAAGAAAGCACGGAGAATTTTATCACGTGGCTCATTTCTTTAATCACATCTTACTCTAAAAGTAGGAAGAAACCTATAGGCGCTCTCAGTGTAGAAGGGAACAGAACCCTACCAACACGGCAGCCTCGACAAAGAAACCAAATGTGTATTGTGAATTCCTTTCAGGCTTGAGACACCATCGCAGTTGGCTGCAACACTTGTGTTATTGTTGTAGCTGGATCTCCTCTAAACACCGTCTAAGTATAATCTGTTTCTGCAGCAACAGCAGTCACTCGTGCTTATTTCAGTCAGCATGACGCATACGTACAACCTGATGGCACAGCCAGAATCTGTTTGTTATGACGGGCCATGTTTGATATGTTCAGGCTACAGCGGAAACTTGTGCGTAATCAATAAGCAGTAATTGCATTTGTGATATTTGGTTTGTTTGCACACAGACACAGAGTGAACATGGATTTGTCTTCACATCACCAGAATAAAAGCACACAGAAGTTTGTAACATTCTTAGGAAGGAGGCGTATATGGAAACATCAACTGATATGTGTTCAAATATGTCACATGCAAAAACCTGATATGACTTTTTCATACATTTTGCCTACACACTGTGTCATACGGAGAAAAAAACTCACTGTGCTGAGGAAATGGAGTGGGAATCCTGGAGGTGGACAGGTATGTTGAGTATAGAGTGGAAATAAACTTCTGTCCAAGTAACATCACAGCCAGAAAGAGCTTGAGCAGATGGTTGGTTGCAGTGTGCTACAGCACTTAGCTAGGACCCAGAAGTGAGGTTGCAGGTCTTTTTTTGCAACAAATACAGTCTTTTCTGGGATATTTCTTTCTTCTTCATAATATGAAATGACTGTGGTACAAGAGGAAATGCCACATGAGCTAAACCAATATGTTGCCTGCACTTTGAGCCACAGAAGGAATCAGGTGTGCCAGATGCTTTCTCTGACGTTTCTTCTGAGTAAGAGGTTTTTACTTCTCTGGGAAAGTACACCCACTGGCCACCACTATCGGGTATGAATAAATGCAATTCAATACAGCTGCTTTGTCTTTTACAAGGTTAGCAATGATCTGAAACTGAAACATAGCTGAAAAAGTATGACCTTGTACACATCCATTGTATTGGATTGCATTAGATTGTTCAGGTGTTCCTAATGAAGTGGTCGGTGAGTTTCAAATACTGCACAATACGAACTTACAATTCACACCATGTTATCAACAAAACTAAATATTCTTTGGATATATCAAATTGTGTCTTTAAAAGAAGGTGAAAGTGCGAAGTAAAGTGAGAGTAGTGATTATTCATCACATATCATGGCGGTCAAATAAAGATGAGCTCAAACGCACCACAGAATTAACTTAGACAAAATGTGTTGGTTTTTGTCTCCCTCCTCATTATATCATCTCATTATACACTATCCCATAGCTTTCATTAAGCTGCTTAACAATATTCACATTGCTAATCATGGAAAGACGCATAGCTGTTAGCATTTTTCATGTAGCTGCTAGTATGTTGTCTCACTTTATCAGGAAAAAGTATTAAATACGTATTAGTTGTCTGAATCCAGACTCGTTCTTTTTCTGACAGCTGACAAAGGAGGCAGGAGAAACAAACCAAAGATCTGGTCTCAGGACAGACAGTTAGCCTGGCCTTCTTCTCAGAGTGTAATTTCTCCTTATGGTTTGTGTTAGTTATTCAAATATAATGTCTGGCTGGTGAGGTTCCCAATCATTAATCATTGCCTGTGGGGTTCTTATGTGGAACGGTACAGTATTTATCTTCTGAATTATCTTTCTCTGACTGAGTTTCCGGTTAAATAAACCCCCACTGAGCTACTGGGCCAGATACTGTGGCATGACCCTAAACAGGCCTTTTAATTAAAACAATTCTACAAAGAAGAGTGGGACAAAAATCCTCTACAGTGATGTAAAAGACTTGTTGTTGTTGTAACCTAGGATGGCACAACCAGTTATGAGGTTTAGGCAGCAACTACTTTTTCACACAGGACCAGGCACTGTTGTTTTCCCCTTAATTAATCTTTGGCTAACATTAAAAAAACTGAGGATCTGAATATTTTTATTGAGGCAAATGTGGGCAAATACCCCTTCACAGCACTGAAAAAGAAGGTGTATTCTCTCCGTGCACAGAACTTCAGATGCTGAAGGATCTGAGTGCAAATCCCATCTATTAGTAATGAGGTTTAGGTTGGACTAGAGTGTATCTGCAGAGCTTTGTGTGAGGCTGTGAGAGACTGTGTGCGGTGCAGCATTTCTCCACAGCATGCACGCTCTCTGCCTGCATGCCTCTCCCTCCTCTTCTCTGGATTCCTCCTGGCTTTGCCTAATAATGTCGAGTCACAAAGTGGGCGGGAGAGTCACCACCCACACTCCTGGAGTTGCCTCGCGTATGCTTTCAGCTCATTTTGTGCTTTGAAGATGAAAGGTAGAGCTGATCACATTCATTTGGTCTCTAAAGTTGTATCCGTCCTCTCAAATTTATGGGGTGGGAGGTAGTTCTGGATAAGGAGGACCGCACCGTCTAGAAAAAAAAAGCTTCAATTGCAATTAAGTTGAAATAAGAAGTCCAAACTCCAACTCCCAAAGTAATTGTGACTAGAAAGGTATTATATTTGAATTAAATATATATTTATCCAAAAAATCACTGTTTAAATTGTTGTTTAAATCCGCTTCAGTCATCTTCAAACGTCAGCAATTCCCGAAATAAATCAACAGGCTAGTTAATTCATTTTGGAACAGGCAAGCTGAAAATGAAAATTTTTTAGCTTGTATATTTTCACACAGTCCAGGAAATGTAGGATCTGAAAAATGCTCACATTTGGAGATGTATTGTGTTCAAGAGGACACCACCTCTGCACCCTCTGAATTTCCAGTGGGGAGATAAGTAAATTATTTATTATTTATAATAAGGAATGTTACATATTGCAACTAGAGAAATTGCTATGACACTGCAGTGTAGAGTGGGACATCCCCCATGTTACTAAATCTACCTAAATAAAAAAAGCACTGTACAGCTCAGAATGTTAAAAAAAATAATGAATGAAGAAAGAAAACTCTCTTCTCTTTATTTTGTGTCCTGTGGTCTTGTGAGTCATCAGCTCTTATCGCGTAGAGTTTAACAGACTTCCTGTTGAAGCTGTTCTGTGTGAAACCTCAGTAATGTGTTGCAGAAATTGTGTTATTCTGGTCGGTAATAGGTAATAACTGTGTGGGTGTTCTAATAACAGGTTTGCATTTTTATTTTTTTATGTATAAATGTCAGTCCTAGTTTAAATCCAGCCGTCGAGCCTCCTTACATGTGATGACATATTTACTCTAACCGACATTTAAGTGAGGACAGCTGTGACTTGTGTGCCCTCGTGTTTTGCATTCGTCTGTATACAGAGGACAAACCCGCTGCATGCCATCATAGGCAGCATGATATCTGTATCTCAGTTTTAAAACAGAAAGGCATCAACGATGCTACAACACAATCAAAGACCATCTGGCATATTTATCCAACCAAAACAATCAGCACAAACACTATATGTTCATCCATATGTATAATCCTATTTATGTCCTAAATACACTATTTATGTGTCACGCTGTCTCTGTAGCAAGTAGAATAGTTACAGATATTCTGTCCATATTTCTGCTTGATAAATAATGAGCTCATGAAGAGATTGCTTGCAGATTAGTTGGAGAAGTTTCTAATCAACATATACGTACTTCCAATTTCTTTTCTGTCATGGAAATGACATGAAAATCATTTATATATTTCACCTTCTTGTTCTTAAACAACTTCCCACTCTGTGTGGACATAGCAGCTACAGTTTGCTGTCCAGGCACACACACACACACACACACTGTTGCGTAACGCGATCAGTGCTGGTGGCACTCATCGGGGTCGCTGTGTGCTGAGCTCTGGGTCTGATCTGTGCGACAGATAAACACGTCAAGGCTCACGTGTACAGCAGGACGGGGAGCTTACATGGCTGGAAGGAAAGATGTGCTGCTTTAATATGTGGCACTTCTACACACGTCAGGTGACATATTATTGCTGTTCCAACAATAATTCTACCAGACATAAATCTACAGGCCTTAAAATAGACATGTGTTTTATTTAAAAGTTATCCTTATACCAAGGTTTGATACCAGTGATTGGAGTTTCTTACAGGAACTAAAACAAGTGTTCAATTAGTTCTAGGGAGAGAGTTTTAACGACGAAAATGGTATATGAACACTGAGAAATTGGCCAACAGCTGGTGCGTTATTCCCAGAGCTCACTGCCTCTAAATCACAGGATTCTTATCCAGGTGTGAATAAGAGCCTGGGAACAGGGAACAGATGTTTGTCATTAACACAGAGTAACGTGGAAGGGTTTATCCTTTTTGATGATCAGATAGAGCCCAGTTTAATCTGCCTCAATTAACACCTGACAGGGAAACGTAGGCGCCGTGACTGGTTATTATGAGGTAGTGGTAGTAATTCTTATGACAAGGTTACATGGTGGTTAAGATGTCACAAACTCCAGTGTGATTTTATGTGTTGCTGCTGTTTCCACCAGTCTCCATGGAGATGAAAAATCTCTTTTCAAACATTTTGTGTGTATTCAAATGTGTTTGAATGCACGGGAACGCGTCAACACATGCACTATACACAGAACAAACCATCTCTGCTCGAGGTTACTGGTGGAGCTTTTTATTAGAGCTGATCTCAGTTGTCACTCAGTTTTAGTATTTCTGAAGACATTTTTAGAATCCGCAACAACTGAGAACAAGCTGATCTTTGATGAAAACAATAAGTGGACCTGGAGCAAAGTTGCCTAAGACACCGTTTGCAATATTAACTTGTAAAGTTTTAGTCACAGCTGTGTAGGTTCACTCACTCAAGATACTGTAGTTGGCCTCTTCCTCTCTTCTTTAAACTCACCTCAACCAGTGGAGGCGCATGGTCGACCACCCTGAGCTTGAGATTTTACCCTCAGTGCCATGAGATGATTTTTGTTGTGATTTTGTAATCTAAAAATAAAACTGAATTGAATAAAGTAACACTTAAATTGAGACCTGGATCCTAAAATTCTGAGTGAGAATTCTGTGTTTGCTTGTTAATTCAACTTTACACAAGAGAAAAGAAGAAGAAGTAACTCCTTGCTGTTTAAATTTCTTTAATGGTTCAGTTGGTATAGGATTTGGAAGCATTAAGTCAAGACATGGTCAGCAGCCATACAAAAAAAACAACTAATCAAAGCTGACAGGAGGGAAAGGAAAATACAAAAGCAGCACACACACAAAAAAATCCCTTAAAAAAGGACAATTAGGCAATGTTGGGTCATCACACTAAAAACATACACAGCCTATTCAAACTCAAAAGCATGCTAAAAAATCAAACCGTAGCACGTTCAGTGATGATCTCACACACGCGCGCGCACACACACACACACACACACACACACACACACACACACACACACGCGCGCGCGCACACGCGCGCACACACACACACTCATTCACAACTTGAACAAAGGCTGTAGAACAACCCTGATAGGTAAAATGCACAGTAAGACATTTCAGAGGAAAAAAAACGATGCATAGGCAAATAAAGAATGTTTTAAAATAAAAGTAAACATAAGTTTAAGTTTTTTAAACATGTCATAAGCGGGCAGCATGATGGATCTGCTGGCAGTTTACATTGCGATGATTGTTGAGGACATTCAAATTATTGCCAACAACATATACTGAAATACACTACCCACACAAAAATGATTTTTTTTCTGAAACATTTTTAAAAGACCTAGTAGCTTCCACAAACGTCAAGAATGTACAAATAATAATCACCGTGGCAAGGCTTCAAAGATCCCCCACTCGAATGAGCCTCAAACCATGAGGCCGACACGCTTGGCTTCAAAACATTACGTTACAGTTATTTTAAGTTATACAAGTTAATAAACTGTACTTAAAACACATTAAATATTTAGCATGTCACTAGAAAAATGTGTTGGCTGTTAACAAATATTAATTTGAGCTATTCCAGTTGAGTCAATAGACACAGAGGTGTATTTGTTTTCTTTTTCAAATCACAGAAGATAAAAACATGGTTATAAAGTTTCCATTTACCCACCGAATCAAACATAGAATCTCTGTGCTAAAAATCTAAATGTATTTTTTGCAAATATCCCATTGATAATAGTGCAAGAGATACAGTACAGCTGGAATAGCACACAGCTCGTATGTTTGGTTTCACAAGTTTAGTTACAGGTAGTTAGAAATTAGAGTTTGTAGGATTTTTAGTGTGAACAAAAGAGCCACTGCTGATGATATTAAAGAGCGACATGTGAGAGGGTTCCACCATCTACTAGTTCTCCGTCTTTACTGATGTGTTGGAGTCAATTCAGTAAACAATAAATTACAACTACAGCTTGTCGCTCAATTTTCTTAATCAATGTTAATTTCATCTTACAGATAAAAAAACAAAGCAAAAAAAAATAATACAATTGGCACAATCAATTCATTATTGTATTTTCCCAAGTATCTGTACATGTCACTAAAGCCCAAAACAACAACAGGATTTGTTTGGGTAGAATGTGTACACCTGTGTTTCATGTGATTATGTCTGCTAGTGTCTTCAATTCTTTCTGCATGAGAGAAGCAGCGTTGCACTCTCAACAACCTCTGATAAAAAAAAAAAAAAAGCAGCAGAAAAACAAGTGGAGCCTCATTTATAAAACCGTGCAGACACGGGAGAAAAGAAATCTGAGAATGCTCAAAAACACCCTAATGCAGTTTTCCCATCGATCACGTCACGAGCCTGGTTATTCTGCCTTGTTAACTGTGGTAATTAAACATGGATGATTAATGACAGGCCTGTTGTGCGCGTTAATACACACATCAATCAGCCTGACGTTTTAGTATTTGTACGAGAGCAAAAAGAAGAGCGGCTGGAAATTACAAAGAGAAGAGACACAGAGTGTAAAATGTTGCAGACCTTCAGCGAGCTGGAGCAAATGTGCGCGTTGTAGCAGCAGTGAGCAGCGTGAGGTCAAACTGACAAATTATTCTGAAATGAAAAAGATTGTCGGTAACAAAACAGCCACAGATGAGAGTCCGAGGTCATCGGTGCGCACGTCGCCCAGATAAATGTGTCTGCGCTCAACAAATTATAGGTAGAGGAGATAAAAACACCTTAGTTTGGTATGTGAACTAAAACTGTAAGTGTAGCAGAAATAATACGATTTTACAGTAACACTGTGAAACAAGCTTTAAGTATGAAATTTAATGTCACCTCGGTGTCTATGACGTGAAACTGTATTTTAATATATTAACATTATTTGTCTGTATTTTATTTGTCTGCTCCAGCGTGGAGCTTCCAGTAAATATATGTCTTCCTCTTATGCACTCTAAACAATTATAAATGAGGGCCCAGGTGTAACAGAATCAGAACACAAAGCCTATGTAACACAAGCAGAAATCATTCAAATCTCTCCCCTAACACGATCAGTCGCCACACTCGCTGCTTGACCAAAACTATATTCCTCTTTGCTTCAATCACCTGCCGATCAGTCAGTTCCTCCAGTGACCACAGCAGATGTAACACGTAACACTGCCTAAAGTCTCAACACAGACAAGATAATACAAAACAAAACTGACCCAACCCATACAGAGAAACAAAAACTACATTTGATATTCATCCACACAACTCGTGAGTGTTTTCACTGACCGCCTTGGTGCCAAGGCTTCAACCCACAGTGACCCACTCGAGTGCATCTCAGGTACTGGTGTGGCAGCTGGTACGAGGAGGAGTCATGATGGAAAAGGGTTGGGGAGAGCGAGGCAACCACCTCCTGGTGTCTCTTCCCCTCCTCCTCTGTTCCTTCCAGGTGCCCCTTCTCTCCTGAGCTCATTGGTGCTGTGTTTGTGGCGTTTGGGTCGTTGTGGATCACGTGCGAGGCAGAACGGGCGCAGGGACGGGGTGGAGTGTGATGGGATGAAGTGCAGCGAGATGGGATGGTGGGGCCCAGGGTCACTGCCGCCGATCTTCCGTCTCTGACCGTGAGAATGCCATTACCACATCTTCGGCACCTGAGAAACAGAATTGTATAGTTTTTAATTCTATACAACTGGGTTTACTGCTCTCTTTCCGAGGGTTTGAAGGTACCATTTGTACTAACAGCAGCACACAAATAGGAACGACAACGAACCACTGCACCAATGCAATGATCACGAAACAGATGGGTAACTGGTACAAAATGATCTATGATCACAGTAAAGAGCAAGGCAATGCCATAAGATAAAGAAGTCAATTTACACTTTTGACTATCTGAGAACGGTCAAATAAATAAGAGCTGAAATTTCACGTTGTCAAAATAAAGTAGCCAGACTAACTAAACTAACAGGGAGAATAAAAAAAATAAAAATAATGTTGTGATAAACACATTTTGTGTAAACACTGGACCTCAGACTGTCACATGACTTCTACACGTGTGTAGCTTCAGTGCTACAAGTCATCAGTTGTTGATATTGTGACGGATGCTATGTAAAAAAACAACACCAACACATTTGGTTGCAATTACATAAGGTTGTCAGGTTTTTTTGAAGCTTTTTAGCTTCATGAATGTGCAGTGAGAACCCTGAGTCACCTGTACATCACATCAGACCCGTCTGGTTGTTGCTTGAATCACTGAATCCCCATAAGCCCTCCACTTGATGGTAATCGAATCCACCAGAACAGATTTTAGTGAGCGAGTCAACTTTCTACAGCTCTTTGGATACTGTCAGTATCCTGTAAATCCTGTCAGCTGTGACTATAAAGCCAAGAGGGAGAATATCACTATGAAAATCCCTTCAGTGCACCCAGGTTATTTCGTCTACCACCCTATTCACCTGTTGTGGTCTGTCGTCACGGCTACTTGCCTCCTGCATCCTGCTCTGCCATAGTAACACTGAGATCTGAGGCTTCAATACCGTTCAATCTCATCATCTCTTACAGCTTTAGCTGTAAATGAACAACACTATGATACGATTCTATCGCTTTGCAGACGCTTTTATCCAAAGCGACTTACAGGGAGCTAGCGCTAGGTGTCTGGCTCAAGGACACACCTGGTAGGGGATGGACTAGGAAGTCAGACGGGGTTTTGAACCTGCGACCTTCTGCATTCCAGTCTGATGCTTAACCCATAGAGCTACCAGGCCAAAGTAAAGTAAAGATGATTCTATCTGACTATATTAACCTTGCTAAGCTGTGGGAAAAAACAGTGAGTCCTACAGGAAAGGGATTAAAAATGATCGACAGAGGACAGAGCTCGATATCCTTCTACTGCTTTTCTGTTGCATTCACTTCTACTAAGTTAATGAGGACCAACTGATAATTACAGCTTCGTCTGGGCTGAATCCACTAATAGATTCTGCCAGCTACACAATAAGACTTTGTCAGCTGGCTTTTGTTTAACAAGGCATCATTCACTACTGTTTCCAACTGTGATTCATCAAGCTGCCTACACCTGCTGAGACACTCTGATAAATGAACACATGGCAAAGAATCTTTGTCTTTGAAGAATATAAGACCACAAGTGTCTCGAGTGTTCAATTCAAAAGCATCTCCTACAGATACGAGTGTCGACCGAGGGCTTGATCACATAACGAGAGAGAGAATATGTAAATACATAAAAATCATTAACACCAATTTCCACACCTTTACAGATAATCATAAAGAATTGGCACCTCGTGCTTGTGTGCTATAAAAAGTCCGTCCCTTACCACAGCCCTCAAGAACTTGTTAGATTTAATTACTGTGGAGATATGAAAGTAGGCCAGGCCTGTGAGTTTCCACATATATTTGGCACCATGAGCGGACCTCCTCATCAGGAGTTTGTGTTTCATTTGGCCATCTCTATGGGATAAAGACAATTTGCCTGTCCCTGTGTTGTGCTGAGGTTGGTAAGATCAAGACTTTTGGGGGAAGGGTGCCTTTTAATATACTTATCAATTCCTCTTCCCGTGGGAGCTCACTGGGTTAGCAAATGTGATTATGGCCAACATCAAAAGCAAACACAAGAAGAAGAACCTGGAGGCAAAGTGGAGAAAAACACTGGCACAAACCCTGTTAAATATCAGTTAATAGAAAAAATATGTGCATGGAGACATCTCGTAGGGAAACGATTGAACAAGAGACGATTATATAACACTACACAAAAGAAGATGCAGCCTGATTTACACTACAGTTGAATAATACTGCAGCAAAAACATCCGTTTATCGTAATAAAGGGCAGTCCGAGACATTTTGTGGTTTGGTGTAACGGGCAGTTCGAGGGAAAGGCAGGTCGAGTGAAATGACCACCAAAGACGCTCTAGAAAACATCTCCACTGCCAGGCTGGGAAATATGCGTTTTGCCCGAGAGTCACGTTTGGACCTCGCTCTGCTACAAATACACAAACAAACAACCTCAGGCCATCACCATGAAAACGTCAGATCCCTCAAAGCTGTTGCCTAGCGACAGATAAAAATCAGGCTGCATCAGTGGATGGCAGGCTGCTGCCGCCTATGAGCAAAGCGCTCCTCTTTTTTTCTCTAAACACAGCTCAGTGTCTGGTCATTCCGTTTCCCCTCCCTGCTCTGTTCGCTGATCCCATCCTCACACTGCATGATGGGGGCAAACAGAGCATCTCCGGACAGTGGATTACATAAATAACACCAGCAACAGTCATGTCATCCGATTTGTCCTCCATAACTGCTCTGAACAAAAGAGAAGCCTCTATATTTATTACAGAAATGGCCTTTCCAGGGAAAAAAAAGATCGTAAAAGTCAAATGCTTAAAAAATAAATAAAAAATAAAAGCTCAGAGATTATGAGAGCAAACCAGAAAGCTGTTATCTGACTGGTTGATGGACAGAAACCTTTGGTAACCAGTGTGTTGTTAATTAAACAGAAATGTCAAGTCTGATTTTTTATTGTAAATTAAATAAAGTTTAGTTTTAGAAAGAAGAAGAAACAATCTGCAGCATATGAAGGCTTATGAGAAATTCTGATGGACCTAAGCTATTTTCCGATATTGTTCTGGCATAAACTAAGTCAATTAATTGGAAAGAAAATGTATTCACAAGCCGTTGTTCTTGACACTTCAGAGGGACTATAAATCTTAAATGGGCTCCTACAAGGTAATAAAAACACACACAGTTTCACTGAAACCTCCCAGGACAGAAATAACAATCCCAAGGGAATCTGTTTGAAATTAAAGGCACAACGTTGCATTCCTCCAATAAACAGAGAAGCAGCCGTATGAAGTGTGGTAGTGACGAAGCATTGAGGAGGCTGAGCAGCACTTGAGGTCACAATCTGTCTAGGGTCAGCTGAGAGGATAAAGACATGGGACCACCTCCCGCCCCCACCACCACCACCAAAGTGACAGAAGGGATGGGTTAAGAAGCACGACACACCACAGGGGTGTGTGTGGTTCAGCCCAACATGTTGACATCAACAAACACAGTGGATTTATTTTAACACTGTTCAAAACTGGACAAAAAATATTGAATTTAACAATTAAATTTGATTTAAATAAAATTTAAATTCACTAGATTATAATGCAGTAGAAACTTGGTCAAGAACTCAAATACTTACAATACTAAATACTTATTTGACTTTGACTGAGCAATGCAACTGAACTGAAAACAGCTGTGTATATAATAGCTTTACTTATGATACATTTGAGACAGAGATGACAGAATATTTAATTGAAACTCCACAGAGAGCAGATCCACGTAGACAGAGTGGTTTATAACGCTGATTCATACTTCAGTACGGAGCAGGATAAAGTAAGAACTAATACCACTCTGCCCCTAACGAGACACCAAACAAAGACAAGTCTCTTGCTATTGGTCACATGGCTTCACTTGGAAAGGCAGGTTTAAGGATTTTACCATCATGTATTGATTGTGCAGAGCTGTGGTCATATCTGATAGGAGAGAAGCCATATTTCGGTAAGAGGGGACAGTTCTGACAAAGATTGGAATATCACACTGTTGCGGTGTAATTAGCGCTCCAGCTTGCCTCCAGGCTCCCTAATGACATCTGCTCCAATCTACTGATGCAGCACCTTGCAACACCAACAAGGCCCACAGGGAAGCTCGGCTTTCGGGACAACTGAGGTTGCTATGGTAACCTCTCATCTTCTCTCCTCTTTTGTTGAGGCAGTCAGATGTCCTTCCAGGAGGAGTGAACTTTCCTCGTCAAACAAATGCTGAGATGGCTGGCTTTACTCTGATAAGCTGTATCGCCTGTGAAGTGATGTCAGTTATGAAAAGGCACGAGTGAGAGAGTTACATGACGAAGAACACCAGCTTGACTGTAAAGACAAAATCAAATCTCTCCTCAAAACATGCTGTGACTACAGTGGTACAGAAAACGCTCCCCACCACTCAGACTCTCTTTCAGTATTCCCAAAAAAAAAAAAAAGCAATTTACAGTGACACAGAGCCCCTCACATCATCAGTTCACACTTCATTACCAATTAAAACAGCATTTAAACACAACATGTAAAGTCACGATCGCCCACAATCCTCCTCCTGTTCCTCTGCTCCACCAACATCCAGCTACATCAAGGGATTCTCAGCAAGAAATCTTAATGAAGGACAAACAACTGCTCCAAAGCTGTTCACAAAGAATTTCTGTTTGTCTAATTAAAATTGCAAAAGTAAACTACTTTTTGCACATATGGTAATCAGCCAATTACAGCGATCTAAAATGCTAATTCTGTGACCCATAGTGTTAAAGGAAATACTGTATGAGTGGCAACCCCCATGCTGGTTTCTCTCATTTTCCATAAAGAAAAAACAAACCACGTGGCTGAGCAAAGCCTGGAGGAATGATTCAGGCAACATTTCCAATCAGCCCAATCAGATGTGAGGGAGGATTAAAACAATTACGGACAGATTAGACTGGAACCTACAGATAATTTAACTTTTAGTGCGTTGTCTCCTACGCTTCTGTTTAACATTTCCTGATAACTTCCTTCTCTGGATTTAAAAGTAATCAATATGTGAATGTGCCCTCGGCGCCCTCCGAGCATGCTGCCACTCAGTCAATGACGTGTCGGGCACGTGAAACTATCACTACATGCGGACACTGGTCTCAATGCATGCTGAATCTGCATGTTCAAATTAGCTTCGGTTTCATACTACCTAGGGTAAATACTACGCATGAATGAGGTTAGTTTCACACGAAAGTTGAGTAAATCTCTTCAGTTTGGTGCATGTCACTTCTACAAGTGGCTCCAGTGATAGTAGCATAAATGTTTTTCTAATTTATTTTACATTCATAAGCTGTACGTTATACAGGAGGTGAATAATGATTCTATAAAGCAGACTACTGGCATTACTCGACAAGCTAAAAGTGGTGAGTCATCCACTCTATCAGAGAAAATGTTTACCGTCGTCATGATGAAGGGAGAACAGGGGGAAGCGGATTTAACTCCACAACCCTTCTGCATAAATGTTAAAAATGGTCTAATTCATATACCAGATTGACTGTGAATCTCCATAATGTATGAATAGCATTCACACAGTTTTTTAACAGGAATCAATTTAAATTGTATCATTTCACATTGTTTCATTTTAACATGCACAATGACTGTACATGTTACTAGGCAATAAAATGTTTCCCTTTATCCATTTCTCCCTCATTACCAAGTCTAAATGACATCAAATGGAGAACTTCCCTCTTTATGTAACCGAACCTCTTCACACCACCTCAAAGGATTCCCAATGCGTCTACAAATTGCTCTCTTTCAGTGCGGAACAGAACATTTAAAAGTGATCAACCATTAGCTATGAACACATGTCTAATGACAGTACTTTAGAATAGATGCACAACGCAAATAATTCAATGGCAAACCAACAAGATGGGCGGCAGCCGAATTAAACCATGTGTCTGTTTTGTAATGTATAATGCATACTACTCACCTTTCACCAGTCATATTTGTCTATAATTAATGAGGCTCTTTCCAGCAGTATTGACCCAGTAAATACACAGAGTCCTGTATCTATTCAATGCCCTGAAGAAACAGAACAACGAGATGAAGCCCAGCTAGTCTGCAGTTATTTAAAGACAGAAAACATCCATCCTGAATTCATTAGTCAATGCAATGCTTTATATTCTGCTGCTTAATGAAGAAACGCATTGTACTAATAAAATCTACATCTGATTCACTGACCCACATTCAAACTGTGATGGTGCAACCCATACAGCGAATAAACATGAATTTAAAGAAGTGTAATAGTGATTTGATGAATGTTAAAATAAGGGCAACGAGAACATCAAAGAAGGTGAAAAATAATGACGCTATGTAATCAAACGCCTGATCAAACCACATAATAACCAATTCAGACAACACTGATTGTTTCCTTAGAGCAAAAGGACCCAGACATGTTCTCTCCCTGTAGGTAAAGCATCACAGGCAGTTCTCTCCACATAAAGCTCTCTTGAGGTGTCAATATAGGACATCATTTAACATAGAACAAAGAAAACCGGAGGCCCAGGTTACCACATGATGACAGCAAGACTTCTACTTAAAAAATAATCATCTGGAACACTTTGCTCCTGACTGCAGTGCTTCTCCCCCTCCAGTATTTGGTTTAATATGGCTCCCCCTTGTGGATTCAACTTGTAAAAACCATAAAGAAGGAACGGAAGACTCAACAGCATCCTCTGGTGCCCAGAAAAGGCATAACTATCATAGGTATTACTCGTACATACACACTTAATTTACATTATGATGTAAACACCACAATATTTGAGTTTGGTCCTGTATCTAGGCCTCTTGTGGGAAGCAGCAGTGAAACTAGTAACGCACTCATTTAGAGATGAGTCACTTAGTTCCAGTCAGCCGCAGTGTTTGCAGTGTGAGTAATCTCACAGTGCCAGTGGGCCGCTGGGTCGGCTCAGTGCACAGTCAGTGAATCTTTTAGGCCTGTCGGGGTACAGACCAGAGAGGCGCGATATGTGCGGAGGGATTTTCCCTTGTTCTCAGTTTGGATACAGAAGCACCTCTGTGACATGTCAGGGTGGTGTTTGTGGGTTAAAGTTGTTTTCAACAGGTTTTGCATTTATTCACTATTGTAACATTTGAAAAATCTAAATAAAACAATGCTTCATAATTATAACAACTGGGTGTCTGCATCCTAACCCTTTAAATACCCAAGTGTGTGTGTGTGTGTGTGTGTGTGTGTGTGCGTGCGCATCAATGCCTTACCCTGGTCTATGTTGTGCTGCGGTAGCTGGCTCATCTGACTGTGGACCACACCTGCATAATTTCGAAGAAAAGCCTCTTCACTCGGCGTAAGCTGAGGAGGAACAAACAAAGTGAAATTCTAAAATGTAAAACAAGCTTGCGTTGCGCTGAAGGAGAAGTCACACGTTTCTTTTTAACGCTGATGACATTTCTATCAAATCATTAAGAGGTTTTACATGTAGTTCTCCTTCTGTGTTTTTAATACTCTCTGTAATGAGTCTGGGGTTTCAGGAATAACTGTGCAGAAAGTACAGTTGTTTCTATACTTTATAAGAAAATGTAATTCAGTCAGTCTGTCTATTCACTAACAGGTGGAGCATCATCTAACGTTAGCTTTATGTGATAAGTGCTTTTATCAATTATTCTCCTAAATCTACTCTGCTGGCAATAGGTTGTTTAATTATTTTTACTTATGAAACTGCCCCAAATCACAAACTGTAACTCTGATACGTTGTCTGAATAATGTGATGCCAAAGCCGGTGCCAGAGTGAAACTTTTGCTGCGCCAAAAACAACAACAACAAAAAAGCTCGATGTAGCTCCTCTGATTTCTGATGTTAGTGAGTGATCACTTCTTCGACAGAGCAGGAAAAGCTAATCTATACCGAAACATATTTTATTTGGATATGGCACTTCACTTACAAATGACCTATTTTCACGTGGTAAAATGGTTTCTGTTGGTAACGGGCAGGTTGGGGACGTTTACTAGGTGCTGATGTGTGAATTTGTTGAGTAGACAAAAGAACATTGTGTGCTTGGGTTACAGAACAGGCAGCACTAAAATGTAATTGTTGCTATTTTTAAAATGTAAATTGCTCACATTGAAATGCCCCATGAACATAGTTTTTGTTGTGTCAAGACATTATACTCACATTTGATCCCATTTTCTTAAGCATGAGCAGGACCCGCACTTTCTGCTGGATGTACATGTCTTCAGGAGACTTCCCCGGGGCCTCCTCACGGTTCATCCCCCCTGCTCCTGTGGCTCTGGACGCAAAAACACAGCCACATTACGAGACAACACGGACAGGGTTATTAGTATAAAGCAAAAACACATACACACAGGGATGTTTAAGCCACAGTATCTGACTGGCTGTAAGTTAATATAGTGATATGTCATTAAAATCTTTGGATTGTGAACATTCTGTCGTGCAGGCATGAAAACTAATTGCTAAGATTGTTTTAGTCATGTAGCGACGTACAGACATGATTTTATGTACAGTTCATTACTGAGTAAAGCTCAGACATCACTTCACATTAGCCCTGATGGTGTTATTTAGGAGTTTCAGGCACACATAATCAGCACAGAGTTAACACCTGAAGTGGAATATTACTATTATAACATAACAATTGACTGCACTGCCATTATAATGTCTGTTCTAAACTCACTTCTCAGGTCATCGCTAAGCTGAAACGAGATGCTATACTATTAAATAACACAGTCCGCCTGTGTGATAAGCGCTTCATTTATACAGTCCAAACACTGATGATATTAGAAGTCAGTGGCCTTGTCTCAATGCAGACCCTTTGCAGGTTTGGCACTTCACAACATGAATGGCTATCATTAATATTTCATGGCAGTTTTCATACAGATACAGCCTCTGCCTACTCCATCCATCTCTTATTCAACGTCTAACTAATGACCTACTTTCACTATCAAGTCAACAGAGATGCAAAATATAGTCAAAGGAGGAGAAAGGGAGGAGGGAAATGAAGACAGAAAAGGGGTGGGTTCTGCTGCGATGGCACACACTCACATCAAGGTTAGCTGCAGTCGCATTAGATTTCCGTGGTGAAGCACCAACGAGACGAGGCATACAGGACGGTTTGATATTCTATTTCTACATACATTTCTCTTTAAAAATGCTTAACACGCAGAAATGATCTGAGCTGAATTTTTGTTTTATTTAATTGAGAGGTAATCAGTATGCAAGTCACAGTTGGTCTAAGAATCTTTCATAAAAACCCTTTGGGAGTCACAGTGACTACGAATGCCCCAGCAATAAATTTTAGCTTCTCGTCTATACAAGGGAGGACTAATGCATGTTGACAAGCCGTTTGATGTAGGGTTATGTTTAATTGAGAAGCTGGCTCATGGTCCCCCCCTTCCCGGTGCCCAGGGGTTGAGGATGAATGGGACACCGTTAGGCATTGGCAGGCGTTAGGGTGCCACTGTAAGCATGTGGATTTTTGCAGATCAGTGCAGCTGAACAGCATGCTACCAGGTAGACTCCTTTTATTACTATTACAACAACCTTTAGTGGCTGTTAACTGCAAGCAGCTAACATTTGACTTTGTTTTCAGCCACGCAAAGTGCTAGCAGGACACGGAATAAGGGGCTGATGAATGCATTTGTTATTCGCTTCCACCGGAGCACCAGTCGTACTTTAATTGGAGAGCTGTTGAAGACTCAAAGAAATACAGACATGAAAAAGACTGAGCTTCCCCGTGTCAGTTCAGTAGCTCAGTACACCTTCAAGGGATTGGTGGTGGAGTAAATGTATTTGGATGGGGGTAGTGATGGAGAGAAAACGTTGGTTGGGGGTGAAGGGGGGCGGGTGGCGGAAATGGTTTCAGATCAGCAGCAGTGACGTGTTTGATCATGTCTTCAAGCTCTTCGTTTCAGACAAATGGAAGAGTTGAGGCACAGGGCAGAGAGACAGCACACAGTATGAAGAACGACAGAAAGTCAGGAGCACCGATCTGGCTGCCTCAGAAGAACACCGGAAACAAAACGATCACTACACACGAGAGATGAGGATGACTGGAGAACAGGATTTCTCTAATTAGCAGAAGGTGTCATCCTATTTAGAGATTTCTTAAAAAAAAGAAAATATCAAAGAAAGATCCGTTAATAATCAGGATTATTTTGAGACTTGACAACTTAAACAATTTCTTGTCTGCTGCTGCACAAAAGGCCAATATAGTCTACATCCATCCCCTATAAATAGACCTACTGCTTTCATGGCTGAGGCATTTCTGATCCTCTGATGTTTGCGTTTGAAGTATGAAAACTGGCCATATTTAGTACCATCTCTGCCCAGGCTCCTGTTTCTAGGGTTGCAATTTGTATTTTTACAAGCCTGAAAATGTGTTTTATCTTACCCCACTTTCACAGTGATATCTGCAATAAGAACAACAAACAAAGTGCACCAAACTCCATAGGGAATATCTCTGTAGGAGGCAGATACAAACTGGAAATGTAAATGAGGGCAATCAGTGATGTTCTTGTATAGTCGTGAAATTTTTGTGAGTCACTTTAAAAACAGGGAAAGGGAACAGACTCTTATCCTTTTGTGGATTTCAATGATTCTTTAGACA
This sequence comes from Microctenopoma steveboyesi, assembly GCA_032359275.1. Classification (NCBI taxonomy): domain Eukaryota; kingdom Metazoa; phylum Chordata; class Actinopteri; order Anabantiformes; family Anabantidae; genus Microctenopoma; species Microctenopoma steveboyesi. The sequence continues at coordinate 8,893,078 of JAUMHF010000024.1, forward strand.
TAAGTAGGTAAAAAGACTGATTTATAAAAAAAAAAAAGTATTTTGTGCAGCAGAGTTGCTTCAGAGCTGGAACAATTACCTGTCTGGTATACAGTGAAATGCATGAGAGCATGTATACAACTGTGATTAACATTGTTCATATGATTATTCAACAGGAAATTTCATCCTTGTAATCCTACTGAGACAAGACTGTGCTCCAACTACGTTTTAAATTCCAACAATGCTCCAGATGGTAGTCGGGTGCCTGGCATACAATACAATAAATCACTGGCACAGACCTACCGTCTAAATCATGGCATTACTACTATTACAACACATTAAACAACCTGGGTTCAGGTGAGGACAATTTTAAAGCCAAAAATCCTGGCAGGCAGATGTACAACCAGAGACGGGTGTGTTGAAATATTTGAGGTTAATGTTATGTATGTAAAAAATAAGCTCTAAATTAATTAAATAATGATATTTAATTATATAAATATTTTACACTAACCTCTTAGGACCTGGCGTCCACATATGTAGGCATCACATTTTGGGTTGTCTAGCCCAAAATACAAATTTTGGCTCTACAGGGGCCTGATATCCATATCCTGATAATGCATGCCATTAAAGAGTTTGGGTCTTAGGAGGTTAAATATAAATATTTTAATATGTTCTTTGCACAGATGAAGTAATGTGATTTTTGGAAGCTTCTTTAGAAGGGAACTCATAAATGCCTGTATTACGGAGAGCAGTGGTTACAGCAAGTAAAACCTGTATCAGTATTAATATGGGGCACCTAACTAAGAAACACAGAGTTAGTCCAAATGACTTCCTTACATGTTAATTTGTGTAAGCAATAAATTGTGATTAAAAACACAGCAGAGTTTGAAAAAATATCACTATTGTCTTAGCTTATTTGTTATGCTCATAGTCAGTGGGTGTTGGTTTAGATTGCACAAATGTTAGCAAATTATGTGCACAACTGAGTAAACTCTTTGAAATCACCTGGATGCTGAGTGGGTGCTGAGAAATACTTAGGGTTCTTTGCTTTTGCTTAAAACCGTAAGATTTCAGTTTATGGTCAACAGACAGAAGCAAATGTCAAACAAATCGACGGTTTTATATTATGTTCTGATTAAACTCTTCTTGTACCACATAAAACAATATTTTTAATTTATAGAGCCCATTGTCTGAATCACAGATTATCCTCCTAATGTCAGTTTTTGTGTATTTGTGTTATTCAACAGAGCGAAGAAAGACCGGTGTTCTTGTGTCTATTCAATAAAAAGGAAAGGTCCTAAGTCTTTAAATAGTGTTAAAAGAAGAATCTTCACTATGTACTGCACAGCCTAGATTCACTGTAGTATTATTCTGATGCTCCATGTCCTCAGTCATCTCAAGAAGCACAATAAGGATTCTGTCAGACTCCTTTGTGTGCGCCTGATGCTAGGTTCTATAGGTGGGCAGGCTCAACACTAATCCCCCAAGGGATGCTCAGCCAGCCTCAGAGACATGCTGCTAATATTCCAGACGTAATCAAAGCCCTAACCCCCCCCCGCCCCTGACCGTGTTGGGCTCCTGTTAGTGTTGTGATGCTATACTGAATCGAGGCATCAATGTCTTTGAACAAAGCTGAACCAATGCAGCTGAACGGAGAAAAGCTGCACACAGATTCCTCTAAAATAACTTGATCAATAAAATGGTCTAAAATAATTTTGAGATGCAGACCAACTGTTGTGCTGACAAGTCCTTACGCATTCAGTAATGCCACTTTAAAAATAGAGACAAGACTAATCGGTGCATGGCATTCGCATGCTGGATTCTGGATTACTTGTGTATGTGTGTGTTTCTTAGAAACACAAACGTAGAGCAGTGTGGACACTCCTGGTCCACGTGGTCCTGCTTTTCTTGTCCTAGCCACTGCTAGCTACCTGGATCAGATGTGTTCACCCACTCAGAGCCTGTAGAACCTTCTGAGTAAGAATGTTAAAATGGAAAACACACACACACACACACACGGTCTGCTGCCAGGGATTACACTTTGCAATGTGATAGGCCCTCGCATTTGAAGAGGGAAATGAAGGGGAGCATATGTATCCCGAGAGGCTAACAATCTTCGCAGAGAGAAAAAAAAAGCGAGGAGGACATCCTAAGAAAATGTGTGAGAAACTTAAGTAGGCTATTAGCTTGGTGTGGCTGCCAGCTCAGCTGCCAACAACCTGGCCTGGTTCAGAAGAACAGCTGCATCATTGCAGGTACATACACACAGAAACACAGTCTTCTACTGACAGCTAACCATGTCCAAAAACTATTAAAACAAGCTTCTGTATAGAAAAAATTAACAAAACTTGCAAAGAATAATTTTTTTAAGGCGTGGAGCTTTTTGGCAGCTCACGAGACACTAGACTTGTTGGTTGTCTTTAGACATGGAGTCAGCAAAGAGATATTTTGGTGACTGTTTTAAAATCATTTTTATAGCAAAACTGCCTTTAGGTTCCAACTATCAGGTACCAGCTTCTCAAATATATGTTTGAAATAACTCAATTATCAATGAATCAATTTGTTTCATGATTTCTACAATTACTGTGTCGCTGTATCACCCCAGAAAATAAGGCTGCAACAAACCAATGGCTAATTTAATCAGCAAATGATCAACACCTCCAATTAACCTTAATATCAATTAAATTAGCAAATACAGGACCTGTGAATTTAAACTACAACTTTCTGCCCACTTCGATCCTTGAAATTATTTTGGTTACAATTTCAGACCTACTGCCCAACACAAAACTACCTATACACGCAACCTTCTAGGAAACATAATAACATCTCTTTGACCAGCCATCCAGCCAGCAGGGTGACTCACTCTGGGTCAAGTCAGCGTAGGGTACTGAAACAGTGTGAGCCAGACAAGCAGACACTGCAGGTCAGAAAGAACTCGGCTTGGACTTAATGGATGTCTACATGCTGCCTGTGTGTGAACAACCTCCTCACATGTACAGTGAACAAAACAATGGCTGCAGTATTTGGGGACAATGGTGATGAACTGGATTGTGAAAACTGATTGATAAGTAGGTCATGTCTTGTTGTTACATCGTGAGGCATGCATTCGAACAATGCTGCTCCTGCATGTGCTTAACTGCCCTTTGACTATTTATATGCCACATCAGGCTGATAGTAAGACCTACAGAAAGTGAGTTACAGTAGGCTTGATATAATATTTTACAAATGTATATCTGCTGCCATTGGGAAGCTTTTACTAGATTGTTGAAAATAACTTTAAGGCTCCTGCTAAACCGTACAAGACTATACTACTACAGTAAAACTGAGACATCTTTACAGCAGTAGGTTTCTCTCACGCTCAGGTGCTGTAGCAGGAAAGTCTGCATATTTAAAATATACAAGAACCACTGCAAAAACCATCGCCCCGCCCCAAAAAACCCAAAAGAGATCCCCACCCGCCCCCTAACACAGCAAACCTAGAGAAAACAATCAGAAATATTTTTCTGAGGCCATAGTATATAGCATAATCACATCTAGACTATAATCACTGAACATCTTAGCCCACTCGTCAGGGTCTCTCAAAGGAATTGAAGCAGAAGCTGCAGTCTTAAGCTGGTCCCTTGGGTGTGCGGTTGCAAGATTTCTAAAGCGCCTGAGTCGAGTCAGAGCATAAAATTCTGATTTGTGAACAGTTATATGATCTCTGCATTTTGAACAAGAAAAAATGTAATGCCGTGCAAATGTACATGATACCAAGCACAGCAGATAAAGAGAACTGCAATAAAAAAACAACAACTATGCTTTCAGATTAGATATTTAAAACAGGTGAATCATCCTGGGAGCTGTCTTCAGTCTTCAGTCTCGTGTCATGTGGAGTAAATAAGCATTTCTTTATCATTGTGTCAGGCCACAACAGCCTTCTGTGTGGCCTGGTTAATGCTGACAAGGGCTAGTGCCAACCACAGAGCAAGAGGTTGTGAGACGTACCAGCCCTCCCACCCATCCTAACCCTACTTGCGGACAGCTGATGAGATCCTCTTGGGGTTCAAGGGGGTTGAGCAGTCAGTAAAGAGCACCTGTGCGTATGAGGAGGTGAGGAAGCGAGGCCAAGGGTCCTAATCTCATTCCAAAAAAATCACTGCTAGGGGGAATGTGCAAACTAAGTCAAGCTTTACATACTGTGGTCCATGAGCAAATCTGCTAGTTGCCAGGAGGTTTCGGAGTGCTTGTTTGTGGCCAAGCCCTGGCACCTAGCGGCTGCAGCAGTCATCAATGCCCCACAGCGGCAGGGTGCCAGCTTCTCCACTCTGGGATGTCAGCTATCTGACATGTGTGTGGAAAATGAGACACTGTAAAAGGCAGGGTGGCACAATGCATCGATGGGTGGCATGATCCAAAAATAGAAAACCAACGAAGCAGTTAGGTGAAAAAGAAACTTGATATGAAAACCAACATGAACGAAAACAGCACTATGTTAAATGTTGTGCAAGCTCAAGCGTTGCCCTGTCTGAGTGGTAGGTGTTTGGAGAGTGGGACAAGCGGGTCTATAATTTTACGTACGTGCAGCCTGCTGCGTTGCTTTTAAGAAATAAAGTGTAGTCTGGTTATGCTCGCTCATCACTAAAACACAATCAGTGTATCGTTGTTTAACCGAGTTATGACCGCAGGTTACTGACCTGTTTTGCTGTTTTATTTTTATCTTTTATAAAACTATGAGTGGGAAAATAACACGACAACGCAAAATAAGCTGCAAACTAAAATAAGTGTGTTTTCTATCAGATGGATACAGGCGCCTGTAGAAGATCCCGTTAGTACGGTGCTGCGAGCCGCAGACTGGTCGACTGTGGCGGCGCTCATGCTAGCAGGCAGCGAGCCCCCAACGCATTTCTGACACGAATCTTCAACAATGCCCGTCGTGGATAAATGCGCGGACGTTGCTCCTGAAATACAAGTCGCTTTCATTTTAACCCCGGCGAACCAGCCGTTCAGTCTCCCGCGGAGCCGCGTTACCTTTTGGCGGAGCAGCCAGTGCTAACCAGCGCAGCTAGCTCGCTGCTAGCATGCCCGAGACAAAAGCCTGAATGAAGTTCCTATGGGTGCAAACACCATCCAGGTACAGCTGCTGTGCCAGAAGTGTAAACGCCGGGATTCAAACGCACGTACGGTTTCTAAGCCCCCCCTGGCAAAACGCGCCTCTTCGACAAAGCGACACATAAGCGCTTACCCCTCCTGGTCCAGCTTTTCTTTCTTCTATGCTCTGTTTGAATGGTGTGTTGTTGTAGCAGGGCGTCCTGTTCCGGGGTCACATCCCTCCAGTCGGCGCAGCTACGGCGGACTGACTCGACGCTGTGAGTCCTGCTGTTTGTTCAGCACCGCGTCCGACCACCGGAGGCGCCACCGGCACAGCACAGCTTCACACCAGGGGCCAGCTAGTGGGCTCAACCTGGGCACAGGTTCTGTTTCTGCTGGGGGCCAAGGTCATGGGCGCATCATGAGAAAGCAGGGCCCCGGGCACAGACAGGGGAGTGCCCCCAATCGCCTCATAGTCTACAACACATGTGTTTAGTTTATTGTGGCTGGTTTTAGTAGTTTAGTGTCAGTTCATGTCATGTTACAGTCATGTAATATTTTGAGAAATGTTTATGTATTTTACTTGTGCTGTGTGACTTTCAACCAAGAAAAATAAATAGAAACATCATTTCATACACAGGATTTTGCTCCTTGGGATGCTGGATATATACCCAGTATACAGTGTGTATTGTTTTAAGTATTTTGGGGTTTTTTTTGTTAAAAGCCAGAACTTTAGAGTGGGCCCCAGGTGACAAATCAATTGACCCCTACTGTGGGTTAAACAATAAGGTAGTTTCATACTTTTATTGATAAATATGACTTTTATTACTTACTTTGTGGCGAATTAACCTATTCAGTGTGAATCATGACTTTTTGGTGTCATATGCTACAGCAAGACAGATACAGATTCGTTTTGGTACGCTCACTGCTACTCTGCAAAGAAAGAACTATTAAAGTAGATTTGAAAATATCAAAAAAGATACACCTTCTTTGTTAAAGTAACATTCATATGTGACACACACTATTTCATGTTCATAGGAGGAAACTGAACTGTAAATATGCAGTATATTGTCTCTAGATATGTACTCGAGACAGGACTTGGAACACAATATAACTTCTACAGCCAAATATAAGGAAGCTGTGTATATACAGGATATTTACAGTTACTCTGTTGATTTGAGTTGTTCAAGATTTACATATTTTATATACTTTACACTGTTGCAAACAGTTTATTGAGTATGTATTTCTCTCCCAACAGAAAGAAAAGCTGATGAAAAAAAAAGAAAATGCAGTTCCACCTTTGTTGATAGAATGGTTTATATACTGTATGCTGGAGCTGCACACATTGAAATCAGGCCTGAGCTTTTGTACCATTTGATATACTGTAATTCATGAATTCAAAATCAAAGGCAACAGCAATATATTTTATTTTGCTAGAGTAGCCCATATCTGTTCAGATCTGTTCCAACTGGCCTAAAGCAGTGGTGTTGCTGAGCGCATACTAAGAAACAGGGATGAACCATATTTAAAGTCTATTCCACAGTGAATATTTCAGTAGTTTAAGGTTTTCATGCTGTGCAATCGACAGCTACACTTGCTCTTCTGTAAAAGTGAACATTTTACAGACTTAATAACAGTGGAGATCATTAGAACTGTTATGCAAAATAAAAAGGCTATGAAAAGCACAAAATCGTTGCTCATTCAATTGGTCCTTGCATGACTGACAGCATGTGAAGCGGTCTGAGCGCACCATAAAATTAAATTCAGCACAAAGCCTCACTTAAATAAACAAAATACCATTTTGCACAGTACAGTGTGTAAATGTCCAGTGTCCAAAAGCATGAAATCTTCTTCATGGCACATCGGTTAAAATGCAGTGAAAATCACGCTCCATAACTTAAATATGAGAAAACATTACAGGCACACATACACAAAAACACACACAGCAGAACAGACAAACATACTACCTGATCAAAATAGTACACCCAGTCTTGAACTACACTTTGAAAAGGCGCATGTACAACAGTACATATCTTGAGTAATGCGGTCACATGTTTATGGCTTATGAGTCCACAGCTTGTTTTAAATATTTTGATCCTTCCAACAAACATCTTTGAGATAATTTCTTTGTCTAGTTGCTAACAGCACATTGAAACAATATAATGACACTATTTTTGAGGAACTCTTTAAACAGCAGATAAATCTATACCACTCCAGCTGTTTAACTTAAAGCTGGAGCCAGGAGACCGTACTTAGCCTGGCTCTGCCTCAAAGGTAAAAACAATACACTTAATAGCACCAGTTAAGCTCACAAACCTGTTGTCATTTTTAGAGATGATAGCAAGCAGACTTACCTTTGGACAGAACCGGGCTATCCAGGTTTCCACCTGTGTACAGACTTGGTGGTAAGGTACTGGCTGCTGCCTCTAAATTCACGTAGCACAGGCAAACATGGGAGTTGTAATAAATGTCTTGTATAAGTCTCAGCAAGGAATAAAGTAAGTGTTTCTTCCAAATTTACAATAGCTGTTTGGTGAGGTTCACTGAGTGGTATACAGGGCTATTATTAAAGATATCTTTTATAAATTGTAAATATTACAAGGCCTCCTGGCTACTGGCAGTTTCAAGGCAACTGTACCACAATACAATATTATACATCATCAGGTTTAAAAATATCCCTCGTGACTTTGTACAAGTACTTCGAGATGACCAAATTAAATATAATACAATAAAATTAAAAATTAAAAACAAGTCACAATTGCATAAAGGCAGTTGAAATTAAAGGTCATGAGGATTGTAAACTTTACAAAGGACTTCGGATGACACTGCTGCATTGTTACTGTGACCTCACATGATCACCTACAGACATCATTAAGATTTCTTGCAGTTTGCGCTATGCTGAGTAATGCAGTTATTGAGATGAAATTTCTGTCTCCACTTCTGCTTCAGTGATGTTTGACACCTCCGCATAAGCAGGTGGCGTTCAAGTAGCAAGTTCAACAAAGTATCTGACGAAGGCAAAGATATTCCATTGTTTGACGTGAGAAATCATGATGAATAATTGTCTCTGTTGTCCCAAGAGGATGTCTCCTCTTGGTTGTTGTTTACCACAGGCCCGTCAGATGTAAACATTTTGTGAGTGTCTTTAAATTCCACAAATAAAGTAAAATATTTGCTTGTGTTGGCTTCCCTTTTATCCCTGTAAGTAAAAATCCAATATGTTTTAGCTGATCCTCACGGTTTTCTTGGTTCAGTGTTCTTCACGGTCGATTGTCTTTGGCCAAGGAGTGCATCATCCAGTTCACCTTGGTCTTCCAGCTCTCTCGCAGAGCTTCGTTGAACTTTACTTTGAAATTCTTCAGTGCCTCATCCTCCGTTTTGCCCAGACATAAGGAGTCCTTTTGAAAAGAAGAAACCAAACATTTTTAACACCCTCATTAGCTGCAACAGTAGCATCATCATCACCATTAGTTTGTTGCATACCTTTAGATACTGGATGTCTTTGAAGGAAGTGAGCTCTGGTAGTCCTGCTGCCTTCATCATAGCAAAGAGGTTGACGAAAAGCGTCCCGTGTCGACACAGGATCTTATAGGCCCGCTCACAGTACTCCCTGAACCTGACAACAGGGATTCAATGACCTTTCATTAATTAAAATATGTGAACTGAATCCAGATATTTGAGTAAAAAGACAAAAAAAATACTGTACCTCTCAAACTTCTCACAGTTGTTTGTTTTTCCTTGTTGGATCACATGGACAAAGTCATAGGTCAAGATGAAAGGCACACGCTCCCTATTGATCCCAAGTTTCCGCTTAAAGTTACCCAGGAAATGCCCAAAGTCAATGTGGAACAGCTAAAGAAGAAGGTGAAAACGGTTAAGTCCTGCAGTTTGTAATTCACTAAACATTCCTATTTCTTAAGGATTCACTGACTGGTGACTAACTTGGGATTTCACTCTGTAATTTACCAAATCATCAGTGGAAGCATCATTAATTGGACATATACCAATCAACATAGCATTTCTTCTAGTGACAACTACTACACTTGTGTTATAATTTCTTTTTCTCATTTCTATTGTAATGCGTGCTGTGCTGCTTACTACACAGTGTGAAGCAAATCACAAGAAAAATGTTTTTTTGAAGTTCTTAAAGTCCACTTAGCAAACTTTTCTTTTCTTGTAGTAAATGTCAGTGTCATCATTGATTCCTATGTAAAAAATTGCAGTAGTAGACCCCACCTGTCCAGTTTCCCTGATCATGATATTGTCATTGTGACGATCTCCAATGCCCAAGACATAGGTAGCTACACAGTAGCCAGCACACGACAGCGTGAACTCCTCTATTGCTTGATCCAGTTTGCCCCTGGTGACAGTAAATGTAAGAGAAACAGGGAAGCAATGTATGAGTGAGTTCTGGTATTACAGTACATTTACACTTCTGCTATCTTCTTATAGTATGAATAATTACCAGTCCACACAGAGACTCTCTCTCTCACACGCAGATTGACAAGACCTCTCCAATGCAACATGAAGCATTCACAGCATAGTTTCTGTGGCTGATTAGCAGTGGACTGTCACATCTTTTCACGATCTACGTGTGTATAGGGTTCACTGTGTTAAGCTTAATTTTCTCCGCTCCATTTCAGGCACTGCAGCATTTCAAGCTAATTACCTTTCGGTTCTGTCGTGCAGCTGGGCCTGTCTTGCCAATGTGATGTACAAAGGCTTATTCATAACACTGAATGTTTCTCTCTCTTCAAGGAGCTTTGAGAAATAGACAAGACCTTCAGACTTTCTGGCACCAAATAAAATCCACTTTCATTTAATGTTGCTAGAGCTATAGCTGTTTATGCACGTGGTCTTAGTCGCAGTGCTAAAGTACAGGGAATAACCAGCAAACAATTTAGACTACACACATCAGATGCTCCTGTATTAGATGTTATTTGTATGTTTCAAATGAAGCAGCAGCATTTTAAGTTAAAGGGGAAGTGAGGAAATACCTGTAATGTTTGTTCATTTAAAAATCATTAACATAGCTGGAATTTATTTAACCTGCCACATTAACCTTCACAACCACTGTACTAAACATTAACATGTAAAAAACATATAACACTCTAATCTGTTTATACACCGTTAATAAAAACAGTAACATTCAAATGTATAGTATATTTGTTCATGACTTACAATAGGGTGTTATACTGTGTTACCAGATATTTCTCATGTGTAGTGGAGATCCTCTCTTTTCTAATGAGTTTGTCCAGACACACTTATCTAAAGTGATAAAACTTTAGAATAAACCTACTGGAAGTGAACCTTTGCTCGCTCCGTTGTCTTTATTACTGTTTATTGTGATAAACCAGTGCTGGACTGTTGCTCTACAGCATTATAGTAAAATATCTGCACAGGAGATGACTACCATTGAGTTGAAGTAGTTCACCATACTCACCCAGGATTCTTAGACTTGAGCCAGTTGAGCAGGGCGTCCTTGTTGAAGGCGGCAGTGGCGGCACTGTTACTGTTGTTGCGCTGGATATTGGCGATGGTGTCAGACTTCTTCACTACTTCAATGAGCCCCATTTTGTTTCCAGTGGACAAACAGCCATATGGAATCATCCTGTGAGCGTGGAGTAAAATGAACAGCATTAGGTTGTTATGGAGTATCTTCATGTAAAATCATCAACAGCTGCAACGGACAACTGTTCCTACTGTACCTGAGATCAAGGCCTTCTTTCTTCCACAGATTCTCCATGAGGTGGATCATCTGGAGGGTCAACATGTCTTGTCGTAGATCTAAAGGCGAAGATTAAAAACAGGTGAAACATAAAAACATGCTGTTTATCTTTTGACCAGCCTCTTTTTGTATTTAGCGGCTGTCCCTTTCAAAACCAGTGAATATTATTGTAACATACAAATATTTTAGCCCTGTAGCGTATCTCTTCTGTGCTAAACCATAAGCTACAGTTTGAATATTGAAACTATTTGGCTACCGTATGGACAGTGTGTGTTCATGTGTTGAGGTTTTCTTGTCTCTCACCATCTCCGTTCTTGAAGATGATGCCCACCATGTCTCCTTGAGTCCCGGGGTTCTTATACATCAGCCAGAGTGGCTTCATCTTGGAGTCCATAAATCTGCACCTATCTGCACTGCAACAGAAAATACATTTTACAAAATAAGGTGCCATTTTCTGTTTTGAAAAGACAAAGGTAACAGCCTACATTTACGGTATAATATAGAACACTTAAAGAGGTACTGTGATGATTAGTGTGAAGAGAATGTGACGAGAATGCACCTGTGTGGTACAGTTTAATCCCGGAATATAAAACCAGAGAGAGACCAAAACATGAGCCAGCAAATCACATAATGGGGGGAAAAATACAAATGGCAAAAATGATTATACTACAGCATGTGTGTATCTGCTGTGGGCCTGGCACTAACCAGATCTCAGAGAGGATGATGCTGGGGTTGAGTGGTGACAGAAGTTCTGACAGTGCCTCGAGATAGGATTCCTGCCTGATACACAACTGTAGGTCCTCCGCTGTCATCTTCTGGGAGCCCGACTTGACAAAGTCACTCAGGCTTTTCATTTTCCCCAGAGCCTCGGTCTGTGTGGCAGAAGACGAGATTAGCGAAGACAAAACAAACACCAAAGCTTGATGCCAGTGTCTACACGTAGGCGATTACCTGTTTGGTTAGGAGCTTGATGTGGTGGATGTTTCCCCTGCAGTATGCCTCCAGAATAAGGCCAAAACGCAAACTCACAGAAGCCACGTGAACCTCTGACCTACAATGACCACAAATGATCCAGTCAGAGGCTGCATAACATAATCTTGTTTCTTTCTACTTGGACTGTGTCCAACCTGAGATGCCAAAACAGGAAGTGTCCTATCCGTCTGTTGGACAAAGCCCTCTCTAGCAGGAAGGTGGTGAGGTCACACTCTAGGTAGGACTCGTACTTCAGGACCTGAACCAGCTGGATTAAGTATTGCAGCAGTTCATCATCACTGTGTGCAGATAGGATACAATTATTATACTGGTGAAATGTAAAGCATCTGATAAAGGTCCCAAAAACAAAAGATATCTCTGTGTACCTGAGGTTTCTGAGGCATCTGATAGTGAAAGAACGGACAGCTGGGTCAGGGAAACTGTAGTCCAAGAGCTCCAAAGCATGGATTGCAGGAAGGTCCGGCCAGTTAGTCAGTAAACTAACCATCTAAGAAGAATCAGATACTTGCGATGAGCACACGTGAGAATCCAGTAGCATTAGCTGCACTTTGTGTTTGGTGCCAAATAACAAATGTCACAAGACATTATACATTAAACATGTTTAAATGCTGATGTTAGCAGTTAAAAGAGTGAATAGATTATTAAGCTGAATATAAATAAATTACTTCAAAAGCTATCGTTAGCTACAGTGCTACTGTAGGACTATGCAGCACGATATACAATAAAGCAACAATTTGAGGCCTTTGAGAAGCATTTAAGAAAATGAGAAAAGCACAGTAAGGGGATTTTCTCTTTTCTGAGATGCTTCATTTATACCTGAACTACATCCTCACGCTTATTCCACTTAGTGACGAGGAGCAGCTTGGACAGACTTTCAGGATAGGAGTTGCGCACTTCAGCACGTAGCTTCCACAGGATTTCCTTGTCATCCTCAAAAATATCAGTGTAGTTTTTGTTGTCCACGATTTCTTTTAATTTCATGTACTGTAAACAGAGCAATGGGCATACGACACAGTCATGAGGTATCAGTACCAATGGAGTGAGAACTGTGACGTGTGAGATAGATAGATAGATTTAGAATCGTACCTCTTCTTTAGCGATGGCTGCTGCATCACCATTCCTCTCCATGTCACTTATCTGTGAACACATTGAGTTTTTAGACACAGTAATACAAATTTCAGGATGTACTTAAATATAGCATTTTGAGAGCAAGCACCTTATCAAGTGGAGGGTAATAGAGAGGATAGGGTCGGATGTTGGGGAAACGAATGAGAAGCCCTGCAGCACTGTCCACATTGGGGTTCCTCTCGACTGTTCCCATGGGGTTCAACAGGTCGCTTTTGTCATCTGTGATAAAAATGTCATACATGAAATGTGCCATTTGGTAGATGCTCTTAACAACTTAGTGAGTACATGTTTAAATTCCACACACAAAAGTCTAAAAGTGACACAGTTGCCAAAGTGAGCAAACACGTAGCCTAGAAGAGTAATTTCTACGTTTTCAAATCCAGAAAGTACCAGGAACAGATGGCCATGTGGACAAGAGGAACTCTCCAGTCTTCAGCTGGTCTTTATAGTCAAACACCATGGTGTTCACCCAGGCGATAGGACAATCCTGTAAGGAAAGAGAAGGGGACCGAGAGGATTAGGTTTGTTGATTTGCTTTACAGACCATCTGCAAGGGGGAAAATGTCTCTGAGAAATAAGAGAACAAGAGGCACAGAAGGGGACGTCTTCAACGTCTTCCCATTTGCCATTGTTTTCCAGTAAAGTTAAATTTATGCAGAATCAGTTTAATGTACAGTCACACATACAGCAACACATATATATAATATGCATAATATAATATTATAATATCCAAAAGATCGGAATGTCTAAAAAGATAAAGCACTTTAATCAAATATTCTAAATTTTTTAAATTAACAGTTCGTATAGCATATTCATCATTTTGGAGGAGTTTATGATTTATTATGCTTAATAATAAACTGGGAAGTTACAAATATGCTGTAACAGTGTTAAATAAGTGGCTAAAATTGAAATGTGAAGCAGCAAAAATGGAAATTCATTCCTAGCAATGGTGCTCAGAAAAACAACTTGACCACCCAATGTGTTAAATACAAATGACACACGTCAACCCACAACACCAGCTAAAAAAAGAGGTGTACAAAAACCAGAAGGGTTAAAATAGCTCAACTTCCGTGTGTCTTCCTGGAGTCTGACTGCAGGACTTCTCTTCAGGGCAGAAAAAGAGAGAAGTGCCTCAGAAAGCAGAAGTGGCCATGCTGCCCATAAAACACACCTGGGTGCCGTGTTCAGGAGATTCGCCAGCAACCCTCAGCCGCAGAAATACTTTAAAACAAAAGATGCTGAGATTACAGCTGCGGAAAACGGGGAATATGTTGTACTCTAGTTCTTGATCTTTAGGGAGTGTTTTTTCCAAAGCAGTGTCACAGTGTCATGCTTCAGATGCAGCGCTACACAACTATAACTATATTTATCATAAAACACGATTAAAACAAATGTAACAAATAACCTTTATACTGCCTCGTTAATAATTCAGTCTATATATTGCGAAACAGCACACTGAGGCATTTCTGCTTTAAACTCAATCTGTTAATTATATTATATATTATTTATATTGTAATTATAGGTACATACAGAATGATTATATGGGACTGGATCACGTAGTTTGTCCAACACAGATGTGTAGCATCAATAAATAATGAGACTGTGTCTTTTACGTATTTGGTTTTTAACCTATGTTTAACACTCAGACAACTCTGCATTCATTTAACTGACCACAGGTAAGAGTGTCTTAAACACCCATTTTAGCTGCCACTGCATTTTTCTTTTTGCATATAGGACATGCAATGAAGTACAATTATAAACAATTCATTTCCAACTGCAGCTTATAAACCTACTACCTCTGCAACCCCACAGAAGAAAACGTACGAATGGATACAGAAGCGCAGAGAAACATAACATATACTGTTTGTGATGTTATTGTTATGGTTCATGCTACTGACATTTTCAGCACATGTGTGCTGTTGTTTTTTGATGGGTATTTTTTTTTATAAATGTCAAGAAGGTGCTCTGTTTATGAAATCTTCTGCAGCTGTGGCGTGGTTGCATCACAGCTGGGCAGATGTTATTTGAAAATATCCAGTATATGATGAACTATATTTTGGTCACATACAGTGAGTATGACACATTTAACACCAGCTGAAAAGTACGTTGCACAGTCCTAAACTGTCCCCACCACAGGCCTTAAAGTTGAGAAGTAGAACAACTGACACACATAATGCGTGGTGGGAGGGAGTGCTATATCTGCAAATGACATCTGTGGAGATTAATTTAGAATTCCTTGAAAAAGTTTGCCTATTTCTTCCTTCCTTGGAGGGGTACAGATAAAAAGGCTGAAGCGGATGAAATGTTAACCGCAGCCTTGCCACTGAACACACTTGCACAACCAGACACATCAGCTAAACACACCCACACAGCGCGCACTACTGACTACACTCACGACACACTAGAGAGGAAACAGATCTGTTTGTGCTTGCTAACAAATTCACACCCACGAGCCCGAGCACTCAATCACAAGTTGTACACTTACAACTAGAAAATGGCATGTGTTCCCGTCAGACTCACCGCTTTCTTATTCTTCTTTTTGGTGCCGCGGGGTTTCTTGGTTTTCTCAATGACAGCATAGAGGGCAAAGCACAGGCGGCTCATGCGTGGCAGGTCAGCCAGGTTTATGTCAAATTCCAGCTTCTGATCCCAGAGCGGCTCAGAGCACACTGTCACCTCGGAGCTTGTCACCACCTTACAGAGCAGTTCGCTGCCATGGAACAGACCAGCCTGAACGACGAGCTAGAGGAGAAGCACACATACACAGCAGTGATGAGATGGAGGCATGACATGTGGTTTGGAAGCTGAATAGTTGAGCACATCTGTAAGGGAGACTGTTTGTGGAAGATGTAGAGACACTAGATGATTCAGAGTTTCCTGTGTCACCCAGGCTATGAGGTTTTACACATTCATAACGTAAACAGGTCGCGATACCTTTCAGAGGTATCCAGATCATTTTAACAATCATATGCTGCAGGGGTTCAAAGTCACTGCTGTGTGACCATTACGCTCCAGCCTTTCGCGGAATCAAGACAATCTGAATCTCTAATTACAAATTAAGAGTGACTGTTTCCTCCCAGGGTGTTTTTTTTCAAACCTGTGGCTTCCAACACTAGAGACAAATTTACCATGTCATTACATGCTAAGTCAGAAGTTAACTTACACATAACATCATTAGTTATTAACCTAAATCACAAACACAGACATTTATTACCAGAGTTCCCTACTGATCGTCACTGTTTGTCGTGTTTGTGACATTGGTCAAAAAGAAAAAGCCATAAAAGGGGATTCTGGTGTGTTAATGTATAGTTCTACATTATTCTGCAAACCAGTTACAGGGAAACATTCAAATTCTAATAAACACTGAGACTTTCAACACAGGTTAGGGCCTATCTGCAATAGTAACAATATGCATGCATCGCCTTCAAAAAAAGAACTGCATTGAAAGCGAGAGAGGGAGAGACTGCATGAAGTCTGTCTATTTTCTTAGAATCTAGGCCTCAGAGTGAGACGTAAAAAACAGATAGGCCCTCCCCACTTCCTGTTTTGAAGTTTTAACCAACCGCCTTGATGAATTATGGGAAACGTGTGGTCTAGACCATGTGACCCCCTGTCATTTACATGTCAACCCCGCTGTTCCTACAACTGAAATTGAGATATTGGTAAACAAGTGAATGCCACATTTCATTGAGCAGCAAAGTGAGAAAAAAACCCACGCAAAACCACACCAACCTTCATTCCTTCGTCTGCATTGACTCGGCCGCCCTGCACTAAGTGAATGCAGAAAGGCTCATTGATGGACCACAGAGAGGAGGTATTCTGCTGTACAAAGGAGTCAGAGGAAAAGAAATTAATTTTTTCCTTCCCGTTCTTTTCATGAAAACCTGAATTCATAGCAGCCACAGAAAAGTAAAGACTGTTGCTACTATTTCCTGTTTGGTAACGTCAGAAAACAACAATGTACACTTTCAAAACTTAGCAAAAAGAGAACCAAGCTTGCAAACTGGAACTAAACTAGACCAAACAGTTAAATGCACATGAATCAGGTCTAAAATAACCTAAGCTCATATTTTTTAGTAATTCGTTTTGTTACGCAGCACAGTTTCATTTGTGCCACAGTCTGAAGAACAATAGTGAAGAGGGCAGCGAGATGGAGGAGACAGAAATAGAAAGCTCTCTGCTCGGAGGGACGACCACAGTCCTCTGACCTCTTACCTTCTTCAGGGGCAGTGGGGGAGGTCTGGACAGAGAGCAGCTCTTGTACACCTGGTTGCACAATCTACCCTGTTCTGCCTGATGCTTGCTGATGGTGGAGTGGTGCACCATGATCAGATGAGGGTTTTGGTCATTTCTCAAACAGCAGAAAATGTACTGGGAAAAAAAACGACAGCGACAGACAAAAGGAGGGGACAGAAGAAAAGATGTCTTAGTTTACTGGCACAGCCATCCTGCGGCTCACCCACAGATATTTCCCAGTGTTCTAATAGCACTGGTTAACTCCAGGAGTCTGTTCATTTACTGCTGGTTAATGCAGCTGAAATCTCATTATGTGTGGATGGATGGTGTTCCTTTCTGCAGGGCTGCTATACAGATATGAGTCACCCCTGCAGGTAGCTGGAGTTTCAGAATCAACAGCGGAGTCTCCTGCCACCAGATTTTTGACTCAGCCTGACATGATCTGACAAACGATTTCAGCCATTACGGACCACTTGTGCAGGGCAAAACTCACAAACAGCAGAAGTGAAATTCATCCATTCACTGAGAAAGTAACAGCTCTAGTGCCTGCTGGAGTTTGCTGGTGTTTTTTGTAACATTTCACAACACTGAAGCATTGACCGTAAAAGAGAAAGAGAAGCTATGATCTAAAAGTTGGTTTCTGGTATAAATGTCAGTTAAAAATGTTTTATTTGGTCATTTATTGCATATGGATTCCCCCACAATCACACAACTCAAACCCATCGAGAGAGTTGTGACTGGTTCTGTACAACAGCACGTTTTCTGACAAAACAACTGCCCAATGATCACAAATGGAGATCTGAAACTCATCTGTGAGAACAACACAAGAGATTCACTGAATATTTCAGCGCTAAGTTCATCATAGCAGAGAAAAGAATTAGTATTCGCTGAACATAAATGTGAATGCTGGAGCCTCGTGTAGAGCCTTGTGAAACAAGGTGTGAGGAAGTTTTTATGGTCTGTTGAAACCGACAGTTATCGCTCGCCGTGCTAATCACTCGTTTGGCACAGTCAAAACACCACACGTCAACACAAACAGCTTCAACAGTTATCGCCACCGTGATGCGTTCTGAAAGCAGCATGGTTCTCTGAAAATGAATGCAGGAAAATACATAAATGTGAGCTACGAAAGCCAACGTCGTCTGGAATGAGAACTGAGTACTGGGACAAGATGCAGTTCTTCTTTCTAACTTCCAGCAAGACAACGCTGGAATCAACCTCAGGACAAAAGGGGGCAAAAGTGAGGCCGACGTTTTAATATCGTTAGATACTGTAACAGCTGGTAAAAGTACCGCTCTACTTCGTGGTATAAATACAGCTGTGCTCACATAAGGCCTGCGTTGCGGTCACTCACTTTGAACTGGCACAGAGGGTGTTTCCCATAAATGAACTCCCACCGCCCGTTGACCTGCAAGGTGTAGTCCTCAGGCTCCTGTCGCACTGAGCGAAACACAGTGGCCTTCTTCTTCAGGGCGCTCCTCATCAGAACCACTGGAAGGTCCTGAGGATCCTGCTGCAGCATGAAGCTTTCCTGTCAAATTCAAAAACGTCAGCTTTACAGAAAATTCTACAAAATGTAGATTTCAGGTCTGTGGCTCTGACAGATGTTTTTTTAGGGTGTTGTTTGAAATGTGGGAGGGGGATTTCCAAAGGTTTTCACATTAACTTAAAATCATCCTCCACAATTTGTCTACAAAAGGTGGAACCACAGTTTTTTCCAATCAAAGCTGTTGTGTTGTTTATGATGTGCTGATGATCTAGTGCTGCCCCATCATAACACAATGCTCGATCTGATTTGTCTGAACAACCTTTGTCCAAATATGACTCACAAAAACGACAGCAGCAGATCAACTCACATCGCTCGCCTCGAACTTGATGTTGATCAGAATTTTTTTGGCGTTCTTCGACTTCAGGCTCCCGCCCTGCGGCATAGAGCAGCATGGCTCCAGGTCAGGGGGGTAGCTGTACTCCATCCACTGCTGCCACGCCAACACCTGTCGCTCCTGAGCCTTCTCCTCACAAAACAGGCGCATCTTAGTCCGAAACTCATTCACCTCATGGTTCTTCTGAGCCTCAAACTCGTGCAAACCTGAAAAATGATCATCGAGTCTATTACAGTGGGATGTGCGCTTTACGAAATGAATGATAGTATCAATATAAAAAATGTTAGCTGGACAATACCCTGTTGATTTTCCAATATAATAAAAGTATAGTAATGCATGAGCCAATGAAAGAACTGCTTTTTTAGTTCCTTTTTCCCAACTGATTTTTTTACTGCATTTGGTTTAGCCCCAGGTTTTAATTCACACAATTGCTTCAATTCAGACCCAGCATGTCTTAGATTTCATTGCTGTTGTGTTTGTTGAGCCTATCAGAGTTTAATACACAGGCCTAAGAATATTTTCAGTGGTAGAAAGGTGGATGAAATGTACGGGTTATTCCAACATGTAGCAATTCTTAAAACTTAATTTTCTTTCTTCAAAAAATGTGAACACAATGAAAAGTGTTCACTGCTCCTTGCAACAACAGCTCCCTGAGACCTCCTATTACTGATCTTTAACTGCATATCAATGCAACAGACCACCGGAAACCCCTGTGCACGACCCACAGAGCAGCCGAGCTGGATCGAGGGGGGAATGCTGCTGACCTTTGCCAATCAGCAGGCTGATTTGGGCGTTGGTGAGTTTCTCCACTCTGTCGCCTTCCCTCGCCACCAGCCTCAGAACACACATGAAGGGCCGCACATCGCTTATTCGCCTCGACTCTTCTTCCAGTTCCTCCCGCTCTGCAGTCTGGTTGATGCAGGTGAAGACGTATGCGTCAGGATCACCCAGTGCATTGAAGAGGGCCTCGCTGCTGGCATTTTTCCAAACCATCTGAAACCAGAAACAACATTAACACACCAGGTTTAGAGTGCAGGATTCATTGCCTGAGATGTACAGTGGATCCTCTAGGAACATTTATACCCAGGGGCTCAAACAATGATTTAACACCTTAACTGTTACTTTTTTCAAAAGCAAGAAGTGTCTGTTCAAGAATAACAATAATTAGGTCTAATTTATCTCTTTAACTGGGATGAGAAACCCATTGTGCAAAAAACTGACAAAAAGCTGTTCTTGAATCCTTGAAAATTCCCCGAAGTGGAAAGACATTTAATCTCTCAATCATCTCAACAGCCTCCAAGAGTATCATTACTTAACACAGCTAAATCAAACACAGCCTGAAGTGGCGGAACTGTTGGCATAGAAACTGGCACATTCACATTTAACAGCAGATCAGCTTTGTCAGAGAGCTGCCTGCGTACACCGAGGAGGAGAGCTGCTCCATCTCAACAGTTGCAGCAAAAATTCAAGATTGATTAAAGGCAGAAGCAAGCATTGCTCAGACTACGGGCTCTTTTAATTCATTTCATATCTGACGGAGATGTGACGTGCACTAATTTGACTAAAGGCCTACTGAGTAAATATAAAAATAAATAATAAACAGCTGTGGTCATCTGAGCCGCAGCGCTGCGCTGCAGTCAATCAATTATATTCTATTAGTGGTCTGCTTGAACGGAAAAATCTGCGATTTATTACAACAGTGCTGAATCTAGACTGGTCTGAATTTCTACAAGCAGTTACTGATGTGAGAGAGAGCGCGTACTTTTTTGATGATTCTGATGGTGTCATTTCGAGACACGGGGAATTTGAGGAAGATCCCAGTAGGCAGCAGGAAGTCCATCATGATCTCGTGGTCCCCCTCCTTCTCCCATTCCCCCTCCATCCCATACTTCCCTGGGGGCATGGTGACGGCCTCTCATTTACCGTCAGCTCCTCTGCTGCTCACTGGATCACAAGTGGCCATCCACACAGAGAAAAAGACAACTGAGGTCAACATGTCCATAATGAACACATGTGAAGAGTGTGTGTGTGTGTGTGTGTGTGTGTGTGTGTGTTAGACGGTTTATCACTGTGTGTGTTCCTAAAACCCCTTTCCCTTTACAAAAGCCTAAATCAGGAAGTCAGGAAGGACATGCAAATTGTATATGACAGCTATGAAGGACTTGACTGGAGAACAGTAGCCTGTTGTTGAAGGGCTGTGCTTGCACCTAACCCCTTCCTTCATCTCCTAAATGCTCAGCCAATGGTGTGATTATATAATAAATTAGCCATTGAATTAACATAAAACAACGTTTAGTTGTGTGAGTGGTGTTTTTGCAGACATATTAGTTTAAAATCTTCAACTGAACACCCTTAGTGATGCTGTACATCTCAACCTTGCCAGACTGAGTGTTCTGCCACAGAGAGGCACTTCAGGATTTTCTCAGGGGTCACATAAGGTGAAGGAGCACTACACGAAACTTCACTTTTAAAATATTATCATTATTATTCAGAAATAAAAATTCTCGCTCTCTGAATATCTATTGAACTGACCCACGACAGAAAACAGGCACGTTTTGCGTGTAATTTCCAGTATCCTACCTTGAAGTAATCCTACACTATTGATTTCGTAATAGGAAACTTGTGCTGCATGGACTTCACTGCCTGTAGCTCAGCACTTCATTGAAATGTGTCTGAATGTCAGAAAAAAAAGCCTATACCGTGTGCGTGATAAACGATAGATGTATTTAAAAGAAGAAATGGGAAATGAAAACACGAAACGCGCACACAGCAGCGCAGTAGTCCGTTAGAAAACGTGTCATTTCGCCGCCTGACTGAAACTTGTATCTACGTAAAACCATGGAGAAAGTCGTGCCAACCTGTTCGCGCAGGCACCTGCCTGTCAGCTCTACCGCCCGGTCATCGCGTCCTGGTTTAATTCCAGCGAAGATGGAGGCTGGAGCATCGCGGCGACATGTCGCGCTCCGGCGGGCTACAGGCTGCGGATCTGTCCGTCAAAGCGAGCTGAGGTCGCAGAGAAATCCAGCTCCAGACGGCTCCACGTGAAAGGGTTAAAGGGTTATGGTGGCGTCGGACGAGTGCGCTGTCATTCATGCGGCGATGCTGTTGCAGTGACTGACCTGGACTGAGCGACTGCGCTTCGCCTCCCCAGCTCCCCCGAGGGCCAAGGGACCGTCTACCAAAAGTTTAGTTCGCGCGAAGTGAAACAAAATTTCTCTACTGCAGCTCCCGCCCTCTGTGCTTCCTAACTGCTTGTACATTAAGACTCTCTCGAGTGTGTTTTGTTTATTTTACTTTTTAAAGTTTAAATATCTAATGTAGAGATGGGGTCATTAAATAATTCACACTTTCCTAAAGCAAATGTAACATTTAAAGTGTTTAATTTCACATTATAAACAAATTTGCCGCATTCATTGTGTGTTCACAGCCCCCCAAAAATATAATATCATAGTTATTTGTTCATTTTAATCTCTTTTATCTAATTTTAACTCTTTTATTGATGCCCAGAGGGAAATTCAGTAGATGAGTGTCCAGGTACAGAGGGTTTGTTGGGGCAGCTGCTATATGGCTTGTTCCCTACTGCCCCCCCCCCCCCCCCATCCCAACCATGCAGCCCCACCTCTTTTGTCCAGTTCCTAACAGCTGTAATTGGACAATTAAATGACAAATATGCCCACAAGCTGTCCTAACAACTGAAAAAAAGTTACACGCTGATGAATGGTTTTAGAATTGTATGTATGTTTTATGTCACGCTTTGCCACACAATGTAAATTTTTCTTAGATCCGCCCCTAAGCCGGGAATTAACAAACCTTTATATCACCATTACAGTGTGTTAGAAAGCATTTTTGGTTAATTGAATACTTATTGATTAGACATTCAATTGAAAATAATAGGCACCTACTGTGATATTTAATTTCTGGTTTCATTAAAAGGAATCAAATAATTACAAATTCCAGTTTCTGAAAAGTCAGAATTTGATGCTTTTCTTTGACACTAAGCCTGTTTCAATAGACTAAATATCTTTGGGTTTTGGATAGTGATTCAGGAAGTATTCATATCCTGTAGATAAAAGTGGTAATAAAACATTTGCTGTCCAAAAACCCAACTGCAGTAACTGTAAAACATGAACTTAAAAACAGTCTACCCCTTTTCTAGCTCTGCCTGGTTCCACCCGACTAATACCATAATTGTTATGGAAGTAGAATACAAAATAATACCCCAAAGTTTAACTGTCATTCTCCTAAAAGGTTGATCATCGTTCACAAATCCTAAAAAACAAAGATCTCTGCCGGACTGCTGAACGTGGCTGGGTTCCAAAAGGCAACACCTCTGCACAGTATCAACTGTTTTAGAGAATATTTCTACCTAATGTCTTTCTACTAATTGTTTTAGAAAACATTACATATTCTGTCTTTACATAGATGTACACAAGGATAAAATAATGGCGCACAGAATGTTTTGTAAGTAAAATATTTATTTATAAGGAACTGATAGCAAATAGAAATAGTGCAGGAAAAAGCTAAAATACAATGTAATATAAAAAGTGGACTATTTTAATGGCATCCTTTTTTAAAGTAGATTAAGCACTAAATTTATAAACTACATGTTAAATCAATGAATTATAGTAATCAATGCATCCCCTTCTCTTAAAGACAGTGTCCTAAATTAAAGAACATATTCGAGTTTGAGGGTCGTACAGAAAGATTTTTTTAAAAAGAACAGCTGTTCCTTTATTTTCGTGTTTTTCCATCACCCATTGCAAGTTTCACAAGTCTAACACTTCCCAATCCCAAAAGACCAATATCTGCTAGATTTAGAAAGTCTCATAAGTCAGATAGGGCAAGTCTCCACAAAATGTAGTGTTAGACCTCTCTTATGTGACAGTTTGTGTTTTATATTAATGAAGGAAAGGTAGGTGGTGCACATCGTTAATACCATTAACAAACAGGGCCAGATACGTTTCGAAAGACAAAATATGGCTTAATGTGACAAACGTGTTTGATTGTGTTCAGGACTCTACATGGTTTTAGAACAAATTAAAAAAATTGTATAATATTATAATAAATTAAATGAACATACAATCATACCCTAACTTATGAAAAAACAAATTGACAAATTAAAAAATGTTTTGTGAATTAAATTATTTACCAGCCATGACCCATAATGGTCACAGTTATCCACAGTTTATCACAACTTTCATTTATTTGAGTTCTTATCAAGTGAACATCTTTAAGAAAAGAGTCCTCAATAGGACACCCGCCTTCCTTTCACCATATCCACAGGGTGAAACATTTTAGATTTAGTTTTGCAGTAGGTAGTGAATATTGACACCACTCTCATGGAAGTAGAACATTAACCACATTAGTAGTATAGCGGAAAGGGGAACATCAACAGTGCAGCGGCCGACATCAACAGTCGACGTTACAATCATTTGCTCTCAGTTGTTTGATGCACAAAGTGTATTTTTTTTATTCCCTATTACAGCATGTTTCAGACATAATAAAGTTAATCAGCTGTGTTTGTCAGTTTGGTTTGCAGGTGTTTGCATTTGTACTCTGAGTCTTCGTGGGTTAATACCTCTGAAAACTATGGTTTCCTGTTGAGCAGTGTCTTAGAGGCTTCAGCCACGAGCGTAAAAGACATGACAGACTCAGTTCATGTAGTCTGAAAAACACAACAACACAGTGTGTTTGTGAGTGTACTTCAGACCAGCTGGTGAAAACAGGAAGTGATTGTGCAGAAGAGAAACCTTTGGCCAGAGCTGCAGACTGAAAATATGAACCTGCTAGAAGAACCCCCCCCCCCATTCACCCCACCCCAACCACTTACCCCATCCCTGATCACTCACTCTGAACTATTTTCAACTGAACTAGAACAACTCTGACAGTAAGTTGACAGTACACAAGGTGCAGAGTTTAAATGTGTCTGAGATCATAAATAACTGCATCTGACAGGAACTCAAGCTTTAACCCCACCACTGAAAATATCCACATAACATACATAATGAGTTATTTCTGCTGGGACATAAATTCAACTTGAGATTTAACTGTAATTAAATGAAATCATAAAATTACAGACAAACAACTAATTTAGAAAAGTCAATAGACAATTATTTATTAACATAATAATAGTGTGGTCGTGTGACCTGTTTACATCTGTGGGCTTAGCTCGGAAACTTCCTGAATAGGAATTGTCTCCCCCGAGAACCAAAGAGGAAAAAACTTTATTATTTTTTTGAATTCTTCCTTTTAGTGCACATTCATCTTTTCGATGCGCCTCTTATTGCTTATGTTGAATTGTGCAAGAGGTGTTACCATTATTGTGAAAATTCTAAAGAATGACAGATGTGTATCGCAACAGACCAGCTGACCTGAAAAGGTTCAATAAAAATACAGACAACAATTTTAGATGATTAGAAATTAGTGCAAAAGCAATGCTGAATAAGTGAAAGAAGCAAAACAACAAAAAATGCATACAAGGGAATAGGAAAAGATTTTTGCTTTAAACAAGCTAGATATGTGTTAAATAGAGGGTTGAAAAGCTGGTATTTGCACTTTTGTTACCTGTGAAAAGATTTATTTAGTTGTTTCCCCTGTATTTGTTTTGGCTCACCTTATCACCTTTGCATTCATGATATTATTATGAACGATTGAGGTAGAACGAGACCTAGGATGGCTCCTTGGGGCATCCCATAAAGGCTTTTAAGTGGATGAGAAATCATCCAATTCTAAGTTTATTAGGTTGGTCATTAGGTTGGTTAATCATGACGTCACGTGTGGGAGAGATAAGAGACTTCACCTATCTCAGAAAGGAAAAAACAGTATCATGAGCTATAATGAAAACAGCTATTTTGTTATGCTTTGAGTTTCATGTACAATATCAGATTGTCACGTTGGTCCACACTGAAACATGTCAACAATTCATTCTGAACTTTCTGATATAAATGATTTTCATAGAAATAAATAAAATAATAATAATAATAAAAAAAATCATTTAAAAAAGTTTATTTTTCCCCTTTGAGTCAAAAATTTGATTAGGAGATTATGTTCACAAGAATTGTGAAAACTGGTCATGACTCACATGAAAGTTAAAAATAGAGATTTATAGCAACTGAAATAACTATAGTCACTATAAAAAATCATTGATTCATGGCATTTACTTGACAATATCATGATAAACGTCTTGTTCAGCCAGGTTGAATGTTGACATCTGGGCTCTCTCCTTAGGAGCAACGTGGTGGTTGTTGCTGAAACACCAGAGCTCATCTGAATGTAACAAACAACAGTGAGATGTCGTAGTCAAGCAAACAAAACAGGAAGCAGCAAATTTAACTGACAATTAACTTAGACTTGAAGACTTAAGAAAGTGTGTGTGTAATGCAATCACAGACACTCACCAGTAACAGGTGGGCGAGTTAGATATGCGAGAAAATCTCAGTTTTAGTAACAAACACAAACACTTTGTTTTGTGCAGACGTTTGGACAACCACTAGCCAATCATTATTTAGTAACCCTCCCCCTCATATGTCAGCATGCAAACCTTTTCTGTTGAATCTAAGAACTTTCACCCACTCTTCCTGCAGATTTCTGGTTCAGAGCTATTTTTAGCCATTTTAGATCAACCCACAGATTTTCAACTATGTTTAAGTAGCTCATGTTGCACACAGTTTTGGATTCATGTCCAGTTGTTGAAACTAGTCTCTTTTTACTTTCATGACAGTCATGTGTAGATCTCACTGTTATTTAGTGGGAACCATTTATCTTTTCACACTATAGAACGTTTCCTGTCCCAGAGAAGATTTGTTTTATACGAGCAACACTGTTTAACCTCTGTCCCCTGGATTTCATCTTGACTTCCATTGACATTTACTATTTCAGACAGTGAAAGTTCCAAATAGGAAGTGCTTTGATATCCTTTAATAGCATTTGCTGCCTTGTAGGAATCAGTTCACTTCATGTTCAGTCATTTGCTAAGAGGTTACTTTGAGGTAAAAACTCATAGTATGAAGACATTTAAATTAAATGTGCAATAACAATTTAAGGAAGGCTAATTTCAATGCATATTTGCTGCAGGGTCATTTACTTGTTTTAACTTAAAATATAAAAACTCCATTGAAAGTTAGAAACACTCAAAGTTTTTTTTTTTGGCAGACTTAAACATCTATTTCCTCATCTCTCATCGTCAGATGTCTTATTTTGTAATACAAAGGGCAAAAGAATATGTCTGGCTCATAGCTTCAGTTCAATCTAATAATGAAAATGTTACAAGTGAGTCATCAGACCGAAGTGCTCACTACTGTAAGAACAAAGATGCTGGCAATGATTTCCAGCTGCAAAGTGCTGTTTGTGTCAGAAGGGGGCGATTTTGTTTGCAAAGCATGAACTACTTCACACTGAACTGATTCTTGCACGTGTACAGAACAGATGCTCAAAAAGAAGTTTAAAACAAGATAAACTTTATTCAGAAAGTATTGGTCCAGATGAAACAAGCCAACGATGTTACAATCACATGGAGAAAACAGCATTTGATTTATGCTGCTGAACTAATCGTTCAAACCATTAGTGAAAATATTAAAGATAACAAATTATTGTGAGAGTTGTGAGCACAATATCCTTTAAGTCATTTTAAAACAAACAAAAAAATCCACTACATTGTCTACTGAAAAATGGTTTATTTCAAGGAAATTCAGCACGGCCGAAAAGAAACCTCTTCAGAGAAGAAATAAACATATGTGACATTCAGTGCTGTACTAAACCTGTATCCAGTTTGCTCAACAGAGTGAAAACTAATTACTTGTTTAACAGTAAGTGTGAGTAGAGGTTCTCTCAGTGACCTGATTACTTGAGTACGTGTAGATGTGCGAGTCGTGTTTTAGGTGTTAAATGCGGAACTCAGCAAAATTCTGTTTTCTATGAAACTTAATTGTACATTTGCCTTAATAATTTATGTTTTGTTTCAAATTAAGAAAATAAATTTACTGCACTTTAAAATTACCACAAAAATATAAATAAATGAGTCAAAAACACATAACCCAGTAATTAGTCAAACAAGAACAAAATCAGTCCTCTTACATTAATCTCGTGGTCGTTCAACAGCACATTACAATAATGTGAAAACAGCCAAAATATGACGTGTGATTTCTTTACATGAGAAACAAAAGAGGCTCATTATAATCTGTTTGTACACATATTACATGCTTTACCCAAATATCCAACCTCTTGGCAATCATATTTCCAACATACACATCAAACATGTTCAATTCTAATAGTAGAATTGCAAATCACATAATCAAAACAACACATTCAAACACAAAAAGTGAAAATACAACTCAGAAAAGCGAGCGTATCAGTTGGAAGAAAATTATATTATAAAGTATATTACAGCCCATTTTCCTCAGTCTGAATCTCTATGCTGTTTTATGCAAACTTCAATGTGAACATGGATTTCAAATAATATTTATATTGCACTTTGACCTGAGGCTTTCTACCCCTTACAAACAAGCCTGTGAACAGAATATGACTAGAACTATTTCTGTAGTATATATAGTGACATGCATGACATAGAAATGACCATGGTATCTAAATTGTTGACTGTAAACTTTAACAAAATAATAAGATTTGATACACCACCTCTTCTCAGTTGAATATATGTAAAAGGTCAATGTCAAGAACCAGAGCTGTGAAAATATATTACAAAATTGGAAATCTGTACAAACTTCTGCAGAGAAAAATCTGCCACGAACATGCTGCCTTATGTTTTCTAGTATTTGGTTATGTTATTCAGTGAGGAGAGGACCTAAATGAACTAAAAACAGTGTACTGTTTCTCAAATATTTTTTGGAACCTTTAATTACGTCAGAGGAAATCAGAGTGGGGCTTTTATTAGAGGCATATTTATCTCTAATTCCCCCTATCCTGTGGTTAATGCTGAAGTAAAGTAAATACATGTTCAATATGTACCTGTTGCTGAAATGTAAAAAATAGAAACTGTTCCCAGCAGAGTGGCAAGTGTGACATTGTGTTGCTCTACTGACGTACTAGTGCCATGGAAATCACACTGGTTTACCATGTGAACTGTTGTAGTGACTAATTTCCTCATTTCTTTAACTCAGGCTATATAAACGACCACTTTTATTCATGAATTTGACACTTTCAGTGCCATCTGAGTCATATTCTAAATGATGGCCCTTGTGTGAAAAAGTAGTGTACAGAAAGTAGTCATGATCCAAGCAGTATCTCCTCACCAGTACGTTCCACAGCATGGTTTTTAGAAACTCATTAAGCAATAGTGCAAAAATTGAACACTTAAATCATTTACACATGCACCTGTATTTGTGTAACTGGAGCAGTGAGAGACCAAAAGACTAAATCAGAGCCAGATCCCAAAAGTTAAACCATGAACTACAAATTCAAAGGCTTTACAGCCCATGTCAGCAAACGCTTAGAAAATCTGTCGGTTGGCATCTGCAAGTATCTGGCAAAAATATCATGTTTTCTGGCATTTCTGAACGACATTGGGTCGACGAGTCTTAGTTGCTCTGTGCAGATGACAAAAACCGCATGAGACCCATCAGCTGTTCATCTCCAGTAGTGGTACATACACAGGCAGGCAAACAACAGGTTGCCAGTCAGGCTTGCTATTAAAAGCCCTGGTAAAATAATCTGCTTCAGAAACCCTGGAGATGTTAAAAACAAACAAACATCAAATTAATTACAGGAGAATCATCATCTTATTGAAGCATGTGACAATGACGTAGGACTGGATTCTTCAAATTTCATGAATATGATCCTAACTTACTAAGAATCTATTACTTGTAATCTTTGTTTTTTTAAATAAGCCTTTATGTTGCACATTTCTCTTGAAGTACATTTGTATAATTTGTTGTAATAAAACTTCATTTGATCACATTTATGGTAACAACCACATAATAAAGTGAGGTTCTGATTCTATGCACATCTAAGATTGTTTTGGTGTCCATTTTTTTTTTATTTCTAATTACATAAAAGCGTAAAAGCTAATAAATCGTTATCAGCGTTAATAGGAGATCAACTTTGACCCTTAATTTTAAACAATTACTATTTTTACAACCCTTACAAGAACTTCTCTCTAGTGAACTATTCTGTGACTGGGCTGTTTATAACTCAACAATATAAACAACTAACTATTTTTTTATTTTTTGATTGGTGTTGTAGAGTGCAGAGATTGTAGTGGGTAGGTAGCCAGTAGTGATTTAAGAATGTCTACGGGATTTCATAACAATAAAAACAAATATCCTTTAAATTAGGCTGCTCACCTTTTGTAGGAGGAAGGCTCTCCAGCCCCTGTGTTGTAGTGCCAACCACGCATTCAGAGGACCCAGAGAAGCTGCCTCTCTCACTTTGCTCTTCCTTATCAATCTCACTGCCATCTATGAAACTAAAATCTGCAAAAAAAAAAGGAATTTGAAAAATCATAAAAATCGATAAATGTGAAATTCATTGTTACAGAATCCCCTCTCTTTAAAGTAATTGTCAGATTACTGTGTGTTTTATAAATCAAAGCAGTTAAATGTCAATGCCAACATTTCTTTCTCCATATAATCTAAGGAGTTCTTACCATTTTGGCTTTGGAAGGGTGGCCTGTCAGGGGAAAAACAGCCACTGTAACTGAGAGGTGGGGACTCTACAGCGGAATATAATGAAGATACAGGTGGAGGTGAGCGCTTGAGTTCAGGCTCTGTGGAGAAAAGAGAGATTTTCTGGCTGCAGATGTTGAGCCGAGCGGGGCTGATGAGGGGACGCCGTTGTCTGGCAGAACCTGAACTGGATGTGCCTGACCCAGCCACTGAAGGAGGTGGAGAGGGGCATGGGGATGATTGACAACTGCCAGATTTAAGTGAAAAATAGTCTGTGTGCAGAAAAGAAAATAAATACATTAAGAAGACAGTGAAGACAAACACCAATTAAGAGCTCTGAGGGAGTTCTCACTAAGTGTTTTGATACCTGAGGGTGGGGAGTCTTTGTATTGTGACGCTGGTCGACTTCCGCTAAAGAGATAACCAGAGGAGTCTGAAAAAGAAAAAGAAACAAACATGCATCAGTCAAACAGCCATGGACACATCCCCCAAAGAAGAACAAACAAACAAACTAATGTTCCACCAATTTCATTAGCCCCTGGTAATATTTGGTTGTGTGTCCGATTATTAAGATGTTTTTCTGCCCTCTAGTGCCCAAATAAGAAAGATGGAGCTGGGAGTCCAATAGTTTTCCTCACACAGTAATTCTTAAGTTTTACCATTCTCTAAACATAACAGCTAATTTTTCTAGTAAAAAAAAAACAATCCAATAAAATGTGGGGGGGTCAGTTAGAAAAGGTTTCACCATTACACTGTTCGTCCTCCAGAGAGTACTGTTGGTCTAAAGAAAACAAACAAAACAATCACCTCACTGCTCACTCTTCAGAAAACAGTCAACCATTCCCACATTTGGAAACTATGACATGCAACAGCTGCAACATCTTATCAATTATGAATAGTGTCTGTATGTCAAAGTATTACACTGCAAAAAGCAACTCAAGATCAAACATGTCAGCAGGTACCGTGTGTGTGAAGGATAACTGGGCTGAATATTCCTATCTGCATCTGCTACTTAAAAAACATGATCCTTGATAACTAATAAGCCTTCTCTTTAGGTAACTGCAATGCACATGAAGAACAACAAAGTAAATAATATGAAACCAATCAAATTCAAAATATTCCAATGGCACTGAAAGATCCGTCAGCATTAATTTATTAATTCCCTCTTGTCTGTTAACATGAACTAAAACAAATAATTGTATGGTACCTGTCCTTTTGAAGGTAGGCATGGTGCCGAGGGAGAGGGCTCTGCTGAGGCGCCCAGGCAAAGAAGACGGGGAGTCACTGCACTTGTGAGAACCGTTTTGGTGTTTGATGAGTTTGGAGAGATTGGGGGGCGGAGTGGGGACAAAGGAGTCAGCCAGATCAGGAGACAGCAAAGGAGGCTGGCAGCTGAAGGAGGGGATGGCAGAGTTGCCTGCA
The DNA here is from genome assembly GCA_032359275.1 of Microctenopoma steveboyesi. Taxonomy (NCBI): domain Eukaryota; kingdom Metazoa; phylum Chordata; class Actinopteri; order Anabantiformes; family Anabantidae; genus Microctenopoma; species Microctenopoma steveboyesi. Next base: position 8,925,132 of record JAUMHF010000024.1, read on the forward strand.
GGGTATCTGCAACACAAGTGCAACGTAATTTTCCACAAAACTGTCAAAAGGGTTTCAACACCACAGGAAAAAAAACATTACATCCTAGCAGCAATAAGATGCCCTCAAAAAGCAAACAGTACAAATAGCACTGTAAATGCAGTGAATTTTCCATTTCTGATTAGGTGTCAAGTCAGTGCACAAGCTTCATACCATTCAGCTCTGATATCCGTTGGATGTGAACACTTTATTATTGGTGGAAGTATAACATGCAGCTGCAGCTGTCAGATGCCATACACTGGCAATAGAACAAAAGCTACAGGGGAAAAGCTGCACATCAATGCGGCTCAGCTCCATCAGATTTCCGGGAAACACAGTTCATGGCATGTTTTGCACCAACGTGCTTTCTTTTCAGTGACGGTCAATCATGAACTTTTAAGAAAAACAATCATTGCAGTCCCGGCTAACATGAAAGCCGTTACCTTTAATGCTGTTCAATACAGCCACAACTTCAAAAAGAAAAAACAAAACAAATTTAAGTGGACAGACTGTTCCTGCTAACAAAAAAAACAAACAGACATAGACAAGACCTCTTTTCACCAGTTGTTTATTGCATTCCATGTACAGCAAGCATGCCTACAAAACCTTCAAGCTGGAGCGCAACATTAAAAGAAAGACAATTCGGCATTCAACACCTGAAACACAACTCAGCACACCTACATGTACTCAAGTAATCAGGTTACTCTCTCAGGTAATAAGGTTTATATGCACCAAAGACACCAGGAGAAAGCCTGCAGTGTAGAAGTAATGTTATCTGAGCATTGGGACTATTTTGGAAGCTTGGTTTTGGACTTGTATAGAGACTTTGTTTGGTGTTATTGTTTTAATGGGTGTCCAGGTGACAGACAACGCTGTGAGAGAAATACATGGAGTGTGTACAGTGAAAAGTCCATGCGTGTTGTGTTCCTTCCAGTTTTTATTTTATGGGGAGACTCGATTTAAAAACAAGGCAGCCTCGCCCTGTATTAACCCCCCTTTTTTATCCAGCTGCTCCTTTCTGCAGAAAGTTGTAGAATCTACCTGGTAAAATCAGAAAACTCTAATGTCCAATTCAATTAATCGCTTCCCGTTTACATGGCCGGTAAGAAATCAGTTACCTTGAGAAAGCTGATTGTAACCTGGTTACTTGATTGTGTTCCATTGCTTATGTTGCGGGAAACCTTTCAGCATGATCAGATCATTCAGATCAGATCATTTCTGAGGCTGCTAAACAAAACATGTAGCATACAGTAGCTCATCAAATAGAGACACAATTCTCTAGCTTATTTATACTATAGCTTAGAATAGCAAATTGCTTAAACTATGTACCAATGTTTGGCATAGTATATTTCAAATAATTATATTACATATTTTAGTGCAGTGTTTAGTGTTCTTTTAGTGTTTCTGCAACACACACTTGCTACAACATTTAGCTATGACACAATCACATTTCAGCTACATATTCAGTGTATTTACAGTGTGGTAAAACATCCATTTACATGACATTCAACTATAGTGTACTATACTACTGTATATCGTATAACTATTACAACGCTACAAAATGCCAATGGTAGTGCTCCTAGAGCTAAATGACACAAATACAGTTTAACACTATTACAGGTTCAGGTAGATACAAAACATCTCTACAAAGTACATATACAACCATTTAGCAGGCTGGACAGTAAAACAAGCACGCACTGTAAAGCTTTATATATAAAGGAAATAATACACTGGTGATGAAATATGCTTCTCACTTTAAAAACATGCACACACACATGCACTCACACACACAAACAGAGAGAGGAAAGATTAAAATTTAATTTGTGTTTCATTAAACACTTTGCATTTGATCTCTTCAGAGGCAAAAGACAAATCTGGCTTCAAAATTAAGCTTTCCTCATTGGCCACAACAGCATTTCGAGTTTGACGTTTGGCAGCAAATTTTTTCACAAAAGAAATAATATAAGCTTGGAGAATCCTGCAGAGAAAAGAAATCCATCTACACAACAACACGGCATACACTTCCAATACATAGCTGCAGTACTCCACTCACTAAATACAAGCACAACCTACAGCCGTTAGTTTGTAGCCTGTATACCTGTTCCACATTACTGACCACTATCTCCAGTACATAAAACAGGTTTACAGAAATAAATAGCTGGCAGTAGGTAAAATGTTAGCACATGCGACTGATACATCGGTCAGTGTTTTAATAAATAAACATGCCAAAAGATCAAAAAAAATGTTCGAGTATATATCTGTGTTAAAGAAACCTGGACTCATTAGTAAAAAAACATCCTTCACACATCAAACTACTTCATATCTTGCCAGTTTAATCCTTATAATCAGCAGTACACTCACTCACTACCTGCGGTTTTAAGTGTTTGCATGTTCTAGCACTAGCAGAAAATAGGCCACCAGAAGCTGCTAATTTGCCATAATTACCTTAAGAAAATGCTAAAACAAGCCTGTTACCTCTCTGATAGTCATGTAGAGGCACTACTTTAAGCAACAGCTTTTGGCACGGTTAAACAATGTGTGCAGATCTCTGCAGTAATGTCATGGTTTTGTGTAGATACTATAAAAGAACAGGCAAAATAGTGATATTGTGTGTGTGGGTTGTAATACATATCCTTACACTATCTTATACCAACAGATTTTCTGCATAATTGATTCAATTTACACAGAATTTGATTGCAGTAGTTATCCAGATGACAGGCCACTTCAGTACAAACAAAAACATTTATCACACCTGGAGTCCTTCAAGTCTACTATGACAACCGCTCAGTTGCTTAAGCGCCGATGTTGTATTGCTCAGTGCTTCCCTACAGGCTTCCGTTATAAATAAATACCAGCGTTCTTAGCTGAGCAAATATAGAAGGGAAGCAGCGCAGAAGATGTGATCCTTCAAAAACTACACATTAACTTTGTATTTCATGCAAGGAAACGTGGTTAGTAATGACTTTCAACCCACAGCTAAAGCACAGTGCTGATAAAAAGGTACATTCAAAGATGAAGAACATATTGTTTAGTGATAGTTTGGCATGTATAACACGTTTGTTATGGTTAAATATGAATCAACGGTATAATTACATATATTAAACAGGAGGAAGTTCTTCACAAGCACAATGTGTAGTGTAATACATCTGGAGAGGTGATGAACACTGTGCTACTAGTGTTGTATTGTGTATCAGTACTATCACTATTATGTCCATTCTCCAACATTCTACACACATTATGCAGCTTCAGACCAAAGTATTAAAATCCATATGGCTGCAAGTATTAAAATATATCTAGAAATCTTGGTGTCGGATTTTGATTTAAACTGCTTTTTTGTCTCAAGCCACTTTAACAATACTGTGTTTTATGTTTGTTATTCACATTTAATAGCCACAGAGGCAATCACACACAGCAGTAAACAGAAAGTTATTAGTAAAAATAGACACATAAATATGGCACAGTCCTTATACTGTTGAGGAAAACTAAAAAATAAAGCAAGTGTTTACACATAAGCTAGACTAAACTTTTGCTAGTGTTTTGATCTAGTTCCAATGAGAAGTCTTGGTCCGAGTCTCTAATACCGAGTCTCTACACAGTTACTTCTTTCAAACACAATTGAACATTACTCAAATTCTGACCTTCGATATCTGCCTCTCCGTAGACTTGGTGGTTTCTGAGTGGCAACAGCAGCAGCAAGACTGACTAGGCAACAGAGGGAGATGGTACTGAGCTTGGCTGTGTCCATCCAGCCTGAGGCACCATTTAAGTAGCTCTCAGCCAGGTAAAGGCACAAGATGACGAACCACAAGACAGAGGCCACAGCATCAATTCTTCTCAACCTGAAATGTAGCAACAAATTGACTCTTTAAAAATGTTTCTTCCTTGAATTAAACATGTCTTCTTCCCAAGGCAAATAAAAACAGGTGACTGCTTACCTTGCAGGGCCTGCTAAGAAGATAGCAGTGAGACAGGTCAACAGGCCAAGAGAGACGACAGTCAGCTGGTTGTCTTTTCCATTCTGCCACACCAATTTAATGCTTTCTATGGCCTCAACTGGGACCAATTCCAGCAAATCATGCCAATTAAGCAGGCTTGCACTGCTTTCATTTTTGGCAATGGATTCATTGTAGACTTTAGGTTTTGAAGGTGTGACCCCGCCACTTAATGTTTGTGGGCCACTAGGCAAAGCAGGCTGGTCCAGCAATTCACAGAAAGATGTACCAACTAGGAAAGCACAAATCAGGAAGGCAATGGCCCGTAACAGTATGACTCCAAGGGGAGATGAGAGATGAGAATTGGAGCTCTGCAGGAGAGAGAGAACGTGTATTTCATGCTAATCTTGACATTTTAACAATAAACTATATAACAACTTTAGACCATGACAATAATAATCTTAATGAAGGGGAGGGCGCACTTAAAGAAACACAACTATAAAAGATATGAAGGCCAATCACATCAAATTAACTTCATCACAATTTTAAACTTTGAGTACCAAATCTGAATGTGTCCAAAAAGTATATATATACTTTCTCGCTAGTTCAATTTAAATTGAATATAAGTTTTACTTTAAATTATAAAGCTTCACTAAGCTTGGCATAAATGGCACCATAGCTGTGTTAACCATGGCTTATCAATCAATAAAGAGACAGTAAATACAATACAGACAACTATTATCAGGTTTGTATATCAATAATTTAAGATTTGTTATAGCGATGGCATAAAATAACATCCAGTAAATTAATAACATACAGTATTAACAAAAACATATTTAGTGTGTAAATACTATAACATATCTACTTTTTTGACTTATGGCTGCACTGACCTTCACAAAGCTGTTGACCGAGTCTCTGGTGCGTCGCAGCTGATGATTTAGGAGCACAGTGCGGAGCTGGCGATTTTGATATTTGATGTAGTACTCCACTGCTGTCTGACATGGCTTGCATAACTTAAACGTCTGCTCCAAATGGTGCTTATATGCTTCGATTTCCTCATCATAGTTTTCCTATTAAAACAAACAATAAATTCAGTGATGATCAACAAACAATATTTGGTGCACTACGCGTGATGAAAACAACATTACATACATCATCCCTTGGAATAAACGATGCTAACTGCTTGATCTTTGCAGACTGGTTGTTATTGCACTTCCTGCATAGCAGCATCTGACAGTTGACCCATTGCTGCGTCTTAGAGGTATCAGATGCAAGAACACTTCCAGACACTCCATGATTTAGATGTGATTTGTGCTGAGCCGGTATGATTTTGTTGTAGTCTCCATTCTAAAAACAAGACAACCCCACAACGTTATGAATACAAATATACGTGGTAATATTAGGAGTGATAAAACACTGACAAACCGCTGCAGAAGGCAGTAGTGCAAGTGTTACATGCTCTTATCCCACTTACCTCCTGAAAGCCATTGTACTGGTCACAGTTGGGACAGTCCCAGCAGTTCCTATTCCCATAGGGCACCACTGTGTTCTCATTACAGAACCAGCAGTTCACGGTTAAATGGCTTGGCTTCTTTCTGTAACAGCACAGTAGTTCTTAACATTAGCATCACAGAGTTAATCACTCTTTTTGACATATTTCTGAGGTCCAATTGCTTCCATTTGTTGAGTGCAGAGATAGTTTAGGCCATTGAAACTAATAAAGAGGACGCTGTTAGTTAACTAAATAATAAAGTAATGCAAACTGGAGTAATGTCACGTCGCCTGAAGATGTTGTGAGTGCTGGTATATAGGGTAGCTAGGTTGTTTTAGTAGTTTAGTAGAATGGCAATAATAAAGTAAGTATTTAATGTTTTGTATGAACACAATGACAAAAATCTAAATATAGAAACTATGTGCACCAGAACTGTGTCGAGTAAATGTCACAAAACTAAGTTAACCTTAGTCCGTTAGCATACGCGTTAGCATGGTTAGCGTTCGTGCTAGCGCTGACAAACCCGGAGCACTTTTGGACAAATACGTGTGGCCGTGATATCAATTCAGCCACAGTGTTTTCTTTAGCGTAAAAAAGAAGGTAACGTAAATACAGTTAACACTAAAGGCAAACAAGGTAGTGCAAAAAACCGCGAAGTTCATTCAACCTTACCTGGTAGCAATTCTGTGTATGAACGCTCCACCGGCGACAAATGCCGTAACTCCAAAACCACCGTACATTAACTCCGGATATTCTACCATAAGTTCATTAAACACTTCCATTTCCTTCGAGATTGCAGTAAGGAGGTTAGCAAACCATGAGATTCTAGTTTGAACGTTAGTGTTTTAACGATTTCCCAAAACACGGCGTGAGTACGCACGCGGCAAGCAATTCCCGTTGTACACGCCCCGTAACGGATACGGAAAGTACGTAGCCACATGGATACGACCCATTATTTGTATTTACCTTTTACTGTATTGCAATGTGTAAAATATCAACAAATGTGGCAATCATTTGAGTGTTTTGAGCTTGCGTGATGTAAACCAGTCGACACATATTGATTGGAAACGTAAAGGAAATGTCCTGTAGTTCGTGTCCTTCAAATGGTTGATGCTACATTCAGGAACCAGGGGTCGGAATGAGATGAACCCAATTTCAAGTCCTATGGCGCTAATCTTGTAGTCAAAGGTGCTCAGTGTAAATGAGATACTTATATTTCAGAACGTATTAGTAGCATAGTTATCAACTCGACCTGGATACAAACAGTCATTTCACCCATAAATGTATCTGAATTGACTACATTAATATTTGACTACCAGCTGTGTGCCAACAGTGTGGGTACATGTGATTATGTTCTCAAGTGGGAAATATGGTGACTGGCAGGAATATCCTGTGTCTGTACTACGAAATTACAATTTGGAGGCTGGCTGCTCCTCTTCAGCTCTTTTAAACAAATGTACCTGAATGCGCCATTAAAACTATGATACTAAACCAATGGACTCTTGTTGGAGCAATTTAAAGCAAAATGGCTTCTCTTTACTTTAAATATGGCATTCATTTTTGTACATGCTACTCAAGCTACATCCAAAACTACACTAAAATTAAAATAGCTTCAATTTTTAATATTAGCATCACAATACAGTTATTTATAATCATTATCAGCTATGATAAGTGGTGGACTCTCAAATCAAATAATGAAATATTATTGCAAAAAAGTAACATTTTATTTTAACAAACATTATGCATTTGACATATAATAAACATTCGTAATTCGTAGAAAACCGATCAGTGCTTCAGTGTCACAAACTGTTGCATAGCAGCTCAAAGTATTTGATAAAACCAAAGGAGTGAAATAAATAATATAGTTACAAACTGCAAATGCTTATTTAAACATAATAAAAATAGTTAATAACAAAAAAGTTGCACAGGTTGTAATTTAATCCAACGAAAAATGCATAAACAAATCTTCCTATTGATAAGTACTGATGCAAAATGCAGTGAGTGGGCCTACTGAAACTGTAAAGCTGGTCTTTGGTTAATGAAAAGCTTATTTACCAGTCAACCAACAGTCAACAAATGTACACCTTATCAATCTATCGAACAATAACTTTACCAGGCAAATGGCAGCCGAACTGAAATGGTTAAACAGTCAAACAAGTCTTTGAACCGGCTGTCAGTGCGCACAGTAACTCCAAATCCTACTGATCATAGGAATGAACGAGCTGGGCCTCCGCTTGTCGCGCATACGAGGTGAGCTGCTGGTAGCTGCACGGCACGGAGACGGTGCCTCCCTCGGGACTCATCGGCTGGGTCATGCCGCCGTAGGGACACCCGTTGTGCGGAACCAGCACGTGCGGGTGGCGGTGGTACGCGCCGCAGGAAGGGTGGTGGAAGCGCGCGGGCGCACAGTAGGCGCTCACCGGACTGCTGGGGGACACGCTGCGGCTGTGCCCAGTGATGACCTGTGGTGCTGGGTATCTGCTCGCTTGCGGTGAGTTGGGTTGGCACGGACCCCAGGAGCCGCTCACATAGTGCGGCAGGTAAAACGACTCGTGGTACTCCACGTGGTTCCCGGACAGGTACGGCACGCTCGGTGCTCTGTAGGGTCGCCGGACTCGCCTCCTCCGCCGGTAATTTCCCTTCTCGAACATGTCATCAAACGCGGGGTCCAGCATCCAAAAGTTGCCCTTCCTGTCCCCTGCGCCTTCTCTTGGCACTTTAACGAAGCATTCATTGAGAGACAAGTTGTGTCTGATGCTGTTCTGCCAACCTTTCTTATTCTTCTCAAAGTAGGGGAACCTGGAGACGATGTAGTCATAAATCCCGCTCAGGGTCTGTCTCTTGTCGTGGCTGTCTCTGATGGCCATGGCGATGAGAGCCACGTAGGAATAGGGTGGCTTCTCCAGGCGGCCGCTGTCCTCCCCACCCTGGGCTTCAGAGGGGGGCGAGTTGGAGCTAATGTCCAGGAGCTGCACTCCTTGGTCGGCGTCTGTGTCCATCGGCTCTGCTTGTGCGTCCTGCTGGGGGCAAAAAAGCCGCAATATGCCGCTTAGCAAGGCAGCGCTGGGATTGTTTCTGCAGGTGCAAACACTCCTCCCACAGGTGCTGAGCGCGCCTGCTGTCGTCCTGTTTCATCTCGCCGAGTTTCTCACACTGCTCCAAAGTTGCTGTGATGTGTGTTTAGATTGAACCAGGGGTCACAGCGTTCTGTTTAATTAAAACTGGCTACGCACACTTTGGAGTGAGATGATCAAAGAGTGATCAAAGAGTCGCGTGTCTTTGCATGTTAGGCTTAACATTTTATTTTGTTATTAATTCGGTCATTGTCAAGCCATTGGCCACAGGTACAGATGACTTTTTACTTACTTAATTTTTGGTAAGTTTTTGCAGGCTCATGAATGTGAAAACATACATACAATACATATAATAATACTGATATGATTCGCCCCATAAAATGAAAAGCCCACATTACAGGATAAATGATGACATTTGAAAACGAGCCTACATGTTTTGGACCATGTGTGCACCTATTACAAATTGTTTATGCTCCTTTTATAATATGTGAATTTCAAAAAACAGGATGGGTTCAGACACACACATGCACTGATTTGTACCTCAGGACTCAATAGTCTATTTTTTCTCAGTTTTACTAACTGTGTTACTAACTGAAAGGCACATGATCGTTGGGTATTTCTGGCACTTGCAGGTATCAGAGCACGGCATACCACCCACATACAGTAACAGCGGGCCTGTTTGTCCACTGAGAATGGAAGATAGTGATCACCTGCTCTCACCAGACAGTCTGTCTCCCCTGAACTGATAGAGAAACACAGTTCTCAAATAGTGAGCAACCACTGGAAATGCAGCTACATCTATGTCAAGGACTATGGGGCATTTTGGGTCAACAGTTATCACTGTATTAGCTGCAAGCAGTTTTTCACGCCATACAGTTCTAGAGTGCGTTGTACATTTCAGTACATTTAGAATTAAAGAGATGGTGACTCTAATATTTTTCCAAGTAATGCATCATCAATTAATCTTTCATTGAGATTTTACTGAAACCCCAGAAATGCATTTTCAGCTCCTGTGAATTGCCATGGTTTCTACAGCCAAGAAACCAACAATGGTGCAGTCAGTGTTTACAAGCTGCTGCACATGATACATGCAAATTTTCTATTTCTCACCATCAGTTGGTAATAAAAAAAATCATATTATCCACAACAACCTGGCCTCCTACAAATCACTCTAATCTACGGAATAGGGTTAGGCCCACCACAGACATATTCTTTTAGTTGTGTTTAGTTCTTTTTCTTAGATTACCCATATTTTTATGGTGGTCATAATCCTCTTCCTTCGTTATGTGCTTTTTATAGTCCTCCTAGTTAATTTCTATGAGACAGGTTTAATATAGTTACAGTGAAGTAGAAGAACAAATTAAATTGTAGGACAATGGTCTTTATTTTGATGTGAAATATACACGTTTGAACCTAGGACACTGAAAAGTAGTTGGTCAGAAATTATTATCTACATTTAGCAGTAGCCTGTTTGTAGCTGGTACCCATTTGCAAAGTGATTTAAGAAGTTAAATTCCATTTTTTTTAAACTACTGAAACAGCTAGAAATGTAGGCCCCATAACAACCCCTGACATACCGCTCATCGTATGGACTATTTTTGACTTGTTATTTTAGAAATTAAGAGGCTAATTGAGTAATCCTGCTTAGTGCAATACCCCACCTGGACTAGTTTCCAACTGATGGTAAATTGTTGTATTGTATTACTCATTCCTATGAGTAATATTTGTTTTTATTTCTTATTTTTGGTTTATGTTTGAAAATAAGCCCAGTGGAAGTTTTTGTGACTTTTTATGTGACTTTTTCCTAGTTGATAACTGTATTTCTCCCTGGTCCAGAAATGTCCACTGAGAAGAAATCGGAGACTTGTCTACCCAGTAATGTTGGAAAAGTAAATATTGCTCTACTGATCTGTATCTCTCTGAATTCTCAGTTTTGAAATGAACATTTATCAAAAACAAAAGCAAACTGGACAACTCACTGTCCTTTTGAAAGCTAGATTTACCCCTTGATGTCATATGAGTGAAGCAAGGCGCCAGGCTAAACACAATCTGTGTAGTTTAAGCCATGTGAGACCAGAGAAGAATGCAGCAAAACTGCCAAAAACAAAGCTCACGCATGATGGTTTAGAAACAGACTAAATGAAGAGTCGCAGGTTTCAAAAATCTGAGTTTTAAACTTAGTTGTTTATAGACATGGGGAGGACATAAAATAATAATAAAATATAAGTTGAAGTGCTTCACTAACAAACCAAAGAAATCAAGTTTTAAAAAATATGCAAATGCTAGCAACTGGTCAAAAATATCTACTATAAGAATATGGCAAAGCTGTTAAAATGTGCTTTATCATGTGTCTCTGGTGTTAATGTGTTAAAATTAGAGCTAATATCAGCATGTAATAATTATAATATTGTTACATGCCAGTAATTTAGCAGTACATTACTTGTTAATCTCCAAATTAAAATGAAAGTGACCTTGAGGTTTGAAGAATTAGCTGATCAGTTGTAGATGATGATGAGTTCAAGCAATTGTACTTGTTCTGTTAAGACAATAAAAAGCTAAAATATAAATACTTGAATTTAAACAGAGATTATATTATTATTAAGATAATAGGCAACTCTTATCTAACTTATTATCTTCTTCCTGATGATTCACAAATGTTACTAGTGGAAACAAGATAACTTACTATATATACACTCTGAGCTCCATTACTCTGAGCTTAGTTTAATTCTAAGTGTTTGCACTATTTTCATATTAGCAATGGGAAAATCAGTTTTTGTAACAAGCATTATATTGTTAGCTTTCTTTTCATTAAAATGCACTAAATTCTCAGTTTTGAAATGAACATTTATCAAAAACAAAAGCAAACTGGACAACTCACTGTACTTTTGAAAGCTAGATTAACCCCTTGATGTCATATGAGTGAAGCAAGGCGCCAGGCTAAACACAATCTGTGTAGTTTCATTAAAATGCAATATTTTGATACTATTTTGATATTTTACTTTTGTTTCTCTACAGAACAGTTCTGCTCAGGATCAGCAACTTAAAGAAAACACGTCTACCTTTCTACTCGCTACAATCAGGAACTTCTCTCAGACATACTACAAATACCTTTTATGCATAAATGGTGACTGCACAGCTGCACTAGTCCAGAACATGAACTACTCTTAACAGATCAAATGGCTCAACACCTTTACTTCTCTCCTACCTGCAAACTGACATGTGTCGAAAAAATGGTGTGTGTGTGTGTGTGTGTGTGTGTGTGTGTGTGTGTGTGTGTGTGCACGCTATGAGCCTGCAAATGGCCCAGTCCTGTGAAGATTGAGATACCCTGATGTGAGATGAGTGATGACTATCTGCAAACAGCTTCTCAGCTTTGTTTTACCTTAAGTCTCACTGCATCGCACTGCACAGAACACGGGATGAATCACTGCTGTGGCTGGTTTAACACAGTTTACCTCCTAGTTTTCCTATTCATACATATAATTTTAGTTAAACATGTAGTAGATGTTTCTGACAACATTAACAACGACTAACAATTAACGTGTTGTGTTTAGTAAATCATGAAAATAGCCAATTTCTGGATTGGCTATTTGGTCAAGATATAATATGGATATTGTTGTATAATAATGAATCATCAGGCAATCAATTAATGGTATGAGGTCAGTTTAATCTATTAGAACATATATTTATATATTTACTACTTACTGTGGTATCACAATTACATGTTACTCAACTCAGTGCTATGTAAAGCGAATGTAAAATGATTAACTCTTATTTTGCTCGGTGAGCATATATAAAATGTGAACACCTCTGACAATAAAGACACCTGCAAAGCTGCAATCAACGATGAAAGGAAATGACAGTGGCTTCTGTCTAAACAGAAGCACATGTAGCCGACCACAGCCAAATCCTGGACTTGGAGTAGTCATTTTAGGCACCACTCCCAGACGTAGACGTAATCCGTGGCTTACAGGAAACCTGACTTCCCTCTATTAGTGACAGACCAAACAACACACTTCATCTTATGTGATGGCTGCTCAGCTCCGAATGGGACGTTTTGAGGCACAAATGTTGTTTGCCACATTTTATATGTCACCTAACCAAACTGAACACGACAGTTTAGACGGCCATTGTGCCCAGTTCACATGACAAGTTAGTATAATATTTAGTCCTCTGAAGCTGCTCGTTGGCTGAATTCCATTCAAGGTGCGGCTCTTTTATAGGGGGTGAGATACTTGAGTTCCTTGTTCAGTTCACATGTCACTGACCCATACCTCCTCCCACAATGTGTCTCTTTGTGGCGTTCTACATGACAGCCCGTCAACCAGCCCTGTGCCAGTCTGGCCCTGCAACCCTCATCACAAGAAAACCACTCCCATCTCCAACCTCCTCGTTTCTATTGTTTGTTTAGTCCGCCTAAAGTGCTCACAGAGGATGATACATGTTCATGTCATGATGTCAGATTTTGTTTTATTGTTGATTAAATCTGATTTGTAGTTCATAACCCTAACCCTATAAACAACTCCACAACAAGACACTATATTATCTCTGTGTTCCTCTGACTTATCTCCTATAATTGTTTAGTAGTCCTTCAGTATCTTTTAGTAGTCCTGAACTTGGCCTCACTGTAGAAACAAAATGTTTCAGTGTCAGCTTTAGGGTAAAAAAAACATTGTTGTACTCAACTGTCAATTGCAAAAATAAGATCTCTGCCAAGATAAAGTCAATAGGGATTCCTCAGTGACAGACTGCATGCTGACAGAAATGATAGTCACCCACGCAGAGGTTAATCATTCAGTAGCCACACGTTGACATAGACAGTGTGTTATCACCAGTTTTTCTTCATACCCTTTCATTCAAATCAGAGATTTTCAGCATCCTATTCAAATAATTACTGAAAAGACTGAAACTGACCAGCTTCCTGTCTGACCTGTTCTCTCACTCTAAGTTAACCTGCTGCCACATGCGTCGTACATATGAAGCTGTTATGCAAAGTGTTTCTAAACTGCACTTTTGCCTCTTTCCAAATAACAGCTACGACTCATAGCAACACCTAGTAGCAGTACGATTTGTGACATGACAAATGATTTCTGCCTCCACTGGGCCTCTCTCAGTTGGCATGAATTATGTGACAAATGTAAGATTGCTTTTGCATGATAGGGACATTGCCAAATACCAACCTTGCCTGAATAATCACCGTGTCAAGTCCACACATGAAAATATTTTTTCATTCCTCACTTTGCAGTCTTCCCTTACACACTTTGTTACTTTTCTTTCAGTGTTAACACATAGTTGCAGATTTCTTGACTTTTAATCTCCAGTGGAACGTCTAGTAAGTTGTCCACGTACTAAAATTGTTTTAGAGTTTTCACAAAAAGAATGAAAGCAACACACTTCACTTACTGTACTAGGTGTCAGGGCAATCTATAAAATAATGGTAGGCTATGCAGCCCACTCCACCCACAAATATGAGATCATATGATAAATATAACAACCATTATCGCCACTAAAGTATCAACATAATGGTCTAAACAAAGGTCTGCAGCTCATGTGTTTTATACATTTTAATTGTTTTATACAATGCACATATGGTAGGGCTCACATTATTTCTGTTGCATACAAACACTTGATTGACTTGGTTTGACTTGTAGTATTGGGATTTAGTTACATACAGTATATCTGTGAAGGTTCTCAGTCATCCAGGTCATGGTTATCTCAAAAAGGTTTATCCAATAGCAACTGGACTTAG
>JAUMHF010000024.1:8945399-8973139 GCA_032359275.1 Microctenopoma steveboyesi
GGCTGTATTTATGGCAAACAATTTCCCTCTGGGATTAATAAAGTGTTTTGAATCTTGAATCTTGAATCTTGAATCTGAGAGATTTTGTAGAGACAACCTGGTTATTGACTACATTTTGGACAAAGATGGCAGCAACTGTGGAGCGCTGAAGTGGTGTTGGTCCTTTTATGCTAATTTCTGTTTCCTTGCAATAGGTTAATAGAGAAGTTTGTTACTGAGTTGTTGCACCACTCTACTGAGTGTCGTTTGCAGTACTATACAAGCAGTATAGTATTATTTCTGTTAGGTGATCCATACACAAAGGATAATACTGTGCATTCAGGATTCAATTCGGAAACTGACTGTCCTCTAAGACCTTGGAAAAAAAGAAAGCACTTTGACTGACTCTTGCAATGTGATTGTACTTTGCTTGTTAACCTAACAAGTGTAGATGATTAAACTTACTGACTTAATCCCTGGCAGCCCATGGTCTCAGGAGGAAGTGGTTCAAGAACAGACTAATCCAGTCGTATCCGGATATGGGACACTGTCCCCATGCCGCTCCACTAGGCCATTGTATCAGCAGGTATTAACACCACAAGTGCCGACTGAGACTGAGATGGGCACATTATTAGGAGAACTACTGACCAGCATGCATGAGTGCCCCAAGAGGGGGCTATTAACCGCAGGTTTCATTCATCGACGTGTAACTTTGCCATATTTTGTTTCCATAGCTGTGTATGTGAATTTCTATCATGCTCAGTATGACCAAAGCAAACTATTATAATAGTCAGTATTATTTAAATAAACGTGCTAAAAATGTGCCTTTTGAGATCTTTTTTTTTTTCATTTTGCCTGTAAAAGAGACTAAGGATTGCTCCAGTGTGTTTCCATGTGTTGAGTGCCGGAGTCCCAGTCTATAAATTAATGCTAGTGAGGGGCAGCTCACTAAGCCCCCAAATTATTTATACTTTCATCATTGGTCAGGGTGTCACTTAGATAAACACAGTGGAGGTTCATCTCATCTGGTCCACAAAAAGCCAGAGTGTGCCGCTGCCAATGGGTCCGCTGAACTTTGACCCTGATGGGTCACAGAGAGCATTTGTCCCTTGGTAATTGGACAGAAGGGCCCTTTCGCTCTTCATTTAACCTTTGGGGTCCCAGTCTTTTTTCTGCAACTACCATAAAGCCCCTGGACCCGACCCAATGTTTTCAGGCCTATCTTTCCACCCCCATCCCAGGCCTTTGAAAGCTAAAGAAAAGCTGGAGTGTGCTCGCCCTGTCAGAGACAATAGCAGAGTTAGTGACCCCTGACCCTGCAGGCTGAAGCCGTTCTCTCTGGATCAGGCACTGCCTTTCGCTACGGTAAGTTATTGCTCCACAACTTGGCAACAGAAGGAGGGTAAACACTTGTTAAGATTCTTCTTCTCTAGACTCTCCCCTATTTCTTTTCTCTCTTGATTAGATGGTTTTTTTCTGTGGGTCTGGTACATGATGGACAAGAGTTAGGTTGTTTGAATTTTAGGCAGCAGCTTCATAATCCATCATCTTGACGAGTCTTTGTCACCAGTCCAAAAGGAACAGGATTCACAGTTGGTCTCGGATATACTAGTTAAAGTAATGTAAATGGTTTAGACATCCATCTGCTTAAGTTTAGAAACATTTGGCTTCTTGATAAAAACACAAAAACACATATCCAATTTATATAGAAAATGTGTAAAATGTGCAAACCTTTTTAGGAGTTAAGAAAGGTTGTTGGTTTACAGCATGCAGTAACTATCCAAAATGTCTATAATAAAACTTTATTGTTAAATATTACAGAAGGCTTAACAATTTTCCACAATGAAAAAAACCTTCTACAATAAAAAGAAAATGTTGGGTTTACTTCTGACTAAGCCAAGCTTGTTATCAGCATGGGACTAATTGGTTCTTCTTGCTCCCGGTTTTTCAACTGTGTGATGTCTGTGGCTCTAAATCCAATAAAATTGGGATTTCATTCCATCCAGAAGTACTTCCTTTCCATAATCTCTTGAGTGCAGCCTTGAATCTTTGTGTATCACTTCCGTGTTACCACGGAGACCCTGCTGCTCCCTAGTGCTGCAGTGGTCACTGAGGAGAGACGGTGGACCTCATGTGTCCAGATGCTGAGCATGCGGCCTCAGTAAGAGGAGCATCCTGTAAGGCAGTCGTAACCATATGGGCTGAAAAGAAGGCCTCCTCTGGTGCTGCTGGCCTACTCCTTAGGGACAGAAGCCCATTGTCCTGAGTTCTGCCCTCCATGCCACTTAATGGTGCAGAACAGCATTGTACAGTATTGTAAACTGCTCTCTGCTCCTTTTGCCCTGTCGGGCCCTCAATAGCAGAGCCCTCTCCCTCTTTCCCTCTCACTCCCTCTCACTCAGTGGGTGTTTTAGTGCCCTCTTCTTTCAACCCTTTCTTCGGCTGCCTCCTCCCTTTGCCACTTTTGCTGGGTTACTCAGTGTCTCTTGAGTGATGGTCTAATTGTCAAGGAACAATTAAGCCATCTGATTTCTCCCCTCTCTTCTTGTCATGTCTGCTTTGTTTTAGAATAGGACCGCCTGAGTACAGGAAAGGGCTGGAGGTCACTTCAATATCTGTCTGGGCTCTAATGTAATGCCACCACCATGTAGTCCTAAAAGCACCAACTCCCCAGATGGGCGAGTGAAGGGCACAACAAAAACATTCACTTTTCTCGCTATTAACAATTAGCTCATCACCTAGCTGATTGCATCATCATCATCACCAATTATCAGTTGTGGTTTACCAAGATGGTTGTGGAGAGTTAAATATAAGTGGAAACGTGATTTATAGCCCATTGTCTTATAATCAATACACTTTAAGGCCTCCTTCTTGTAGGCCCAATAAATGTGTCTTTGCTCCAGGAGACACGAAGAAATATGCCCCCTTTTAATAGACAGGTGAACCAAACAGCTGGGAGACAGCTTTGCCCATGATGACATGTCTACACACTTTTACCCACGCCACTCTTATTGTTGATATAATGTCACATCTGTGACCCTGTCTGCCCCCTTCTCCTGTTTTGTCTTTCATCCTCTTCTCAGCTCATACCTTCCGCTCCATTTCATTCTGTCTGGGTTCCTCCCTACATGTGGAGACAAGTCTCAGCACCATAATGCTACAATAAGACAACCAGACCCTCGTGTGTAATCCTGATTTAATTTCCACTGACGTGCAGCTATTTCCCACATTGAAAAAAAAGAAAAAACAAATCTTAGACATTTGGTTTGAGACTGTTCGGTGCCGTCTGGGTGGTATTTACTTTCTATGTTTTGATCCTTCTGTTACACACACTAAAAGCTTTAGATTAGAGATGAATTCCCACTGTGGGTTCGCTGAGATAAATCACAGCACTGAGTGCCTAGCCTGAAGCAGCCACAGAAAACACTTCCTCGTACTACACCTGTAAACATATCCCATATATTCAGTGCAGATAAAAAATATGTTGCCAATTAAAGGAACGAAAGGAGGAAAGAGCAATGCAGCTGCTGAGAGGTTCAACATCTCAGTGCCTCATCAACAAAACACCAAATGACTGGATAGGTTTTGGAAGATTGGTGGTCACCTCCAGTAAAAAGCTCCTGATACAAGATTGTTGTTTTTGTGGCTCTCCTGTCATACTCAGTATGACATAGGATAGTGTAACGCAGCAATGGTAACACATCACAGTTTGTTATTGTTATGAAAACATGAATCCAACATTTCTGCGCCATTGTTCTAAACAGTATACTTTACACATTAAAGCCTGGCCATACTAAAAGTCACAAACTTACTAATAAAATTGCCTGGCTGCATATTTTTCACATCCCAGCTAGTGGTTAATGATCTGCCTGTGAGGGCTCGCTGTGTGACAGCGGTGCAGGGCACTGTGGTGCTAATGAGAGAAGAGGACGGCCAGGCCTCCCCTCCCACACATACAGCCCTTTGTCTCTCCCTCTACCCCCCATCATTAGCTTAATGTGGCCCTCTCCCTCAACTAAAAAGGCCACTGCCAGTTTGGCAATGGGTTCACAGATGCAAATCCCTAACCAGTGCTAATGGAGGTAAATGAAAATTAATTGATTCTCATTCAAAGGTCCTTTCAGCTAGCTGTTCTCCCTCCGTGTTTTCTTAATATGCAGACCGTGCCTCTTTGACAATACACATTCACCCCTCCTCTTCCACAATTCAAACATATTGCAATGTACTTGCCATTGCTATGCAGAGTGGAACACAAAAGCAAGCATGGGAACACATCGTCCTGACACCTCAGTATGTATAAGATGCCTACCTTTG
The DNA here is from genome assembly GCA_032359275.1 of Microctenopoma steveboyesi. NCBI lineage: Eukaryota > Metazoa > Chordata > Actinopteri > Anabantiformes > Anabantidae > Microctenopoma > Microctenopoma steveboyesi. The sequence goes on from JAUMHF010000024.1 coordinate 8,949,693, forward strand.
CTCTGTGACCAAAACCATTAGCCTGGGGTGTGGTCGATTAGTTAAACAGGCCAAACACGACCATTACTTGTCTTTCATTGTACCTGGGAGCATAGTTCAAACTTAAACTCTTCACGTACCCACCAAAACAAGGATCCCTGCATATGATTATGTTCATGGAGCCAGAATAATTTATGCAGTCTTATTAATTAAGACCAGAGTTATTCATCAAGAAGGTGATGCACCTTTTATAAGCAGACACGTTTTTCATATGCACCGCATCCTGTTTCTGGTCTATCAGCATTATTCCTAAAACCTAACTAAAGACTGTGGAAAGAGGCGATTTAATCACCAAACAGGCCGTCAGATCACATGGTGCAGCGAGCTTTCTATGGTGTATATGTTATATACTTCATTTTACAATAAATACTCCAAATCCTGAGAGAAACAAGCAGAAAGCAGAGTGCATAAACTGCAACCATTCTCCATTTGTGCTTTTAAAATGTATTCTGCAATCTACAGATGTGAACCGTTAAACCTCCTCCTCCTGAAACATTTAGAGATTTACTAGTAGACGTGCAATCAGCACTTCTTGATGCAGCTATGATAATGAGGTTTGACAGATAGATATGTCACATTCTGGCTTCTTCTGCTGTGCCTCTGCCTCTTCCTTTCCAGCCTGTTTGTTTACCAATCAATCGATCACCCTCTGTTTTCCTTTTGTGATCAAGCAAGCCTCCCTTTCCTTCTCCCCCTGTCATGCGGGCCGAGGGGCAAAAATATACAGAACTTGTGAAACATTAACCAGAGGGAGGTGAAGTGACAGTGATGAAATGAGGCTGGAGGGATGATGCTGTTGTTATCTACCAATGGGACGATTGTTCCTGAGCCTGTAAACTGCTACCCGGGGTCTGCTGAGGGGTCACACTGGACTTTCAACAAGGCTTTATCTTCTTCTCTGAGGCTCATTACGCTGACATATGAGACTATATCAGACAAATATATGACTTTAGAACTAAAAAGACAAAAGTAAATGCATGAGATTTTTTGAACAGGATGTTACTTGCAGCAGTAGGGCGGGAATTCTTAGGGAGCGTCTGAGTTGACAAGAAAGACAATACTGCTGTTGTAAATGTGTGAAAAATTTTGTTGCTGGTCTGGTAGAATTTATGGAAAGCTGTGAAAATTGCACACATGGTGTTTATCTCACTGAGTGAAAAACATCACGACCTCCCAGAAGTGCTATTCATATAAAACTGAATCACATTCTCTGGCTTTGACCAGTGACAGAGCGCTTTACATCACTGCATAGACCATACCGTGAGACCACAAAGACCATCAGTTTAACAAGCAGAAATGTAAAAAAAAAACACCCTCCAAACACACCAACACACACACACACACACACACACACACACACACACACACACACAAACACACACACACGTCCCAATCCGACACCCTGCACGCATACAAAATCAGACAAAAACCAACACGTTTCACAATCTCAAACCAATCAAACCCAATAAAACTAACGAAGCTGGGTAAGTTTTTTGAGTAGGGTATGAAAGAAAACGAGAGATGGTCCTACAATGAAAGCCAGTGAATGGTGGGCCATTTGCTAAGCTATCATTCATGAGGTATTGGTCCCATGCCTGTACAAGCTTGCTCCCAGCTCTACACACTTGTTGCCATTGTGACACACTGGCAGAGAGAAGCCTCTGTAGTCCTGGGGATCAATTCAAACCCTGACAACACCACACTGAACTAGGGTGCCATTTGTTCAGAGGAACCCCCCAAAACCCCATCTGTCAGAGGGCCTCTGAGGCACTTTGTGTCTATGTGCATGTGTGAATGTGAGTGGGTGGGAAAGGGGGAGCGAGAGAGGAGGTTAATCAAGAGTTGGATGCTGATGGGAGTCGGAGGGTGAGGGAGTGAATGTGTGGTAGGGGAGCACAGTCTTTATGCTGATTTTCCTTCTTCTTTCAAGATGTTAGAAGAATACTTTCTTTTACATTCCCTTTCCTTTAGCCAGGCCATCCTCTGCCACCTATGCTGCCCACTTTTATGCGACGGCAGGGGTGGTCAGAGGGACAGAAATCTGGGAATCAGGTCAATTATGGATGGTGGCTTGCTGATAAGAGAGAAAGAAACCGAGAAAGAGAAAGAGAGAGTTTCAGGGCAAGGGCGTGTTTTTTCATCATTTGGTTGAATACTGCTGGGTCACCGCAGCAAGCCTGGCCTGACCCGACCGCCTGTTTTGTCAGATCTGTTGTGACGCTCCTAACTAGATCTGTTCTCACACAGACCTCCCCCTTGAGTGCCAACTAAACTTTTTTTTTTTGCATGGTCATACTTCCTCCAGTAACTTCACACGCATCCATGCACACCTGCAAATTCTCAAACCACCGCTTTGTTTTCTATTTGTGTCTGTACCATTGATAATGCAGAAAAGCGGGACACCTATTTGTTCTTTACTTAATTAAGAAACCTGAAGGGTCCTTTTCAAGCGCTTCCGTGCGGCAAGCCGCCTCAAAGCACAACTACTGTTCAGTTCACACATCCATGGCCCTAAAAACCAACCAGGCACTGTTTCCCGCTGACCGCAGCATCGAATGGGGGTTCATGTTGGTTCTAGCTCACAATGGGACAAGTGCTGACCTCTGGTCTTGGCACTGACCCCTTCTCTTCCAGGGGTTAGGTGCTGAGACAGATGTGGGTAAACTTCCCTATGTGAACAAGAGAATGGGGCCCACTTGTTAAAGAACTCTGTTTTCTCCCTCATCGTGGCGTAAGTAAACCTCAAAGTGGAAGGTGGGTCTAATTGGGAAAGGTCTGGAAATGGGGTTCAAATAGCAGAGGGCCAGCTGAAGAGTACAATGGATATAAATAAGGGAAGTGTGAGACTCAAGGTTTTACTGCTTCTAATTGGAAGTATGAATGTATAATGAGCATCAAAAGAGACATTTAGTTGTTGGTGCAACTAATTACATACCTTCCTATTCAGCAGAAAAAATAACTTACATTTTTCATATATTACAAATATATGTAGATTACAAAATGCAAATATAGGACAAAGAAAAAAAATTATTCAAACGATATCTTCTAGAGCTGAGGCTAAACAATCAGTCGAAGTTAATTGCGTTTTCTGCTTTTCTGATGCAACACCAGTAGATGGCGCTCAAAGTCTGAAAGAAATCTGGTTACTGGTTGAGTCACTGGCTGCCAACTGAATGAGCCCATCCAGACTGCATCAATAACAATAATAATAATAAAGTAGTAGTTTTCTCCACAAGAATTAACAATAGAAAGTAAATGAAAACGTAAAACAAAATTGTGCTGTAATAACTTTGATTTTAGTGTGATCAGTGTGGTAACTGCTGAATAAAACAAACAGGCTTTCCAAGAATATGTTGGATATTTTTACTCTGTCTTTAGTGTTCACTCATTCAAATAATCATTAAGGTGGGAAGTAAAACAATAATTTTATAGATACTGGGGATAAATAGTTCTTGCTTTACACATCCCCTCCACTAGTAGACTAGCACAATATATAGTTACTCTATCCAGAATACTATTGTTTTTGATCACAGAGCAGTATTATACTCAAAACATGTACCTCAATTTTTATTGAATATATTTATATATATATTTTATTGAATATTTATTTTTTTATTTTAGAATTGGTCTATCAGAGAATTTCTCATTTTTGGTTACCGGGGTTATCTCCAGCAATTTTCTACATGCTAGTGTAATACCAAACTAGGAGTCGTCTGGCTCCTGCACGATGAGTACTAGTGAAACTAATAATTAAAAGATACCAGCAGAGACACAATGGCTGAGAAAGGTAATAACAGGCCATTTAAATCACTTCCAATGGGACAGCCTGGTTGGATTCAGGGGAAACCTTTTCTTCAGTCTTTCAGACGTTGCCCAAAAATGTGAAGGGTGTCAGCCCAGAGCTGTATCGCTCCCAGTGTGTCAGTGGGAGTACAAGAGCCTAAGTGTCCTGAGTGTGAACCTCTCATTTTTTTCCGTGGCAAAAAGTCATAAATGTCTTGTTCCTATTGTGTGGGAACTCATCTTGGGCATTGTCCCTGTGGGTCTGCCCACCAGTAGCCAATAAGTGGAACATGGTCTCCTATCGAGTAGCAGTCTAGCATTCCTGGCATTTCCAGTCGGCTGTCTGGCATAAGGTTGGAAGAGACTGTCAAGCAGAGAAACCTTGTTTTGGTCTCTTTTCCTGATGAGGAGGCGATAGTTGTCTCCAGGCTGGAATGTCATTGTTTTCCACACTCTTTAATGGGAAACCAACCATTTGTTTTCATCTGATACAGATAAAGGGAAATCTTTCTGCAAGAGCTAAAAAATGTCATTCAGGTGTTAAATCTTTCTCTTAGTCAATGTTTTTCAAAATGTATGAGTTTATTACTCAAATTTCTAATCTGAGATACTTATGAATGTTAACCGACAAGATTTAACGTGGTCAAATAACATCTGAGGTCCGTTTATCTAATATCATGTCTAATATCTTCCATCGCTGGGGTTCCTTCCTGCCTCCACTGTTTCAGCTCCAAATTAAATGAGCAGAGAGGAGAGCTGGTGCAGCATCCCAGGCTGTGTTGGGGTTAACCATGGCAGTGGATGAATGAAGTGAGTCCCTGGAGGGCCGGAAATGGGGCTGATGCTCGGTCCTGCAGTTCAGAGAAGGCATCTGCCTAATCAACACTCCAGTGGGAGTCCTAGTTTCATTATGAACTCAACAGTAAATCTAGAGAAAGGTAACCAAGGGCTATTTTTCTTATGTCAGCAATTTCATTTTCTTTCTTCTTTAAAAACATAGCACTAATATTATCATTGCTAATTTGCTTATAACAAGAAGAAGTTGAATAATAATGAATACTTTGAATATTGATTCTCTTGGGGGAATTGTTCTCAAGACAGCTGCTAGATCTGCGTTAGCGCTACTACAGGGCTTTGGCATCTTGTCCATGGACACCAAGACATGTAGCTGGGCACTGAGAAATGAACTGCTGACCGTTGGGTTGGAAGACAACTGATCTACCCACTGAGCTATCATGCCGCCCCAACATCAAATAAAAAAATAACAACAAGTTGGAGTTCATCGTGTTTAACAGTTTTATTTAGGTCATACTATTAATGTAGCTATGATTGTTCGCCCTATAATCAATGTCCACCATTGCACACTTGAGCTTTTAGCTAAATGCTAATACTAACATGCACATAGCTACAGTGTGTAAGTGTTAAAAGTTAAATGTTACATCGTCCATTTTCATAAAGTTTAATTATTACCAGAGTTATGACAATTTATCCTTTAAGGAAAATGCACATGAATCTTCAGTTTAGTTAAACTTATTTGGAAGAAATAATTTAGGTTAAGAGTAAAGTGATTACTTAAATTGCCTGCCCAGTGAAAACACCTCCTACACTGCACGTCAGCACGCTTTACATGCACATTGCTCTGAGCTACAAAGGATTACTGACATTTCAGGTGTGGCTGCTTTCATTGTGTTCCTCCATGTAAAGTGGTTCAGAACCCCTCGTAGTGATGTTCCTTAAGTTTCCACCATAACTTTGGTGAGTACGATCTTATTATCATCACTAAAATAAGTTTAATTTACTTATTTACTGCAACTTCACCAAAAAGAAGAACAGGAGTTTTTGTCTATGCCATATTTTTGGTACCAACACCAAAAGTCACATGATGTTTCTTTGATTCCCTCATTGTTTCTAGTTACCACAGTTTAAACAGAATTCCTGTCTATCATCAACTAATTTGGTTGCAGATGAGGCGAAAGTTGATTAGGGACATTAACTCTTACTTGCAGTCATAAAATAAAGTGTTCAATGAAAAACCAGCATGCAGTGCGTGGGTACACCCTGAGGCCCAGGGTTTTACTACTCTAGATTTAGTCTCGTTACTGAGAGATTATTAGATTTAATCTAATAAGGAGGAGCGTGAAGTTCCGATCACCCTGAAGGCTTCGGAGAGTCTTTTGAAACAGTAGGGGAATTCATCCGATTCGGCCATATGCTGCTTGACTCATGCCTCCTATATGAGGGGGGAGAGGTGTATCTAATTCTGAAGTGAAGACCATTCAAACATCACCTGAGGCACTTTGTTGGCAGGTAGTGCTCAGCCAGTGCTCAGAGCAGTTCCATGTCCTGTGAATGGGCTGGGACGTTGTTGATGGAGCACCGAGAGTGGAGGAGGGCGAGCTTTGCCTCAGGGCAGGTGGTGGCTGGATGTCAGTGGAGCACAGAGGTGCTGAGAGTAACTATCATGGGAGCCCTTTGAACTGCAGGCTGCAGGTGGAATGTGCTTAGTCAGCAGGTCACTTTTTTTTATCCTTCTTAAGGGGTGAGCCTGGAGAGTCAAGCTAATGCTAATTGTCCTTGATGTGGTGGTCCGTGACTGAGATTTACCAGTCATCATGACCAATCCATTGTCCACATTCAAGCACCAGCAACCCTGAGTCTTTGATCTGACAAAAAAAATACTCACAATAACTAAGGAGCCATTTAGAAGCCTTCAGATAATTTACTGCAGAAAAGAGAATACCTACATAAAAAGCTAATAAAAAATACAGATTCAGTCTTTGCAACCTTGATGACATGAATCAGCATGTTCTATACTGGGTTTACTGTATAAGGGCCAGTGATGACCCTGTGGGGTTTCTTTCACCTAGCGCATACTCATGATCTAGTATCGGGTGAAGAGGGCCACTGCTGCTGTTCCTACTAGCTAAATAAAACCACAGTGTCCTTCCTACATTCAGCAGAAATTTCAGTTGGTAAAGAAAAATACAAGTTTTTTTTCTTTTCAAAAAGGAGTTATTTCTTTCTCTAATGGGAATTAAAAACTATTCTGATGACTTTCACTAAAACGGTTTTATAATGTGGGGATGTGGATCCTCAAACATATACATGGTAGACAATCAGTAACATACGGGGGAGAATTAGGGGCTCTGTATAGGGGGCTCCTTAAGAATTTAAAAAATGTTTATTTACTATGTGAAACTATTTCAAAAACTCAGTGTACATATGTTTGTGACTGCACAGCCGAATTCCTTTGAAAAAGCGGTTGTTTAGATACAGCAATGTGGATTGCTGGACGCAGTCTATGTGACTGGAGCCACATGACTCAGGAGACTCACTATTTCTTTAGTGGAATCCCATTGTGTCTCCCTAGACCCAGGGCATCTAACCACAGGGGCTCAAGACCATCGCTATATTACACACAGACACCAGCACACATTGGCATCACACCAACAACTAACACAAATATATACCTATTCACAACAAACAGCTCTCCCAAAACAGGGGTGGCATTTGGTAATAAGCAGGCACGGTCAGTGGCTGATGAGACACTGAGTTTGCTTAAGGTGGTCTGACTTCTAAGAAAGTGCACACAAAAGGTTTGTTTTACAAACTTACTGCAGTGATACCATCACCAACACAAAACAGTTATAAATTTCAAATGTGACTTTTATGAGAGGAGTGAAAGGCTTCCTGAGAGAGCGGCGTTTGTCTGCTGAGGGAATAATTAAAGAGATTAAGCTTGACCAATTCAGAGTTGTTGGAGCATATACTGTCTATCTGATGGCGCACCGCACCGGACACTATGCTAAAGCAGATTTGTCCCCTTCTCTGTGTCACAATGCTACTCACAGCCAGCAGATCAAGGCCTTGGCCCTTGTGGACGCCTGTTCGCCCCCAGCCAGTCTCCAGGTGGGCGCTCCTAATGAGCCCCCAGCCATAGCTCCAGCATGGGCCTCTTCTTCCCAGAGTTGATGGGGGCCACAGAGGGGGCATGGGGAATCTACTAGTTGGGTCAGCATCAGGCAGGGGGCAGGGGATGGAACAGGGAAGCAAAAGCTGAAAATCCAACTTTTTAGACTTTATTAATGGTGAGTTTGTACTGTATATGAGTGTGGGAAGACTGGGTGTGAGGGCTGTGTAAGGAAAAAGGTTGTGCCACATGGTGCATTATGAAGCAGAAGTCCATTTTGTGCTCTTTGATCTGTGCTTATTGTAATTGACTACACAGTAGTCCACTTGTTTCTGTGCTTGTTGAATGGGCCAGGCGGTAGGTTCCCTTTGCCTTTACAGTGTGAGATATTCCAGAGTAAACAGCCCCTCCTTCAGCCACGATGTGATACATGTGAAAGAGAGTGACTAATGGGAGTGTTTGTCTGATGCTGCCATCTCTGCTTTTGTTTCCCGGTCTTTTGATGTGATTAATTCATAGTGTTTTCAAAGACAAATTGTCTCCTCTGCAATGTTTGGCCCAAACCAAAAGTTAAAGGGAGTGTACGCACTGTGAAGTGTCTGTATCTCCACATCAGAGGGAAAGGGAAGGGCGGTGGTGTTTGGGGTTTAGAGAGGACTTTGATGATAGGATGAGGTTTGAGGTGACCACAAACACAGAAACATCGTAAGCTCTTGACCAGTGGTTCAACCATTGTGTAGCCTGGTCATTTCTGTTAAGCAATGAACATTAGAAATGGTTATCCTAACCATTTCACCCTGATTATTAAAATAATCTCAGCATCTTGTCTTGCAAGTGCTTGTACCTCCTATGCTAGAATGTGCTGAGCTCAGCATCCTTCAAGAAGGATCAATCTCTGCATCATGCAAAGTTAGTATAACTTGATCTCAAAGTTTTCTCTGGAGATAAGAGGAAGAATGATCAACTTTATTGTCATTGACACATTTCTACACGTTACAACAAAATTTCTCCTCTGCATTTGACCCATTCCTTCTTGCGGGGAGCAGTGAGCAGCCACAGGCGGCGCTCGGGGAGCTAGTGCTGGGTGTCTCGCTCAGGGACACACCTGGTATGGGGAATGGGCTGGGTGCCGCAGCTGGGAATCGATCCTGCTATTCCTGCATCCCAGCTCTCTGCCTCAACCACTGAACTACCAGTGTTCTTTATTATAGTAAAGTTTTTTTTTTTAAATGTAGGCTCAAAATCTTTTTAGAAAATGAACATTCTAGCGGTATTGTAAAAGAGTTTGGCAACTGGAGCAAAGACGCCAAAGTTGGGATAATAAATAAATAAATAAATAAATAAATAAATCTTTGTTTTGTTCCAATTCTGCACAGTCCTTGGGTGTTCAATGATTTGACAAGAGTTAGAGCTTTAGTGTTTTGCATTGCAATCCAGTATCAGAGTTGAAAATTTAAATCAACGCTGATGAAACGATGATGATTTGATTAGTAGTATCCCTCAATGTGGCTAGATGTCTGCAGCCCATCTTTCTCTGCCTGTCACCTAATCCATGAGAATGAAAGCTTATGAATGGACAGAGATTTTGGCTTTTTGGTTCCCTTTATTGGTGTAAAAAGAGTTGGTTTAACTGGGGCACTATTTTTTGCATGCGTTGGATCTCCTGTGGTGCTGGTCAGTCAGAGTGGAATACTCCTGTTTCATGGGTTCACACCACTGCCATAAAGGAGCCTTTTGTCACCCAAGAGCAGGGTCATCTCTCTCTTCCACTGCCAATAAATGTTCACATTCTCCACCTTTCTTATGATTTTGTTTAGCTCACGGGCCCCAAACAAAAGTGCAAAGACTTGAATTATTCAGGGAAAATGAATAAAGGATTAATTTGCATTGATTTTGCTCACCAACAAAAGGAGTCATCTCTGGTCCTAAAGGACGACTGAGCAAAAGCAGTTCTTGCACCAACAAAATTGAACAAAAAGATCAATGGCACCTTTTTTATGGCTATCATGGAGGAAAATCTTAAAATTGGTGCTTTGTTATATTAGTTTGAGAGATTTTCCACTTGGTCTGTAGACATAGATTCTTCTGTGGAATATACGCTTAAGTCAAACATTGAGAAAAACATGAGTCTAAAGTTGAATAATGTTGTTTGTGACGGTCTGAAGAGATCCTTTATAAATCAAAATTGATTAAAGAGTTGTATGATAATGCAGCAACAAATGTGCCTTTCAACTATTCTGTGTTTGCCTGTTTGACTTGATTTGAATTAAGCAGCATTCACTAAAGTCTCTAAAAACTCCTGTTCTCCTTTTAGATGTGTCTGGTTTGCCTCAAATGGATTATACACAAGCTCAATTTAAACCAAAAGGGGGAAAAATGCTGATTTTCTGCCTTATTTTTCTGTGTTTTTTGGTTGACATTCGGCATGAAGGAAAAAACTAAGTTAAAATAAAACACACAACCTTCAATTAAAATGTGATTTGGCAGTTATTTGTTAAAGCAAAGACAACAGACTGAAGTTACGCTTTATAATAAAGAAGAAAAAGATCAGCACAAAGGTAAAACATTATCAGCTAATGGTGTTCCTAGCTCATCAAACTGAATTTGAATAAACAAAACCAGCACAGGCTACCTGTCGAAGCCTCAGATGTGTTGGAATTGCTTTTAGTAAAAGAATTACTCCATAGATTCTTCTGAAGGGACCCTTTAGACTGCATATATAAGTTCTTCTCTTCATGAAATCATGAAATTACTCTGTATTACTCAACCCGAGTTCACACACTTGGTGCTTGACTGAAGCTAGAGTTAAATTGTCATAAAAAAAACAAACTTGCATAGCTTTTATGTCATTAGTTATTTAGCTTTGCTAGTACTACCCCCTACAATAAACTGTAAAACCACTTGTATATTATGTCATATGTAAGGTTAACAGGAAAATATGTGTTGCACAAGTTTTTTAGGTTTTCGGTGCCTTTCACGTTTGATCCTTTGTCTTCACAGTGCCCACCCTCTGTTTTAAATCCAACAACTTGTATGCAGAGGGATGAGGGGGTTTCCAGTCCCATGGAGAGGAACCTTGTTCAAAAGTGGCCATGAGGGCCATATCTGTCATAGCACATTCCACTTTGGAGCTATGATATGAATGAAGTGCTGTGGTGTCCCCGAGCTGCAAAGCGTGGAGCTCAAAAGGCTTCTGAAATGCTGTAATGTAATTATGTGGACAGTCTCTCAGATCCATTAGCTTGAAATTGTTCTACCCCCCACCCCTCCCACCCAGTCAGTGGGCTGCCATGTCTTTTCTCAGGGGACTCTGAAGTCATCTCAAAAGACCTCCTCTGTACTCATTGTGCTCATTGTCTTTGTAAGGCTGTTATTAGTGGGAGAATCAAGTTACAGCACACCACTGATGAGAACTCCAGACATTTTACAGTTACAGGAGGGGGCTATATTCTCAACCAAGCATCTGTGCTTATTAATCAATACAAATTTAAAGAAAGATAATTGATTCAAATGACCTCTCTGCCCCTTCTTTAATGGTTCCCTCCAATTACAGAGTCTGTTGAAATGTGAATTATTATTTCTGGTTCTTTTTAAAGAAGAAAAACACTGCTATTAATTGCCTAATTATACATTTTGGTAATCACACTGGTGTGGATTGTCTTGCCTACACAACTTTTTGCATCAGGACAGCATGCAAAACAACAACAACAAAAAACTTTTCTTGACATTGATTTGTTTTTTATTCTCTATTCAAAAAATTGGTATAGTATAGTTTTTTTGTTGCTTTTTTGTTACTTAAACTTGCAAAAAATCACATATTGTCCTAAATGGATAATTGGTATTTTTAGCACACTGTGTCTAACATGTAAATCTTGTAAACTCTAAACTATAAAATTGCATTAAATTTCCTTAAAAACTCTTTAACAAGTTGGCCATGACAACACTTCTCTCGTCAAAGTGTCCACATAAAAGTGGAGATTGCATTAGACTTGTAGTTTACAAAACATCCCTCAAACATTTATTTAGGAATCAAATTAGAGGTTCCAGCAATTTCCAAAATTTGATTTAGTGCTTTGTGTTTACCTAATCTTTGGCATTCACACAGACACCAGTGGAAATGTACAAATGCGTCACTGCACAACTTTAAAGGCCTTTCCCATGTATTGCAGTCTAGTGACCCATTCTAAATAACCTATATCATTGAGGAACTGTGGTTTATAAAGAAGTCCATTGGGACCTCTGCTGAAAAGGTTTTTTTGGGTGGAAGCCTGGATGAAAAGTGCAAAGAGGAGGATAAAGAAAAAGTATAGAAGATGTCAGGACGCCTTTGGAAGGAAAACAAACTGCAGAGACCAATGTGAGTTGACTTAATCTGATTAGACTAACCTCATCAACAGCCCACTTAAAAGGGAGAAGAAAGCCCTGAATTGGGGCGAGAAGCAAGAGAAAAGGGTCTCTCTCTGTTCAGAAAGCCAAAGAGACTCTGTGAATACACCACATTGTACTGGACATGCTGGTCTGCAGATGGCAAAATGACAACACGCCGCTTGAAAAGTGAGGCAAATATAATTGATCTCAGGGTTTTTTTGCAGGTATGAAAACAGTCAAGGAGTAATGAGATTAAGGGAAGAATAAAGTGCATGAAAGTCCAAGTCCATGAAAAATACCATTTTCCCTCACGTTTGTGGTGCAAACATACAGCTTTGAAGCCTTTGACTGAAATCACCCACCCCTGTAATGCCATGAGAAATATTTCTAAATTCATATTAATTTATTCAAATTCTAACCTCTTATAAAGCCCCCTGCAGTCCTGGTAATACATCAAACACAGAACAGGAAAATAGTGGATTTAATACCAGCACAATTGATGTGTGTAAAAAAAAAAAACATCTGGCCACTCCCAAATTTAAGAAATCCCTAGCAACAATGCACATGAAATGCTTTGTCCCGGCATGGGGAAATTCCTTCAGATCCTTTGCCAATGTCTGTGAGGAAAGCGCACATATTTTAAACAAATATGTGCTAACCTTAATTCTTCATTATTTAGCTTAATTAGGTTCAATAATGAGCCATCAGTGCTGTGTTTTTCTTATTCTTCCCTCTACTTGCAGGGCCGGGGTGGGGGGTGGGTGGTGGGGGGGTAGGGTAGCCACAGGTGTCCTTTCACTCAGGAGCTTAGATGTTGGATTCTGGCTCTACTTGTTTCAGATGCCTCACAGCACTAACTAGTACTAACAGGACCTCTGAAGTCCTGCTGTCATCTCTGCTTTGGAAACAGAACCAATGATTGTGTCCTGATCGCCATCGTGTATTTGGACTCTCATTGTGTCACTAGTGTTGGAGGAAGCGTTCAAATACTGAATACTGGAATAAAAGCTGGAATAACACAACGTAAACAACACACAACTCCTCCAAGTCATGTGTTGGAAATGTCACTGCTCCAGTCAGTGTTACCTCCTCTGTGATGAGCTTGGAGTTTGAACATTGTGAGCCTTCATGTTTTGATTTGATTTAAAAAATAGTCTGATTCTTGCAAGGTTGAACAAACTAAAATTAAAGCAGAATAATAATTAGTCTTAACTGACATAATGCAAAGTATCCAAGTAATAATTTAAAACCTTTACAAACACGTTTCTTAGATTTATTACCTCAGTCTGACTGCAGCCTTGTCTAAAATAAATTATATTACTGGAACATGATTGTATTCATAGGAAGCATTTTAATGTTAGAGAAGTCGAAACGAAGTACAGGTGGAGACTTATGAGAGTTTGCACAGTTTTTAAGTGAACATCCTACTACATATTACCACTTCACATCACAAACAACAGAAAAAGCAAAGCAAACTTCCTGCACACACCACATTAGCAGCATTTTAATCTGTCTTAAAGTAATGTAAGGTTTTAGTTGCCACATTACAGGTTTTCATTTATAAAACAGCCAGAGCATCTGAAACAAAGTGAAAAACACCCAGACAGACATTGCGACTGTGAAGAGTTGGGGATTCATTGTGGTAAATACATGTACTAGCACTTGATTGGGGTTTGTGTATAAAGGGATTGCCTGCCCGACAGCAGCTAATACAGATATAATTGACTCTCCTTCTGCATTCTGCACATGGATTTGGAGAAGAGCGCAGGCTCATTGTACAACAACAAATTAAGTAGGCAGCAGTCAAAGGGAGCTGCTGAGCATTCACCAGGATGGACAACAGAGTACTGAACTCTGCTAAATCTGCAAACACAGCTTGTCCCTCCTTTTGGGCCCTTTCATCTCCTCCGACATCTCCTCTCAACTGGCTAAGTCAGAAAGCAAGGTCTTCTGGCTCTTTTCTGCTCAATGTTGATCGCGTCTTAAAAGCAGCAGCGATTTCTGTTCTTTACATTCTTCAGGTCGGAATCAGCTTTAATGATGCTTGAAAGGTGGAGTCATTCAAAAACCTTCCTTCAGATTGAAGGGGAATTCTTTTTCTCTTTGTTGTCTGAGCCCAGATCTTTGAAATGCAGGAATGGTAAGGGGGGAATTATTATTAGGAAAGTCGTCAGACTTGTTCCTGACTTCACATCAGGTTCAACAGGTGCTGCTGCTGCTGCACCTACGCGGAATTATTGAATCAAACTCACATTAACCCTGCTGCTGCACAGAGCAGTTGTGTAATCTGTGTGGAGCTCTGTGGAATTAGATCTGCATCATTTGGGTCAATCTGAAAGCAAATAGAAGCGATGTGAGCCCAAGCACACACACAGCTGGCCCTTGAGACTCAGAATCCTGGGTAAACAAGTGTCCGGCATGCCTCAGCACAGCTCACCCATGGAGAGACATGAGCCTGTGAACAATGACTGCCAGTTTACTACGGACTGGACTGAATCAGGGCTTTGCACAATTTTATTACATTTGGCCTGTTTCAATAGACTGCTGGCCAAAAAAGAATAGCAGATTTTGTCATAAGATTACGAAGACATCTCTGCCACCTTAGACTTTGCACTGCTGCTATTGTTGCAGCACACCCACTGATTTAACATGGAAATCAAGAGTTCAAAGTTTCATGTGTGTTCTAGTTAGATTCAAGAAATGTGACCTGCAAACTCGGTAACTGTGGTTTTGAATTGGCCCTTTTGTTCTTCAGTGCAGTTTATTTATCGTCAGATGCATAGTTGAATGCAGATATTGCAATTCAAATGACACTGAAAGACATTAAATAAGAAGTGTTTACAACTTTGTTTGGTAACAACTACTTAGAATAAAATTAGAACAAATAGAATATGTTCATAAGATTTGACAAGTTATAAATCAATACATCAATGCATTAAATTTATAATTGAAACATATAATATATAAGATAATCAAAATAATATTTTTACTTACTAGATAAATGTATCAATAGTTATAATCTATTAATCCACTAATCCGAAAGAGTCGATCTCTGTAAAGAGTATTTACATTATTTTAGTTTTATTTATAGTTAAAATAGTTTAAGCTAAAACTTTTTGAATACAGAACTTTTACCCATTCGTAACCCACAGGTTATTTCTACACTCTCACACGGTGGTCCTGCTACATTTACTCCAGTAAAGGATGTGAGTATTCTTCACACAACTGACTCTGGCTTCTTCCTCACTTGTATTTCGTAAAGAAGACCTAGTTTCCTGAGTGAAAGTGGACACATATCTGCCACCTTGTGGTGATTTTAATTTTAAATATCTTCATCTTCCCTTGAAGAATTCATCTACGTTTATTACTTGTTTATAGAGGAAAACCTTCAGAAGTAAAATCACAGAATATTCTGTGGAATTATTAAATGCAATAAATAAAGAAATTAATTGCAGGGTATAATAGAGGAAAATCATTACATTGCATTTAAATAAGGCACAAATAAGAACTAATGATGGGATTACATCTACATGACTACATGTACATGTTTTTTTTTGGATAGTGAGTATATACACTGATTTATTTCTGAGATCAATCATGTTAACTGGGTTCACTTTTGCTAATATGTCACTAGATGGTGCTCTTTTCCTTCCAACGCCATCACGCCCTGTTTCTAAGAACACACGTCTGATAAAAAGGAGGGGTCAACAACCCCGTGTTGGGAGAAATTTGTTTTTTAAAGTTTACGAGTACATCTAATGCCTCTCACTCTTAAACATCATCCCAGACTATAAAACGTAATTAAATTAGATGTCGACATGTAACCTGCATTTATTTCCGCTGATGCATCTGTCATTTGTTCCACCGGGAGCAGAGATTTCATGTAATTAGGCTGCATCATTACTCATTGCTGCCTTGTTGTTACAGGGAAATAATTAATTTCATATGCAGTTTAAATACCAAAATGCGACGTGTATTTACTCTTTTGTATTCTAGTTTATTAATAGTAATGTTCATGGATTCTGGCACGTGCTCCGCATGGACTGGAGAAGACTGTGCGCGAGTGACACGCGGACAGATGTGCCCCCGCTTTTCCTCCTCCCCCTCCCCCTCCTCATCCGCTCTGAGCTGCTCCCGCTCCGGGATGATTGACACAGAGGTTTTCACGCAGCCAATCAGAAAGTGCCCTGCGCCATTTGCATAAAGAGGCCGCGCGCCATTGGCTTGGTGCGTGCTGCTGCAAACCGCCTCGCGTGCCATTACAGATGTCTTCTCCTTGGTGGAGCAAGAGGACTCTTAAAAATAGTTCGACTGCGTGTTTGTTTTCATTTTTGGCCGAGACAATGTTTATTATTCAAATAAATATACTGTGTTGGTATTTCCAACTGTGAGAAAGGGCCACACAAGAAGAAATAAATAAGTGTCCTAAGACTTTAGGTTTATTCTGGGTATTGGCCCTTCACGCACCACATGATATCAACAAAATATTCACCAGGCTTAGTCTCGGGGATGAGCAGCATTTTCAGCCAGGAAACAATCGTGTACTCATTTAGATCACGATGAACACAAACAAGTCGCTGTCAGATGTAGGTTATTCCAAACACCAAGCAGTGCTACTTTTTTTCCAGAATCACGGAGCAAAGCTGGAAACCAACATCCATCATGCCCCCCTCACCGCACCAACACTGCCCACTGCCCTAAGAGGGTGTCTCTTATCACTTCACAGGCCGGGCCGGCCGCCGCTGCTCGCTCCGCTTTGTTGTTTGTCCCTACAGGGCTGATTGAGCAGCGCGTGACTGACGGCCCGCGGGGGTGTTGTCCAATCAGCGATCTGCCCCGCGCCCAATGGGTGAGTCCTCTCTGCTATTGGCTGAGGCGAGTGTGGGAAAGAATGCAGAGAGGGTTTCACACGAACTGGGAGCACGCGAGCCGTCTATAAGTACCGCGCCGGCGTGTGTCGGCAGCAGAAGCAGAGACTCGTCTCGCACGTTCCTGCAGTCGGATGACAGCCAAGTGTTAACAAGCGACGTAACGCGAACTGATCGGTGGGACCCGACAGTCAGGCATCTTCTGTTTCTTCTGCAGTGGCGCAGAGTGATTGCCAGCGCTCTTATTTCTGCGGCGCTTGCAAAAAAGGGATTTATTTCTTCTACACTTTACCTGGCTTAAACGATAATGCCAGCTGACACTATGGAAAAGCAGACGGCATCCCCTATTGCCGGTGCCCCTGCAAACGGAACACACACACCGGACAAACCGAAAAACGCCAGCGAGCATAGAAAGGTAAGGATTTGAATTTGGACACGTAAACAGTTTAGTTTGATAACATAGTATGACATTTCATGAAGTTTGCAAGTTGTCATCTGTGACCGAGGAACAAAACGTTTACGCACAGTTGTTTATTTTTTGCAGTCGTCCAAACCGATCATGGAAAAACGCCGCAGAGCAAGAATTAACGAAAGTCTCGGGCAACTCAAGACACTCATCCTGGACGCACTTAAAAAAGATGTAAGTTGAGATGTAAATCCTGACATCATCAAGTTGTTTTGTCATCATAACTATTTGTGCGCTTTGGGTGCACGTTGAACATTGATCTAACTTGTCACGTTGTATCACGCAGAGCTCAAGACACTCCAAGTTGGAAAAAGCAGACATCCTGGAGATGACAGTGAAGCACTTAAGGAACCTGCAGCGCGTACAGATGAACGGTAAATACATTTAATCCTTTCAGTCAAAAAGATTGTGAAGTCACTAGCTCTCGAAAGAGCCACAGAGTCCCGAGCATGTCGCTGATATCCGTCTCCTGTCTTCCCCCCAGCAGCGCTCTCTGCAGATGCCAGTGTCCTGAGCAAATACAGAGCCGGATTCAACGAGTGCATGAACGAGGTCACTCGCTTCCTCTCCACCTCAGAGGGAGTCAACACGGAGGTGAGGTCGAGGCTCCTCAACCACCTGTCCAGTTGCATGAGCCAGATGATGTCCATGAACTACCCCCAGCAGGCCTCCTCTCAGCAGGCGCACTTAGCCCAGCCTCTCCATGTGCAACTTCCCTCCACTCTCCCCATCAGCGGCGCTGCCATGGGCTCCAAACTCAGTCCTGCCGAAGCCGTCTCCCCCAAGGTCTTTGGTGGCTTCCAGCTTGTGCCTGCAACCGATGGACAGTTTGCTTTTTTGATCCCCAACCCGGCCTTTGCCTCCACCACAGCCCCTGTCATCCCCCTGTATGCGAACGCAGGAGTGCCTGTCGCGGTTAACGCCAGTCCGGTGCACGGCAGCTCAGCACCGACTGCAGCATCTCCAGTCCACGGCATGACATCGTTCTCAGGGGGGTCCCAAGCGGTCAGCCCGGTGGGAGTCAGCACTGGTTCAGATAGCAACGAGCCTGTGTGGCGGCCTTGGTAGCTTCAAGAAGACTCGCGTGGAACCTGTCTGCATTATTTCCAAACGTAGACATAAGACATATTAACTGTCAGCACACAAAGCTGTTGTGGAGGTTTTGACTTTTCCGCTGTGGGACGCGAACCTTAACTCCATAACACCCCCGCACCCACAGCAGTGCTCGTCGTTTCGTTTTATGGAACAGAGGTTGCCTTAAGTGGCACTTGTTTTTTTAAATATATATGTTATTGTCTGATTCCAATATTTGGATGTCGGTGATAAATATGCTGTACATGCAGAAGATTTATAGTATTTTTTGTGATGAAGTACTTTTTATGAAAAGTTTTAGTTTTGTACAGAGCTGTTACTGATTGTTACACCAAAGCTGTGTTTTATATTCTTTGTTGTTTTGTGTTGACGAGAAAAAAACTGAAGTTGGGTGATGACCCATTGTTTCAAATAAATGCATTTTCAGAAATGATTTATTGTCTGCACCCTGTTTCTGTTATGTCTGTATGACTTCGTTATACTTATATCTCCTGCTGCACTCTTTTAGGCCGTGCGTAAAAGTTGCTTTTTTAATGCGTAAAAGTCATATGAACCTATGACAAGTTAAGGCTTATAGTTCAAATACAGTCAAACCCAAACTGCAACAGATCAACTATGCTTTTAATATGAACATCAATATCGGTTAATCTATTGAGTTTTTTTAAATGGCCACCTTGTCACCAGTTTGGCGGGAGCTCTTTGCATCTGGTTCAATTGAGAATGGTCCAGGGGACAATGGGGGTGTATTTTTCTATTGCTATAAAGGTAATTAAAAGTTTGAAAAGAGTCTCATCCTGTATGCAGCGGGAGCTTTAAGAAGTCTTAAACCCTATTCATGAGCCTGGGAAATGTGCTCAGGGGTTAATGTCACTAACAGATTGCCTCAGTGAAAGGAGAATATGGAAGGACCGCGCTTCCTTTTGTGTATCGATTGTCCAATACTACTCTCAGTGGGCCTACTCAATAAAGTGGAAAACGTACTTGGTCAGAGTTTGGTTTGAAGGCAGAGAGAGATGAGGGAAGTGAGGGCAGAGAATACACAAACTGCAGAGTCTGAAGCTGGATAAGGTCTCCAACACTCTAGATCTGAGCTGTTGCTTAACAATATGTGACTTACACCTGGGCATGTGCTTTCTCCCTCAAAGGTTGGCCTGGTTGGTGGCAGTCTTTCCCTTTCCCCTGCTTCTGTTTCTCCCTGTGTGTAAAAAAATATTCCTTTGCACCGGGCAGCGTGGCGCTAGCCGTGTGTCTGCCACTTGCACTTCGCAGGGCCCCTTTCCTTCAGCTTAGGTTTCAACCTGGTGACCGCCGGTCAACTCCCTCAACATCTAACACCTCGCCGGCGCGCTGTGGGTCCACATGGCAGCCACAGGCCAGAAGTGGTCGTCATGTACGCACATAAGTAAAAACTGTTGTATGTGGGAGTAAAGGAGCAGAATGAAATTACGATATGAAATCCGTACAGTAGTTGATCAAATAACACAAAAGGTTTTTTTTACCATAACTTATCTACACGAGGCGCTTTGCTCTGATACCTCATAAAACTGATCATAATCTTTCCTCAACAGTTAACTCGTCTTCTGAGTTCTCACTCTCACCCTGCCCACTGCCCTGCAGATGACACCGTCGGTAAATGGCATACCGAAAACCCCACTGCCAGTGACGCTCGGGCGGCTTCTTGCTGCAGGGATGCAAACTGAAACACCCGTTGGCAGCGCGTGTGGGTTCTGCGGTCGCTCGTACTGCCTTCGTGTCTGAGTTAATAGTTCAGAGATGCCTTTGTGTAGTTGAGGTCGTGAGAACCGAGCGAACTAGTGTGCCTGCGGCCGGGCACAGCGCCAGTCAGTAAATCCCCGCTGGCAGGACGGGTCGTGCAGCCGCTCTGCGGAGGTGAAGAGGCGAACACACACGCGTGAGGGACTTGTATCCAGCAGTATAGACTCCCCAGAGAAGTTGACTGAGTCCATGCTATTTTTATATTCGGCAGCACGTTTGCAGATGGGGCTGACGGTGCTGCGTGTGCGCTGTGGTCTGCTGGTGTTGGGAAATGTGCACGGATATAAAGATCGATCCAACGTTATGTTGGACAGATGTTAGAAAACGCATAAGTATAGATAATATAAGCTATTGGACACGTGATTGAAGCAGGACACATTGCAGGTACAGATGTGGGCTTGTTGCTGCGCTCAGGCAGCTGCGGGTTCAGAAGATTACAGTGTTCTGGAAATGTGTGTCATCAGCAGTATGTAAAACGAATCAGGCGGGAATCCCTCTTTGGTGGTGAAAAGGATTCCTATAGAGGGCTGGATGTCCCTCGGGGATCCACCATCACGTCCCCTGGGAGACGTAGCTATTGATGGGGGTAGGGGTCATCAGAGGAGCCACAAATTATCATTCTCATTAGCGACTGAATGGAGGATCGGGCGCACAGCGTTGCCGCCAAACGTGTAACATCACCTTTCCCTCCAAATTCTCAGTTGCTATTGTTCGATTAGTTTAGGAGTTCAGCAGGCACTTCGTTCTTTTTGTATGCAGTTTCTACTACAACCAGTTTCAACACTGCAGAAACTCAGTTGTACTGATAAGGAGTTTATATAAACTTCTCTAAATGAACAGTGAACAGATAAAAACCTTTAGGTATATGACGCTTCTTCCTTCCTGAAAGTCATTTTGCAAACTAAAGGCAGATAAAGAAGAGACGCCAGAATGAACCCATTATTTAGTTTTGTCTGTGATTCTTCCAGTTAAGTAGAAATAACCTCAGCTATAGTTTCTCAGCAGTGTGTTTCCTGGATGAGCTCTTTTTATTTCAACCAAAGACATAATCAAATTGTTTCCCGGGTTAGTTCCTCCTCGCTGTCAAAAGCTGAAAACCTACACTCATCTCAGTTTGCATATTACTTATCTCCGAGCATATACTGTACACAGACAATGTTATGGTTGTTCTCGAGCAACAGATCACTTTAATCACTTACACTGTTTGTTCTTGGAGCTTTGGGGGTTGCTTTCTGAGTGATTACAGGAAATAGGCCACACTATGGCCTGTGGTAGTGGCAGTGGGCGCTTTGAAAGATTCACAGCTCTGACTTTCCCGTGGATGCCAATCTATACATTATTTACTCCTCAGTTGGAAGACGCTGCAGCTGTGAGGACAGAAGGAAATGTTCTGCATGCTTTAGCCACTGGTTCTGGTAACTGAAAGGTGGGGGCTGGGGCAGGCATCAGGCAAGATGTTTGTATATGTGCCAGTCGCTGCGTGTACTGGACACTCCTGCTTGCACCTGTTTTCTTGAGAATGAGAGGAAGGTGGATAAGGATGAGGAGACAGACGGGGATGCAGTATTGAAGAGAGTGTTGAAACTCAGTTAAGTACAAAATTGTTTCCTCAAGTGTGTGATCCAACAGTGACATGTTCTCACTTTAAGAGGCGCTGGGGTAAACAGTATAACACTGGAGATTAGGCTGACATCTTGTGAACTCCTTTACACCTTATTGACATGTGTTTACATTTTATGTTCTGGCTCTACTGGCCTTTCTCTTCCCAACACTCACACATTCTGGCCCCCTCCAAGCCTCTATCCAGTCTCTGTATTTATAGCATGGGACCACTTATCCCCAGGACTGGGTGTGAGGTGTTGGGTGTGTGCACACAGAGAAGGTGAGGCAGAGCGGGCAGATGCAATGGGATGCATCAAGCCTGATCAAATATCTGAGTATCCGGGTGCCGTGTGGCCTCCGCTGATCCTTACTGCTTGTCTACAGGACATATTTCTAAAGCCAGGTTTGGCTTTTCAGCAGCTTCTCCAGTTTCAGGACACGAAGGCTGAGGCTTATGGCCTTAGCAACTGCTGCAGATTCCTCAAGAGAAAGTAAAGCATCCTGTTGACAGGGCTACAGGTCACCCTGCAGACTCATAGGTGGCCTTGAAGGAACCCTGCCTTTAAGTTGGACACATTTTATTTTATTTATTTATTAATTATCTATTAAGGGGACGACTTTGTTTTTGCCTCTGAGCTTTGGCAGCTGCTGTGCTATTTTAGCTCTAGTTTAGAGTTCAGCAACTCTAGTATCACAGATACTTAAGAATACTTAACTAATAATGTCCTAATTTTATCGATGTAATGATTTTGTCAACCTTGATGTAGGAGGTAATTCATTTCTCGTTTATCACAGTTCAGTTTAATTATAAATGAATAGTTATATTTGAAACTATTTTTATTGTGTTTTGAGTCAATTTTATAGGCAACATAAAAATATTTTGCTTATTCGCCAGATAATTTTCACAACATACTATTTACGATTGTCCTGGATAATATAATCATTCAATGCCAATTTAGAAGAGTAGTTAACTCAATATCCCCACCTAGTGTATGAAGGGCTGCATTCAGCGCGAGTGTGTGTGTGTGCACATGATTCACCCATTGTCTTACCACATGCCCAGACTTGTCCTCAGTTTAACACTTGAGAACTTCATGCCCAGGGATCTCTGACTCATATCTCTCTTTAAGAGGCCACCGTCTACGTCTGTTGTTTGTGTGTGATTGTATTTATCCTCTTCCTCTCTGTGTGTGTGTGTGTGTGTGTGTGTGTGTGTGTGTGATGGGCCAAAGGCGTGTATTTAAGTGTACACATTTGCATTGTGTGGTTTGGCACTACTGTGAGAAACAACCTTTGAGGTTACACTGATGCATCCTGCATGATCTTAGTATTTTTACTGTTACAATTGGCACAAGACTTAGTCAAGTCAAGTCAAGTCAGGTTTATTTTTAAAGCACATTTAAAAACAACACAAGTTGACCAAAGTGCTGCACATAGTCAAAATTAACAATTCACTAAAAGTACAAAGAACAAAAGTACACAGATAAGATATAAATAACAACAGAAACTCATGTTAGTTAAAAGCCAAGGAGAATAAATAAGT
>JAUMHF010000024.1:8973239-9010526 GCA_032359275.1 Microctenopoma steveboyesi
CAGCAGGCAAGAGACATCTTTAACAATTAAAGGCATAAGAAGTTGAACACATAGGAGAACAGGTAGGAACACAGGTAGCAGACGGCTCGCCACACACACAGGCGCAATCTTGAGGTACTTACTAAGGTACATGGACAGAGTTCATCCTTTTCAAACCTCTATATACATATATTTTGCATTTGACATTAACTATAGTCACAGCAGGCAAAGCACACATGTTAATGAATAATGTTTCATCATACAGAAAAAAAGAAAGAAAGATACTTGAAACTCCACTGAAAAGAAATAATAATAAATAAAGGTTTGATAGAGATTTTTATGATAATGTAAGCTGCTTGTAAACTACCCAGTAACTGTATGTCTTATACTACAAAGAGGCTGGCTATAACATTTAAAGAGCCACGTGCTGTGACTTTTATAAAATAACCTGTAGTTTTATTACAAATACAAATATTAATTTAACTGTTGCGTGCTCATTAGAAAGCAAGCGCTGGCGTATCATTTCTCTGACCACAAACATCAGTCATGTTCTCTTCTAATGTTATTTTTCAGGAGTTTAGCAATCTTTGGAGCTAATCTATTGTGTCAATTATTTCCATGCATTACATGTTTCACTTTTGCGAAGCAGCAAATCTATGACATCAGACTAAATCGTACCTTCTCAATTTTACCGAGCTTTTGCTCCAGTTATAATATCAAAGTGATTTCTAACTCATGTATTTTAGTTTATTATTCTTATGAGTCTCCTCATGCCACGAACATTCAGTTAGTACCCTGAAGATTTGACCATTACTATAATAGAAGCAGTGAAGCCAATGTATTATATTTAGAAAATTAATAACCATACAAATGTGTTTGACAGAAGGATGTTCTACTCTGGGAGGTGATGAAAATGTTCTATCCGGACCAGTTATCCCACTGTGCTGAGACCTGTGGTCCTCTCTGGCCCCTGGCTAAGAGAGGTGGTGACAGCAGCTTGTGCAAGAGCATTATCACTTTAGCACTGTAGAGGGGGGCGGGGAGCATTGTCCCCTAAAACAGGATGTCCTGGTGTCTGGTCCCATCTCGTATGGTTTATCCTTTGTGTGTGCACCATCCACCTCCCTCTATCAGCCTTTCACCTTCTCAAGAACACAGGTGCAAGGACACGAATACAAGCTTCACGCCTGATTCCTGCCCCAGCCAGAGCTCCAGTCCCATATTTTATTTATGAGAAGCTGTGACCATCACCTTTTCAAAATGTTAAACTCTACAATCCCCTACCTACATATATATGTTAATGGAAAATACCAACAGACACAGAAAATGTACTGCAGGTGATGAGCGGGTGCGTCGTGTGTGACCGTGCCTTTGCACTGCGGGTGGTAAGGAGTTGGAGTTATAAGATGAACTCTCGTCTTTTTTTCCCCTTTCCTTTCTTCTTCCCTCTCCTCCTCTTTTCATGCCCTGGGAAGGTAAACACTCATGCTCTTAGCTCTTGTTTTTCTAATGGCAACTGTTGAACAGTGTGTGCTCTACTCGTGGTTTTATTGCCTGGATTGTCATGCAGGAGGCAGGGGAGACGAGTGTCAATAAGTGCATGGGCTCATTCCAAACAAATGTGCTCAGAGAACAGGCAAAGAGGGTTGAGAATGCAGCTGGGTACACACACACACACACACACACACATACACACACGCATGCACACGCACTACACAAATGATTTCTTAATGCACAGCTCCCTAAAGATATTAGTTGAATGTCGTTCACACTGCACCCAAGAAGCTATACTTTTTATTTATGCTGATTTAATCATCATAAACCAGAATGAACTGAGAAATACAGTATATTTATAGGTGGTTAAAGCTACTTACACACTACCATGTCCAAAGAAACAAAAAGTTTGTTAGTTTATGTATTACAGCCAACCCAACAGAAAACGTAAAAACACTTCATCTCTCAACAGTTCAACCTCGCCTGCACGCAGCAGCCACACCACTGTCACGCTCTTATCTAAGCTGATATAACAGACAGCCTATAATGGCACTCAACAATGGACTGGCAGAAGGTAAACAGCGACTCTGCTTGTGTCTTTCTGTGTGCTGCTGGTGATCACTTCGCGATGGATCACCCGGCCGGCACAGCCACTCATCTCCTGCCATGTGCTACTTCTCAGAGCTGAAGAGACTGGGCCCCATGATGAATACATGGCCTCATGATAAGATTAGCACGGGCCAAACACACATGGGACACTGTCTCTCGTTATTCTCTGTCTTAGCCCATTCAAAAAGAGATCCCTCCCTCTGTGAATGTCTGGCCATGTGTCTCTTATTGACACTCTTGCTTCGTGTCTCCTGTTTCGTCATGTTTAAGCAGGATGCGGCTTTTGTTCTAGTTTTCATGCGACTGACCTGCTAAAGAAAGTAGAAGAGTCAGCTCAACAGTGCACAAAAACACACTATGCAGACAATACAGATTCTAATCATAATGGTTTCTGCTTCCACTCCAGTATAATAGAGGTAAATGTAAAGTGCTAGTTTAAGTTTTCTGCGTCTTGTGTCTGTTACGGTATGGTGATGTTCAGTCATCTCTCCAGATAGTAAGAAAATAGACAATCTCCACAGATGACTGCGTGTATGTCATCGCATCACTGTGAAGACCTGGAAGTCATCACATCCACTGGCCTATACAGGTGGGTGGATCAACGTCAGTACCGTCTTGCTTCTAGTAACTAGATGTACTATACAACAAAATCGCTGTTCCTTCGTTTCTCTGCAGCAGCTTCAGAGGTTTGTACCATTATTAAAACGTATATATTTAAGTGGAAAACATATCCACAAACCTAGGATTCACATCAAAATATATCCAGTGCTTATTTGATACAGCACCTACACAATACTGGTTTGAATACATCCAGTATCATAGGTAGAAAATAAGACAAAAGATGGGGTTGTTTCGAGTCCGGGTGTCAGTGATAATGTATAAATAACACCATCTCTGTGGGATTATAATGACCAGTAATCCAGATAATTTCAAAGTGTTCAACCAGTCACATTTATTAATAAGCTTTTTCATTATATTGCCAACCCCTGCTTCTTTCTGGACAGATAGTGCCAAGAACATCTCATTACATGGTCTGTTGGTAATCTTGCATAATAGGGACACAAGTTTAAATAAAGGTTGTAAATAGTTTTTAGGCACCAGAAGCAGAAACAGAGACACACAATACATCTTAAATAAATACAAATCAGTCTGCGTAGACTTGTCTAAAGCTCTGATGGATTTTTTAAAAAACAATGCTGAAGTTACTGAACCAAATTCTAAATCATTTTTGGTGCAATTAAAAACATGTGAGTTTAGCAACCTGCTTCTAAAGGGGTCTAACCAGTGTGAGGTCTGAGAATAGGCTGCGGCTGATGTGTGCGTCGGTGTTTATGTCTGTGTTTGTGTGAGAGATGCTCAGCCACCCCCTGCGGTGTTGCCCTGCGTTGACTGACAGCACCGGTCCAGCTGTACAATAGCTGATCTTTGCTCTGTGTCTGACTGTATAAACACAGAGTGGGTTGGCTTCCTCATGCAGAACTCCAGTATTGATCACTTTGGCAAGATCCCACAGCCACACTCATTGTCCTCTGCCCCTTACTCTCCTGCCAATCAATAACTCTTTGTGTTGATTTTTACCCATTGACAAATCACTCTGCCCCATTGCCTTTGTTTAACTGTCAGTCAAGCAGAAGGTATTGCTTATTTGATCCTCATTCAGTGCTCAGCTTCACATTCCTTGTGAGAAGTGCCTCTCTGAAACTGATGACTACAAATGTATAGTTATCTTCATATACGTGTGGGTGTTTTATGGTTTAAATGTTTGTAAAAACAACAAACAACAAACATAAAAAATAAGTTGTATAGTAGTGCATAGTCTGTCAGGAGACCTTGACTAATGTCTTTGTGTCATTAGTAGGAATAACTTAGCTAAGACGCGCACGAGCCATAAATAGCTTTGTGTACATACAGTATCTACAAATGAAATAAACTACATACATTAATTGAATCAAATATTGTCTTGTCGTGTTCCTCCATGTACTACATGAGGTGGAATTCCTCAACAAAGCTAACTGCTAATTAACAGCTCATGTTATTATCTGCACCTTTGGGTCTGACAATGCCGGTGCCCATCAAGATGTCAGCAAGTAAGACTCTTGCGAGTCATTAAACACCATTGTGTAAATGAAGGAGCTCTGTTCGCTGAGAGTGTGACCTGATCCCTGCAGTGCCCGCAAACTAGGGCGATGAAGAAAGAGAGAGAGAGTCAGTCAAGCGCTCCATGGTCACATTTAAAGGGTTATTCTGTATAAGATTGAGTGTTTTTGTATAAACCTGACCCATTATAAAATCAACTACAGTGGACTAACAATGAAATAATCTTGTCTCTACATCTTACATTACAAATTCACCTTCACGAATATGCTTTGCAAAGACTTTCTACCTGGTTTATGTCATTTGGTGAATGTGAATTTCTACACTCATGTACGACACAGAAGATAAAGAGGTATAGAGATGGTGGTAGTGGTGAATTTGCGTGTACAAAGTGCAGGACTTTGATACTGAAGCCTGAGTTTAGCTACTTAATTGCTGTGTTTAAGACTCAAAATCACTCTGGTCAAGGCATAAAATTAGTTTTGGTTAAATGCTGATAAAGTGAAGAGTAGAAATACTCTGTCAACTCAGTAGTTACATACCTTACACTCTGCCTCAGTTGCAACATTTCCTTGATCACATTAATGCTTTTGATGTGCTTATGACCAAAGCCATTGTCCCACAACAAGATGACTCATGAAATAACCACCTGCTGGATATCATGGCTTTCACTGTTGAGGACTGGATTCTGTTTATTTAAGTGCAGCTTGATAATGACAGTTCAGTTTTTGAACCACAAAAAACCTCCCGCATGCTCTTTAATGCTTTAACCATCCCTTGCCAGTTTGTGGATACATCTGTGCCATTGTGAGTCTGGGTCGGTTTCCCAGTATGTGTTTATCCCATGGTGCAGCCCATTCTTTCACATATGGCCAGCTGCCATGAGTCAGCAGCCATGGTCAAAGATTTCCATTCCTAGACACAACAGTCTATCCGGGAAGCACAACTCTCTGATGCATCGGTCTTCCTATATTGTCTGGGATGATTCCGAATCAGGAGAGGCTTATTGTTAGGATGTCTTTGTAGTGCAGGTCCATCCTTATGGAATGTGGGGATTTCCTCCCTCATGGGTATTTTTAGATCTCTGTGTGAATTCAAGGGAACTCTTCATAATGCTGTGCAGCGTGGGGTCTGTGCACTGATGCACATGTGTGGGAATCTGTCTGTATGCTCATATGATCTCAGGAAGGATGTTTATGTGTATGCATAATGGGAATTTTATCTTTGTTGTTACACAAACTAAGATTGTGAAGAGAAATTCTCAGAGTGGGGCCTTGTTGATTAAATGCTCACCCTGTGTTTCATTTCATTGTTTAGTTATCCACTGGTTCCGGTTTGACAGCTCCTGATTGGACTGCAGCTTGTTAGTTGAATTGAGGTCTGCTCTGGACACATCTTCACGCAAGTATTTCAAAGGTGGCTTCACTGGGTCACCAGGGGGTCTCTGACCGCAAAGGGTAATGTTCTCCTACAGGTCTCTGTCTTTGAAATCAGTAAATGGAAGCGTCCATGCAGAGGACAGCCAGGCTGATGGTTGGGGTGAAATCATGGAATACACAGGTCATAACCAAGTGACATCTCCTTCCGGGTCTCAATCACACCCTGTCACCTTGGCTGACATGAAGTGACACTTTGGTTTGAACTATCTTCTCCAGTGGACACATGGTGCAAATGCATTTTTAATAGACGAAGATAAAGACCAAGAGATTTATCACTAGATAAAAGCATAATATAACCTGCCAGTGACTGTAGTGTTGAAAAAAGATCAACAATGTTGGCTCCATCTTCTGGGGACATTTTCATCTGGATCTCCGTGGTGATTAACTGACTTTGCCATTCACATCCATGCACCTAGTACGACTAAATAAAAATATAATATATGATATAATGAACTTTTAGGAGTTACATTCAGATGTATGCCTTGTTAGCTAGATGTCACGTTGATGTGAACAATAACAGTCTCTTAACAACAGGAGAAATCACCTTGAGTGTTTCTGTGTGTGGTTGCCCCCTTACCGAGAACAACAGCCCTCCTACCTAATAGAGTTTGTAATGACATCATTGCATATCTCAGTGGTGAGCAATGAAACAGGCCAACTCTCAGTGAAATTAAAGAAGGCCTCGCGTCCGTTCTCTAAAGAATTTCCCCCCTTAACCGTTGGCCAGCCTGTGTTTATATGTCATAATGCCAATAATCTTTATCTTATAATTTCCCAGGGGCTTCATATTAGTAATCTGACAGGAAACCTGTACAAAATGCGGTAATATCTTTATAAACCACATACTTTAATGAATATAAAGTTTGTGCATTTTGTATCCTCTATGTTAAATCTGCAGCATGTAATAAACTCACATAAACGGACTTTAACATTGTACCACAAAAAACACAAACACTGTATAATGTATGAAAATAACATGCACTTTACCATTCATGCTGTAATAAATTAATTTTACTTTCCCCTAGGGGGAAAAATGAAGTCTTCTGATTCTGATTCTGAAATGGGTTTTTTTTGGAACAGTTTAAAACACATAAATAAATTACATAATAAAATAAAATACATTTACTTTTTCAGTTTTTCAACAGTTGTTTGCTTACTGCTTGCTGAAATAGAAACAGCTTTAGTTTATTAGGTTAGATGACTGCAGAAACTCAACACCTCCTCAAGTTAAAACTTTTCGCCTCCATCTCTTTTCTTTCTCCTTAAACAAAAAGAGAGGCCTTTAATGTCCGTATTAATGTAGAAGCAGGTGGTAAAGGAGCCTTTGTTAATCACTTAATGATGAATCCCCCCCACATTACATGGTGTCTTTCTCACCAGCCGTTTACTTCTTGTGCATGAGCTGTAGAAACTTTATAAAAAGTTTATCTTACCATGAAATGAGTAAGCACAGATAAATGACCAACGTGGGGTTTTGTCCATCAATGCGCTGAGCCTATTGGGGGTCCACCAACTGGGCAGGTTTGGACCATATGTCATCATTCCGACCCTTTGTGTGGGCGTGTCTCTGTGGCAACCGCATCAGCTGTGGCCATTGTGCGTTGGGATTCAATGGCCCATATATTCATTGCAGGGCGAGTGTGGGCCCCGCAACAGAAACAAATTGATACATACAAGCCCCAGCCCCATTTGGCTCGCATGACACATTTCAAATGGACAAAAAAGGACATTTTAGTCTGTTGAAAATCTTGAGAAAAGCTTGGTCGCCATAGTGACTGGCCAGTAAAAGCACCCATGGGCCATTAAACTCCAATCAGATGTAAATTTGGGCTGCCCCCAGGCCTACGGATGGAAAGCCTCCTTCACACAGCAGACACAAATTAAACAGTTTGTTTGCCAATTCACATGTCATCTTAATGGGTTTTAATCAGTTTGCCCTTTGTTTAAATGAAGAGAATTGCTAAACACCATTGATTTATAATATTGGACCACTCCAGCTGTCTGCACAGTCTATTCATAACTCAGATGGTTAACAGAGATAAAGAACACTTTAAAAACACGTGGTGTGTTAAGGTGGAGACAATAGGAATATACCTGTGTGATAACAGTGTCAATGACAATTTTAGCAATAAAATTGCCACACGTGATAGTGAAGGAAAACATTACTGTTGTTTGTCCTTCTTTATAGTTACAACACATTAAATCCTAATGTCTACTAAATCTTTATTACTGATCAGCTTTATATTGTACTGATGTAAGAATAGTGAAGCAGAACTTTTTATCAGTATGTTTCTGCCAGGGCCACAGATGATCTAACAGGTTTTAGAAAGGCTGTTGATCACATTGTTGATCATGTTTCCAATAGTCAATCATCTATATTCACAGCTGCGTCTTACTGAAAACTGTTGCTTGTCAAATACTGTGAACAAGCGATGGGTGGGAACTGCCAGTGTTACACAGGAAACAAGGTTTAGGGAAAATAAGGAGCCACTGGGTGAGACTGTCTCCAGGACAGGAAGCAATGTGCCCTTGTGATTGGGCAGAGAAAATATTTTGCTTGACCTAATGGCTGGAGATTTGTCCGTGCTTGTCGTGCCAGTTGGTTTGGTTCAAGGTTACACGCAGTGTCTGATGTTATTGTAATATTCAGGATTATTATGTTTAACACTGCCTGCCGTCTATCAAAGTACAAGCCAACAAAGAGGGAGAATGGCTGGAGGATAAGTCTCCAGAGTTAAAACTGCTGCTGCACGTCTTGTTAACTGACTTTCTATTGTCATTAGAGCAATAGCGAAAAGGACTGATTCCTGTATCTTGTAATTACTGCAAGATATATAGCAAAAAAGCTTAGAGTTTATGTTTGTAGTCAAGAGTAGTTCTGTGTGAAAATGATGATGGATCATTTTATTAGGAACTCTATTTTTATAATATTGGGGTTCTGCACATGCAGAATGAGCCTGCTGCTCTAATTGTCCTGAAATGTTCACTGACAACCTGTTAAAAGATCAGAAGTAATAAATAGATGTATTTAATCAACTATGATACTCAAGTACAGGTTTAAGGCACTTGTACTTTACTGGAGTATTTCTATTTTACATTACTTCACCAATATCACCAATACCCTTATTATTGGCTCCTCACAGGAGCAGCCTGTCCCCAAGGGGTCAAGTAATATTATTAGGTATTAACTATTATTATTATTAAAACAGCAATAAACCGGGGGTCATACACCATTTTAGAGTACTTTTACTTTTGCATTATGTAAACTTTGGAGCATGTACTTAAGTACTTTTACTAACTACTACTACTACTACATGAACTTTATACAGCACTTGAAGGTTGAACACATTCAACATTTGTTTCCAGACTTGGTATTAATGAGCTGTGCTTCCCTGATTCTTTTCATGAAATTATGTGAATGACCTGAATTCTTTGTGTTGAAATATTCTTTATGAACTGGTTGACAAGTCTCTCGTGAGGTTTGGTGACCCACAAGCCTCGTGGCTTGTTTTAAACCCAGCAGTAATGCACTTACCTTTTTCCACTTAACCTGGTGATTTTGAAATCATCCAGAATGGTGTTTCTGAACACTTCACACTTTTTTTCTTATTTTGCTTTTTTTTTTTATATATATTTCCAAAGTACGATTAAGTTGGTCAGTGAAAAGAAATTTGGCTTTAATTTAACTACTGATACAACTCGTGTTAATTCTAAAGTAGGATCAAATAAATATATCAGTTAATCTGGAAATAGTTTGTCTGGACTGTTCTACTGAGCAATGCAGGTTAAAGCAAATATGTGACCCTAAAATTCACTTCATTTTGGAAGTTTCTTTCCCACCCTCTGGCAGAGTAATTTAAAATACACTAGTTCTTGTTCCTACTCCAAATGGGTCCATGTCAGAACATGTGAAAGAGACGAAACAAAGCCTGAAGCCCTGACCGCTGCCGCTGTTAATGAGACATGACTGTGTGGTCCTGTTGTTCCGTCTGTTTTCAGGAGGCTGCAGTCGGTCTGGTCTCATACAGTAAAACTGCTTTGTTATGACAAGGCTGGACAGGCAGGCCACAGCGTGGGCTTCCACTGGCTCTGGACCAAGCTGACCTGGGACCTGACATTACCAACATAACTGCGGCCTCCCCACTGCTAGCTCTTTGTTGCACAGTGCTGTAACTGTGCCCTGTCTTCCAAGTTGTGTCTTACAAGATTGAGGGAGGGGGGGGTAATTTGACAGAGGGATGATTAACTGCAGCAGTTGCAGTAGCAAACCGCCTCATTTTCATGTGTTATTGTTTCCAGTGTCCCACCTCCCAGAGAGCTTTGACTACTCTATTAATGAGTTATCCTGTGTCTGAAGGGGATATTTGTATGACACAACAACTTCTCATTTAATACTTCAGAGCCTCATGACCTCCTTGTGTGACAATTATCTGTTGTTTGTGTTTTATTAATTAAAATATTCCATTTATATTGTTTTTCAATAGAAGCCAAATTACAGTAAAATTACGTGAAAAAGGGGTTGAGCAGTTTTTCAGCCTGAATAAATGTTCAGGCTGAAAGAGGCCGTGAGAGGTTCAAAGAGAAAGACTGAAATGTGTGGGGTAGGGTGGTGTACTTTCTGCTGTCTGGTGTCCACACAGAACTGTGTCTTGTCCACTGGTGGCTGTGGAAGATTCATTAAGCTCCACATTCACTCCCACTGCACGTGAGTGACAGGTCCCTACAGCCAGTGTCATCCCTCTCTCCAAAGCACCAGATCATCCCACTCCTCTCTCCTCCATCTGGCTGCCTGAATCTAAAAAGGGGTCCTCCAGTTATAAGAGGGTATAGAGAGAGTGAGAAAAAGTTAAAGACTCGAAGATCCCATCAGATTTTCCGTGGTCCATGGACTCCAATTATTCAGAGCTTATCTTTTCAGCTTGGCTGATCTCCAAATGAATAAAGTGCGGGCCGTATTACTGCCGGCTGGGCGCACTTCTAAAGAGGCTGAAGGAGGATCAGGGCTGCGGGTTATGGTGTCAATCTGGCTCTGACCCCCGGGGTTAGAGATGTGACATTATGTAGTGACAGCGCCTAGGCATTCCCCTGTAGCACCTCCATTTAGACCATGTCTGTGTAAATTGAAAAAGGAAATCACACTAGAAGAGATTTCCCAAAGACAAAAAAAGAGAATAAATCTCTTTAAAGATGACTTTAAAGTCAGCTCCAAGAAAGTGGCTGGAAAAGGTTGAAGTCAGAGGGTTAAACTAGCAGATAGAGCAAATGGTTAGAAAAAGAGATGAAGAAGTCTACAAGCACCACCCATAACACATGTCTGATACTATTTTAACAGTATCTTACAGCAGCGCTATATTTTACTGAACAAAAGTGGAAAGCCATCACCTGAAAGAGTGGGCGTGTAGCAAAAACTAAACTACCAAAATACATTAACACGTGACTGAATAACACAGTACCAGGAACTTTTCCAGTTTCCCCTAAATGGGGCTTTCAGAGTATGTTGGGTGCTGGGATTTTGCCACACCTTGAGGTTAAGTGAAGTGACACCCCTGGACGAGACCCACTCTGCATTTGGTGCTGAGCCGGGGCACAATGGCAGACTGGTGGTCTTTCGTTTCACAGCAGCCCTTCCATCCCTGAGAATGTCCAACTCTCAGATCTACCGACAAGTGTTGCCGATGCTTCTCTTTTCTTCTGCCTTCATGGAGATGGCTGGGAGATTCTCATGCCACCACACAATGCCTAAACAAGCGGGTATGTCTAATTCAATTAAGTCCACAAGGCTGTGCCAAGTGGGCTCTGGTCCCGTGTGACAGGGATAATGAGCGGGCAGAGAGGACGAGGGGGGTGTTGTGGGGGCTGAAGAGGGAGACTTGCACTCATTCAGATGTACATACTTTGTTCTTTTTATATCCTATTCCAAGCTTTAATGTTTCCAGGATCGTCCAGCTCATTTAGTGTTTAATGGAATATTCTGCATTCCAACATTACGGTCCAAATGAGCTTGACGAGGAATACTAAGAGGTTGGAAATTAATGTGGCCCTTAAATTCCTACAATTCACCCCTTGCAGATCTGGATTCTTTCCCACTGTTGTGGACAGTGCGTCATACAAAAGGTGTATGGGAGAGAGAGAGTGAAATATCTGACTCAATGTGTGGCTCAACAAATAGTGGAAAGAGAAGGTGATGTAGGTGACGTGAAATCCTTCAAGCACAAATCAAGCTGATAAAGTGGCCTAGTAAGATTTTCTTAAGACCCTTCTAACTTTCATGCAAACCATTCTGTAAACATGATGTTCTGGCAGCCAATTCTAACTGAGGCATTCCTGCAGATGCTGAGGTGGTGCTGTGTAATGTCTTTACAATATATGTGTTGTTTAACAGTTTTTATTCAGTAAATGTGTGAAGTGTGATGTTTGCAGTGGTTAATTCTTGAACAGCAATCTCCATCCCATGCTTAAAGAGAATATTTTTAAATATAAACCACAGCACAGTTTTCTGTGAATGACTTGTATGTGGGCACGTCTGTGGGGAAGAGTATGTGACATCCACTTATCCAGTGTCAGCCAAAGAAAGTTGTTAAATAGCGCAGCAGTCATGGCTGACAAGGAGTTAGACATTGTTCAAGAAAACCTGCTTTTCAGCATTTTCAACACTTTTGACTTCAGCTGGGAAGTATCTCAGACCTGAGACGCCTTTAGTTTCACTGAAGTTTCCAAAGAACTCCTGCTGCTTCCCCAGGACCCTTGTCCCTGACCAGCACAAAAAAGCCCCTTAAACGTTTGACTTTCTCACAGAAACAGCTTGCTAAATGGTATTTCTGTAATGGACTCCTGCTAGGGTTCATATGCGTTGTATAGCCTCATTGCACAGAGTTGAGTCAACATGATTACCATGAGAATGCTCCAAAAGAAAGGCCCAAAAAGGTTTTTTCTGAATAAAAATCTAAAACTATAGAATTCTTTGTTTTCCAAGGGAAAAAAAGATGAAAATCAAAGACATCGATGGTCATTTTTTTCTATCAGAAAGTGCTGCCCAATGAATGTCTTATTTACATGCCAAAAGGAAGGGCCATCGTTTTAAAAGGATGGGAAAGCAGGGGCCTCTATTATGGTAGTGCTGGTTGGAGAAGCCACGGCCACTCGGGCAGCCTCCCTGCCAAGCAGCGGTTAACAAGGCCTTGGCTGAATTAAAGAATGGCAATGAGTTTTTAATTGGTGACACATTATATTTATCAAGCTGACAGCAGAGTGACTGCTTTGCAGCCTTTCTTTTTTTGTCCTTGTGTGCGCATTACTTCCCCCTAGGTGCCCCTGCATGATACCCTCCTGTGTGCCGGGGTCCCTCACGTGTGAAGAAAGAGGAAAAACATAATAATTCGGCATCAAGTTGAATGATAACACTGAATTATTCATTAGGGTCTCTTAAAGTGTTGGATGAATCGACCTCTTTTCTCTCCTTAATTTAACAAAAGCTTCTCTTTGTCACTCAGTCCAATCATGCCAGTTTAAGCATAAAGCATAAAGACAAATCCTTTTCAGGCCTTTTTATCCATTGTGACAGAAATTCTGCTGCAGCTCTGGAAAAGTTATTAACAAGCATTTAATATTTGGATAGGAGTGTTTGGTCACCTCTTTTATAAACAGCTTGTGTGTGTATGTGTGGCCCTCTCAACTGAGCGGTTTTTGACATAACACTTAATAATGACAATCAGTGTTGTGCTCAGATGTCATGAATACATTTGAACCTTTATTATCGAACACTCTTTAAAATTATCATTCATTTGTACAGTTATAGTGTAAATAACAACCAGGACACACACCACATGTAATATATCCTTTAGTTCAGGCAGAGAAGCCAAGTTATATTGCCTTGATGTGTTAATATTTAGGTTTTAAAAGTTCTATTTAAGTAACCATAATTTAACCTGTAGATATGATAACATGTTGTTAAATACAGTATGTTTCAATAGAGTAAGAAAGGTAAGATTATTTAAACGCGTCTCGTTGAATTGTTCTTACCAACTGGTATTAATTTCTATTAAAAATCATACATATCACTGAATAAATATACTAGTAAATATTCGACCAACATATAATTTAACATACAAATTTTAGATTCTAAACAGGATTTCTAATTTGGCAAGAAACATAACACACGGCTTATCCGTGGTTTAACTTTAAACAGTGCTTGTTAAGTGCTGTAAGAGTAACAGCAGGGCCTAAACAGTTTGGAAGAAATCCTTTATTGTCTTCAGGGCATTACTAAAGCAGAGGGGGAGTAAAGAGTAGAGATCCTGTCGATGCTCTTCAAAATGGCAGTGAAAGAAAGGGAGCAGGGCCAAGGAGGCCTAATGAAATATTTAAGATTTAGGGTAAAAAGGACCTCTGAAAAACATTGCAACAAAGGGGTCTGCAAAGAGCCTTCATTGTCTTGGGTCCTGGCGGAAGCAGGGGCCAAGCTACTACAGATGTGAGGAGGGCCCATATTGAACCGGGGTGTGTAGGCTCTGCTCACAGCTGTGTACCGCACTCCCGCCCCAGCCACCAGCCCCCTGCCTTTGTGAGCCTTTGTGAGGGCCACAGAGCGGCGATTTTACACCGAGCTGATTGCACAGCGACAGCTTTGTGTCACCAACAAGAAGGCACCGCCCATTCCTTGACCATGAGCGCGCACTCCCTCTGCATCACAGACACACATTCATCCCGATCCCATCAGCCCACGCCATAGTTCAGCCTCATAGCTTTTTATTATCTGAGGATGACAAGGTGATGAATCCCCTTTCAGTGGGCTGATATGAACTGTGTTGGTTGGTCAGGAGAGGAGGGAGAGGAGGGAGAGGAGGGAGGGAGGGAGGGAGGGAGGATCTCTCACCCCGGCATCTCATCCAGGATGTGCCTATTTAGCGCTAACTGCTCTTGATTAATGGAGGGCCCATTCTATGTAACATATGCCATTTTCAGGGCCCAATACGGATACCACCTCTGCTGATGTGTCTGAGTAATGATGCCACAAGGTCACAGTAGACAGTTAACACACAGAATGAGTGAAACAAAGGACGAAATTGAACATTTCCATTTGTAAAAGTTTGGTCAACTCTGTTTAAATCTGGTGGAGAGTAAATTTGTTTAAGTTACTGTTTATGTGTTAAAAGTGAAGAGATGAAAACAAGCTCAAAAATATAGTGAGCAACATATTTTCTTTTTGGTGGGATTCTCTATACATTTGTTTGTTTATATATACATTTTTAATATTTTTAATTAATTTGAGTTTTACATTTGCAAACAGTTTTTTGCATTTGTCTATAAAACACTGATCTGCTAAATAGAAATGCTTTGGCTCAAAGGTAACTTGACCTCTCAAATTAAGTGAAACCATTACTGAATGCATGGCCAGACCCTCTAAATCTCCCGGTGTCACTCAGAGCTACGACTTCAGACAGAGCACAACACAGACACGGTGGCTTAACACCAACCTCCACACATGGCTCACAACATCCAGCCTCATGAAGTCTTCCTAATGTGACTAATGTGACAATGCAATGCACAGCAATGCAGCAATGCCATCATATAATTATTTTACAATATATATTCTGTTTTCTTGAGTATTTCCTTTACATAACCTTACAAATGTACCTTGTTCCTTTTTGTTTTCTTTCACTGTGCCCACAATTAATTAAAAGTAAGTAGAAAGTATTTTTATGGGAACCTGACTTAGACAACAAAGATTGCACTTTAAATGTCAGGCTACATTGAAAAAGTGTAAACAAAACTGACAACTGCAGAAAAACAGCTATTGAAAAAGGCCTCCTCCTTTTTGTGAACCCAGAGGGGTCTGTACAGACGATGTAGAGCTTTGTGGGTGCGTTCAAAGTTCAGATTTGTTGAACTTTGACCGCAGGTTTGCTCACAAAGCTCATCACAGTAACCATTGTTGACCACTGGTTGAAGGGGGGGAAAACTAATTAGCTTTAGGCCTGTTGTCAAATTCTACACAAATTAAAGAGAATCTATCTTCATGACTACATGGTTAGCTTCATCCAGAGATTCTTTTTGTGAACTTCATACAAAGAATTATTTGCAGCTTACCTACGCTGGGTGTTTTCCATCAGCGAAGGAGGATACATGGGAGTGCAGCAATGACATCACTGAAGCTGGAAACCTCTACCTGTTGATCCTCCGACTGGTTGTCTGGTCGGATCAACTCCACGTGAGTTATGGCTAATGGTATAGACTCAATCCCCTGGGATGCATAATACCTTCTAACAGATCTGAGGGTGGTGGGGTGAAGCCCTTGATACAAACCAGATGTAAAGGTAGCTATCCTGTTTGGCTCCACTTTCTTTAGGCAGGGGTTTGCTAGCCACACTTTCCTGGGAGTTTGTATCCCGGTTCTTCAAAAAGACCTGTCACGTTTAATGGTCTGTTGGCTGAGAGGGCCGCGAGTGTAGCTCTTTTCAGGAGAAGGCCCCACAAAGAAAGGCTCACTGTCAGCTAATTCAGCTTAATATTCCTGAAAAAGGTCTGAGGGACAATCAAGGAAGCGTTTCCCATGGCTCTCCCCCTAGCGTTGCATGGCTGCCTGTGCAGCAGCTCGTCCATTTTATGGACTCTAAATGCATCTTATTGATGAGGGTCAGAGATTAGAAGCAGCCGTGTGAGGGGAGGAGAGTGAAAAAAGGGTCAATGCGACTCACACACATACATAACCACTGAAAGCTCTTCCACTTGTCTGTCTGTGAATGGTATTCGTCTCAGCTGAATGAATGATTAAGTGTTGCATGCCTTTTCATTCACAGATACGAGTATGACAAAACAGTTCTGTTCTCAGTTCTTCCCATTTTCTTCTCTGCTTTGTCCTCCATCCAGCACCACTATGATAAAAGCAGTTTAAAGGAGTCCTGATGTGTTTACTTATATCTGCCAGTGAGCAACTTGGACAGGGCGCCGTGGTGTTTGCTCGCACATGTCCGTCTCAACATGCCCTGTGCATCATCGTGTTGCCAAAGCACTGCTTTGGTATGCAGGATGCCTTGCAGATACCAGCTGTGTGACTGCTGGCTCATGACAGCTGACACACATAACCAGACATTTTTGACTATGAGCATAGCGAGAAACTACAGAAAAAAATACGAGGACAAGACCATAACATTCTTCACTGCACCAAGTGACCTTTGTATTCTAAGAAATCTAGACCATTTCGTCTGCACGAGAACTGTGAATGTGTTGGGAAATTTACAGGTCATGGCTAGTCCCAAAAAATATAAATGCATCCTTATAGTGGTGTATGGGTAACTGCATAAGAGAAGTGGTCTGACTCATAAATGCACATATCTTCACATTGGCAAAGTTGGTCTGAACATGACATCTACACAAATTTAAACAAATTTAAAGTATAGAAATAATTACGTTCTTCCGATTTTTTTCCCACTGGTGCACCATTGTATGTTTATCTTATAGTACCGTGTGGAGCTTTTGGATTCTTTACTATAGGATAGTCCACTTACAGCTGTAGCTGACCATGCAGTGGCAATTAGAGTAGTGTTTTGGGTCAAGGAGAGAGCAAGGGTTTTGTTTGCCTGCATCTCGTGATTGAATGCCCATGTATAGGACCATGAAAGAAAAGAAGCCAATTAGGTGTAGGGTGGTTTGATTTTATTGTCCCATGTTGTAATTAGGCCCAGGCTTAAAAACTTCCTCAAGTACCTTTTGGGTTGTTTTGTTGTCAGGCCATATCATTAGGGCCAAAATGATCCGCCCAGGTGCTCACTGCCTGAATATGTTGAGAGGTTACGTAAAGAAAAACTGCTGGTGGACACGAGCTTTTGGGCCTTGTAACGCACTCTCCGGCTCATACACAGCCACATGAGTGGAGTCCTTAAACCGTGCCAATCAAGCAAGTTCGAACAATGACGAAAATGTTTCACAGAGGAAGTACATGATCAGTGAAAATGCATGAACGTCTAACATCTGTGATGTATCGTCAACCCAAGGCTCCATACAGCAAAAATGAGAGTAATTATTTTTGTTCCTTGGACATTTCAAAGGCACTTCAGAGCTTCTCTTACCTTTGATGGTGCAGACGCAGGAAATGAATCACATGCAGTGGCTCTAAATGTCATGTTTCATTCACAACCACATCCAGTCAATCAAAGCGTTTTTCCTCTCCACCAAAAGTTTGTGAGTTTTTTCACAGTTTGTCACTGGTTTACCTCTTCAATAAAATATGTTTTCTCTTATCATTAACCTTCTCCTACACGGAGTGAATGTCCAATAACACACAGAGCAGGCTAATAATGAATTCACTGATTCAGGGTTTCTCTTTTCTTTCTGCAGACGAACTGTGTCCTACAAGGCTGATAATTGAGCATTTTGCTCAGACATAAACACCCAGCTGACAAAACAGAAACTGTTGGTATGCTTATCTGCCCAATTAATCAAATACCATGACCCCATAAACTCCCCACCCTGAGGCACACACACCCACACACACATGCTGACACACTCCCTGCTCCATGACTCTGAGAGACCAGGAGTTTGGCAGCTGCTGTCAGTATTGGCAGCTAAGAGGGGGGCGTGGGAAGGATTTTTGTGCAGGCTGGTGGTAACTCAGTTATTAATGTGCCACCACACTCTGACCCAAGAATGCATTCCTGATGTAATGGGCAGCGGTTGGACCAGGGTTTCTGGGAGGACAGCTGGAAACAAGCAGATGGGAGTGACCATGGGGAACTCCTACCATTATCACCCCCTGAGACCCAAACCTGCTCCCTCCCTGCTCAATGGTCCCGTCTGGTTACAGAGGAAGACAAAACAGAAAAGTGCTTAATTGTGGTGCGACATAATTAGTCCACATCTTGAAGTCTTGTTAATTTGGCAAAGCCATCTCACCATGATCTGGCTTCAACG
The DNA here is from genome assembly GCA_032359275.1 of Microctenopoma steveboyesi. Taxonomy (NCBI): domain Eukaryota; kingdom Metazoa; phylum Chordata; class Actinopteri; order Anabantiformes; family Anabantidae; genus Microctenopoma; species Microctenopoma steveboyesi. The sequence continues at coordinate 8,991,761 of JAUMHF010000024.1, forward strand.
GATGTTTCCTTGGTCAAATCGTGTCATATATAATCAGTCAGCTTAATTAACATAATATTTTGATACTGTATGTAAAACCGTGCAAAAACTGCAATATGTTATCATTTTACCAATGTCAAAGATTAGAGCATCATCAATGATGTGTCTAATAAAGAAAAATAAATTACCTGAGGCACCTACAAAGCACAAAACAAAGAAAGCCTGTGCATGCATTCAACCACTTCAGCGGAGGCTTGACTCCATTGCCAGGAATTTTCTTTTCCAAAAGCACCTTCATTCAGTGTGCATGTGTACATAAGAAGTGTGGGCTGACACACAGACCTCGGTCTTGGCTGACGACCAGCAGCCGGACCAGCGTTGGCAGTGAGACCGTGAGAAACAGGGGGGCGACACCCAAATGTCATCACAGCTGCAAAACTGCTGAGCATAAAAGCCGAATTACAGAAATATGTACCCTGAGGCCTCTCTGCAATGAAAACAGTGCCACGTTTGCGTGGCTGTTGCCGGAGGAGTGAAGTGGAAGTTGCCCTGCGTTATGATTCGGGAGCTTTACTATGAACAACAAACTTAAGATTCCACAGCTGCTGGTAGACATCAGGGTGCACGTGTGGGTGGTTGTGTGGATATTCAGCCTTGCCATTACACTGCCATGTTAATGCTCATGAAGCCCGATGCCCAGTGAATGTTGTTTCATTGTAGGAAGGCTTCACTGACAAATGGATACATTATGCAGAACTACTTCATTATCCTAATCGAGTGGATGTTTTGATTCTGTGTGTGTTATGAATATGTTTGGCAGAAATAAAACATTATTTGTTGTATGTTATGTATGTATGTTTTATGTTGAGGACTTCATTGAGTCTGCCTTGAAAACTATCGTTATGTTCACAGCCCTTTGGCAGGAAGTCATTGTGTGGTTAGGAGGCAGTGTAAACAGTTGCGGGTGGATGAATCTGTCAAAACATCTGCATGTTGCACCTTTTTATTTTATGCCACCAGTCAGTGAACTCAGTCCAAAATTACTTTTGGACTGAGCTAAAGTGACAGTTTTTCTGCTGCAGTGTTCCCTTTCTGTATCTGAGGATGGGCTAGCATGACAACAACTGACAAGACAAACAAATCTGATTTACCAGTTAAACAGGTAAAACACCTAGATGGACGATTGTAGTAGTGACATAAAACAAACAAAAAACTTCCTGGATGCCACCTTATTCCCTCATTGTCACCAAAGTTATGCATTGGATATACTGTACATTGAAGAATTGTCAAGTGTGCATATAAATCAAACAACAACAGCTGGAGACTCAGTCAGTTGTTCTACCCTATCTGCACTTTGAAATTGGTTCTTTAATACAGATTAAATTTAAATAAATTTGTATTGTTAATCCGTTACACGTAGAGCTTGAAAACGCTGGTGACTCCTAGCAATAGTGTCTGGTATGCCACCCCCCACAGATGAGGATATGAATGGGCTAAAAGAAAAATAAACATTTCACACATTTTCACATGGATCTTTTCATCCCATGAATATTATAAATATGGGGGCTGGAAACCAGAAACTACTTTAGATGTTTGGGGCAGATGGAAATAATAGGCATGTGTGTGTGAGTGTATTTAGGTATACACAGGTGTGTGTCTACATGTTTGTATATGCAAGTGTACAATTATAACTCAGTACAGGTCTGTGTTTATTTGTGCAGAGTGACGCTGGGAAAGTTTGAGGCTGGCAGCCAGGCGGGTGGCAGCGAGCAAGGAAGATTTGTGGTTTGACTGCGTTGGGGGTGTTAGTGATATGAGCTTAAGGAGGCAGATGTGGAGAATGGGCTTGCAGAGAGGGAGAGAGCGCCTGTGCTTATGCCTTTCAAGGTGTGTTATTTGTTCAAGGCTGTCCAAACATTTACAGAGCGCTGGCAGCCCTGGAATGCAGAGGCAGGGCCTAGGCCGAGAGCAGCAGCCGTGGGAAACCGCTGCTCTCCTCAACCTCTGCAGACTCGTTCCCCCCTCGGGCAGAGTGTCAACACAGACAGTGCCAGAGATGTGTGGGCCTGATAGTGACAGGTCCCGTCAGCAGCCACACACACACACACACGTACGCACACACCGGCACACACGTGCAGCTCCAGCAGGCACACAGCCGGGCTCATTCCCTCGCTCGCAGATTGACACACATTAACAGACAGAGGCAGAAGCCAGAAGGCACCCGCCCTAATACACACACAGACAGATTCAAAGACACACGTTGAAACCTTTAATCGTTAAATCATACACCTACACACAGGTACCTGCGTTAACTCTTCTGAAACATAAACTGTGAAGTTAAGCATTTCACAGCTGTTTTAGTGGTTATATTCAAAATATGTATTTCAAAAGGCCACATGTAGGTAAGGTCACGGGTTTTCAGGTCATGATAGGTAAAAAAAAATATTAAACTGTTGATCAAATCCTAGAAAAACACATAACAAAATCAGTATGTTGAGAAATATATGTTATAATAGAACTCTCATTTAACATCTTTTCATTGGTTTGTCTCACATTTTCGCTATAACCAGCTTCACGATAGTTGCACACATAAGTTTGAAATGTTCTAAAACTGTCCTTTTATTTAACATGGGGGGGGGGGGCAGACAGTGAATGGTTACACAGTCACTTTTTATGGCTCCTTGTCAGTCAGAGTGAGGTAACAGTAAACATGCCTCCAGGTGGGGACTTGCCAGCACCAAGCATGAGAACCATGCCTTGTCGAAACCCACACCAGGAAGTCAGCTGTCACTGCACACTGTTGAAGTGATATCCTGTGATAAGAGCTGACTTCAGGAAGCTACCCGGGAGTTCATGACGCTCCCAGGTGCAGAGCAAGTTCACTCGTATCTTGGTTTACCTGTTCTCCATTCAGAAACAGCCTCGACTGAGATAACGCATGACTGACTTGTTGAACCTCACGTCTTACTGTGACACACAGTCACAGTTTATAAAGGGTAAAAAAACAAACATAACTTAAAAATTTACATTTCATGTAGAAACATGCAAGGTGAAAAAATGTATCTGTACTAATACTGTATATTTACATGTCTAACGTTTAAGGAGAATACAAATCTTCTGAATGTCATTTCTGTGAGTCTCCACAAAACACCTTCAACCGATTCCTGTTGTTTATACAATATGACAAATGGGGGAAAGTCAAAATTTCTAAAAGTGCATTTCATGACAGTAAATGCCTCACACTTAAATCTAAGAAATGACATTTTCATTCAACGCGGTCAGCTGATTGTCGAGGATTAGCAATCAAAACATTAAAAAAGCCAAAGACAATCATTTCTTTCCCAGCTTCCATCCAGAGATGCAACTGTGATTGTAAGTTGAGTGGCAACCACTATCACTAGATTTAAGAGGCTTATTTGCCTATGTATTGGCAAAATATCCACTGTTTGTGTACACCTGGCTTTAGGTTGGTGAAGCAGCTGCTCAACACACAGACAAAGGGGAAGAGACAGCTCCCACAAGACGCTCCTTACTTGTATCAGAGTCTGAAGGTATGACAAAGCTAAGTGAAACTTGCTCATCACACTCCTCTTCCTCCTCGCATGTCTCTTTGTTCTCGTGCTTTGCACACGCGCTTACAAGCTCCTTGTGCCCTGCGGCGTCATCCACCTGCCTGAATTGCTCGAGGAGCGTCGTGTTTCAGCGATGAGGCAACGTTCAGCCAATGAGCTGCGGTGAGAACGGTCAGGGAGCGTGGTGGGAACTCTCCTCCCATCGCTCCTCTCTCTACCTGGGAACCTGCGCTGCCTCAGGGAGGGGCCCGCCCAGTCACCCGCTCTCTGAATGAACACTAAACAAAACTCTCACCAACAGGTGAGTTACACGAGTCAATGTTGGCTTTTCTCTGGTCTGTTCTTTTGCCCTCCCCCATGATTTTTTCCATTCATGACTGGCACACTGCTTTATATTTTGGCAGGACTGAAGAAAATGAAAGGACTGAGAGAGAGAGAAACAAAACAGTCAAAGTGTGGGAACTTTTCCTTGTTCCTTTTTTCTTCTTCCAGGGGCTTTTTCAGCATTAACTCTGCTTACACAGGTATTTGTGCACCTGTGGCACTGGATTAGTGGATCAGCGTCTTCATTGTGTGCAAAAAAAAAGCATTGTCAGTTATTTTTTATTTTGGATTGCTGTCTGAAAACACATTTAATCTATGGTTGAATGGGTCTAAAAGCTTAGATTTTCAAAGCAAACTGTGTTTTTGTTGAATTTTAATAAACTCCTTTAGTGCATCAATGAGGTGAAGAACTGCTGAGACAAGTCACATGTTCACATTGTTTCATCAGTTTGTCGTGAAAGTGAGTTTGTTATAATGTTTTCGATTTCAAACAATATGACTTAAGGTTATCCTCGTCAGGTTTTGCTCGACAGCTGTTTCTCACAGCTGAATCTCTAAAATGCCTCCGCACGATGCAACAAATCCAACAGTGCCTCCCTCAGTACAGAAAAGAGTAATGCCTTACTGACACCGCATGCAGTGAGTCTTTGCATCTTGTGTTTGTTTATATGTTCACAGACTAAAGGTCCAGAGCAACACAAGTCGGTACGCGTGGTTTATTTAGCATCAAACATAAAACACAGCCTAAATGATGCAGTAGAGTCATTGTTCTGATGTCACATTGGAGCTCATTGAATGTAAACAAATGTTTTTCTTGTAGGATTAGGTTAAGCAGTTGAAAAGCAGGTGCAGGCCAGACCTTCCTCCGCATGCACAGGTTTGGCTGGGACACGTACAGTATAGGACTGTTGGGCTGATTAGCCTTGTTGGCTGATTGCAGGTCTCTCTGAGCAGTTTATGGGTTTGTTATCCTTGTAGATTAGGTCTCGCAAGACAATTACAATTCCCACTCAGCTTCTTTGCCAAATGAAACACGCAAATCAAAAAATAAAGGAGTTTGTGGAAAACGATAGCACAAAAATTTGGCACAGGTTTTGTCTTCCTTAGTGTCACATGTGACTGCATTGTTCTAGGTATGTTGTTACAGGTACTGGTGACATGATGCAACCCAGTCCAGGAAGTCACAGTTTTATCTTTCATATTTTTTGTTTGGTAGATAAACAGTAGATATATAGCATTCAGGTTATAAAGTAATATGCTCGTGTTACTGTGAAATGCTACCAATAATTAGCTTGAAGGTATTTCGCGGCACCTCGCCAGACACTCCTGCCTGTATGTCAGACTTTACTTTGAGACCAGCCTCTGTAATACTGTAACTGTATGTATTTGCATATGCATTTGTGATTTTCCCATCAGTGGATCTGATACCAGGATAGACACCTACGTGTGAGAGAATCTTCCCTCCTCTTTTACTACAGCTCCCAACAGAGCGGGGTCATCCACCTGACTGCCCAATAAAAACAAGTCAACGGCTTCATTTTACACTGCAGGCCCTTCGTTCTGCCTCCTACTTAGCCCATTGTCATCCGCAGGGACGTGGTTTTATTATGAGGTTCTTGTCCATAAACCAATACTTCAGACAACAATAGATGGGCAGCTGTTTCCTGGACACAGTGGGTTTTGTGTTGTGTAAACAGGTGTTTTCTCATGACGCGTTTTGTGAGATGGGAAATAGCTGCTTACGTTTCCACCTGACTAATGTTAGCCAACGTCCTGCGCCAAATCCAATGTAGACCTTTAATTCAAACAGTCAGTTCTCAAAAGGGTTGAGGTTACGACAGCGCTGAGTGTGTAAATGGCCCAGTTGATTTGACCAGGATGGGGAGGATCTGCACTCTTTAGAGGATCATTCACAGCGAGGTGTCACGTGTCAGAGAGTCGCATTTTGTCCAGCAGTTCCCTGGGGCAACACTGTCCGTGGTCCCACATGCTGTCTGGATGTTGACTGAGGCGATACCACAGAGAGGAAGCTTAGAAGATTAAAACAACCTATAATGACCGTTAGTTTGACACAGCTCATTTTTGCTTTCCCATATCGTAAATATCTCTTGATCTTACTGTGGTTAGAGTTTGTATTTGCAGTATTTCTATAGAGTTTCTTTTTATTCTGTGCCATCCCTGGCAGTGGAAACAAATGTAGCCTATTTATTCTCCCTGTTTCAAATCTGACACTTTCAAACTTTACCACAGTTTTCACCAGTTTTCTTTACTTTCTGACTGCTCTTTTCCCCTCCGTTTGTTCTGTGTCTTTCAGTCTTTGGTTTACAGCAGGTCTACACAGGAGAGAGACCTGTTTGCTCACTCTCTCCCCAGAAGGGACTGACAGAAAGCTGGCAATCACAATGAGCAAATATGTTCATGCAAACGTACCCATATTGAAGGGAATTGAGGGTAGTTTGTTGGCCTACAGAGGGAGAGAAAAGGTCTGTCCAGTGTCATGCAGAGCTTGAATATAACAATCAAACTGTTATGGGTCACAGAGGAAGAAAAGGAAAATACTAATGTACTCTTATGTGTTCAGAGGAACAAGAACCCAGTGTGTTTCCAAGTTGTGGAGATTTAAACTGTCCAGCTGTTGCAGGTTTCATCCAATACTAATTGTTGTATTTCAGTGTAAGAAACTAACTTACATCATTTATACATCTTTTTCTTCACCAGAAACACATGTTTAGCCATAGAGCAGCTGACCTGGACAGTCTCTAGCAAAGGCATAGTCTGTGTTATCCAAAACAAGACATTTTCTAATAAAATGCCTCAATAATCGTCAAAACCAATACAATGTTTTTGTACATTATGAACTCACATCAACGTCTGTTTGCAGATTTGTGTAAGTACTGCAACATATGTGAGCTTGACCTTATAGAAAACCTTTTGTGGCAGCTGCTGATGTCTAGAAAATGGCTTCATGTCATATCTTGAGTCACAGTTGGTTTGAGTTGGTTTGTAGCTGGAAAGCAACTGTGCTGCTTGTATGCTTAGAGTTTTAAGCCTGTAAAGTAACAAAAAAGCCACAAGGGAAGAAGGTTTTAAGATGGTTGTTGTACAAATCATGTTGTATCACTGCTATTTCCTTATAGAGTTTCTGCAAGAATGTCTTGAACGCAGAGGTATGTGGGCTCAGGCCTCATTCAGGAGAACACATTTTAGGCCACTGCTTTCACTTGCCCCCACCACTAAAACTCCTCATGATTTCACCTCAGGCCAGAATATCGCTTTTACTCCTGCTGTTTCACCTTCTCATATATGGCCGTCCCCTATTCCCCTGCTGTGCTGTGTAAAAAAACTCACTCCATAGAATGAAGGCCTCCACAGGTAACAGCGGCCTGAGGACAAGCTCTCCTGCTGAGCCACGACACATGCTCACACTCTCTGGCCGAAGCTAACATCCTTCTTTTACAGTCACGGCACATTTGCAAGGAAAGCAGCATGCTCACACACACATGCTAGCGAGGAGAATACAACCTGTTGATTACTATGTTTATGAAAGCCTGTGATGGTTTTTGTTTGCTATCTCCGCATGGGCTCCGGGGTCACCCACCTGCTACCGTAAGCCTTATTATCATGTCGGAGGGACTAGTAAAAAATGCACAATACCAAGTATGTTTTCAGGTGACATGCTGTGTTTCTGTATGGTCTTGTTCCCTTTCCCCCTGCCTACAGCCGTGGCACAACATCGTCAGTTTGGGCAAAGGGACAGGAGCAGGACTCAGATACAGACAGCCACGCATTCAGGCGCTTCCTGCTGCGTCTCGCCTTTAGTCTGGAGCTATTTCGGAGGTTATTGATGTGTCTGCCAACTGGGAGCTTTCTAAACAACTACCCCGCTGCAACAGGTTACAAGTCCAGCTTCCCGCTCATTAGGCTCTAATTGATTGTAATCTGGCCTTTGAGAAGTACTGGCCCGCTATGGGGTTGTTCTGCACATGTGAGCGCCCCCACTGTCCCTTCTACTTGTCCACCTCACTCACCAGCAGGGTCTGGAGTACAGACACAATTGGCCCTCTCAGATGGAATCATTAAAGTGGGCAGGATAGCATGAGTTCTTTCATACATCAGGCCTCTGTGGACCAGCTTGAGACAGGGACAGTGGCCACTCTGCCTACCCAGTGGGAGAGCCCCATCCTGGGCAGGCTATTGTTGGCCTCACCCCTCGACTGGCTGCCTGTGGTTCTGGCTGCATTGGCTTGATTTGTATGCCAAGGTCCCTGACTAAAGACACCCATGCAGGGGAGCTGGGTCAATATTGGTTTTGAGAGCTGGAGGAAAAATGTCAAAATGTTAAATTCTATTGACTTCCCCCCACTGCTATTTGTTTCTGTGGCAAAAGGCCTAGTGGGCCATTAGTGTAAACAGGCCTTTGTCTTAGGGCTCAGGTTCCAGCAGGAGGCTCAGAGAACAAAACCCAGCGATGGAGGGTCTAGCCAGGCTTAAAAACGGCTAAGCTGTGGGGCTGAAGAGAGACCTTAAAATGACAAAGACAGAGATATACAAACCTGTTTAGCTAAAGCATGCCTGACATCCAAATGATAGCTCTAAGTGCTTTTTTTGGCCTTTGGTGTCCTGCACAAATTATTGAGCGACCCTTCTCTATTTGCTTTATGCTCAAAATAAAGACGACACATAACATGGCTCGCTGTATGTTAGCGTTGAATATATGGTTATCTATTGATGTGGTGTCTTCTTGTAAGCATGTCATATGCATTTCAGCATTATGTGTGCTGTATGTAATGACCTTTCCATGTGCAAATTTCACCTCTCCGTCTTTGTTCAGGCATCTACTGGGTAAGAGCGAGGGAGCATCTGTTTTACAGTGGCACATCCCTCTTCCTTTTGCTTTCAGTTTTCTCCTGTCTCTTTCAGCCCTCCAGGAATACAGGATTCTTTTTCAAATCACTTCAGTTAACATGGAGCCATAAAACTGTTCTCCCTGAGTGTTTTCACACCCTTGTCTCTTTGCTTTCTTCTTCTGCTTCTCCCCGCTTTCTTTTGCCCATCTCCCCCTGACTTTATTAGGTGGCAGGCTTTTGTGCTGCAGCAAAAAGTCACTTCCTCTGTGGGCAGACAGGGAGGGGACATGGAAATACTGAGGAAAAGGCACATAAAGGTCTAACGAGGTAACTCTTTTCAAACACTATAAAGTGTTTTTCTTTAACGCTTTACTTTTTGCTATAAGATGTACTGAAGGCCATGATACAACCTGCATTTCATCTGTTGTAATCTACTCACGCATACCTCATGTTATATTGCTGTTAATGGATTACTTAGCAGGCCATAATAGTGGCAACAATACATGTGTGTGATATCACACATAACTGCCAGGTGATACATTTCTCTCATTTGTGACCAGATAACCAACATACTGTGGGTTTAATAAAAGGTTTTCATTGCTTGGTTTTATGTGTTTGATTTTACCTACAAAATGCACCGTTTGACAGATAAAACAGATCAAGAAAGGGAAAGGTAAATACGTCCCTCACCCTCAGTTGAAGTGATGACGTGAACAACCCACTGACATTCTGCTGGTAACGTGAGTAACCTATCTGTACTAGGAGACTAAAGGCATGTGTGCACAGCATTTGTGGCTGTTGTGAATAAAAGCATTTATTCTAGTCAGTTAAGAAGGTGTATTCAGTTTGTGGCGACCTAGAAATCCTACTGGACAGGAGCAGAACTGCTCTGCTGGTGAAGCACACAATAGAACCAGTCAGACTGTCCCGTCCGGTCTGTGTCAGTGACACTGTTCAAACCAAGCTGTGTTTCATTTCATGCACAATGCAGCCGAGTTCAGTCAGGTTCAGGTAATTAAGAGCGGCGTTCTTCTTGTCAGCAATAGATTAAGGTTTGTTTATATTGTCGTGATTGCTTTGCATCATTTCTAATACATGCACAATGAGCACTAAGGACGCGTGGGCCTGTTTTTCCAGTCCTCAAAGAAGCTGCCTCATGCTTTTATCATTGTCTTGACTAGCCACGTCTAAATAATTGATTTAAATTTGGTTTCCTTTAAGCTGGATATTGTTTTGTCAGTTTTGTCAGTTTTCATTACACTAATCAATGACTTCATTTACCTAAGACCACACAGCACAATCAAAGGTTCCCTATCTAAGTAGTTTTCTGTACTAAATTGAAACCAGTAGGGTCAAATCAGAAACAGCAGTTGATAAAACTAAGTTTTTTTTACCCTGCCAAAATGGACATCAGATCAGAAACTGTCTTGAGGGCAGTTATCTATGACACTTGCTCACAGTGAGAACTATTTGATTCCCTTGTTAGTTATATTGATAGCATTATGTTCTGTTCTGTGTGTTTATGTTGTGTATTTTTCACACTGATTCATAATTTTGAACGAATGAACCTTGTGTGAACAGGTGTACATCACATATTATCTAAAAGAACCAGCAACATGCTTCATTCCTGTCTGTATTACAGATCTGTTAGTAGGTAGACCACAGCATATTCACACATCCTTCCAGACACTGACTCAACTATTTTATATCGTTACAATCTAGTGATAGATTACAGAAGCATGTCAATGTTTATTTAAACTGTGAAGTTGCAGTATCTCCACTAAAAGCTGACAGAGACGAAGCCTCTCATTTGGTGGGATAATATTAAAAAAGACCTCAGCCTTTTAAATCTCAGTCTCCACATGCTCTCCTTCTCGTGTTCTGATTGTTGTGGGAACACTCCCAGTCCCAGCTGATCAGTCTAATATATGATGCTGTTAGTTTGCTCATGGCAAGCAGTTGGGTACCACCGGTCACCACTGTGCTGAAACACTTTTAATCAACCAGAACCCACTGTGAAAGCCTGAGTCCCACCCGGCTCCCCACCTGCAAAAAATGAGCGGTTCACCTCAGCAACCTCTGAAACGGCAGCTAGTATTTAGTAATATTGTGCGGTTGTCCAGCAGCTTCTACTTTAATGTACCCACCGGCAGCACAAACCTCTCACAGCCCTTGTACCCCCTTCTAAGGTTATATTACAACACAGTGGGGGATTTGAACGAGCAGAGAAGGAGAAGAAGTAATTGTTTGGAAGTTCTCAAGACAAGCTGGCATTTTCCCAGGCTACAGTGGGGGGGTAGGGTTTCAAACAGCCATGCTCTGTGTACTTTGATTAAAACCGTGTACGCGTACGTGAAGTAGTTGAAATATATAGTCTTTGTTGGCCTTTATCGTTCAGTTACCCATCCTCCCAGCTTCTATAGCCAAACGTTCCCACGCATGAATACATGCACTGTGACTGTGACCACTGTGCTAATCTGTGGATTTTTATTATACCTGTGTTGGTGAAACATTACACCATATGATACAACTGACAGCATAATGAGATGATTTCTACTTTAATGATAGATTTATTTTGCAACATACAGTAATATTTTCTGGATCTTAATGTTGCAAGAATAACACGATAAAGTCGTCTAAGACAATGCAGGCCAGATAACCTTTTCGGTGGTTTAACGATCATAGAGAATAATGACACCAACAGCGGCAGTGCAGCCAGAATCTGGCAGGTGTTTCTTTCCTTTGGCTTGTTCCTCAGCTTTAAAGGAAATAACTTCTGTCGGGTAAAAGCCCTATAACTCCAGTTCATAAAATGTTTTGTACATTTTAACAACCCCAAAGACACTACTGAGGTTATGAGCTTCTAAATGTGCTGCCTTCCTCGTCTCCAAAACAGAAAGGTAACTCTCTTAGCTAATATTTAATAAATGGCTTGATTCACTTAGATCATGTTTGTGTTAACTGCAGCACAACTTCCATACCAAAAAAAATCATATCATATTTAAATTCTTCAGCCTTGTCTCCTAAAAATGGCGTTCGTATAGGACGAAACTGGATTCCTGATTACATTCTGATATAGGACGTGTATCAACTTAATAGTAAAATGTTTTGTCGTAGGGATCAGACATCACAGAAGTGGGTTAGGATCAGGAAGCGACTGTCGACTGGTAATTGAATAAAAATGTCACTTCACACAGTCAGAAACACAACGTCTGCATTAAAAATGACACCAAAACACAATCTTTTTTCTAACCACCAACCTACAGGGGGGGGCAGAAGGAGCAACCAGCTTCCCCCCCAACCCTTACGTTCCTAAAATCATGTTTGTTTATTATAGCCTCCAAATTAAATATTAATTCACCGTAAATATATACCTGTAAATATAATTATGTTCCTGAAAAACTAAAAAGGAAAAAAAAAGTTAAAGTAACCTAATACATAATAAATTAATAACTTTTTTTCTCATGTATACCTAAAAATCTTGTTTGTTTTATTAGATGAGTGTGTAATAGAAGTGTAATTGTGGATAGTTTGAACATAATCAGGTCGCACATATGTCCTGTATCAAAACGTAATTGGGAATGCAGTTTTCATCCTATACAAACTCTTAGTAGATAGCAGTTACCAAATACTTTCTGAATTGTTCTAGTACAAGTACAAAACAAACATGTAGTTTATTTTGACTGTTTATGTGGAATACCTGCAGGGCAAACACTGGCTTGTTAGGCTCAGTATGATGCATGAACACTTCCAAGTTTAACTGGAAGTTTTACTGTTCTTGGAGGCATGTTTTATGTTTTCAGACCTGATCTGCAACCATTTGCTTTTGTTAGGCCTCATTAAGCAGGGGTACACATCAGCCAATACTACTTATTACCCTTTCTGTTATGGCAACTACCAAGCAAATAAGCTTCAGCTCGCCTCTTGTTACCTAAGCTCTCCATTTGGCCTCCGGCATCATACAAGTGAAGAGTCTCTTTCCTTGGAGAGCTGCACTCCCCAGGACCCAGACAAGCATGGGCGCACTTGTCAGAGACCTGCTGTATTGTAATGTGAATGGTGCAGAATCAATGCGAATTCTTCCACACTCTGGGGCGGCAAAGGCCAGCAAAGACTGACTGGTTGTGTTAATTTAGCTGCCTTTCAGTCCTACTTGATCCACGGGCTTGTGAACCTCAATGGCAAAAGGTTTAAAAACATCTGAAGTGTCAGTGTAAGAATGTGCCATTCAACCTCGAAGAGACGCATCATTAACAAATGTCTGGCTGCAAACAACCAGCTGTGGTTAAACAAATCTCAGAGGTAGTCTCTACAGTTTACTTCACCACTGAGGCTGTGTTGTCAGCCATTGATAACCTTCTGCACTGAGTGGTTTCACAGGAGACTCGTTTTAACACCGTGGGTGATCCACATCAGCAGGGAGCTGATTGGAGGAGGAAATACATGGCTGTTAAATAAAGAACAGGTCACAGACTTGCTTTTTCTATGGTTACGTTTTGTATTGCAGGAGGGACTTATACCTTCTCTCAGTCATTCTACCCAGGCTCAGGCTAAGGTTATTCAGGGGATGGCCCGTGCCCTCTACAGAACAACACCCACTCTCACCAGCCAGCTGACTCAGATCCTGGGGGCGGCAAGGGCACCACACACAGACAGGCATTTGAGTCAAACTTGGTGTGCACAGACTCCAGGCCTGAGGGTGTGCACTGCAGGGCTGTGTGTCCCAGTTATGATTTACAGACTAGTTTTGACAGGGTTGCAACCTTTGCGGTACGCCTTTTCCTTTTACTAGGAAGGAGACACCCTGAAACTGACCTCATGATCATGTTACAGCCCAAATCTAAAGATACCACTTGTACAGGGTAAGGTGCCACATACGAGGTCGTTAATCTTTCTTGATGTTAAATGGAATCCTGAAAAACGATTACAATTATTTGATACTAAGGAAATATAGACACGTTTGATGATGTTGACTCTACAAAGCTCAGCAAAACTAGGGTAAACTGCACGTTTGGGTGATTAGTCACAGTATACTGCTCTACTACAAAAACCCTTTCAAACCCTTTGGCACATTGTCAAGTGCTGAAAGAAAAAAATAATGATTTCAACTGTTTTAAATGAAAGTAATCATGGTGCAGAAAACTGTACATTACTACTGTATGTGCAGGATTTCTAGATCATTATTAACTCAGCTAATTCAATTGAAGACTGAAGAATAGATTTCAACTGTTTTTCACATTGTTGGGTTGTTTCATCACTAACAAAGCATCTTTTTTATTGTTCATTGTTATATTTTTTCTTAGATTTTATTTTTTGTGTTCTGTCGAACAGAACTATATTTTGGATGCTTTACCCTAAAAATCAAGACATCCACTGGAATGGAAATACTGGTGCTTAAAACAACCTGAAGCCTGAATGTCTGAAGCACGTACTGAAGTGCTGTATATGTGTATGTTAATTACTTTCCACTGTTGCCGTTTGCACGAGTAAAAATACAGTCTGACATTTATAAATTATGACGTCTGTCAAATCTGAAATGAAGATAAGGGTGCAGATGTTTTCACTTACATTTTGCACCTTCTTGACAGAAACATTTGCAGACCATAATTCTGCCAGTAAAATGTTTGCTGTCACTTCCAGTCGTTTGTAATGTCTGTTGGTGAGTCATGCATGTGCACAGGTGTTTTGGAGCGACATTCACACAATTTCATGATAGCTATCAGCCTCGGGCAGTGAGCAGTTGTAATGAATGACAAGGGGATGTTTTATGCCAGCTAGAGTGGCAGCAGCACTGGAGCCCGGGTGCATCACCTGCGATGAGGGCAATGCATGGACAGATCTGTTTTCCAACAGCACTCTGCAAATCTATGTGGAGGCATGCAGGAGGTGACAGTATTGCAATGCGATGGGGTTCACCACTTCCTATTGTTCTCCTGTCACTGATAACCTCAGTGACCTGGGCTGAAGGTAGGAAGGCCATCACTCTATTTCTGGCGGGCTTGTCAGCTCTTTGTCCTCAGATAACTTATTAACTTGCAAGTCTGCCGAGAGAAGAAAGAGTTCTCATGCGGCTCGCCGTATGGTTAACTCAGAGTAAACAGCTTTTGTGCAAAGAAACTGAGACAAGGAAAAGCTCATTTCTGCATGGAAATGAATGCAAACCTGGCTGGGTGAAGCAAACCAGAGCTTTTCATTCATCTCAAGACAACGTGACATGAGCTAGAAATAAGAGAAATGAAAGTAGAGCTAAAGCATGTTGGACTTAATTTTGATTCAGTCTATGTACACAGCTCAAAACATATGAATAATACAACCGGGCATCAGTAGCTGTTGGTCAAAGCACATTAAGTGAACAGTGTTATGTCTTTTACTAATTAACCCAACTGACGAGGCCTGCCGGGCTGTATGTGGTCTGGACAGACAGAGACCAGAGACATGCCAGAGTCAGCTAGGGTCACCCCACACCTCGGGCACATAGCTGATGTCATGTGTCTGCTGCTTTAATAGTGTACTGTTGTGCTTTCCTAATGTGTAGGTCTCACTCAGCTCACTTTACAATGACTTCAGCTGTTTCACTTCAAAGAAGCAAGTGTCAAAAAAGGCCTGAAATGTTTTATGTTTGGTGAGTAAAACTGCTTTAAGGCTGGAGACTAAAAGAAGAATTTCACCCTCTGTCTGGAGATCTTAAAATACCTCGACACAAGCTAATGTGTAATGATGCGGTTGTGTGCGTAATAGCAGGGGAAGGAAGTAATGGAGATTAAATCAAACACCCAAAGACTCTGCACAGTATGAAAGACTCTTCTATGTAGCTCTAAGCTATAAGAATAATCCTTTCTCATTCATGTGTAACACACAAACGTTGTCCAACTCTGATGATTTTGATCAATTTGAATCAACATGTCATGGTTTTATGTGGTGCACATGTGACACATGCTCGAGCTTCTTCTGATACAGTAGGCTACTGGAAAGCTGTGCACCCCTGCACAGGTATTTTAGTTATCTTGTCTGATTAGACCTTTATTCAGGTCAAAACTGTTTAGATCTGTATTAGACTAGGGGAGTTTGCTAAAGTGCATTAATTAAAATGAAAAAATAAAACGCCCTAAAACAAGAAAGGGAGACAGATGTCAGTCAATGAAAACACCTGTGTGTTCATATCAGTTATGGGCAGTGGCTGTAAAATACATCATACGTAAAATAGCTGCATGTGTTGAGGCATATTAAAATGTTACCATTTAACAGGTAACAGAAAGGACTTTGGCAACACTTCTGTCTGAACCGGTGGTTGTTAATCGCCATCTTCTGGTTAACTTGAAGTACTGCAGCGAGGTTCTCCAGGTGTCCTGCCAGACGCACATACTCTATATTTTAGTGTTTATAAGTTATAAGTTTGTCTATTTTAAGTTGTATGTGGAATTCCTAGTTAAATGCATTGCAACATGCTGCGATAAAAGTTACTCAAGACTTTTTCAGCTGGTGTTTACCGGAGTAATGAGGCGAAATAAGCCCTCGTGTGATGCACTAACGAAGAGTCCGCAGTGTCGGCGTAGTAGCCCGGAGGCAAAGCCTAAATTCTGCAGAGTCGTCCCCAAACAGCTCAAGTATTGATACTGCTGTGTTGTCTGTGACATTTCAGGTGAGGACAATAATGTTTTGTCTGTCTGCCTGATCAAATCTCACCATTGTCAATCCGCATAATCCTCCTGCGCGCCTGTAGGCTCTCTGAGCTGCGCGCTGCGCTGCAGCCAGGGCCGCGCGCTGAGGGCAGGACAGTCCCAGTCTGTCTCTCGTGTGAGCAGACTTGCAGGTGACAGAGTGAACCATCGGGCTGCCTTATAGTTAATCAACCGCCGTTTAATATTTCTATATATATATATACTTATCTATATACCTATCTATACAGATCTCTCTCTCTCTCTCTCTCTCTCTGTGTATATATGTGTAAATATATATGTATGTATGTATATATATGTGTATATATATATGTATGTATGTATATATGTATATATATATATATATATATATGTATGTATATATGTGTAAATATATATGTATGTATGTATATATATGTGTATATATATATGTATGTATGTATATATATGTATATATATATATATATGATCAAATAGAAGATAAACCAGGGAACCTTTTTTGAACCTTTTTTTTCATTGTACAGAGGAAAGCACTGGTTACTGGTACTTTGGAAACAGTGAACGTAAAATCTTCTAAAAATTCACAGACTGAAAATAAACAGAGATGCAGCAGAGTTCTTGTGTTTTCGGGTTTAAACAGTATCTTTATTTAAAAATGAAACTTAAAAATAAATAAATAAATAAAGTTAAAAACAAAACTGCAATTATAATAAAAGTCATTACATCAAAATAAATACTTTCTCAAAAATAACTGATTTATAGTAGTTTTGTTTGACTTACAGGAACCAAACTGAAGCCGAGTACCAGCAGAATATATGATGGGAACTTGCATCCACACAGTGAATCATGTGAATCATGAATTAATGTAAAGAAGATAGACGGTTTCAATCTTTGAATTCAGCACCAGATTGCAGTTAGTGACAAAAATATATTTGTATTTGCTTAAGACAATTTCTCCCCCGTCTTTGATTCATCTAAGACCCAGACAAGGAAACACTTTTCTTCAGAAAAACTCCCATAGATGCAGTGTCTCATTCTTTTCAGTCTACTTCTCAAACAGCGACTACTGAACTGGAGAGTGATTAAAGATGCATTTTTCAACAGTTTAGTCTTCACACACATGCGGAGTGATATCACTGCTTCTTTTTCCTTCAGTTTTAATGGTTACCTCCTGTGTGGCATTCATAAATAGCCTGTGTGCTTTCTAAACAGTCCCCAAACATCCAAAATAGGAATCTTTGTCTTCTGTTTTCCTTTCCTTTTCTTTGCTATAATTAAGACTTTGCACCTCTGTTTGACACAAAAGATGCCAGCAGCCAAGGATGCTTGGTAACGGGACCGTACACAGACATGTCTCTGTTTGAACAACATGTCACTGAGCCGGTGCTGAATGTGTCTGTTTATTGGGCTTTGTTTAATTGACGCTGAATCGCCGGAGCTAACATGGTAAACAATTAGGATGAAATTCTGTCGCATTAGCTGCCATGAAACAGCCCAAACAGATTCCAATCCCAACTCCAAGAACTGACTCATGAGGGTCTAATCCTGTTGACGGAAAAAGAATCCCACCCATGTCAAAACGGCCTGCTGCCCCAGGTGCAGTAGCCACACAGGCTCTGGCTTGTCTCTCTTTATCACGGCTGATGAATTGAGAGGACCCTCTTGGGCACACAGCCCAGGCTCTGGTTTGGCTAATTAGAGGGTCTGTTTTCTCATAAATATCTATAGTGTTGAAAATTAGGCAAATGAAGGCTGTGAAAGTGCAAGATGCAAATTCTGTTAGCTGAGTGAGATGGTGAAGGAAAATCTTGTGTCCTGTGCAAATGCAAGTTTTTTTTTTTTTATAAAATTTCATCTTTAAGTTCAGAACAGGACGCTTTAGAGCATAAGCCACTAAATTCAGCACTTCCTACTCATTCATTTTAGTCTAGACGAGCAGTAGAACATATCATGTGTGGTGTTTTTGTCCTGCATTAACAATGGAAACCCAATCATCGTTAATCAATACATTAAACTGCAATTAAGGCAAATTAGACATATGTTAAGCACAGTTTAATGAGATCAGGCCTGATAGGTTATCTTGATGTCTTGAGTATTGTCAGTGACATTTTGACGGCAAGGATGAGCCAAAATCTCATTGTGTCTACTAAGTCTTACTGATTGCTGTAAACAAAGACTCAGACTCCCATCAGATAAGCCATTCTCCCTCCTAATTCTGGCAGAAAATAAGACTTGGTTTAGCCTGACATCTGTGCCATAAACCCAGCTGCTTAAGTTTATAATGCTGAAATTGAAATTGTAATAAATGTAGGACCAATTCAATTCAAAGCAGACAGGTGAGAAGAGAAGAAGGTTATGTTAGGTTAAAATGTTATTTTTTACATCATTC
>JAUMHF010000024.1:9015908-9060955 GCA_032359275.1 Microctenopoma steveboyesi
TGCGTGAGACAAGAGGTCTCATATCCCCAGACAGGATTTCATTAACGTAGCCAAAATGAAGATAAAATAAAACACATTTTTAGTAGAAATCATAGCTTCTTCTAAAAAAAGTCCCAAGATGGAGACAGTGTCCACAACCATCGCCTTTGTCCTGGTAACATTGAAGGTCAGGTGGTTGTTCCCTCACCATTCCACAAACCGGTCCAACAGCTCTACAGAGATATTCTCTTATATGTTCCTAGCCGGCAGATAATCTGTTAACTTAATTTAGTTTTTCAGCTTCATTGTTTTTTGTACTCTCAGGAGACACTAAAGGGCTCTGCAGTGTGGTGGAGCATTGCAACCGGCGAAAGAGCGTAGCAAAGTGGGGACTGTCCCGAGTAGAGTAGATTGAATTAAAGTCTTGTGATAGCACTAGCTTAATTAGCATTTCGTAGCCTTAGTGCACAAAGAAGACGGGCTTAACTCTATGGGCACATTTTCTTTAAAGATGCTAATACAAATGCCTTTTTTGTACCTTTTAAACTTTCCTTTTTAATTAAACCTGCACATTTTTTTGCTGGAGTGTATATTAATAGTAACACATTCCTGCTCGTTCACTCAAGCCTCTCACATGTTGATAGTTAGTGTACGTAGTGTACGATATGCTACCCGCTCAGTCAGCTGTTACAGCCATGATCGGGACGGACTCTCCCATATTAGCTGCCAAAGGACAGCAGTGCAGGCATGTAGTGAGAGTGGTGCTGCGTGATAACTTGACTTCCCTCAGTGAGTGTGCTCTCCAAGCTGCCAGCAGACTGCTCTAATCTAAGTTTGGCTGTGAGGGGAAATAAAGACTCTTTGTAGATGTAAATCTCGCTTCTTCTAGTGAGCACTGATGTGAAGATGATAACCTATGAATATACTTTATTATAAGCTCCAGTAGATTACTGGGGACGTAAACTCAGCTGCTGGTGTGTTAACGCCAATCATAACACCCCTGTGTCCATCTGTGGATGTCTGTTGTTATTTTCCTTGTGTTATTCATGAAATATGCTCTGTCACTGCATTTGAAGGGTTGGATGCTTTCTTTCTGCCTCTCAGACAGTCAGACATGTGTCTGATCTGTATTGCATTTGCTTCATGGGTATTGAAGACCGCAAACCCACAAGCTGGAGATGCCTGGAAGGCTGGTATGTTAAGATATACTTCAATATCAATGACACATTTTGTTTTTTAAGAACAGAGGTCTGGTAAAACCACCTTAAATACTTAATATCAGTGTTTGGAAAAGTGAGCTTTATAGTAGTATAATTATTTAATTTTAATGTTGCACAGTCTCCTGAGTAATTTGTTGACTCAGTCTTCCTTTGTATTTTCACACAGTTGTGTTGGCAAATGTGAGCGCTTTGTCAGCCATCCGGTACCTGCGTAGGTACGTCAAAAAGGAAGCAGCAGCCAGTGAAGAAAGTCAGAAGAAACGGAATGACGACATCACATCCGAGTCTTGATGTGACTTGCTCTCAAGACAACCTGATTGAAATGGTGAAAATATATAATGACCAAAAGGCAATACAGGATATGTGTTTTTTAAAGGAATGCTTTAGATACATTTTGTAAAAAGATTTCAGGAAAATATATATAGTGAGGGATGATAATCAGCATGTGTACTCTGCACAGAGATGTTTTTGTTTTGTGATCTCCTGCTAAACAGGTTAACTAAAGAGTTTAGCATGTTGCTCTTTGAGCCTGTTTTTTCCACTACATTACTTGACTGTATAATATTGCCAGTAAGAATAGTTGAAAATATATTGCAGTATAAGTTAATGTGAAATTATTAATGCTTTCTGAAAACACTCATAGATTATAAATCATTTAGGGGACTCTATTCTGTGCCAGTATCAAGAATATATTTTCTGATGGTTATTTTATTTCTGTGATAATTTATAGATGACCATAAAGCAATTTGTGACACTCCGTGAGATGTTTCATTCAGTTCAACTTCAGTAAAAAGCATTGACGATGCCTTTTTGTTATCCCTAAAGCAGCCAAACCTGGAGCTGAGGTTCAAACACTTCAGAAACACTTCACTTCACACACTAGATGGAGACATTTACTGATGTAAGAACCTGAACTCAGCGTCACAGCTGCATGAGCTACAATCTTTTAGTAATTTACTTATTATTTTGGGGGGAAATTCTGAATTATTTTATTATTAGCTCAAGTTATTAACATAACAAATGAAAATATGTATTTATTATTGTTCTGTATTCGGATGAAGTCCTTTTTAAAGGATTCCTATATTTTTCACCAGCAGATGGCAAAGTTGAAGCGTAAAGGATAATGTTTCCTACTGCTCAGCATCACCCAATAGCTCGCCTCTACAGGGTGATTTACTAGCAACATGTTTATCTCATTAATGTTTGAAGTGAAGATATAATCTCAACAGTCGCGTTGCTCTATCACCTACATTTCTCAGTACTTTCTTTAAGGATATTTGGTATTATACTGTCCTTACAACGTGTATGAGAATTTATGATTAATGTCCCTTCTTAGTATCATTAGAATAACAGAGATAAACTTGTGTGAGTGATTTTCCAGTTTTATTTACAAATATTAATAAACACAGCAAACAATAATGAAACAAAAAAAGTCACCCAGACTCTGCTGTAGTGATAGTAATATTAGCACCTTTAAAGGCAACTAGTAACAGCCTTGACAGTGTAACATAATATAACACATGTACAGTATTTACAAAAATATACATTACTTTTTTTCACTATAACAAGTCCTGGTGGAATGATTTGTATTGCTTTTAGTAGAAACACAAATAAAACTATAACTTTGACAGGATGTTAGAAAATATATATATTAAAAAACTGAAAGTTCTTGCACTACATATTAAAAGTTTAGTGCAATTATCTAATACAATTTAAAAAATAAAATTAAAGCCGTGCTGTATGTACACTCTGCTGACATCGTTCTTCAATGCTACATATCAGACGGTTAAAGTCCGTCTGTTAACGCTTTCACTGTGTTTTCTTCCCACCTGCACCCGTCGCTCTGCTGCTTCACAGTCCGACATCAAACCGCACAGTTTGTGGGAGTTACTTGTTCAAACTGTACACAGCGGGAGCTGCGCGGGCTGTGGTAGTTGGCTTTTATTATCCCTCTGATAGAGATCTGTTGTTTGCACACGTCCAGACAAGTGCCGACCTATTGTTTAGTTTTATGACCATCTCTGCTGAGTTGCCATGGCACCGAGGCCTCTGGCCCCAAAGTCTAATCCCGTCCAGTGTGTCGAAATTCCAGACGTTGGCTGAATCATTCCAGTTTCGCAGTCATACTCCCAAATGTTGTCATAGTCAATTTCCTGGTCATCTGGTTCCGTGGGTTCGAGGTAGGAATGATGATCTATAGCAGTGACAGAAGATTCCCAGGCTTTTAGTTTCAAACAATGAAAGACAAACCCTCAGTCTGATTGAATAAACCTGAACACGTCCCTAAATACTTATGGTGTGATTAGCCTGACCATATAACCTCGCTGTTAAACTGGTTGTGTAACATGCCGCAGCTATACTATACCTTCATTATTATGTATGCTTTTCCTAATAGTAGCACAGTCTGAAGAATGACACCACCAGGTCAATTCTAGTCTTGTTTTCATATGTGATAGTAGATCTTGTATGTTGTGTGTGCAGCCCAGTTGTTCTGTCAATCGTATTCTAGCAGTAAATCTTGTCTGTTGAACAGTTTTCTCTTACACTGGGCTTCACACGTGTGACATGTGCACACATGGCCTTTAGAGCTGCACTAAGCTGCATTTCATTGGCACATTTGCACGTTTCCTGCACTTTCAACTCAGTAGCCTTTGACAGTCTGTCAGCCTGCTGAGAGAGTTCAATCAATCCAAAGGGCCTTCAGTGTTTAAAGTCTAATGGAGTGTGAGCGATGTTCGTTGTCCTTGGTGGCTGGCAGTGTTCACTTGTGAGGGAATATGATCCCAAGGCTTTGATTTGAAAGAGCGCTCATCGTTTCTTGTTACAAATACAGCTTATGTAGTCATGCCATGAGTTTAATAGGATGAAATGGTACCATATAATAATTCGTTAGAAACTGTTGACCATATTTGAACTCTATCATACATAAGCATGTTTTATCAGATGTGTGACTGGATGCTTTGAATTTTTACCTGATGAGTAACTGTAAGACATCTGAGAGATGTTCCTCGCAGTGCCCGACGGGAGGAGTATCTGTCAGCAGATGTGAAAACAAAAGAAAGTTACTTCCCATGATATAAAAAACAAACATAACAAGAAGCATCTACATCTGTAGCGCCTGTTCCGATTTCACCTGCAAAACAAGTATGTAAGCTTGCTTAGCAACCAAACAGCGTATCACTGATGGGAGTTTGAACCGCAGCATTCCAGAAACTGAAGCGCTGTGGGAGATGAGTATTTCCATATTTCTCACCTGCTCTTGCATTTGGCAGGGTGCAGGCAGCAACTTTAGCCTCGACACAGCTTCTGCTCTCTGCTCTTCTTGGCTTTGAGGAGTGTCTAGCTCCAGGCCCAGAGCACATCCTTGGGAGTTGGTCAAAACCAGGCTTCTCCTGCAGCGCCTGCCTGTTGGGGGGGTGCAGAGCTGAAAGGAGGAGGGTAGGAGCTGAGGATCCTGCTGGTGATGGTGGTGGTGATGCTGGTGGTTCATTGGCTCTTGCCAGCTCTGCATCTAAAGAACAGTTGGATATGTGACAGAGTTTGGCAGCAATACATTTTTTAGTTGACTCATGCATAATAACAATAGTCAAATGGATCTTTGGCCTCATGAGCAGTAAGAAATTTCTCAGCTAATTTTAAATCATAGTCAAACGCAACTATGATAATGACCAACTAAAATTAACTTGACTTTTGTTGTTTAGGTGCTTATTAACTAACTGCAGCTTGAGGCGGCCTGGTAGCTCAGTGGTTAAGGCAGAGGGCTGGGAGGCAGAGATAGCAGGATCATTCCCAGCTGCGGCACCCAGCCCATCCCCAGACCAGGTGTGTCCCTGAGCGAGACACCCAGTGGGTCAAATGCAGAGAATAGATTTCGTTGTAACATGTAAAAATGTATCAATGACCAATAAAATGGATTCTTCTTCTTGTTGCCAAGTCTCTTCACCTGATCTGACTCAGCTAGTGCCTGTGTGTGAGCACTAAACTCTAAACTTTAGATCCAGTATCAATGACCCACTTACCACTGGCCTGGCCTTATCCAGGGAGTAGATTTCGGGGCTGCAGGGCTCATCATACAAGGGTGACAAGGGCTGGCGGGGGGCGCACATGTCCGAGTGGCGCTGGGGGGTATTTAGGGAGTAGTTCCCGAGTGTCTGAGGTGTGCTCCAGCTGTTAGACTGATCACAAGAGATTCAAACAGAATGAGAATTAGTTATAATAAAATTTGTTATAAACACAAAAGACCGAGAGAAGATTTCTTTCCCAGTTTTCCTTCTATCTCTGTCTTTCTCTCCCACGCTCTTCATCTCCACATAAGGCAATCGCATAAGCTGCACTTGGTTTCGGGGTTTAGGATCAGATTACCAAGGACTAATACCAGTTATGATCTTCATCAGTACGGGTGTGACAACAGTCTGTTGCAAACTGCTCTTGGTATAGTGTTTAAAAGCTGCACTGCAGCTGCCTTTCATCCAATGTAACAGACACTTTCTGAGGTTTTATATATGAACAGAAAAAATGTGGTTAACAAGTTAGACACCAGACTGAATTACCTTGACAAGCGGGGCTTTCTCCAGCTGCTGTGGGCAGCAACGATGCAGGGCAGAGTAGGGTGTGCTGTAGACCTGTGACACCGATGAGCTCTCTGCAGGCTGCAGGTAGGAGCTACGCTGGGGGGAACAGTAGCGCAGTGACAAAGGTTGAAGGTCACGTTCAGGCCTGGTGTGAGAAGACACACTGTTGGTTCTACTACCCAGACGGGCCGTCTCAGTTGAGGAGGGACGGCTGGAGCTGTACTGTAGGGACAACAAACACAGGCAGGTCAAAAGTGAGCCGGAGTGGCATCAGGGATTTTAACCAGAGTCCTGATTAGACAACTGTTATAAACTCATGGATAAACAGCATGTAGTATCTTGAATCATTTTGTATTTTTAGTGTGTGAGAGAAAACAGTCTCCATCGGTTTAATTGGGGGAGTAGTGGTTCAGCTCAGCAGCAGGACAAAAACAAGTCTCCTGGGCATGGAGCCCCTTCCACTTTCAGCTAATTACATGGGCTGTCGGCCTAAAGAGATCCTGTCCTGGGGGAGTCCCGTTATTGCAGGGCTTCAGTACCTCTCAAAGACTCTGAAGACTTAACAAGCAAACTATTCACTGCTGAATCAGCTGTTTTGGTTGTTTTTATGGGCAGAGGGTGTTGTCAGGAAAGTTACTAACAATGTTATGATTTTATTGAAATGCCTGATGATGGTCACCGGAGGCTTTGTAGCTCCGGTGTTGTTGCTGCTCAACTCCACCAAAACAAACACGAGTTTGTAGCCATTACTCCTTCCACACTAAAACTGGTGGAAATATTTTAGTGTTGGTGCACACGATGCGGTCCACAGCTGACTTACACAGAGGGGTTCACTGTATCCTGGGGAGAGGGGGTTGTTTTCATGAACGGGTAGCTGAAGGTTGTAGGAGCCACGTCCACTCTGTGACTGACTGAACTTCAGGGACTCGGCTTGACCCTGGCTGTTGTCACTCCACCTGTCAAACTGTGAAGACTACAGAAAAAATGACATAAAATTATGTTAAGAATCAAAAAGAGCAGCATTTAGTCTTTAGCTTCCGGTCGGGTGCGCTTAGTAACAGCCGTATTTGTACAAGTAATAATCAGTTGTTATCAGTTGTTTGACATGCTGGATGTTCATTTACAAAAGAGGCAGGGCTGCGTTATCTGTCTACTTTATTCTTTTCCTCATATTAAAATTTGTTCCACCCACACGTTCACACACCAGGTAGAGCTGACTAGCTATGGCTCATCCGCAGCTGTGAACATTGTCATAGTTTGTTTTCTTTTATGAAAAGAAGGAGGGTCGGTCTCACCTCTCTGTACGTCGGAGTGTAGATGATGTCATACACGGGGGGCGGGGGGCTGACAACGGGCACGTCAGCAGCTTTGAAATGCTGGATCCATTCACAGAACTCGCTCCTATCCAGACACGACACAACTATGGGGTTGATCAACTTTCCTGTGAAGAGGGGAGGGGACAAAGCCTGTCATTCGGTCCAGTCGCTCACTGGAATGTGCTTTAGTCAGTTTGTCAGTGACTGGGGATAAAACCAGCTCATTCATGGAGGTTTACACTCTGTGACGCTAGCAGGCTTGTGGAAAGGACCATTTAGCATAAACATGCATAAGAATGTACACATTAAAATTCCTCATCCGCATCTATTTGAATACCAGTGTGTAGTCGAGCAGCTCGCTGTGTATTTACCTTCAATCATGAAGGTGTTGGGTTTGACGTCTTGGCAGGGTGTGGTCACAGTAATCACGTTGAGTGGAAGTTTGCCCTGTAATCATAAAGACTCTAAAATACAACTCTCAGATGGAAGCTTTGGAGAACTGCATGCATGAAGCTCACAATGTGCAATGTAAAAGTTCACTGAGTTCACTGGTACCTTATAGAAGAGCCCATCATTCTCCTCTGAGAGGATGATGAGTGTAGACGGGTACAACACCAGCAGTCTGTCACTCTGTTCCTGTGGGTGAGCAAATGAGTGTCAGTGCAAATATTACAAAATATATGATACGCAACAGTTAACATCTGCCTTTGTTATGTTTAAATTGTCCGTCCTAAATTGATTTAAATTAATTCTCCTGATCTAAATACTGAGGATATGATAAACGTGGAATTTCAGGGATGAGAGGAACTCAATAATCCAGCTATCTGCCTTTGCAAAGAAAAGACTATGAATAATACAAAGCACAGAGGCAATCAGACAACTTCCGACAACACCAGTATGATCCTTTAATACTCTGTTGAGAGGAACTGTTTAAATGCCAGTAAGATCCTCAGTCAAACCAGTTAGTGGGGCATTTAAAGGTGCGGCAGACTGAAAGTTTATGTTTCTTCTCTGGCTCAGAGGGTGTGTCTGGACAGACAGCTGACATTCCAGCTGTGAGGTGAGTCGAGTCACTGCGTGAGCTGCGAAAATGCCTCTCACACACCCAGGCCCTAAATCTCAGCCACTTCAAAAGGGCTACCGCTATTTCCCACAGGGAATTAATAGCAGATATCCATACATGCTGTGTCATGATGTGTTTTTGCTGGGCTCCATGTGAAGCCGTATCAGCATTATGTATTTGTGCTAATGTCTGATTTGGAAACCAAGAGGTAGACCTTTCATCACCTGGTGGCAGGTGTCTGCAAATTTAAAACATTATGTGAGTCACTTGAATTTTTGGGCTGATGTTATCCTGCGTTATTTTCATCATGTGAGAAATTCCCGGAGAAAGAAAACATGTATGTATCATAGGTTACAGTCTGCTGCACTGTACATCTCCATAACTGTGTTAGTGTGCTGATGGTGAATCAGTGATCTTAAAGGGTGTTGTTGTACCTGACAGGGCAGGTGCTGCAGCCGGACTTTAGTCACATAGTTGATGGGGCCCAGGCTGTCCCGCTGAGAGCCTTCCCACTCGTAGATGGGCTCTCTGTTGATGGAGTTCCTCAGCTCCTCTCTGCCCCCAGGAGTCTTATCCTGCTTCAAGAGAGGTCAGACAGGAACATCAACGACAAATACATTCATATGGTAATGGGGCCTTTTTTCTCTATGACATGTCACTGCATTATTTTTTTCCTCTTTCGTGACACGTGTAGTTTCATGTGTTTCACCAGCCGTTTCCCCACCTGTACTCGTGGAGTCAGCACTTTAACTCAGCGCAGATGTGAGGGTTAGTATAATGTACGATGTGATGTGGTCAAAGCCACTCCCTAGTATCCAGACCTCAGGGAGAGCCAGCAGTGACCTACTTGACTCACCGAATCCACACACATCGAGCTCACACACATCCTGTTTAATCACACTCAGTTGAAGCCAAAGACATTTCTTGGCTGATCTACCAGGTGGCTTAAAAGATGACCACGGACAAGCTCATTTCAACTTGAAAAGGCAGGATGTTAATCATTGTTGCTGCCTGTTCCTCATGGCACACAATCTCCATTCATCTTCAACTCACTTTCACTCTTGTGTAGTTTTCGGGTGCTGTTGCTGTGCCTCCATTAGCTTCAATGTTTTCTTTGAGCAGGCCAAACCACAGATCCATTTCTTCTTGGTTGGCACAGTAGACAATGATTGGATTCAGGCTAACACCTGCACAGGGAACAAAGGTCACAAGGTCAACAAGGAAAAGTGCCACCCAGGCTTTTTTCAAAAAGATTTCCGCCATAGTAGTGAATTATTAATGAAATTCACACTGCGCTGTTCTTGGCTGTTTGAAACAAGTTATGCATAAGTACAGTAAATGTTATATTACATATTCATGACATGTAATACATACTGCAGAAGATCCCTCTTGACT
The DNA here is from genome assembly GCA_032359275.1 of Microctenopoma steveboyesi. Lineage (NCBI taxonomy): Eukaryota > Metazoa > Chordata > Actinopteri > Anabantiformes > Anabantidae > Microctenopoma > Microctenopoma steveboyesi. Next base: position 9,025,453 of record JAUMHF010000024.1, read on the forward strand.
TTCTTCATTTGGCATTTAATCTCATTTAATCTAATCATAGCAGATGCTCTCTCCCACATGCTGTTTTCTCAGGAGGAATGAGCTGGACTTGGGATGAAAGGAGCTGGAATCTCCCTGTATCTATCAGTCCCACACATACCAGAGATAACCAACACAGATTCCAGCCCCATGGGTTTCTACTGTAATTGTCTGAACCGTGGCCCACTGACTGCTCTTTAATAAGCAGCTACTCTGGACTTAATTGGCGGCTTTCTCTTTAGTATAACTCTTAACTCCAGACCTTGACCATAACATTGCCTTTAAAAATTCTTCCACAGTTCAAGCAAGGTAAGTGAAGCACCTAGTCAGACATTTTCTCATTGAGTCATACTGTCGTTTTACACACACCACGAAAGGCCGTTAAAGGTAATCAACCATTGTTATTTAACTTTCGCTGCCACATTCATCCCAACCATCTGAAAACCTTCAGGAATGTTTAGAGACCGCTTCGTGCTATTTACCTCGTCACACTCTATGCATCACTTTACACAAAAGCTTGTTCATATTTTCAGGACGGGAAAAGGACTCACAAAGGGAAATCACTATGAGACCTCTCATCTGACTCAGATTTTTGTCATGCTTCCTGTTATTGATGCCAAAGCAAATAAAGGTTCGTACTGCACAATGGAAATAGCTGAAATGCCCTACCGCAAAGTAACAAGCTTGATCCTGGAAAATGCAAGTCAAATGTAACAAGTGTCAATATTGTGACAGTAGAGAAGTTTCAGATTTCTAAACGATAAGGATGCATAAACACAGATATATTTCTCATGCCTGGGAGTGATGTTACTAGCTTTAAAGTCCAGCTATTTTTACACGAATCCCTAATTTGTTACACATTATTTTTAATTTATTTATTAACGGTTCAAAAATGGAATCAATCACAATAAAAGCTGGTTCTTCTTCTTCTTTTTCTTTCAGCCAGACATTAACCTAAGCAGGTTATGGAAAGTGTCATAGATAGATAGATTATAGTCAGTGACAAGACTAAGAGCAGTAGCTGGGCTTTTCTGTGCGACAGCTGGGCCAACTGAAGTGCACCTGTTCTCTAACAAGCGAGGCCTTGAGGGCTGAATTCGCCCTCTGACCAAGGGTGAAAGGGGCCCAGCTCTAGTTAGTCTTGGGGTTGAGTGGAGGTGAAGAGGGTCGCAGCACCTTTGAATCACTGGAATGTGACAGCATAGGAAAATAGCGGGTGGTTTCTTGATGTTTTTTTTAAGCAAGGAGCATTTTTACTTTGATCCATAACGGATGAGAGGACAAACATAGTAGACCACCACCAGATATACATGAGCCAAGACCAAGACTCCTGCTGCAGCTCTAGTTCAGCCTCTGTCTTGTCAACTTGTCAACATGCTGCTGCATTACCTGATTCCACGATGAGTGATTGATTAGCTAAATCAAACACAACCAATAAAATACCCAACAGATGATTATGACATTCCAGGGCTCAGCGCCAACAACCACTTGTGTCTTTTCTATGTCAACTTTACCATTTATTTGAAAGGCGAATTCCTGGGGTTGGCTGTGGTTGCAGTTCTGTTGCAGGTTGCAGATGGTGAGTTCTTTCAGTGGAAGAGTTCCCTGCACACAAAACAATAGAAAGTTCAATCAGGCGTCTTTAGACAAAAACATTCTCTCATTCAATTACTGAAAGCATTCTCGACGTTTCCTGTGCTGTAACGCTCTATTTGTTTAACTGTGCCAACTGCCTAACAATAAATGGTAGAGCGGTGATGTATTCAAGTCTACTTTCCGTTTGTCGTAATCTATATTGTGACTAATACTGTACACAGATGCTTGGCTGTCTCTATATGACAGGAAGATGAGCTCTCTCTAGACATTAAATAATGATTAATGGCTGCTCATGCTTTATTAGACAGGTGAAGAACCGTAGTTCATCTTTCTGTTTACTAACACTGCTGGTTGACAGGGTACCCATACGGTATCAAAACTACACCGTGAGGCTGACTCATTTTAAGGGAGAGGTGTAAACTCACCTGATATGTCAGTCCAGTTGTGTTATTGGACACAAAATGAAGGTGCGTCTGGAAGAGATCCAAGTAACAGTCGTGTACATCCTGCAGAGACAATAAGGGGAAATAGTTCATATACACGATGATGATCATGCGAGAAGAAAACGCGTAAATATACAGCATTTAACTAAAAAAAAGTGTGCAAACACATGATAATCAGCTCGTGATGCTGGTCTCAGATGAATGAGCCATGTGTTACAGCCTAAGAGGTTTCACCACCCATGCCAAGCATGACAACTGATGCTGTATTTCATCCGGAAACATCGCGTTCTTGTATCACCTGCTGATTCATGTAGCTCCCACAGGAAATGTCCTGATTTATTAGGCTGGATAAGGATTCTCAGAATTTCTTTTTGCAATCGTGTGTGGTTCATATATGATTTTCTTTCCTCACACTTGGGCAATACATGTTTCCTTTGCGGTCTTCATAATATACAGGATGTTCTTCTGGCGTAGTGACGCTATTCCTTCAATCAATCTTTTCTTTCTACTTTTTGTCAGAGCTGTTGTGTCACGGCTCTGACAAATTGCAGTTCCCACGGCGGTGGAGCCGGCATGTCCTCTATCAGTCACTGGGATCAGAGGAATACTCTCTACCCTGAGGTTTTCTCTGTGAGATGTGTCACAACCCCAGCAGAAACAAGCATGTTCAAACACAGGCTGCGGTCTGCTTTATGGAAAACTGATAAATTACTGAATTGTTCACAGCCAACCACCACGCAGTAAGTTTCAGTGTGATTGGCGGCCGGCTGCAGAACATCTTGTTACTTCCTACAAAGTTGTTCATGTTTACATGGATGATTGGCATGATGTGTCATTGTAGGCTGGATCCCTGTTTAAGACCTCATTAACCACAGTGATGACTGTGCAGCATTTGTTTTCTTTTACATTTGCTTTCCTGATGTTTCAACATAGAGCCATTTAAAAAGAGTTATCGTGTTCCACTCACCTGACAGTGGAGGAACCGGAAACGAACTTTAGAGCTGTGAATCATTCGTCCGTAATTCTTTACATTGATGCTGCTTTTTTTCCAGCCACTGGCCGGATCATAAGGGAACGGAGGATCCCATTTTATGTTCTCTATTGTCTGCAGATCTTTAGGGGACATTTCCTGCAACCAGTCACCACAGTAGAAGTTTAGGCACGACATAAATAAGCCAGTCAGTCAGAGAGAGCTGCTTTGTTTGATATGCAAATTCTTGCTATGTTATCACCACCTCCTACAAGCTGACAGCGTTTCTCACCTTCCGGGGGGTCACGGTGCACAGTATGTTGATGATGCTGTTGGACTTCTCCTGTCCCTCCTGAGGAAATTTCTTGCGAAATAGGCGACTGCTGCTCAAAAACAAGAGAAACCACAGTTACCAGTCACTCTTCAGTGTTTGTCTTCACTTGCATGTTTGCTTTTAATTTCACAAGTGCAGTATAAACAAGGATCTTCTTCTGTTTAGAGGTGTTGTCAGATGTAGAGTTGACCTTAATACAACAGTCTTGTTCTGCTGGTTTTGCAATTTAAATTAGGGATCATATTTTCTTTTGCTTCCTGGTCCACTTCCTTCCTGTACATCAGTTATAATCGAGTTGAGAACTGGGTCTTGATCCACTGACAGTGTTGAACTTTAACAGCAAATTAATCATGGTTTGTTTCTCGTGTCACAGATTGACCAGAGCTCCTTCCTATGTCATTATTCCATCGATGCCAGCTATTTAAATTATAAGAACAATAAGGTCTTGTGTTCCTTACAGCGAGGGTATGCATAGGAAAATCAGAATTCAATGTCCCTCTTTGTTTTGCATGACCCTCATCTGTTACCATTAATGTCACATCTTTACGAGGAAGATCCCTCATTGCAAAGATAACACTTGGGGATAGCTTGAACAATCTCAGCTTGTGGTTTATCTGCTTATCTGTGCATATGTGTGCCTGTGTCTTCAGTTCAACAATGCAGGCTTTTGTTAGCATGGTGGGAATCAAGGTCTGTCTAATCAGGAAATCCGTGTCCAGCACCAGTCACTGATGTGTGTCTAGCGAATGATGCTTTTCCAGAGCACGATGCTGTTTACATTTTATGAATAAAGTGAAAATGTAGTGGTAATTTTCTCCTCTACTCTGTGGGGAATACCTGAGCCTCACCTGATTTACTGACACAAAGGGTTAGTAGGATACACAAGAAAGAGGCACACTGAAAGTATTGTTCGTGTAACCATTGATTCAGCTTGGAAGGTGTATCAGTGTTCAAGTCTAAGCCGTTGGGTTTTTGAAAGTCAACGTTTTAAGTTTTGCCCTGCCCTCTATTTTTATTTGAAAGATTAAAGCTACATGGTGCCTGAATCATCCCCCTGCGCAGCAGCAGAAGCAAAGTAGAGTGAGATGTGGTGGGCTAGCAGAGTGGGCTTTGCCAAGTAGAACAAATGGCCAATAATGTTAAATGGTTAAAGAAACCCACACAGGAAGATAAGTAGAACAATTTTGTGTCAGTCATCTTCGTGTCTTTATGTCAGATCAGTTTAAGTTCATTAACTAACATGCCTGGAATCATAAACCAGATGTGATCATTCAATAACTGTAATTAACCACATGTGATCATAATAATGAGTCGGGGTCAGGTCCTGATTTTGGAGGGAGACCAGATTCACTGACAGCTGGCAGATCGTCTTCACAGAAATGCAAAGAGGAGGCAAATGGTAACTGGATCATTGACACCGTTGGCCAGACAGGCACCAGTCAGGCACGACTGTGCTGCATTACAATATGATCCTTAGCCTTGCCTTGCAAAATTCACAACCTCTGTTTAACCCCACTGCTTGAACACTGAGAAATACCAGCAATTCTTTCCACCTGAGATGCAGAGTCTAAAATAAAACCCAGCAGCCAGTGTGCAAACACACTGACACAAGTACACTAAGAACACCTGGAGCAGTTGAACAGTAACTTACCTGTTTCTGCGTATGAAACTCTTGCTGGAGAATCTGAAGTTGTGCTGGGGGACACATGACATGCTACTCCCCATGCTGCTGTCCTGTGTGGGGTTCTGCGCTGCCGTGTAGACCAACTGTGGTATTCCCACTGTGATGGGTGAGTGTAATCCAGGAGAGCGGTGTGCTCACTGATGAAGTCAGGCTTGTACTGAGAGAGAAGTGGGCAGGCTGAGAGCTGTATGTCCACACCGGTGAGAGCTGTGCCTGCGTAAAAGGGGCGGGGTTTGGGGCTGTGCCCAAGGCTCTGTGTGTGTGCTGCAATAGGAATCACACCTTGTATGAGCTGCTCCTGTCTGTTAAATCAATCCCCACAACAAAGACAGAGAGGTTCAAGAAGACGTGTGCCATTTCACACCTTCCAGGAGCCAAATGGGGCTTATTGTTGGGTCGCAACTGCAATGAGTGGTCACTAAACACACTGCATGTTGTGTGTCAATCACGAGGAGCCTCCTTTGACATGCCCAGGCATGAAACAGACTTGTGTAATCTATTTATTATTGCCCCACATACTTTGAACACAAAGTGTAATTTTGAAACTTAAGTAGTTTCATATTACTTATACAGAAAATAAATAGTTTCTGTTCCAGAAATTTAAACGAACAACACATTGTTAAATATAGGTAAAACATCTATGTAAAGTGAGGAGGGGGAAGTAACACATTTGTTGAGTCCTGTTCTGCCTTAATGCGTCTGTGACATATTGGCAGCTAATGTTTCACTTTGTAGAATTCTAACCTTCATAGTGTCACATAATAAAAAATGAAACTAAGCCCTTTAGGTTAATAATAATGTGTTTTAGGTTTCCAGCGTTGTTCTCCTTAAATAGACGTAAATGCAGTAGTGACTCGTTCCGTGTTATCAATCAGACAGAGGAGTCAAACACTGACGATCATCCGTCATTGTCTGTGGTGAGCTGCTGTGCTCTAGACAAAAATGAAACGTGTGCTGCTCTCTGTCAGTTACCAGCAACCTGTTCAACCGGATTATTGAAACAGATGCACCTGAGGCAGCAACTGTCATCAGCTTGTTAAAAAACCAGCTATGGAGCTGTCGTCATTCCAGCCTCCAAGATACAGTTGTTCATCATTGTTACTTATTTGATTAACCGCAGAGCTCATGACAGGGTCAAGTAATTACATCAGTCACTGAGGAATAGGTTATTGATTTGTCTACATGTGTTGTTAATTTAAAAAGCGTAACACCTTGGTGGGTAACGGACAAGATTTAAAGGAGATAAAAGAAAATGTGTTTTCTCTTGCCTGGATTTCACTATTTCACTATTATTTTAATACTAAATAATTAGATTGACTCCTAAATAATGAGAATATCAAGAGACCTTTTTACTTATTGTTACTTCTTTACTAAATTTTTATATATACTCATTAAGGAAGCAGTTAATGAACCAGGCTCTTAAACAACAAATTAAAAAGGGAAGAATTTTCTTTGGTTAAAGCAGAAATACAATTTTACTGGAAACCTTGTCAGTAACACAAGGTAATAACACTTGTAGGGTATTCACTTTCACTTCATAACATTAAAACATTTTTACAATGCACGACGTCTTAATAAAAGGATCCTCTGAATCACAATTAACTGTTTGATTGGGATCAGTCAAAAGGAGTATTCCTGAGTATCCCATCTGATTACCTGTGACTTCAGACAGTGACGTAATCATTTACCTTTCTTGTCTGAATGTGTATCATCATGGAAAAGAAGATAAACTCAATTAAACATGCAGCCAGCATAGTGACTCACCTCCAAACCCAGTCGCAAACAGCCAGGGATTTTTTACTGTGAGGTAGTCCAGTTTCACTTAGTTGTTTCACACAAAGTGTATCATCCAGTCTCAACCAAGATTATACTTAAAATGCAGAAAAAAACATTTCCTGGAAATGTCACTATTCCCTGCACGGTGAAACTACAGCATGACAGGTATAAACCCAATGTTAGCAAATCTGTCCCTACTGCCTTCAATCAGTTCGTTTAATATATAAATGCCACTTTTTAATGTCATTAATGTTGCAACACAGTTCTTACAATACAAGAAACATCAAGTGTATTTGACGTCACACATTAATGCATCTTAACCAGCTGAAGCTCCATGCAGAGGGGTACTGAGAAAAAAGGCTCTTTTTTATGTCAGCTTGAGTTTGGCCTGAAAGCACATGGAATTGTGGTTATAAGGTCTGATCTGACTATAATAGAACTTTTGTCCATCATAGACACTGTGGCCTGAAGAAAATGCTCTCTCAGTTATTTTAAGAAGGATTAACACGGTCACATTAATTATTGTTACGTTTAACTATTTGTAAAAATATGAAAACTTCTCATTGGTTTATTTTATATAAGAGCATGTACTTTATGATAAAACATATTTTATGCATATTTCTTTCCCCATGCCTTTTGATAACCATTTGTTTGAGAACTTACTGAGGCGACAATGGAGCACTGAAAAAGGAAACTCAATTAGAACGTTTTCAGAACTCATTATTCACAGTTTTTGTCATATTTGTCATTGTTTTAGATTCAGTTTTAATCTTTAGAAAATTTAGTGGAGGATAAATGTCGACCAATGACCAGTGTGTTCAAAAGTCTACTGATCATGAGGAGTCTACTGTACTTCATGAACATAAGACAATATGTTTGTCACAGCCTGTGAATATCTCTTAATATACATTCCATAAAATGCAAGTGATTGGATATATGAACACTTTATTCAAAGCCTCTTTATGCACATAGATATAAATGTTATGACACGTTTTCGGGTGTTGATTCAGTTTATTTAATGACTAAGCAATAGTATACAGTAATAATCCTGGGTGTATCCCCTGAAGTTCAGACCTGTGGCTTGCTGAAAGTTATTAGATCTGACCTAGTAAGACCGTCACACCTTCTATGGATAATTGGCCTGGGAGTTTAATCAGATGTGAAGCTGACACGTTCGGATGCTGTGGAATTAATAGAAACAAGAGCATGTGAAAGAGGCTATACAGTAAAGCTCACTCCTACAGTTTAGTGTCACATTGCTTAACAGGAAGGGGAAATACCAGGTCCTCTGCCAAAAGCAACACTGTGTCCACAAAGACAAACAACACATTCATTTCTTCCCACTCCGTCTGTGGCATTCTCACATCCTAGGAAAAGCCCACATAGTTTCAGAATAAAAATAATAATAATTATTATTATTTGGGTTCTTTCATTTTGTAGTATGTGTCCTCGAGACCTTATCTACAGAACTCTGTATTGTTCTAATAAATGTAAGTTAATTTGAGATGAAGTTCAAACCACATGTTTCATACCACATGTGTTAAAAAGAAGAATTCTACATTTCATTCTCATAAACGTCTTTCCCTCCGTGTGAGTTGGGTTCAACTTTGGCTCCCCCTGGGAAGTCACTCGCTTGTGTTTATCCAGACTCAGCGGGTGAGAGCAGCGGTGCTAAAGTCACACCTCAGGCTACTAAAACGGAGTCTGGATACGAGGCCCCCAACATCAGGTGTGCAACGGAGAATGAGAAGTGCCAGAGTTCTCACACGGGATGGCTATAAAGGAATCTTAATTGGACCCCAGCCCTCCTTTGAAAGCAAGACCAGTTTCTAAATTCACAAGGTGCCTTTACAGGTCACATGTTATGCCACAAGTTTATGTGATTATTGTAAACTAGAGAAATGACAAACATTTCATTAAACATGCAGACAGACGTGGATGTGGAAATGTATCATTTATTTTTATTTGAAACCCTCACTTGTGTGGAAAGACTAATTATAGGGATGTGCTGTGACAGCATGTTGGACAGGCTTTATGATTTGCTTGGAACTACTAGCATCTTCAAACTATTGAGAAACTACAGTGGAATTAATCTTTTTCTTCTGTGTTGAATCTAAGCAAAACCAATGCCGCGGGCTAGAAAGTGGACATGTAGTCACAATGTTTGGAAGGTGCGTGTCAGTTTTTGGCATTAATATGACGCAAAGTCATAAAGCAAGCTTCAGCATGTAACAATGAATAAAATATGACATATTGTATACAAATATAAAAAGTTCCTTAGGAAAACCAACATTTTTATTTACACCTGTGTTGAGGGGAGATACGTTTGTTGTAAAGCAGAGTTTTCAGTTAATTGATGTTTATGTTTAATTTGATACTATTTTATTCCAATACTCTGAGAATTTTTTGACTGACTTTTTAGACATTTAATCTGCTGAGTTTCTAATCTTACTTTTTGGCAAAAGATGCCATTTTTTGTTATCAGAGAAGTCAAGAACAAATCTGAGCCACTTTATCCTCGGCTCGCGGGGGTGCTGGAGACAATTCTAGCTGTCTTTTCGGGCAGGAGGCAGGGAACACCCTGGACAGGTCTCCAGGGCCGACATTCAGACATACAGACCAACAACCATACAACCATGCACACATTCACACCTACGGACAATTCAGAGTAATCAATTAACCATGTCTGTGGACGGTGGGAGGAAACCCACGCAGACGCATGGAGAACATGTAAACTCCACACAGAAAGGAACCAGGTCGACCTTCCATCCAAATAACAAACTGCTAACCACTACACCACCGTGTTGCCTACATATTTTTCCATCAGTCAGTTAATTTAATTAAAGCCTATCATTTTACTACTCCTTTGATCCCCTATCTAATAATTAATCAATTTAATTACATTTAATTTCCTTCTTAACGGCGCTAGACGTTAACTTGAGAACCTAAACAGTTCTAACACAGTTTATTATTAGGTGTGTAGCTGCCTTTTGTGCTTTTGACTGCAGAGATATTTTACTGCAAAGTGCTGCTCGTAATTTGTCCACCTTCTGTGGACTCCCACATTATGTCTTCTCTGAAGACGTTCCCACGAGTTGTACAGTCAAAAATAGTTTTGATGGGGTGGACAGATTTTCCATTACAGCCCTGTTCTTATCTTAAGTAGCAGGAAAATGTGTATGGCCACTCACAGTAGCTGGAGTGATGTAGTTGACACTTCAGTCATTCTAGCATCTTCATAGCCTGATAAGGGCCATGCAGAAGCTGACACTTGGGGGAAGAGGAGAGGATCTAGTGGATGGAATGCTAAGAAGATAGGGGGAAGCAACTGACTCCTAGATCAGCTCCCGCAGCTCCTCCAAAGTGAGCGCATTCATCTAGACAGGTTGTCAACTTGACTCTGTACTAGCAGTCCTTCAGGTAAAACATCTGATCCTTCCAGGAAAAATGTTTATTAAACTGGATGCCAATGGTAACAAAGCTTGTTTACTGTAGTCAACATGAATGCGTGCTGCTTTTTGTTAAAGTCAAAAGATAAACACAACAACCACACCTTTTATGTTTGAAAGTGATATTTGCAGTAAAAAGATTTGGATGGGAATTTTATTTACATCAATAACATGTAGTTTTCTTTTAAAGTCTAATACTTTGACATTTTCACATTTATATTTATTGTACAATTGTGTTGGTGCTTCCCTGTTTCATGCTGTTATTTTGTCTGGGTGGTCTTTTTCGCCTTCTGGCGTCTGTTTTTCTACTGAAAGTCAGAGGACGAACTTTCTGACTTTCTGCACGTTAATGCAAAGGTTCCTCTTTGTACAACAGAGTTTCAGATGTCACTTCCTGATGCAGTAGCAGACTAAGTTTAGTGACAACAGTGTTCCAAAGTATTCCCAAGCCTATATTACTAAAGTATATCCATCACAGCAGAATGATGGTTTCACTTGCAAAGCCACCTAAGGACTCGAAGGTCACATAGACTGAACAGTGCTTTCGACCCGTGGCGTTTATGACTAAACGTAAACGGTATTCAATTAAGCCTCAAATACACTTGTGTGTTGTCGTCAGAATATAACGCAATAGCATTCATTTTAATTCAAACCTATCTGTATTCACTTATGTGTATATTTGGCTTGTGTTCGTTGGGAGGTCTGAGCATGTGCAGAGGCAGCCACAGGTGTGAATGCCATGTGACTGAGGTCAGGAAGAGTAAAGTGAGAGTGTTCAGCTGTCTGCTTAGATCACTGTGAAACAGGAGTCTGCTGGAAAGCACTCGTGTATAGTGAGCCTAGCAACTATCCCTGTTAGCAACACAACCTTTAGTTTGTGTGTGTGTGTGTGTGTGTGTGTGTTCTCATTAGGCATTTAGATGCTTCTGAGATCCGGATGAGATACTGAGAATAGTGAAACATTTAGCATTTGCAGAAGCGGGAATAAAACTAATGCTTTACTGTTTTCGGTTTTGTACAAACCTGTGTGTACGTGTATAGTCACACTCATCAGCACAGTTACCACACCTGGAAACATCTTTATTTCATTTTTACAGTGTATAGTATTGCTCCATTTCGCAACAGTGCAAAAATCAATATTTTAAAGTTTCTCATAAATACCAAACATATCATAAATAAACAATTATAACCACAACAAACACGAACTAAAAACGTTACGTTGAAATTGCACAAATGGATTTAAGATAACTTGAGAAATCCTTCTATTTACAGTTTAATCAGCAGAATGGAGGCCAAAGTCTTGTGGTTGTGTGTTTTCTACACCTGTCTCCTAAAGCTGGTCCCTGACTTACATTGATCTTAGAGAATAACAACCTCTCTATTACTCACACACAGCCCCTATTTTACTGGGTCCACTCTAACACAGAAATTAAAAGTAAGGTAGCTTAAGATATACAGAACTGGATCAACAAAAATCCTTCAAAATAAGGAAAAAAGGCAACTTCTCAGAAGTTTGGAATGATATCTCTGCGCTGGACATGAACTGAACCCAGGTACTGAGTCCAAAAGACTCACATCGTTGGCGACATTCCCAAATCTCTCACCACATGTTCTACAGCCAATATATTTATAATTAATTACATAGCTTTTCTAGTTTTCAATCCACTTCTATAGCAAGGTAACATAACAAGACACCACACTTGATATAATGTGGAAAGAAAATATGACAGCGCCAAGTGTCAACATTACTCATCTGTGTCAAGTGTTGGTAAACTGATGAGTATGTGCTACTCTAAGCGTCGTTGTAAGCTGGCAAGTGTCCAGGAAGCACATCCATCTCTGAGTCCCTTTAAAACTATTGTGAATTGTAATAGGAAGGAAATAGATTCATTGTCTGGTCAGCACAGATGTAGTTTAAAGTGTTGGTACTCCACAAACATCCTCCAGAATGGTCAAAACAGAAATACTGGTCCTAGTGGATTATAGTAAAACCTTGTGTCTTTCAGTCCTATAATCAGTGATTTAGCCATTGTGTTGTTACTGTGTGCACCACACTGACCATACACACGAGTGAAAAAGAAATTGTAAAGTAAATAAGTAAATTAAAGTAAAAGTAAATTAAAGTAATTACTAAGCATAGTCAAGGTGAAATGACCGACTCAAAGGGTGCAAAACAAAACACTGGCTTAAGGTGTGTGTGTGTGTGTATATATATTATATATATATATTGCACCAAAGTGAAACTCAGAAGATGCCAATGACCTTTAACACATTTGAGGTAAAACTGTGGTTCTCAGGTGAAAAAGTACCAATACGTTCACCCTGTCTGTGCAGTAGGTTTTTTTTGCACAGATGTAGCAGACCTAAGGTACAGTATCACGTGACGGGCAGTAAAGAAACATTAAGAAATGCAAATGAAATTCTGCATATCGAATCACAGTTCACTTAACCAGGAGAAACTCTAATGCACACAGACTGAACTGCCTCTTCCACACTTTGACATTCTTTTGTCATTTCCACTGGGGATATGCGCAACACACCTAAATAAATAAATTAAAAACACTCTTAAGTAAGGGCTGATCTGTTTCCTTCCCTAAACATTTTAAAACAGAATATATTAGATTTTATAAATGTTTTTATAAATACATATTGTTCAACATATTTCTTCTCTGTTTCTATAAAAAAGGATCCAACTCACTTAAAGTTCTGAGGGCTTAGCTTTTCTGTTTTGTTTGCGTCCATGCTTTTACAGTGTGGGAAGGATTTATAATATTGCCTATTACTGCCACCTAGTGTGACATAGCAGCACTACAACATTTTATCCTCCCACTTGGAGTTGATGCCGGTGCCAATGAACACATGCATGGTAGAACCAGTGAAAAGCTACATTCCAAAAATAAAATCTTTCTGTTTCTTTTTTTATACATTATTGCAATAAATGCCCGGAATCAAAATAAAACCTTCAGAGAGACGACATCAAACCAAAAACATTTACGTTACACATGACAGAATTAAGTGTCTACCACATTTCATCAGGAGTGTGTCCAACACTGCAGTGGTGAGGAAAGATTGGTCAATGTTACATGTGTTTATCCAGGAATATCTTTGTATTCTTCAAGAGAGTGGGAGCTGGTATGGTGAAGCTGTACAGAGGAGTTTCAGTCATTCAGATCAGATATAGTGCAGCCCTCAATTAATGGCAAACCTGTTAAAGACCTGAATCAGAACCTGAATCTGACAAAAAGAAGTAAATTAATAAATATCAGTGGATCTTTCATCAGACATTGGCCTTTGTAGACCGCCTGCTATAATTGTGGAACGGGAACGTGTTGAAATCACAGGACACTGCACAGTGAACCTACATTTTAAAATTAAAGATTAAACAGTCTTTACCAAGGTTGCCACCAATTACTTTTACCTCTCTGCTCCCGTCCTTGTCCACTTCCAGCTCTCAAACGGAGCAGTTGCGTCTCTTCCCAGAGCCAGTCTGGGCTGTAGCAGCAGAGGCTGAGGTCAGCCAAGCGCTGACCCCGTGTCAAAGGCTGGTGGAGGAAACCGAGAGGGTGGGCGAGGACGGTGGTGGGAAGTTGAGTAACTCCAGCACTGCCACCCCCACGCTGCTGCGTCGCGTGAACATGCACGAGGCGGCGACCCACTTGTTGCTTCGTGGGTTGTATTTCTCTATGGAATTCAGACTGGAGCTGCCATCGTTGCCTCCCACTGCATAGAGCCAGCCATCCATAGCCACAAGGTCATGAGTGCTCCTGGAAAGTAATTCAGAAAATGCTCAATTTATTGTAACAAACCATCATCTCTACAAATTTTGTAGCTGACTCAAGAAAGCAGTTCCTTTACACTGGGTGCAGCAGGAGCTTTGCAATACGCTAACAATATTCAAGCCCACGGCGTTAACATTATCAATGACATTATCTGTAACAGCCCTCACTCTGTGGACCTTGATGGTTGGTTTGAAAAGGGGGGCCACCAAAAGACATTTTTTTCCTCACCAATAACCATAACTGATGTATTTTAATAGAAAAGGAGCTTTGTTATTATAACAGTAACTAATAATGGTGACTTAGGAGTTTGTTGGCAGAGACCAGTTAAAAAATGTCGAAAGATCTGTGATTCAAGATTCAAGATTCAAAACACTTTATTAATCCCAGAGGGAAATTGTTTTGCCATGAACACAGCCGCTCTCCATACAAAGATTAGAAATCTCACCACCACAAGTAGCACCAACAAAATATAAATATAAAAACAACAGCCATATAGGCACATAAACATAAACAACATAAACAACAAGATACTTCCATCTCTAACGTTGTTGTTATCCCTCTCTGCTTAACACGAGGCAGGGGAGGAATTGTAGAGTTTGATGGCCACAGGAAGAAATGATTTCCTGTGGCGTTCAGTGGAGCACTTGACATTGATGAGTCTCTGGCTGATGATGTTCTAGATTGAAACATCCCAGGGCAGCACTGTATTATAACCAGTGTCAAAATACACAGAATTTTGGACTGTGTCAACAGAGCCTCTCCTCAACTGGTCAAGAATAGCATTCAACCACACAGCTGATTAAGACATGGATTATTCATGGTGCTGCACAGTCAACTGTTGTCAGGTTTCTCTACCCCCACAGTGACTCACACACTACAACGTGTCTTTCCGAGCGTCTCTGTGAGAGACTGCTCCATCACTTGCTGTGGCTAGAATAGCAGGGACTAGACAGGCAGTAGACTAAAGCTAGTCTGTTAGCAAAAACAATATCATTCAAATGTTAAATCATTTAAAATGGGTCTATCCAACAATAGCTGTTTTAATGTTATCTAGAATAAATCTAGATAAATGAGCAGCAGCCACTTTTTAGTTGTTATGGAAGTAACTAGTAAACGTGTTGCGCTAATCTTGTTGGATCCAACTAGAGAAAAGAGAGATTCAGAGGGGAATTGTGGTACTGACAAGGCTGCTGGCAAAGATCAGGCAAGTGCTCGGGTGTCTTGTGAACTGTAACTTTAACAGTGTTCCTTTGTGTGCGTGTCTCGGGACTTGGGAAACGAGAAAATCTGCTGATGTGGCTCTAAATCTCCCCCTCTCACGCCGATTCTTTTTTTAATATAGTGCCGTGAGAGTATGTGTGCACGCCTGCTTTGATAATCTCCTGCAAGACAAGTTTTGTCTTCTAAGAAATAAGAGCAGCCTGTTGTGGAAAATAGGTCATTTGATGTTTATGCTTTAAGAAGCTTTAGGAAACAAGGAAGACATCCAAATGCCCCCAAAGCCAAAGCCTACCCGAGCATAGATTACATACAAAGCAAAATCACAGGAGGGGTATTTCAGTATATTCAGATATAAGATTTTATCCTTTGCCTACATTAAAAAATTGGGGTTGTGTCTATCCACCATTCCTCACCATAGAAGCTTGCCAGGGCTTAACAATAAGAGCCCGTCCTGTGAGTTGACACTTATCCTCCTGATAAACAGTTAGATAAGGTGTGTCTCAGTAAATAAAAGCTTATATCTCTGGTACAACTTTTTTTAACCAAACACATCTCTGCAGAGCTGATGTTTACCGTTTTTATTACTCTCCGGTTCAAACAGGCAGTTACATGTTCTGTATCTGCTGGGTGGACTCTTAAGTGCTTTAAAATATATCCTCGTTTTTCAACTGGACCTGGACTTTCCCGTTCTGTTCGTAATAAAACAAATTCTGGCTCCGGACTAACTAACTAACCTGCGTATGTTCATGGGGGCCACTCCCTCCCAGGTGTTGGTCTTGGGATTAAACCGCTCCACTGAGTTCAAGCAGCTGGTGCCGTCATTGCCTCCTGCGACATAAAGCATGCCGTCCAGCACGGCCACCCCAGCACTGCTGCGCCGACTCAGCATGTTGGCGATGGCTGTCCATGTGTTACTCTGCTCATTAAATCAAGATCTTTAATTACATGCTCATAGATTAATGCACAGTGTGTTTTGTATGATTTAATACTTTGTTGAGCTGTCTACACTAATCTAAAAAAGTCACTTGATTAAACTGCACAGCATGTGATTTACCTGGGGGTCATATTTCTCCACTGTTGCAAGATGTGAGGAGCTGTCATAACCTCCCACGGCATATAAGCTGCTATCTGAAGGGGAAAAGGGAGGAAACACTCCGACTATAAATATTAGCAGTCAAATACCAAAGTGGTAACTCCCTCTTAGGACAGTGAAACATAAATACACAGAAAACTTATAACTTATAGTATGTTTTCCTTCACGTTCCTACCCAGAGTTGCTACTCTGACGTATCTCCTACGGGTGCTCATGGCAGCAATTGAGGTCCATGTACTGGTCAGAGGGTCATAACGTTCTGCACTGAAAGAGGAGGAAAATTAAATACAATTAGAATTCAACGCTTTCCTAGTTTAACACAAAAAAGCCACAAGATCCCATAATCTACTAATTCAAAGTTTAGAAGCCTCAAAATGTTCAGTATTCATCGCTATATTGTTACCGTGCACGCACCTATTGAGGCAGGAAGCTCCATCGTAACCTCCGGCAGCATACAGTAGACCATGCAGGACAGCTACACCCAGACAGCTCCGCCGCGTTCCCATTGAAACCTCAGGCTGCCAGGAGTTAGTGATGGGGTCGTAGGACTCGACAGTTGCGAGGTCTGAGGTGCCATCATACCTGAGGAGATGTGGATTTGAACGAATCGTACAACACGCGTTATGACTAGAGACATAAAGAAATCAACAGTTTATCAAAAGGTCGAACTAACATCACACAGTGCAAACCTTGTGTAAATCTAGGGGACTGATTGGGTGGTTTTATTGTCAAAGGCCGACATTATGGTGTTAATCGCTCACCCTCCAACAGCATAGAGTCTGTTGCCGATGGCTGCCACGCCCACCCGTGCCCGCCGAGTGGACATGGATGCCACCATGTGCCAGCGGTCCGTCCTGGTGTCATACGCCTCACAGTCTCCATGGATGGCAAACAGGCTGCCACCGCCTGAGGAAACGCATAAAACACAATATGGTGAAAAAGATGTGTTAATGTCAAGCAGTAATGCAAACATTAACTTATTGTTGGCCTAGAGGTTTTGGCCAATGTGTGCAGTCAGATGTTTGGGTTTATGATCATTTGACCCATGTTGATCCTGGGCTCAGAGCATAACTGAATTCCCATCTTAGCTGTGATAAGGAAAGGCTTTGAGTTGGATATTTACATTTTTATATAGTACAAATATTAAGTTTTTGACCAGTGTCTTTTAAACTGCATTTTAGGATGCAGAACACTGTCAATGCACTAAAAAACACAAGCAAACACCGGAATTAAATTCATTTATGTTAAAACGGAAAACAAAAGTGGCATTATATGTTTCTTCAGATTTTAGTCTGACAAATATTTCGCTTAACTGCTATGCAAACACATTTAAAACCGGAAACATTAAGCAATATGGCAATACTACAAAACATCCACACAATCTCTAAGTGTACCCTGGTGGGTACCTTCGGGGGCACACTGACCAACGGCGAAGAGCACGGGGCTTGCGCCTTCACAGCGCCGTGGACGGGTTCGGCTGTTGCTGAGGACTCCCCTCTGTTCAGGCATCAGGTGGTATTTGAGAGCCTCGATCAGCAGGTCCTTGCACTCGGAGTGATGACGCACAAGCAGCTCTGTATCCACATTGCTCATCAGAAAGTCGCGTCTCAGCAGCGGCAGCCGTACACACTTCATCAGCTGACAGAGACAGAGGGATGTTGGGTGGTGAGTTGGGGTCAGTTTATATAGTGCTGAGAAATTATGTCAGGTAAGAAGGGATGAGTATTACCCAGGGTACATGTTGCCTGCGTCCGTCTACATCATGTTTCACCCAGCTCAACACGGCCCGGTACACTTCCTCTTCAGATGGCACATTGAGATTATCACTGGAGATCAGATCCAGGACCTTTCAAAAAAGCAGATACATTTCATATAGTGATTTGCTACGTTAAAAAATAAAGAAGTACCAAACATGACCACACATTTCAACGTGGAGGAGAGCGTAGGCTGCAAATGCCACAAATGATATTTGTTCCTTCATGTTGTACCCGACTCATCAACAACATGTGTATGTTACAAAAAAGTCTCTTGTATGCGTGTGGAAATGCTGCAAAATACTCAACTTACTACTATGTACGCATACGCGTGTGCGTGATGTCTGTTGCACAATGAGTGCTGCAGTGGCTAAGTGGCTGGCTGGCACTGTTCCTAGATCAACCCAAAGCTGGCAGGGCTGGGTGGGGCCACAGCAACCAGCTGCTGTGTTGCCTGGCCAGATCAGAGCGACAGTTAGCAGTCTCCCAGAAACAGCCTCGAGTCCACAGTCACACAACACAGTCAAGCTGCTGCCGCTGCCCCACCCTGCAGTCCCTCTTACCTCTGCATGCACAGGCTGCATCACAATAAGTCAAACAAATGTGTATTGCGTTTGTGTGTATTCCACTGTGCAGTAACTGTCCTTGTAACCTGGCAGCAGGAATCAGTGTATAAAGAAAATGTTTCTACTTTGTCAAAATGTCTTTATGCGCACAGTAATTGGGATGCTCACATTCTGTGTTAGTTTTCATAAAGTTACACATCAAATGCTACATTGGTGAAGCATCACTGTCATTCCCTGCCACTTACTTCACGGGACAACGGAAGAAATATGGGACATATTTCACAGCTCTGTGAGCTCAGAGTCCATTAGAGCAGTCAGAACATAAATCCAGATTCCGTGCAGATTTGACAGACACAGAACAGCTGCAGACAGATTGATGTGGCCAGAGTGAAGACAGAAATAAAGAAACGAAAATGATCCATTTTTAATCCGTCTCTATACCATTTAGCTTTCATTGCTTCTAATGGACTGTGCCCAGATTCAGTCTCCGGCTCGTAACAGCCACAAACAGCGAGGTTTTACTCTCGTGAACCATCTCTTTCATGATGTGGGGACTGTTCCTTAGAGACGCAAGAACATAATGGAGAATGGATGTTAGCAGTAGATACTCTCAAACTTTAATTTGTTGCAATCAAACAGGTAGTGGTTTGAAAGAAACACCAATCATATGATATGATGTAGTTTCCTGGGATTTTAGTCAGCATAAAATAATAGTGGGAAACCAATTTAATAAAGGCAAAAAAAAAGTTTGAAGCGTGAACTGTGCATTATACAAATTAAATTAGAAACCATATTTCCAAAAACGTTGAATCAGTTTTTTCTAAAAAACACGCAAAACAATAATAATTTGCTCGAATCTTTATCTGACAAAGAAAAATATTTTCACCAACCAACTTAATTGCATTATGTAAATATGAAGAAATTAAGTTTGATGACTGCAGCAATAAAAGCACTAAAAAGGTTGATTGATTAAAAAAGATTCATGCAACTTTATCTGTTTGAAGGCTAATAATGAATGAACTGAACTAAAAAAGAAACTCTAATTTTAAGTTAGGACTGTTGATAGTGCTACACACAGTACAGCAGCTGTGGAAGTGTCAATGCTTTGTCCAATTCCCACTTCCAGGACAGGATCCATGGTGTTGCCACTGCTGAGCCCGTTGATGAATAAGTGATAACTGATAGTGGGGTGATGAAACCAAAAGCTACACACCCCCACATTTTACATTTCAAATGAATGCTTAAACACAGCATCATGGTGATGGTCACCTCGCTCAGAGAGTGGTGGGAAGACAACCAGACAACTGTGCTCATATTAGTGAGAAAACTAAACTGCATGTAGGAAGTGCAGGGGGTTTATCTTTGTTTTGTTTGTCATGACATTTTGAAGTAATTTGACTCCAACTAATGTCGCACATTTGTCACAGTGAGGCTAAACTAGATGAGAAAATGTTGCATCTTCTAGGCAGTGCTCTTATGCTGAGATTTTTTCTCTGATATGTGTATATATATATATAAGTTTAGTCCCCTAGCCCACTTACACAAACCAGGTTTTCTGTATGCACGACGAGGTCAGCTTACTCCAGAAAGCTGTAACACCGTTACTTGAGTGGATGTAAATACCCTGTTGCTAAGCAAACAAGCCATGTCCAGTAGACTGATGCCCAGCAAGAGTTGAACTGTGAATATGCCACTGCTTTCTTTAAAAGCACCAGTTGGAAGAAGACAGAAATGACATCAACCCTACCTGCTTCAGTGGCAGCAGCATGAACTCTTCTGTCTTGGACACCTCCACAAAGTGCTGCAGGACATACTTGTGTGCTGACTTGAGCAGGTCACTGCATGAATGCGTGTCAGCAAAGCCTCGGATGCCCAGGCAGTTGGAGGGGTCCAGCTGGCTGAGGAGAAACTTACAGCAGGCGTCCCGCACCCCATTGAGCTGCAGCAGACTTGCAGCTGGGAGCAAAGTCTAAAAAGAGAGCGATTTTAGGGGGAAACATACAGTGAGTCCACATTTTTGTGCCTTATGGTGATTGGTAATAAATACAGGTCTAATTTAACAACTTAATCTTCTACCCAACCTGCACATTGCCTTCTCCAACCACAATCTCAGCTGTGTAGGCATACTGGACAAGCTGCTCCAACGCTTGAGGGTCGATGTCATGAAGGGTCACGTGGGTCTGGCGACTTTCTGACATTTCATCTGCATAACGGCACAGAATGATAGCTGTCACATTTTCCCACAAATTACGACCAGCAGCTGACATAATTGCCTCCCTGTTCAATCATGCTGACACACGGCAGCTCCTTCTGTATGCAGCGTGGCTGCAAAAGGTCAGCGCTGCTCATTTGTTGCTGTCCGTTTAATCAGTTGTTTTTACTGTGGAGCTTTCTCAAATTCCCGAATCTATATACACTTGCCAAACATGTGGGTTCCTTTAGAAATCGGTGTCAGGATGTTCCACATCAGCAGTCGAATACTTCATCTCACGCTAGTTAGAACAAACTGCAAACACAGGGAAGATGTGTTTTACTGTTTGGATGATTGTGGAAGCCTGCAGTCTAAAAACCAGACAATTGACTGTCTGGATACAGGTCGTAGCCGCACTAAAATTGAACACCAGGAGGAAATCTGAAACAAACACACCTCCACTGAGCACCTATGCCCCGGACAGGAAGAGATGGAAGGAAGCGATGATGCTGAAAGGACGAGGTGGCATTCACTACACATAAACATGCAAGATTGGTGTCACCAAACTACGAGCGACAGAGCAAAATGAAGGACAGTTTGATGTCAGACTTTCAACTGTCTGACACAGATTTCAGAAACCAAAAGGCTGAAGCCGAAACAAACACATGTAAAGTAATGCATTAGACCAGTTAGTGGACATGGACTGAACTTACTGGTAAACATGGCGTGGAAGTAGGGGCTGCAGGATGCCAACACCACTTTGTGCGCCTTGATTTCTTTGTTGGAGACATGGAGCACAATGTCACACAACAGGCCGCGCTGTCGCATCCTGTTCATGGACACAAAGGAGTCGTGGTAGTGTCGCTTTGAGTTGTGCGAGATGCTGTGGCCATCGCGGTTGAGCAGTTGCATGCCGCCCTCCATCATAGTGCCTGATGTGGCGGTCGCTGGGTCTTGCCTGGGTTGCACTCTGGGCAACTGAAACACATGGAAAGCAATTGTCACGTCAGTTAGTAACAGTTTTGTTTGCCAATAAAAAACACCTTACAAGTACAATGCAGACATGCAGGTGTTATGACAGGTGTCTTGAGCCATCAGTTTCCTTTGGTTAGTGTGATAGCACTTATCCTGACAGCTATGACAAGAAGTCTGCCATGACAGAAATCTCAGTTCAGCTACAAAGTAGTAGGTTGGCTGGCCTGATTATTTGGCACTCAGTGTCAACACTGATTAGATCCCATAAGAATAGAGAAAGTCAAATGATGGTCTTCATTAACTGGGATCGAATTAATGCAAACTTATCATTGATAGGATTAGCGTGGTTTGTCTAATTGCAAGTTACCTAACCTAACCAGTGAGTTTAATTGCACACACCCCATCCAGCTCCAGCATTGAGTAGGGAGGGTGGGAGGAGAGAAGGATGTAGCCTGAGTTAGCCTTTTCCTTTGTAGTCTCATCTGCCCTGCTTTCGCATGGAGAACACGCTTTCAGAACATTGCATAACCATCGCCACGCGGCATCCTAGAAGTTGTTGTCTGATGTATATTCAAGATGCACAGTGTCAATTACTGTATGGAGTTAATCCAGCTAGCTATTAGAAATATGTAAAACAGGTTTCAATAGGAAGTAATGGGGTGATACCTTATGAGAGCAAAGACGTGGGAATATGGGCAAAAGCGTAAAATATCCTAGAGATCTCACACGCAGTTATGTTTAAAATACAGTGGGATGTGAACAAATCTTGACAATTTGTGATTCTTTATCACTCACTGTTTGTGTCTATAACAATACAGGGAGATCATGACAACAACATACACTTAATATGTTACACATACAACTGTGACAAATAAGGTGCTGCATCTTAATCAGCCAGACGTTCATTTAAGACTAAAACAAAATTTGCAATTCTCTGTTAAGTTACTCGTCTCTCCAGCCAAGTGCATCATAATACTGTTGTCATCTGTACCAAAAAGGACCATCTCAAATGTCAGCACAGCTGCCTAGCGACAAGCGTTGGGCCCCATTTTCCAAAACACAATAGACCACAAAAACACAGCAGTCGTGGTTCACTATGAGGGAACAATCTGCTCTGTAGCCCAGGGGAATAATGAGGGACAATGCTGCAAATTAAGTCATGGATACATAGGATGTAGAGGCAGATGTGACAAAACAATTGGCACAGCTAAAACTAAGGGAGTAAAACGCTTCAGTCCTCTCTTTGGTCAAAAATCTTATTTGACAGCTAGACAAATTCCATAGGGTTCTTACAAAAACACCCACTGTCTTATTGGACGCACAAGTGATGCACTGTATTCTCTTTAAGACAGAAGCATGTTTCTATTGATATGTTAGCCCTTCTCTGTGACCTGAAGACATCCCCACCCCCACTCCACCTATTATGGATAACAGTAGCCATCAGCTGCAGCAGCAGTAAAAATAATGAATATGTAATTTCGTTACCGGTGGTTGTGTTGCGCTTTTCCTAGGACAACGTGTCTTCCTCTATTGACTGGGGATGAAACACCAGCTGTCGCACTTAGATTGCTTTAAAACTACTACCAGCGTCCATCTATCTGTCCACAACCTCACTCAAGCATACGAAAGATGAAGAAAGCCTCTGTTTTGTGCCGTATGCGGTTGACGTCAATGCAAAAAAAAGCTGCACGAAAGCTGACATCGGTTTGTTAAGGTGGAGCTGATCGTGCTGAAGGTGAAAATGGCAATGCTGCTCAAAAATGACGCAGAAGGAAGAAAAGGGCACTCGTGGTAAGATCAGAAAATCATGTCTTACACGTAAATGTCAACATTTTACAAAAGACCGAATGATTTCCGTTTATTATGTGACGTGACGTAAGCGACCTTAAGCACCACCTTCTGTCTGCTCCGAGTCCGGAAGAGTGTTCGATAGTCTCGTCTAAGAAAACCAGAAAGGCGGGGATCTTACTTAGAAGCGCTACGATTGGTCATAACCCAAGCTCCGGTCAACGCGGTTTAAAAAATCAACCAGAATCATAAAGCGTTCTTTAAAACATACAATTGTACTACTCTATTTCTATTAGAAATAAGTACAAATAAGTAGAAGCTATACAAATATCATTTTGCTGTTACAATGAAATTAAAGCACAGATAGGTTTCTAAGTGGGCTAACTTGACTAGCTAACGTTGGCTAAAGCAGACAGAAGATTTAAAGTAGCACTCACCACCAGCCGTCGCCGGTGTTGATATGACAGCAGTGATTTCTTCCTATTTGTAATCTTGCCCAGCTTTCTGGTTGTGTGACGTGAATGACATAAAACAAAACTGGAAGATTCTCCTTCCCCGGAATTCAGCGTCCTGTGAATAAGGCTGAGCTTTTAATTTAAACCTCACGTGTAGCATCATAACACGGCTTGTTTTTGTACACACAGCGCTGACTGTGAAATTTACAGGTTGCCGTGCTCGCCGACCATTTTGTTATAGTCACGTCAGTGCGTTTACTGCGGCTAAATGTTGTGCTTTCTTTCGTTATTCGACTCCACGTCTATTTCTGCAGTGTTTGATCAAGAAAACTACAAATTCTTAATCACCTTTGTAAACACACTTAGATTAAAGCCTTAGTACCAGAGAACCATAAAATCAACTTTTTGACTCTGCAGCGGTGGATTGTGGGTATCGAGGTTTGTCACGTTTTAGATCCAGCATGGCAGGAAAACCGAAAAGGTTTGTGAGCATTTGTTTTACTATTTAATGTTTATTTCACGTTTTAATAGAAGGTTCAATATTTTATAGTTAAGTTAATGCGTTGTTAGTCCAGTCGGTGAAATTATGCGTGTTTCTTTGTGTTTAACTAGCTAACATGATGTGCGTTTGTGTCTTAGCCACCCATGCTGTAAACGTTAGCTTAGAGTTAGGTTATGGTTCTTGTTAGCAGTTTTCAAAGGACTTGTATATCTGTTACCATACTATCTCTGTTATAAATAAACGCTACTAAAGTGTTAAAAGTGACATTTGATACTGGCTAGCCAACAGACAAATCTATACATAAACAACAAAAAGTCTCAGTTAACGTGATATTGTAGTAATTGGTCTCCCCCCACAATTTGGTTAACTTTTTCCACCTCTTGAATTTGTGTCTTCCTTGCAGGAAATTAGAAGACCTCAGCGTAGATGAGTTCCTGTTGTCAGGGTTTGACTCTGCAGGTGAAGATGAAGAAGACACCCCCAAACTAAATGGTCTGAAGAAAAGTAAAGTTACAGACTCTGCAGCATCCAAGATGTGAGTGAATTAGAATCATTTACTTTAAAGTGCTAAAATGTCATTTTTGTGGCGATGATAATAATAATAGAATCTGTTAAGGACAGATGAGCAACTGTTACTTGTCTTTTTTCTGTAGTGACCAAAAGAGTAAAGGTAAAGCGTCTGAGCATAAGGAGCAGCTATCCAGGTTAAGGAACAAAGATCCAGAGTTCTACAAGTTTCTGCAAGAGAACGACCAAACGCTCCTAAACTTTGACGACACAGATAGCTCTGATGACGAAGATGAGAAAAAGTACCACAGATTGCCATCAAAACTTGAGGTAGGCCAGCCACTGTGGTGTATAATGAGAAGTTTACACATTTTCTTGGTAAACAACACTGGCCTGTTTGACATGTAGGAAGGCAGTTCTGATGAGAATGATGAAGTTGCCAAGGAAGATCGGAAAGTCTCAAAGAAATCCAAGAAGGCAGTGGAGTCCATCAAAGTCACAGACAAAATGATTCACGACTGGAAAGCTGCTATGAAGAAGGAACCCACACCTCGTGTCTTTAGAGAAGTGACTCAGGCCTTTAAAGCAGCTGTTGCTACAACCAAGGGTGAAGGAGGGGCCCAGTGTCGATACAAAGTGGCTGATAGTTCAGGTAGGATTCCACATTCATGTCCAAGAACCGATGTGTTTATTCAAGCTGTAGCACCTCAGTGGGGAAAGTTTACTCTCTTTACTTATGGAAATGATGGAATTTAGGTGTACTGACAAGTGTTTCTATTATTTTGTCTTAATAAAAATAAACTTCTGCATAATAAAGCAGCACAGTTCAACATCAGAAAATATCAGCACTTTGGTACATTTTACTAGATGTGTACATTATTATTTATGAGAACTAAGTACTAATGACATAATAAAAAGACATAATAAAAACACAAATATCCCCAAAGTGATGGTTGATACTTTGATTAATCAGATTGACTGTACTACTGTTAATGTTTCCTTCCTGGTCATGTGTGCAGTGTTCAACGCCTTGGTCTTGTTCTGTATCAGAGATGTTTATGTGGCTCTGCAGAGGATGCTGAATCTGAAACCAAACAAAGACCAGAAAAAGTATGAAGTGGATCTAATATCTGTCAATGTTCATTATTTTTCACAGTTAATGTAGGTGTATAAGGTTGTTTTCTCCTCACGGCATTGTGTTTTTGTTCTCAGACTGGTACTCCCGTCCTCTAGCCAGAAGTGGCAGAAAAATCAAATCGACATCAAAATGTATCTAAGTGGCGTAGTTCAGGTTTGTTTTGCTGACTTTTTTTATCTGTATGTTGTTTTCACTCCCTAATATCTGAATAAAGTAGTTCTGTGAATTAATGTTTTACGGTCTCACAGACAAATGCTTTTTTCTTTGATGCAAAACTAGAAGTTGTGTATTAATTGTCAATCCTGAAACAGCCCTTTCTCCTTTCTTCTAACATGTTGGCTGTCTTTCTCTCCACCTGTAGCTGTTGTCGTCTTTAACAGAGGCCACAGTCATCAGCGCGGTCCTGCGGCACACCAACCAGCTCGTGCCCTATTATCTCTGTCTACCGAAACAGTGTCGACACCTAGTTAAGGTAAGACTTATGGCATCACCATAGAGAGCATTCTTAATAATTGTTCATTTAATCTGTTCCAGTGCATTTATGTCGTGTAACATTTAATGTTTAATATAGCAACTACTTAAGCAGTGGAGCACGGGGGAGGAAACAAGTCGGGTTCTTGCCTTCCTGGCACTCAACAAGATCTGCAGACACAAGCAAGAAACGTACCTTAACCCTATACTCAAGGTGAGGTAAATGCAGAGTGATGCAGGAGGTAAACGGCTACAGTCAGAATAAATTAGAACAAGCGTCTTGCTGGAATAATTTTTCCCTTAAAAGAGGGGGAACAAGCTACAGACACTTAAACATCTACAATTTAAACCATATCAAGCCTGCATGACCAATGCAATGAGTTGTTCACTACAGCATTCTGATGTCTCACAGTCATGGTGCTTTTCTTTCTCTGCAGCAAATGTACATTTCCTATGTACAAAACTGCAAGTTCACGTCTCCTAACGCGCTGCCCATGATCAACTTCATGCAGCGAAGTCTGACAGAGATGTACTCCCTGGACACACAGGTCACCTACCAGCATGCGTTCATCTACATCCGACAACTCGCCATCCATCTGAGAAACGCGATGGCCATGAAGAAAAAGGTTGGTGTTCTCCTATGTGCATGTACTCGGGAGGAGATGGGCTGGTTTTTGTGAAGGACACATGAACATACAGTTGCATTTCCTTTTTGTATGACAGAAATATAGATATTACACTTTTTTAAATTCCTAACTAAAATCCATCCACACGGGTAATGTATTGATGCACATATCTGTTCTCTGGTATGTTTGTGTTCAACACACTAATGTTTGTCTAATAGTTTTTATGTTACACAAGCCTCTGTTTTGTCCTCATCCGTTTCAGGCAATAATAATTAAACACTTTCTTGTGTGTGTTTGGTAGGAAACCTATCAGTCAGTTTACAACTGGCAGTATATCCACTGTCTTTACCTTTGGTGCCGGCTGCTCAGCACGTTGCACCCCAGCGATGTTCTCCAGCCTCTCATCTATCCACTCTGCCAGGTCATAATTGGCACCATTAAGTGAGTAATTCTATATAGATTATAATTCGTTTATTTGCTTGTAATGCAAACTGCAGTTTTTCTGAACAAATCTTCCCTGATTTCTTTGATTCTCAGATTAACTGTAGTCGTGTCAGTGTACATTTTACCAGCAGGTGGAGACATTGACCACTGTTTTGTCTTTCTCAACAGATTGGTGCCCACGCCAAGACATTACCCTCTCAGGATGCACTGTTGCAGAGCCCTCACCCTGCTGTCTAGCAGCACCAACACATTTGTGCCTGTTCTGCCTTTCCTTCTGGAGGTAGGACTCTATGTGGTCTCTCATAAGCTCAGGCCAGCCTCAAGTTTCCAGAGGTCTGATCTGAAATCTTTCACACCTAAACACTGCTCAAAGTGAAGAATAGGCAACAGTCTGTTGGTTTTTTTGTTTCAAATGGAAACAGCGAAAAGGTAGATGTGATGAAATGTTCCGTCAGTGGTTTGCTGTGGAAAAACATCAGTGGCGTATGAAATACATTTTGGTCTCAACGGCCACAACTGGAGGAGCTCAGGAAACACATCGAACAGTAAAGCTGTGCGAGATACCTTTGTTATCAGACCAATCACAGGTTACCAACTGACAACATTTTCTCTGGGTCAGGTGCCTGACACGTGACTGTGCGGTGTGTGTGTCTCTTGTGTGGAGAATGTGTTTTTGCACACTGTGGGGCGGTGTTGTGGTTTCCCGGAAGAGAGCAGTGCGCTGGCGGCAGTGACTAGCTCGGCCCGCTGGGAGTGGTCACTACGTGCCTGCGTGTGTATGTTTGTTGGTTGGTGTTTCTGCGTGTGCACAGCGCAGCAGTTTGACCAACGCGATGGAGGCAGGGTTGTGGTTTACACTCTGGTCTTAACACGCTGTGCAGACCACATCCTCTCTGCCTATGGCCCACTCCCCACCTCTTTTTCCCTGCACACAATTCAGACCCCCTCCTCCCCCTTCACCTAACCCCCAACAGCAAGCTGTGTTTATTCGTGACGCATGATGTTTCCTGTGTTTTTTCTCCTTTAGTGTTTCTCTTGTTAAAGGCAGGCCGAGGTACACTGCTACTGTTTTAATTAGAGCAGCAGAAGCAGCCCCTTCCTCTCGTGTGTCTATGCCTGTGTGTGTTCTTGCATCTCTGAGGGGGGTGTATGATTTGGAGCTTCCTGCTTCAGTAACTGTTTGTGTGTGCGTGCGTGCGTGCGTGCGTGCGTGCGTGCGTGCGTGCGCATTCATCAGGGTTGGCCCATGCTTTCCCACTTCCCCCTGGCTCCCCCGCAGACCGTCACCACATCCTATGTTTGTAGAGACAGCACCGGCCAGGAGCGTTGCTCTGCTTCACACACTGAGCACATTAACGACCACACACTATTGCACAGAAACACACAGCAATACAGGGAGTCAGAAATAGCTTGATACACAAATGCAAGACAGAAATTCACTTGCGCACTGTGGGCAGATGTGAAAGCTAAGGCTTGCAGACAAAAAGCCCACACGTTGGCTAGAATGTACTTTCACAGGCTAAAATAGAAATGCGTCGCCTCCAAACTCTACAGTGTGTAAAATGAACAGTGCACAACGATAATGGGTCAAATAAATGGTCAATGTATGCAACACTAGCATCTGCATTATTCTATCTTTCTGATGGTTTTTGATGTTTTTCTTTTAGGTCGACGGCTTTCAGTAAGAGAGTTGTCTTTGTCTTGATTATCACCATGTTGATGAAAATGCATGAGAGCCAATACTTGAGAACATTAATGAAGCAGATCATTTCTGAGCTGTTTGCCGGGTTTCTTCATTGGTTTATGCCTTTTCCCTATAGATTGTCCAACAAGTTGACTTCAACAAGAAACCCGGACGAATGAGCAAGAAACCCATTAACTTTGCGGTGATCCTGAAGCTTAGCAAAGTCAACCTGATGGAGAAAGCCTACAAGGTAAGGTAACTGATCTCCACAAGTGGGGGCAGAGTTTAGGTCCAGAGGATTTTCACGAGGCTCTCTGCCGCTCCGTGTTAGTCGGAGTGTGCGTAAGAGGATTGGGGGCAGCACTAAACGGCGCTTGTCAGGGCTTTAAAACTAGAAGTGAGACGCCACGCTCGGTTCTGCAGCCAAGAGGATTGTGGCATGGCCTTCTGGGATTATCCGTAACATCCTACTCACCTCTACAAAACGATGGTTTATGCAGGTTGCTTTGTGGTTCACCCACTGTTATTGTATTTGTTAATACAACGTGAAAGACACTGAAAAATTCTGAAACACTTACATTGAAAGTGCTGTTGGTATCACCTGTGGCGCCAGTAAAAAAAAGGGTGGAAAAAAAGAGCAGTGGAGAAGGAAGTAACGAACATTGACCTGGATCTCATTTTGGCTTCATTATGTTGTATTGAATTTAATTGCAGAAGATAAAAAGATAAATGTACCTAATATAAAATGTTTGCTCCTGCTGCATATTAGGACGGATTGATTGACCAGCTGTACGACCTGATACTGGAATACTTCCACACTCAGGCCAGCTCCATCGGCTTCCCTGAGCTCGCCCTGCCCACCGTCATTCAGGTATCACTTTTTTACTGATCCTGATCATTCATGAAACATTAACTTTATTGCCACATATACACAATATTGTACCAGACACACTCAAGTGTTAAATAATCACATGTATTTTGATAGAGGATTAGTGACACTAAATATCATTCCCTGAGGTAAATCTCTCCGACTGCCTCGGAATCTGCTCCTCTAGGGGAACCTCCCCTGCTCTGGCTGAATGCATACCGTATGGGCGGACTGGATGATCCTTTACACTGGATTTCGTCTTTCTCTAACTCCCCCTTCATGTCGTTGCAGCTGAAAGCGTTCCTGAAGGAATGCAAAGTGGCCAATTACTGCAAGCCAGTGCGCCAGCTGCTGGAGAAGGTACAGGAGAACAGCAACCACATTACAGGACGGAGACAGAAGGCCGCCTTCGGAGTGGCCGATGCCACCGCTGTGGTGAGTGTGGGAGGGAGGGAAAGTGTCTTGTCCTAAATTTACAGGCTGCCGTCCTGAGTCCTCATTTCACCCCTTTGTTTTGTTTGTGCTTCTTGGCACATTTGCTCCTCTGTCTCTTAATATTCATTTTTAAACCTTTACAAACGTTCTAGAAGATTAAAGCTTTGATGGTTACTGAGTCACTACCATTCAGGTACAGACATATTTTAACATTTGTTGTTTTAACGTATGACTTTCATCCCGAGCGTTATTAGTTTGCTGCGTTGCCACATTTGCGCTGATGCATTTAAATTGCCTCAGACCACATTATGTTTTTTCCTCCTGTGAAGAAGCCATAAACTAATCATGCACATCAAAAGTCCAGGCTTTGCTGAAACATAACTTTGATTAGCTGTTTATTTAATGTGCTGTTTGTCAGGTGAGCCTCAGTGTTTTCAATTTGGTCCAGCAACTAAAATAAAACTCAGCGTTTGATTCAGTCAGATATGCTTAGTTAAGAACTCTCCCGGGGCTGAACAATTAATTGTTTTCAAATCCCTATCAAAGTTTAACAAGACCTCAGCCTCCAGTGCTGAAGCTTGGCTGCCTACCAGCCAGCAGGCATCCGTGGCAGAGGTTTCAGAACATACGAATGCAAATCAAAGAGCACCAGGTAACTAGTCAGCTAATTAAAAAAAAAGAAATCAGTCAGCTGATAGCAAAGTGCCCATGTGCTAATTGTAACTGTTTCTAGTGTGGTGAATGATATGTGATGATGTGAAGGGAATATTACGTTCATATTTTAATCTTTTGTTAATTGGTTTGATTAAACTACATACTGATCTGTTCGCTTGGCTTCATATACTGAATGCCAGTTTGACAAAGATACTGTTCTTAAATCCACATTTAAATCATGACCTTTTATGATCTATATCACAAACTTTATTATTCAATCTAAATTTACCATATAATTTCACTGGTGTGAACTAAAAAAATTGCAAATTAGAAAGTGAAGGAGATTTAAAATAAGACAAAAAAAGACCATAAAAGAGATTTATTTGTATTTATCTTTCATTCATATGTGTATAGAATATTTGGGGGAAGAGCTAAATAATTTTAAAAAACACTCCATTACAATTTGTTTGATCTGAGGATAATACCAGTAATTAAACTCACAGTATTTAGTTCTGGTAAATGCTAATCTTTATGTAGACTTCAGAATAGTGACAAACTAACCTATTTCCTCAAACTTTGATAAATAATTACTCTTGACATTCACAGAACCTTCAGTATTGATTAGAAACTGTATAATACCACCAGCGAACTTTAATTTACTTCGAACTTCTTGTGTTTCTGTATCAGATTATTTAATACAAATTCCCCATAAGAGATTATCAGCTGGAATAAGACCACAAGATGCGGGTGCATGGTTTATTTTTATGTCGCTTAATCTCCAGTAGCTCGTTCTAGAACACGAGTAGACTGAAAAGTCTTTGTTGCAGGAGTAGCCAACCTTGGTCCTGCAGGGCTACTGTGCTGCTTGTTTTCCAGCTGTCCTTGCGCTACCATCTGCTGATTACCTGCATCAGGTGTGTTCAGCCAATCAGAAGCTGTGCGTGCAGCCCTCCAACACCAAGGTTGGCTACTCCTGCTTATTGTGATGAAACGGAAGCCGCAGACATGTAGAAGATTCTTCTGCATTATTTTCTAATGAAGTTTAGATATTTTTGGAGATAATCAGTCTAAATTATGAAACAATTCACATGCACACAGATCATGAGATGATGAGACAGATGTTCATCTAGTGCAGTCCAAAGCTCCAGTAGACGGGGGAATTCTGCCAGCAGCCAGTGTAAAATAATGGTGTAGTTAAAATAATATAGTATCTTCCCTCTTTACCCTGTCCTATGTTAAGAAACACATTGCTCGTTTGATAGTTTTTAGTTTAGTCCTCTCTGCTTCACTGGTAAACACTGACTTGTATGTGGTGTCCTGTCTGGATCTTCTCAAGAAGCATCAAGAAAGCTCTGGTGCAGTGAGGGGTAAAGACTACAGACCGTCGTAAAGTCCCGACTAAAGGCTATAAGCAACAACAGACTGTGGATAACACTTCCCTGTATAAACTTTAAGCCCGGTTAGGAATGATCCTATGGTTAAGAGTTTTTTTGAGCCAGAGGTGCCGCTGCTTAATGAGCAGCCATTAGTGTGGGTGAGCCTCATTTTTCTGTGTTGACTTGCGCTCTCTCATTATCTACCTGTCCACACACACGCTTTTATGTGGCTGTGCTGCCGCTAAGGGTCTTGACGTGTACTACTGATTAATATTTAAGAGCGTTTAAGGATGAAATTAAAGAGGACAGTCTTGTGTAATTGAGATGATGAGGAAATGTGTGTGTGTGTGTGTGTGTGTGTGTGTTAAAGTACAACAGACAGCACGGCGCCACAGCAGCGCCAGCCCCTGTCGCCAAGGCTCTCTGCTCAGCGGAGGCTGTCGCCATGGTATCCACTCCCTGGCATCGCAGCAGCAGTAGAGGTGTCACTGCGGGCAAAGGAGAGGGGACAGCCCTGCTGCTGCGGCTGCTGTGGAAAAGGCCACGGCCCCCCTCCGGCCACCAGCCCCCTGCTGACATGTCAGCCAAACTGAGAGCTAGCCTAATTAATGATGCCCTGTCTCCATCCAGGTCACACTCTGGTGTCTTGCATCTTTCTCTCTCCTGTGGAATCTTTTTTTCTTTTTTTCAGTTTTGTCTGTGGCTGAATTCAGAATAAGCTTTTATCCACAGTTTTGTATTTTAGTCTTTCCTGCATATGTGTCACACGTCCTAATAGCTGCACAGCAAATTGTGGTAAATGCGTTAAGGGGCACAGGAGGCTCGAGATCGGATTTGTTGGTCAGATAATGTGATTGGACCTAATCAATATCATCCACAAAGACCTTTAGGGGAAGGCTGGAGATGATCTGCTGGTGTCCATTTTCAGGCATCTTCACTCTGGTTGTTTTCCACGTGTTCTGAGTAGCGTTGCTGTCTCGTGTGTCCGTCTCTTTCTCCTGGTCAATTGATGTGAAAGTTTCAGTGAAAACCCACTTGTCGTATGATTGTTTCAGAACCTGAATTATTTAACACGGTATACTTGCATATAGCCATTTATTAACTGACATTGTGATCGTTGTCATTTGTCAGGCGTCTTGGGAGAAACAGGTTAAGGATGAAGGAACGCCTCTCGGCAGGTACTACAGCCAGTGGAAGAAGCTGAGGGAAAAAGAAATCCAGCTGGAGATCTCCGGCAAAGAGAGGGTAACTATCCAACCAAACTAAATTTCTCATCCCACTGAAGTCATATTCAGTCACTTCTAGACGAGGAATCATCAGGAAATATAGTGGGAAATGTTTGGGGCAGAATTATTTCGTGATTATCAGCATAATCAAAACAGGCTTGTGTTTTTCATCCTGATGTTTTTGTGCCTCTCAAAAGATGGAGGACCTGGACCTCCCTGAAATCAAACGTAGGAAGATTCAAGAAAAGAAGGCAGAGGACAAGAAGGAGTTCAAGGATCTGTTTCAGTCTGACAGTGAATCGGACGCTGATGATGATGGAGGGCTTAAAATCAAACGTAAGTTCTCTCACGTTGAAACTCGAAGGCTGAGGAGGCAGTATGTAAGACGGTGTACTCCCCGCCTTGTCCTCTAGGGGGCTGTGTTTTGTTACAGCCTGGTCTCCTGCTCTGGTAAAGCAAAGTTAAGAGGTGGTGATGCTTAACAGTGATTTTTTTTTAACCTACTGTTATTCTGGGACAGTGCTGGTCTTAAAGACTTGGCTTTGTGGGGCAGATGCAGCTTAAGCTGCCTGAGCTGTGTAATAGTGAAGCGGTTACTACAAGGTGTGAGTTATTAAAACACACACGGAGGCTTTTTCTGAGGAACTGAAACTTAAAATCCAAATCAAACTCATGAGAAAGTCTTAGCCTGTCAGAGAGTTTGCCTCTGTCCCTGCGGAGGGGAGCCGCTCGCTTGTTGATTCTTTAACCCCTTTGTGTCTTGTCTTCATGTGGTTGTCCACAGGTCACCAGCAGTTGCTAATTTGCTTTTACAGCTTTTCACTCGGACGCGCTCGGAGCAGAAAGAAGGCTTTGCTAGGTCACAGAGGAAAGAAGTAGGCGGCAGGGGGATTTTTTTTTTGTTCGTGTGTGTGTGTTGCATCTGGACTTCATTGCAGGGAGAGTCCCCACAAACGGATGGGCAGCTGCTGGCAAGCGGTGGGCCTCCGCCTCTCACTCTCTACCCCCCCCCCTCTCCCTCCCCTCCGTTCGTCTTTCCTCCACCCCTCGTGAACACACGCACTGAAACCCCCTGACAGGAAGTACAGGCTTGGATCCCAGCAGGGGTTCCTAATTCAAACCAGCCCAGTGGAACAGCCAGCGGTGGCCGCTTCCACCCTTCCCTCTCTCTCCTTTCATTCTATCTCTCTCTAGCTCTGTGGGCTTCAACCAGCTGCCTCCACATGTCCTCACAACACGTGCACACGCACACATCTCGATGACAGCACGCAAATGCACACCCACCACCTTGCCGTCCAGTCTCGAGGAGCCAAAAGCTTTTGGGCAGCTCACCAAAGCTCTTTGTGGTCTCACACTCTCCCAGAAAGAGGGGGAGGGTGGGGTGGGGTGATGATTTAGATTTGAGATTCGGTATGTGTGGTGCTGTCAGTGTGTGGGGGTAATAAGTCTTCCATGTCATGTGGGGGCAACCTCTAAGGTT
>JAUMHF010000024.1:9061055-9183891 GCA_032359275.1 Microctenopoma steveboyesi
AGATTCGGTATGTGTGGTGCTGTCAGTGTGTGGGGGTAATAAGTCTTCCATGTCATGTGGGGGCAACCTCTAAGGTTCTGTCTGTATACCTCCATGTGAGCAACACAAAGTGGGAGAGTGAGATTTTGTCATCTTGAACAGGAAGGGAAGTACCAAATGTTTTAATAGTGTGTGTGTGTGTGTGTGTGTGTGTGTGTGTTCAGTGCAACAGACAGAGGAAGCAGCTCTGTTTTGCTTCTCCCCTCCACGCTCCTAGCCTCCCATCACACCTCGACTTCAAAGCCCGTGGACCTCAGTTGTCCATGAGTACACGCTGTACTCTGAGGATAGCACAACACAATTTTAGACAAACTCCCAACTTCTTTCCAGCACACAGGAACACACACACTCTGTCTCCCATCATCATCGTAGCTGTGGAACCTGCCTGCTATCTCCATTTGCTATATTTAGGCCGTGAGCATAAGATGTCTGAAATTGCCGGTAGTAAACTGTCATGGGTGTTTGTGCAGCAGCAGTGGCGTCTGTAATCGACTCTCACTTCCATCTCAGGAGGAAATAGACACCTCCAGCTGCCTCTGATACCTGGCCCACATATAGGTGTCTCCAAAGACGCCTGCGATGCAGCAACACCGAGTTAAAATGTCTGAATAAAGTGACACTAAACAAACTGCAGTGTGGTTTAATGCCGGTACTGTCTCCCCTCAGTTAAACAGGGCAGCCATGGGTCAGACGATGATGACGATGATGACCTTGAGGATCTGTCTGACATGAGTGACGACGAGGACGGAGACTCAGGTTGGTCCAACCTAGTGTTTCAAATTTGAAAAGAAGCACTGTTACTATTTTTATTTAGACAAAACATGTTTAAGTGATGTTAGAAGTAGGAACGATGATCAAATGGGAACTCTGTTGCTTGTGTTTATTGAAAAACACCAGCAACACCGTTGTTTCATGTTAAATCTGCAGGAGGAAAAAAGTCAGATGGAATTATTCTTCAATCTTTCAGTTGATGAAAACTCAGAGGGGTTTTCTTTTTATTTGCCCGTCAGTAACACAGATGACACATGAGTACATCACGTATGTATAGCTGTGCTGTCATCATTCACGGCCCCTTTTTTTATTATTTATTTCAGTTAGCGACAGGACCAAAAAAAAAGGAGGAGAAGGAGAGAAAGAAAGAAGTCAACAGATGGATAAGGGGAGAAAAGATAAAAAGGAGGATAGAGGGAGGGGGGGAGACGAGAAACAACAACGACAATCTGCTTTAATACCTGCTGAGAAAGACAGTAAAAAAAAAAAGAACAAACGCAAACCAGAGGTTTTCTAAGCTCGTCTCTGCTCACTGTAACGTCTAAGAATTATTAATCTGTGTCGGTGCCAGAGAGCTACACCGCAGCACTAGGTGTGAAAATGACCTAACAGCCTCTGAAGGACGGGCTGGTTTCTGCTACTACTCCTCTAACTTTCTACATTACACGTACATTACACATTACAAGTTGACAAACTTACGTTGTCTGGTCGCACAAGAAGAGACTGTTGGATTTGATGAGTTTATAGTATTTCAGTTGCTGGAGGCAGCAGCTGATGAGCTCTGTGGCCCAGATGAATAAGCTGGATTTGCAAACAACGCGACAGAATTCCTTGTTTTTAGTCTCTGTGACGGCTGCAGGCCTCCGTGCATTCTCTTTCTGCTCTATAAGAAGTATTTCCTGTATTCCAGATGAGGAGGATGATGAAGGGGATGAAAAGACGTCCAGGGCTCCACAGCCGATGTCCTCCTCCGCTCTGATAAAGTTGGCAGAAGGAGACGAGGATGTGGTCGAGGACCTAGAGTTGTCCGATGATGACTGAGCTTCGTGGATACGTACACGACTCCCTGAGATGTCTTTGTGCGCTCCATCTTAAAAATCTAAAACAATGTTGTACTTGTTGCAGTTTATTTTTTCTGAATGTTTTGTATCACAAATTGTACAGTACAAATATGTTTGCTGTCATTTTATTAGGCTTTTTAACAAACTGTTAAAAAGAAAAGACCGTTCAGAAATCCAGTGTGTTTTTGCTTTTTCTGGATACTAATTAATGGAAGCGTGTATGTGCATGTTGATCCACAAGCGCACCTGAAATAAGTCATTTGTGCTCTCCATACATGTGCACACCTGTAGGCACCCTCAGGCTTTGAGGACGGGCTATTTGAAGCCACGGTGAGCCTGGCCGAGCCGCACTCGGCCAGCCAAGAGGAGGGGTACAGAGAGGCGGGTGTTGAGCCCTGAGGCAGCAGTGTTGTGCCAGGATGGCAGGGTGGCGTCTGATGCTGTGCCAAGACTCTCTGCCCAGGTGGTAGTGCAGCAACACAGGCTGGTCTGTTTCTGTGCCAACTCCTCACCCACCCCCCACCCAGACCACTGTCTTTTCTGTCTCTGTATTCACATGCTCAGACGCGGCTTTCCTACCGAACGTATTCACTTTTTTCTCAACCACTAAAGGTAATAATGGCCTTTGTTGAGTAAACAATTATTGCACGTGTTCACTGGTGCACAGCGCACAGGAGAGGGGGATTCAAACACCACAAATGGAGATTTGATTTGAGAAACATGTCTGTGTCGTCACGTTTCCTCTGTAGCTGTTTTCAGTGAATACAGAAGCTGCTGGTGCAGGGGCCCAGCCTGAAGCAAGGGGAAGTCCCAGCTGAGTGTGTGTAGCGCACTGCTAGGGTGTAAACTCTTTGAAGCAGGAAGGTAAGCGCGAGTGGGGGCTGGTCCTGGTTCAACTCCTGTACGTGTGTGGGTGTATGAGGAGGGTCAGGTTTATCCCAAAATGAGGGAGGCCTTGGTCTGCGGCTGAACTTCACAAACTTGACAGCTGCTGCTGTTGACCTGAACTCTGCCACCTTCCCTTCTCACAGACGTACGCGCACCTTCCTGCATGAACAGGAGGGTGTGTGTTTGTGGTTCCTACACAAGTACCACAAACACCTGAGGAGGAAAATGGATTTGAGTTAACTGACACGGGCACACAAATGAGTGGAAAGACAAAGCAGAATTTCTCTAGGATTTATTTCACCTGTGTGGTGAATAGAAAAATAGGATGAAGACAAAAACTTTTGAAGGGAAATCTAGAGACCACTTTTAATTCATTGCTTGCGTAGTTTAAAAAAAATCCATAACAAATTCAAAACGTTTGCATTAAGAGCTTTGTGCCTTTCTTTTCCCTGCAACCAACAGAAAACCAAGTAAAAGTATCTTTGGAATCCATCTTAAGAGCTAATTATAATACATATCATAATCTGCTTTATCTACTACATCAAAAGTCCTATAAATATTTTTCCTCATTTATATGCTTAAGTAGCATTCAAGATTGGAGCGTCTCAATATTAC
This sequence comes from Microctenopoma steveboyesi, assembly GCA_032359275.1. Lineage (NCBI taxonomy): Eukaryota > Metazoa > Chordata > Actinopteri > Anabantiformes > Anabantidae > Microctenopoma > Microctenopoma steveboyesi. Next base: position 9,064,430 of record JAUMHF010000024.1, read on the forward strand.
ACTTTTTTTTTTAATGGCATAACAAAAAGTGAACCAAAGTACCACCAAAGTTCAGCAAGTCACATTTTTCAGTAAGGAAACGAACTCGTGCAACTACATTTAACCAAAAGAAAAAGTACCACATATGTAACCAGGATATTTTCATCTTAAGCATGATTCTGTACAGTTTTGCATGTTTTCCCTACCTCCCACAGTAGTCAACACAAGTGTACAAGGACAGAAGCCACATTTCAGTTCTCAAATAGTCAGTCATTCCCATGTTGGACCAGTCGTTCACTGGAACCATTAATGCAAAAAAAGAAGCAGACACGTTGTGAAACATGTTTCCAATTCCACACATCCGGTCATCTTTGGTATCGGGACAGTGGAATGCATAGTTGCAGTAATAAGAGGGAGCTGGTCGGATCTGGTGCTGCCGAGTATAAGCTTCAATAACTGCCTCAAAAAAAAGACAGCTCCATTCTGTTGTTTGGCCTCGGGAAAGAGGCAAGGGAGGGAAAAGGGGGGGGGGCTCTTTTTAATTCCTGGGTGATGTGGTGAGAGCAGTCGGAGAGGGAGAGAAAAGAGAATGCAAGTGAGTGAGCAGAGCTTCCTCCAGCCCAGGAAGGAAGGAAGAGTTTCCGCTAGCGTCTGACTGTCTGACTCGCAAGAATGTCGCATTTGTGGCAGGGCTTCACTCCTTTTTTTGGCAGGCTGTCTGTGACCAGCTGTCTCCTTTTCCTCCTCTTTCTCTGTTCCTCTGTCACTTCACGTGTCTCCCTTCCAACCCACTTTCTTTGGATTCTGCACAGCTACAGCCGCTGCAGAGGAACTCAGAAGCTGATTGGCTTGCCGGATATTGTCCAGTTATTCCAGTCCAACGTCTCCTCGGATATTTCTATGTAAATGTCCCGAAGTGGCAGGAGTCAATCTCTCTGGTGCAGGCTGCTCCCTCCCCCACCCCTTGTCCAACCACTCCTACGAAGGAGATTTGGCCTCATATCGTCCCACTACCGTGGAGCCGTTACCGTTTTCCTGTTTGGGTGAGGAGCAACCTGGGGTGGGACCACTGTAGGGAGAGGAGCTGCTGCTGGAAGCAGGTCTGTGAGGCAGGGAGAGAGTGAGGGGCAGCGGGGTGTCAGATGGCGTTGTCAGGGAGTCTCGATCTCGTTCCGGGGGGCGCAGAGCAGCAGAAGGTGGAAACGGGAATGCTAGCGGGAATCCAGTCATGTAGAAAAGCCTGCCAATGCGGCGTGCCACCTGGGGAGACGAGAAGAGCATATGACTGTCGGTGCAGACTGTTGAGTATTGGGTAACGGACAATTGTTGGATACTGATTTTAAATAGAGAGAGAAGAGGAGAGGCTCTGGGGCAGGCTAATTAAAGGGAGTCCACTAAGCTACACTAGCAGTTTGTCTCGGGTCTACAGACAGAAACGCTCAAACACACACGAATTCACTTGATCGCACACAAACACACTCACAGGTCTGTGGTGTTTGTACCTGTGTGCGGATCTTGAGTGCAGGCCCCAGCTTTAGTCCCATGGTGCTGAGCAGGTGCTCCTCAGTGAGCAGCGGTAATGTCTCCCCATCAATGGCCTGCTCCCGAAACACCTGGCAGAGACACAGCTGCTTCAGCCACACCCCCGACATAAACAAAAACACACGCAACACACAAATCTACACATTCACTCATGCAGCTTACGAAACGGTGGATTTGTTCCAACATGCTACATACGTATTTTGTGAGAAAAGAAATCTAAAGTAGTCTGCGACTAACAGCATTTTAGATCTCTTATAACATGTAATGTTATTATAATTTATTGGTCTATAATCATTCCTGCTGCCTGTTTTAGAGATCTCTTCCTATCCCACAGGTAAAGTGAGAGGAACAAGTTCTACGTGACAGTGATTTAAGTGCATCTAAAGCTAATAACAGAAAATGATGCGCTAAGACTATTTTTAGAGGAGATCCACATGATTTGCTGACTCACACTGCTGATGCCTCGGCTTGAGCTGAATCTTAGAAGTTATTTTGCATTGACTCTACTTTGTTGTCTTTTTGGTACAGCCTGAGCAATGACACCTAGATAATATTTAATTAACAAATGTGTTCTATGTTGTGAAATTACTTTTTCCTCACACTGGATGTCTCATTTTGGAGTGAGACTATGGCTTTACACAGAGACACGTTCACACGAGCTGCAGGTGTGCACATGACATGTACATGCAACCTCCCCCTCCCCCTCAGTCACACAAAGCCCACACATATGATGCATTCACACACATCCACAGTGAACCTAAAATGAAATGCCTCAGAAAACACTACAGTAGTGTTGCAGAATGAATTATTCCTTGGTCACTACTCCAGCCTGCCCCTGGCCTCCATCCACTCCTCTGTCTTTCCCACCTCTGCCTGTGTCCTCACCTGTGTGTATTCTGCACATCCAGCCAGGCTGCTTATGAAGCCGCACACATCCTCCACACTCCACTTGCTGATGTCCTCCACGTTGTTTGCTGTGCCAGAGTCCTCCCCATCTATGAAAAGACTTCCCATGGTGCCTGAAAGATGAGTGAATGAAAAAGATGTGTCAATATTATAAATACTGTTTTAAGACAACTTCAGCAAAGCAGAACCCCAAAGAACTGAAGGCTTACAGAGAGCTTTCAGGAAATCTTGTTTTCTGGATTATAAACTATCAACTTCTCATATTTATATGACAGATATTTGGTGTTTCTTTATTATTTGCAGCTGGGTTAAAACACGTGGATGTGTGTGCACTGTCTGTATGCGAACAAACAACCCCCTTCTCTCTGCCCATTTGGATGTGCTGCTGGTGTTCATAAAGGTCATACGAGGGTCAGAGGAGGGCCCCTAACAAGATCTCTATACTGGAGAAACACACACAAGGATTGATGGTAATGGGTTTCTCATGTCATCTGTCAGCCGTGTGTGTGTGTGTGTGTGTGCGTGTGTCTCTCAGCCTCTCACCCGTGTGAAAGTAAGGGTTGGTGTAGGGAAATCCGAAGGGTAATGACTGGGCATGAAGAGCCGGCAGCGGTGGAATGAACCCAGGTGGCAGGTGATACTTGACATCAGCCTTGCCCAGTCCAGGAGTGAAGAGGTGGCGACTGGGTGACTCTGTGTCGGCTGAGCTACAAGGGGCACTGAGCCTGCCCAAGCTCTCTCCAGTCTCCTTGGCACTGTCGCACACTCCCTTGCTCCCAGTCTCTTTACCTCTGTCTCTCTCCCTGTCCCTGGGTTTACTGTTTGATTTGACAGTGACGGCCTCCTGCCTGTTTTCGCACATCTCTGTCTCACTGTCTGAGTCCTTCATCTCCTCATCTTGCATCTCCCGGTCTTCTTCCCTTCCTCTGTCTGGTCTTCCTCTTGTACGATCCCCAGGACAGGGGTGTGTCTGAGTGGCCTTTCGGGCGGCCTTCCTGGATTCAGCATCTGGCCCAGCTGTGGAGCTCTGTGCCTGGGTGTCTTTGGGTGTGGAGGATACGCCTGGTTGTTGTTGCTGGTGATTGAGCGTTAGCAGGGGTGTGATGGCTCCGTGACGAAGTACCATCATTGCATTTGAGCGACGAGCCAGTTCCTCACGGAGCGGGTGGCCTTCTGGGATGTCATGGAGACTGCGCAAGGCAGGATGGTCGGGGGGCAGGCCGGGAGGTAGACCTCCCAGAGGTTCAGAGCCCAAAAGACGCTGCTGCTGCTGCTGTCGCTGGTGGAGACTCTCCAACTCCTTCTGTCTCAGCAGCTCTGCCGACATCTCAAGTCTGTGGAAAAACCCAGGATCTTTAATATAGAGGTTAGAGCATATTTAAGACACTGCTTGTGTAGCTACATTAATATATTACATATAATTGGATGTCACTTTCAGATTTTAAATGTGACACCTGGGGAAGAAGTTATTATTGTAGTGGTCATTATGACTGTTTTTACGTACATAATGTAACACACACACACACCTGGCCAAATTCTGCTTCCTTAACATTTCTTGTTGCCGGGCAAAGATCTCAGCTTGGGCTGGCTGAAGAAAACCGTAACCTGAGATGGAAACAAAGAAAAATCAACACACACACACCTACATGAGTAGATTTTAAGTATAGGTATAGTATAGTGTAGAGCGATGATATAAAAGTGACAAAAGTTATTCTGCCTGAACAAAAAAAAATACACCTCCTACAAATAATAACATAGATAATTATATATTCTGGGTTGTGTAAAAGTAAAAATTAAATATATATATATTCACTAGTATTTTATCCATCTAATCAGCCCTAGCATCACTCATGACTCACCAGGGGCCTGGCAAAGAGCAGAGGGCATGCCCAGGAAAGGAGGCCGCAGGTGTGGTCCTAAGGCAATGTGAGGAGCAGTTGGAGGGGACAGAAGGGGTGGAGGATGGGATAGTTCCCTGTGAACACAAATAAAAAGACATGTTAATTTCAATTTGGGCTATTCCAAATATAAAGAAAAGAATAGTGAGTGTATGTTATTTGCTCTTCTGAGCTGTCTCTTTGCACACGTGTTCATGCTACCGCACCAATGTATTTTTATCAGCAGCACTCCAGAGGCCCCCAAATCGCCCCAGTGCCTCATCAGTCTTGTCATGCCGCAGCAAGTGCCGCTGGCCACGACTGTACCCTGGACTGCAGCCTTTCCTTTCCCGCTGCCTCACACACACACAGGAACACACACAGCTCTAGACCCACACACATAATGAGGGCCGAACGCACAATGCCAGTGTGTCATGCTCCGACAGCTGGGGCAGCCCCTGCGTCTTGACCGGGGCCACAGGCTGAAGGACCCTCTAATTAACACTCATCCCTCCCCTCTCTCTCCCTCTTTTACGCCCTTCTCCCCATTTCCCTCCCTCCCTGCCTCCCCCTCTCGAGGCTGCATTGAAACTGGTGAAAAGATGGAGTGTCCTCCAACCTCTGCTTCTGAAAAGACCTCTCCATTATTGCCTTCGTCTTTTGTCCTTGTTGAGGGGAAAGGTGCCTTTCACCTTTCTGCCCCTGTCTCCATCTCTTGTTCTGTTTTACCAATCTTTTTTCTCCATCCCTATGACCTCCCCTCCATCCCTATGGAAGTTTCTCTTTACTATTTTTCTTCACCTTTATGTATTTTCCTCTACCCTCATCTCATCCTGTGTCTTTACTCCTGTCTCTTTACTTGACTCTTTGTATTTCTGGCTACTTCTTTTTTCACTGTAATCCTTTTGCATTTAATCTTTTTCAGGTTTGTGCTATCTTCATGGGTATAGGACCTGGTTTTAAAAAAGCGTGAGGCATCTACACTTTGACCCTTAGAAATTGTGTGAGGCTCCTCCTGCTCGGTATCTCAGACTACAGCTGCTTCACAGGCCTGTCCCGTGCTCACTCGCTCTCTTCCCACGACACCTCTCCTCTCCGCTCTCCTGCCTTTCGCTTCTCTCTTGCTGAGCTGTTGCTATCACACCAATCAGAGCTCAGCTGTGTGTGACTTCTGCCGCATAAAAGCATACATGAAAAACAAGCTGAGGAAAACAACAAAATACAAAAAACCAACACTGGGACGCATGGAACCGCAAATATTGTTTTGCAACCGTGTTCAAATTAGCCAGCGCCTGCATGTCTCCCGCCTCACTAAATGGTGAGGGAAGAGGAGACGGCGCAACTGCGAGAAGGGAGGGCATGCATACGACAGCAAGGAGATGAGGAGCAGTACTGAGGCGGCGATGCCTCTCTCTGTGTGTGTGTGTGTGTGTGTGTGTGTAGGGGGGATCGGGGGGGATTCAAAACCATTGATCGATTGCCTCCGCCGTTGAAATGTTAATGCTAATCGTATAACCGCTCTCTCCGGCGGTGCCTTGCACTCCAGTGGCAGCTCCAATTAATCTTGGGTGAGGGCGCGTGACCCCGGAGCCGGGCCCCGCTAGCCACTGCTTATGTAATTACACCGCCCAGTGTGTAATCACCTGGCCTAATCCCCCGAGGCTAGCAATTAGCCCTGCGACGCGCAGTTCCACTAGGCTACGCTAAGGCGCCCGCAAAAATCCCGTCCAACCCCACCCCCCCACCACCACCCCGCCTCTCATATGCCAAATTGTCATCGCCACCCCCTTTTCTGATATTCCATCTCTTTCTTCCATCTCTATCCACTGCCTACCCTTGCCTTGCGTTAGACCGCAGATGAATAACGGTCAATTAAAGCTGCATGACTGGGGCTGCCAGGCGTCTGCGCCACCATAATTAGGCCTAATCACGGGGAGCGAGAGAGAAGCAGAGAAAAGAGTACGCGTCTGACACTCCCTTCCTCCATCTCTCCCTCTCTTCCTCCTTTTATAGGAGGCAATTTTGAGGGAGGAGTGGCAGACATTAGTCGTTTTGCTCTGGGGCTGGTTCTGTGTGTGTGTGTGTGTGTGTGTGTGTGTAAACATGACGTGTGTGCATCTGTGCATTTTGTTGGCAAACCACTAACATGCTATAAAAAGACTACACACAAAAACACCTAGTTTTGCATGAGACTGAAAATAGACAGATTCACAAATGCAACATGGGCTCATGATCACACAAAACTATATCTCTGGATCCTCTCTCTCTCCCCTCCCCGCTCGCTCTCTGTGTTATTGCCGGCAGTGAGGCCAGGGGCTTCTCGGAATTCACTGGTGTGCAACGACCTGTCAGAGTGGCGACAGCAGTCCCGTCCCGCAGAAGCTCAGGCAATGTGTGTGTGTGTGTGTGTGTGTGTGTGCCCCTGTAAGCGTGTGTGTGTGAGAGAGAGAGAGAGAGAGACAGGGCAGCCCTTAATGACGGGAGCGTGGGGGGGATTAGGAGCGCCGCACGGCCGCCTTCGGCTCCTTCTCCGCAGGAACACATTTACACAGGAAGCTCATTAAAATGGATGAGGCTCCCTCAGCGTCTCCCCTCCCTCCCCTTATCTCACACTCTCTCGATCTCCCTATTTTGGTTCATATCTCTCATGCAGTCACCAAGTCTCCTTGCCACCTCCTGTATCCTTCTCTTTTTCTTTCCTCTCTTCACCCCGTTTTAAACTAAAATGTTATCCACTTCCTGTCTCCCCTTTTCAGTTCTTCATCCCTGCTATATTTGCCTTGCAGATGCTTGGTGAGCTTAGTGCCATTTAGGGCCAGACAAATGGAGCGCCAGGTTCTAAGCCCATCGAGCGGCCCTAATGATTTGTTTTTAACAATGGGCCCTAATGGGCCCTAGATAATCAATGATGAGGGGTCGATGGAAAGGTGAGCCTCATAGAGAGCTAGAGAGAGAGAGAGAGCTTCCGTCTCTAACTGACTTCTTCAGTCTTGGCTCATTTCATTCTCTCTGTTTTTCCTGCTACTCACCAATTATCTTTTCTCTTCACTTTGCACTCTTTTCACTCTTAATGCTTAAATTCTATATATTTTCTGTGGAGTGGGTACAGCCTGGATTTTGGGCACATGTACACGACTTGGCCAGAAAATACAGGCACTTTATAGTCTTGTGGCACTGTTAAACACCTCCTTCAAACCCTGTTTTGTTACAGCATCCTCCTCTCTTCTGTAAAGGCCTTCCAAATGTTTTTGGAACCTGTCTACGATTTGCTCCCATTCAGGCACAAGAGCATTACTGAAGTCCAACACTGCTGTTTGGCGAAGTAGCCTGGCATTTAGTCTGCTATTCAGTTCATCCCAAAGGTGTTGGAAGAGGTTGGGGGTCCAGCCAGGTTATTTAGCTTCCTCCAGACCAAAACAGGAAATCCATCTTTTTATGTTGCACGTTGGGGCACAATCCCTCAACCGCTGCTGCAAGGTTTAAAGCTAATTTTAAACAAAATATTATAAGAAGCCCCTTGGAACATGTCCACATACTTTTGTTCACACTAGTGAGCACAGACGAAACATGGAGCTTGCATCACTTTTTGTCTCTCTCCTTTGGACACAGGTAAAAGTGACGATAGGACAACATATTCCCCTCAGTAACCTGTCTTTTCTACTCACGCCAAAAATATATATTGAGGGAAAGGGTTACTGAGAAGACGGGAGGTAGATATGGATGGAGCGATGGGTGGAGGGAGGGTGAGGCCTAGTTAACTCTCCCCAGTCCTGTGTGGCTAATTACACTGTGTTCTGTCGGAGAACAGCCGCGGTTCACTGACTACACTCACACTGCACCACTGGCCTCTCTCTGTCTCTCTGTCTCTCTGTCTCTCTCCGTCTCTCTCACAAACACACACACACACACACAAATTAGCAGACATATTCACACAAACAAACCTAAAATCAGTCCACATAGATGAGCACACACTCACATTGCCAGCTTGAAAAATGGAACAAATAAACACACGCAAACAGAAAGCCCCCGATGCTTGCACGCACGCACGCACACACACACACACACACACACACTACACACCCCCACAGCCTCCCAGAGCTGCACCCCAGTGCCTGGCGTCTCTGCTTCCTGCTATATCCCCATCGCTACCCCTCACCATTCCCTCTCCCCCTTGTGTCTCACATACACACTCTGGTACACACACATACATCTCCCCCCTCACACCCACCCCTCCGCTGCACCGCCGGCCCATTATCGATCCCCCGCCTCTCCCCGCGCCACATAAATAATCGACAAGCAATTACCCGCCCACTCCCGCTGCCCCCGGCTTTGTTTGGGAGGCGCAGGGGCCAGCGCTGGGGGGAGAGGAGGGAGGAAGAGCTGAGGATACAGGCGTGCAGCTCCACAGTGGTAGCCAAGAGGTTATTGGATTCTTAGTTTAACCGTGTATGTGGAGATGCACATAATTCAAACACACAAACAAAAAGGAGATCAGTAGAAATGGGTAGAAGAATGCAAAGGAAAGAGCTGTGATGCAAACTGGAAGTGATGATATTTTTTAACAAATGTGAACATTTTTTCATCGTGATTGTTACATTTACATGCTCCCATCAACTGTGGCCCTGCTGAGGAGCTGACAGGAATGGATAAGTGAGTGTGTGTCTGCAACTTCCTTACCTGTCAGTGTAATGTGCATCCCGGTGCTGTGGCAGACCCTGTTTGCGTCTCTGGCTGGATGAAGAGGAGCTGCCCGCTGAGGGCAGGTGCGCTTCTAGGGTCACTGGATTTCTCACTGCTGCAGCGAGTGCCTCCTGGCGAGCACGCAGCATATCTGAAAACATAGAGAATGGACGAAACGGGGGAAAGCACAGTGGAGAGAGACGGAACATTAGAATTCACATGATGATGAAGAATTGATAGTTGAAGCAAAGAAGAAAAACAAGACAGAGGAGAGTCAGGAGAAAATATCCAGCTCTTCATGTCTATGCTAAGATATTAAAAGAAACATTCAGTCACAATATCTCAATATAACATTTCAATTTCATGACTGCTCTTAAGTGTTGTATACATTAGCTGTACGTTTATGCATTTCAATGATGGATGTAGGTAAAATATGTGGACAGCTTATAAAAATGCCCAATAACTCTGCTCATTCCATATTAATATGGAATGTGATTGCCACGTGTTTTCAAATTCCCATCATACACCTGTATGTAGGCACACAGACACATGAGCCTGTAAAGCATAAATTAAACTGACATTTTGGCAGATGTGCATGAAGCATTCAAATCCGTCTGGGACACGTTGGAACTGACCTGACCAGTTTCAAGCAAATGTGAGGAAATAAAAAGGTGGAAGTGTAAAAACGACGGCGTGAAAATTATGGTTCGTGTGATAATGTTTTCATAACAAATAATGGTCAGTATGTTTTTTTTTTGTATGAACGAGCAAAAGGCAACTTAACACATCAGGTGCAGACCATTTTTACCCCTCGCCACTTCCTTCAACACCATCACACCTTCTCCCTCCATCTCTGCCTGCCCTCTTTCTTTCCACCTTCCGCCCTCTACCACTCACCTCATTCCACCTCTTTCTAAGCTCATCCCCTCTCTCTCCCAGCAACCCTGGTTCTCTCTCGCCCTCATAGGAGAAGAGGCCTCATCATTATCAGCCAGGCCAGGCCACACCAGGAGACATGGCTTCTAATGAGAGAAAAATCCATCCTGCTCTCTCTCCTCTCCCACTTTGTCTCCTCCCTCTCTCTCTCTCTCTTTCTCCCTCAATCTATCTATTCTCTCCCTCTCTGCTCTTATCCACCTCCCCCCTTCTCTTCCTCCCCTCTTTTTTAATTAGACAGATCCCTCGGGAGCTAGGGGCCATTTCCGCCGCTGGTACGGGTGTGATGTGTGTTTGTGTGTGTCTGTGTGATTTAGGTGCTTGCGGGTGCATGCCTGACTGTGTGTTTCTCTGTGTGCCGTGTGTAAATGTGTGTGCTGAAGCAGTTGAGCGGGCGCCGGGGTGGGGAGGATGAAGCGACAGATATTAATGCGGCCTAGCTCCGGTGTATCGATCTGTTTGCTGCGCCAGGCCACAGGGGACTTAGCTGGCGGCAGACAAGGGTGTGTGTGTGTGTGTGTGTGTGTGTGTCTGTGTGGGTAAGGGCGGTTGTGAGAGATAAGGAGGGATCAGAGGGAACTGGAGCCCCAAAGCAAACACACAAACACACACACACACACACACACACACACACACACACACAGTTTGTTGTGCGCTTGTATACATGGTGCAGGGGTGACAGGTTGGGGGAGTTGACCTCTTTGAGTTTACTGTGGTCACAATCTCACCTCACAACCAATTATTTCATATGACTGGTTCAGCAAAAGGAGCACTCCGGCGATTTATTGTAGCACTTTCATAAAAACTTCCACAACACAGATTTTATAAAGACTAAGCAGAGGCTAAGATATTCCAGCTCTATGTAAATATTGGTAGGTGCAGTCACCTAGACAAAGTCTGGAAGAACCACTCAACTCAGAGGACATTGGTTCGGCCTATAAGCCATCCAAGGCAACCCGCTGCCAAAACACCTGTCTCACTATCTTCTGTAAAGAGGAAAATTACACTGCCACGAGCTCAAGGAAAAAGCCAAACAAACTTAGAGCTCAACTAAAGTTTGCAGTTGAACAAAAGGACTTTTGGAGGAAGGTTAAATGGTCAGATGAGACAATTCTGCTTGGTCATAGTGACCAGAGACATGATTGGAGGAGTAAAGGTGATGTATTCAACCTCAAGAAAACTGTCAAGCTGTTGAGTCGTAGCATCATGCCAAGAATTCTTCAGCATCAGTACCATCATCAAATTAAAATATTTAGCACCAAAGACAAACTTTACACTAAGACGTGTAAATGGTAGTTATAACGGTGACACAACCTGCACTGCTGTATAACACTGTGGAAACTAATTTATATTTCTCGCTTGATATTCTCTTTTTATTTATTTAATTATTTTAAAGTTTTACTCCAACTCGGGGTCCACATCCCTCCGCCCCACCCCCTCTCTAATTCTCTTTCATGTGAATTGAGAGGAGCAAGGTCACCTGGGGTTCTACCACTCCGTGTTTGTGTGTGTACAGAGTAGGTACTCAGATTCAGAATTTTCCTCTCTAAAACTCTTCATTTTGCAGCTGCTGTAACACAAGGGGCGAGTCCCTCTGACTGCAAATTAGACACCTAATAGAGGACACACAAACACAAACTGACACACATCTCTTCCGTTGCTGAGTTATTTTGGGAGGTCCCAGTTTACCACTTGGACCCATCCCGCTTATCCCTCTTTTGTGCCATCCCATTTTTCTTCCTGCCATTATTCCTGGAGTTGGGCCTAAATCCCCTCAGTTAAGCTGGGTTTTCCTCATCGTGAGAATGCAGATGAGCGCTGGGCTGATACAGCTTGGGCGGCCTTATGATGGATTTGGTGGACTGGCAGGTCCACAAAAGCGGACATCCATCCACTGAAGTGCACCATAAACCAGAAAATTAAGAATCTTTTTAGGAAGAGGTATTTAACCGATATCATGTGTTTAGCCAGCAGTAAATTTGCGGCATGTTTGTTGCACTGAATGTATTTGTCGGTCTGTGCTTTAAGCAACCATGTGCTGGAGTTTTCTAGCATTATGGGACGGTGATAAAGAGATGTTGTGTATAGCTCCATGTTTTAAATCACACTAAACTGCAGGATACAAAACAGAACGCCCTTTCCATTCCACCCCTCTTCCCTTTCATCTGGATGTCTACCCCCACCTCCTTTTCTTTTCTCTCTCTCTCCTTTCATCATATGAAGAGGGAAGGAAAGCCCTCCTGGCCATTTCTACAACCCTGCTATCCCTCCACCTCAACCTCCAATTTCAGCCCCCCCACCCCTTTCTAACTCTTCTTTTGCCCATCAGGTCTAGTGAGAGCCCCTCAACAACACCTTGCACCTACACATTTACACACACATGCACATAGCGTTCCTCCTCACCCCCGCCTATTTCACGCACACACACTTGTATTTTCTGTGCCCTACACTTCAAACACATGAAAGGATGCTCTGTGGAGACCAAGGCTAAAGGGAGAGTTGGAAGAGGGGTAAGGAGAAGAAATAGGAGGGAGAGAGAGGAGGGGTATAAAAGCAGTGCTTCAGAGTGAGATGTATAGGAAGGATGGTGGTGGTGCTGACCCGGGGGGAGAGGGGAGAGGGTCACATAGGCTCCATTGAACCAGGTCAATGTCAAGTGTCTCTTGCTGAAGTGATTTCAGTGAGAGACCCCCCTGTCCCTCCTCTTAAGCTGTTTGTTCACAGTGTCACTTACTTAACAAGCTGTAAATGTTAACTGTAGACAGGCAAGATGTGAAAGTAAGTTAGAGTAAGTTTTCTGCATAAACATGTAAACACAATTTGCCAGGTGTGACGGAGAAGAAATATTAGCAACACCAAAGGCTTGGCTGTCGGGATGCGTCAAAGTCTGTGATGCCCATGGCTCATCATCTGTTCGGAGGACTTATAGTGCTGTAGGAAAAGTATTTGCTGCTTTCCTAATCTTTATTTATTTTTCATATTTATATGCAAAACATAAAAATCTGGTAGGGGGGGATACTCTGTATGTTGTCATAATTAACTTATAAATTATAGTTATATATAATTGTGTGGGCATCCTGAATAATATGTAGGCTTATACATGTGTGCATATTTCTTGATTTCTTGCTGCAAGGGAAGCTATTAATTCACTCTTGCCTCTGCACTCCCTCTTCCATCATTTCCTTTGACCATTTCATGCCTCAGATTATATTTTACTCTTATTGCAGGTGTCTCTTTACATCTGCCTCTTCTTCTGCAAATAGAGAGCATTTAGGTGCAGCTTGAAAGAATAATGTATGCCTGCAGAATAAAGGATAGTTTGGAAACTATCAAACAATCCAGAATGTGAAAGTGAAGAAAGGGAGCAAGCACATCTGTGTTGTGCCAGAATGTCTGCATCATACCAGTAAGGCTTTTGGAAAAGGAAGCCAGCAATCAGACTGCACCCTGGGCAATAAAATCCCTTCAGTGCACTACATTTTGCTTTTAACTCCTCTAAGACACAGGGAAAAGGCAATTAAAGCATTTATAAGCTTTGCCCCCTAGATTTGCGGCAAACAATTAAAAATCATTACTAATCAAATAAAAATAAGAGTAGCTCAAGCCACAATTCAGCCACGGCATTGATTGGATTTATGCTACTGTGAAAGAGCTCATAAAGACTGGTACGACCTAATGTTACATTCTATACAAATGTGAGAAAATGGTTAAAATTTAATGGCAGGCGCATGGAAATGATTGTAAAGCTAACTTATAAAATCCAAATGAGGCAGCTTTTCTCATTTTCTTTTTTCCCTGTCAAACTACAATTCTCTCAGGCTTAAACCAGTAAATTTTATGCTCCTGTAGAAAAACTGGGACACACTGGTGATTTTGTGGGTGTAGGTAGATTTAGTGGGTTGGCAGGCAGCCAATAAGAGCTCCCGGATCAATCGTGGCGTTGATGCATGTGAAGACTTTTGGGTGTTGTTAACAACAGAGAGCCTTAGCGATCAGAAATCACCCAGAGTGACACGTTGAGACTATGTGGGCAAGCACAGCAAATAGAAATGTCAGCCATCTCCATGGCTGGGGTTTTACAATGGCAGCACTGAGCCACACACCTTAGCATGGCACTACACAGCGCTACACTCTGGGGTTGCAAAGTAGCACTGAATTTCAGGGGCTTGGTGACAGATGATGGAAGAGGTGTTTTTTTTTTTTAACTGCTGAAGTGCTTCTAAAAGAAACTTTTAGTTTCAGGTAAATCTCAAGTTACTGATAGTTAAATAAAGAAAAAAGCTAAAGTAAAACTGTGTTCTATAGCTTCTATTTTATTGTGAGCTCTTCCTGGTAGTGTAGAAAATGCTATGCACATTCAAATACAGAGCCTGTGGACTCACCATGGCCTGGTAGACCCATGCTGCTTGCCAATTGGTAGAGACGTTGCTGCTGCTCCTCAAACGACCCTTGCTCACTGAGCGCTGACATCATGCGCCTGTAGTGCTCCTCAGGGCTCATGTGGCCGTGGCTGCCACCTGCCTCCACCACTGGGCTCTGAGAGTTTTCTGAAGAGAAGGTGGAGAAACATCTTAATACGTGACTGTCGACATATAGAGAGGAAACTGCATGCTCTAATACTTTATTTGTGTATTAATATAATGCTGTACATCAGGCTGTCTTTTGAACTTGTGATTAAAAAAATGACCCCATTTAGTTCTAAGTTCACAGTCTCCATGTCCTGAATGTGAGGAATTTGCCCCAGGCACATGCTTAAATTTAAACTGGCTCCAAAAGGCAGCAATAGGTCACACTGTGTCTCTGACTGTAGCATTCATACTAACAGTGGCATAGGGTAAAAGGTTATGCTGCAAGAAGGATTATTTTCCAGTGCTCTGTGTTTTTTTTTTTACCTAATGTTCACTACAAAAATAACAGCTTTAGCTTTGTCAGCTCCTAGCCGTGCATGTGTGGACATGTGCGTGTAGTACATGTGCTGTGTTTAAGGAGTTATGAAGACAATGTGGTATATGAGGTCGATCGAGCTGTCAGTCCCCACACTTAATCCCTTTCTCTGACCTCCCCCCTTCCTTTATCTGTCAATGGTAACGTGATCTAAGGTAAGGGTGGTGGGGGACTCATGGAGGTGGTTGGGGAGTTTGAAGAGGGAGAAAGAGATGAGGAGGGAGCAGCAGAGGAGAGCAGGGGTTATTTTTACCACCCTCCTTCTTATTGAAACCTGAGCCTGGCCCCGGGCAGGCGAGCACGAGTTGGGCTGCGGAGCGGAGGTGGTGTGGGGGGGGGGGGGGCACGCAAGCATCTCTGTCTCCACCGCCAAGCTTCAACTAATCCTCAAGTGTACGTGTGTGTGTGTGTGCACAACTAGTCTATGCCTGTCTAAAGTTTTCTCACTCTCTAAACACAGCAGGGGGTGCCGACTTTGCAACTGAAAAAAAGCAGCATCCAATCTTTCTGGCTCCATCCATACGCTAGCCTCCCAGTCCTACTCTAAATCTATTTCTCCACCTGCCTTAGTCATTAATTGATAGTTTGTTGCCAAACCTGTAGGCAAGAAGATGTAACATGCATAGATAACACACTACACGCAGGTGCAGAGTCAGGATTTAGGCGTGTACAGGGCCCAAAGTTAAGACACAGGATCAACTGTGTTCTGAAGTAGCTTAAATGCATTCTGGACAGCAGGCCGCACACACTATGTTTCCCTTATGCAAAAACATAGTATATATAAGATATTTGCAGGAGTTCTATGTAACCACACATACTCTCTAAGTCACAAAGTCAAAATAAAAACACACAAGCACACACCCATTTGCCTTAAAAGTAAGTCATCTGGGTGCACAAACAAATGTGCAGATAGATACACATAGCACACAGATGCAAAAACACAATCACAAAAAGCCATGTATCATTCAGTAGCTAAAGTTTGTCTCAGAAAGACTGTAATGGGCAGGAATGAGTGCTCTACACAGACAAAGAGGAAGAGGCTCCAGGCAGGACTGCTGTCGATCAAAGGTCACCCAGAGGGCAAAAGTCAACTCTGAGTTAATGCTGCACTCTACACAGCTCAATTTGACCTCCGAATGCTTACACAACTACACTCATGCGTCTGTTTTTGAAAAAACATCATAAAACAACATTTAGTTAATGTGTAGGATAATTATGATGTTTTTGTCATACGTGTGTGAGTGTTGATGCTGTTTAGCTTCTATGTGCTCCTGAAGTGTGTGTGTGCATGCTGCTTGACTCTACAGAGACAAGGCCAGATGTGTGGTGAGCTTCCTTTGGTTTTTCCTGCTTTATAATGCATCAGTCAGTAAGTCTTGCACAGGAGCCCAGAGAGACAGGCCCAATGGCCATACTGGCTTGATGCCAGGTGCCTGGTTACACACCACATGAGGAAAGAGATGAATAATACAGGATAGCGACCTGATTGCAGTGTTACAGAGAGGCACTGACTTCCCAAGGTGTGCACCTTGCCCAGACTTATTTATACTGTTTTCATATCATATAAAGTGTGAGTTCACCCCTGTGATAAACAACTATTCTTATTAAATTACAATATTTTCTTTTTTTGGGAGCTCCAAATATGCATGGGGGTAGTATCAGAATCTTAAAGACAAAGCTCGCTTGTGGTCCATATCACTAGAGATGGCATGGAGGTGTTAGTCTGTGTGTGTAGTCCCATGACTTCTTCTTCTTCACTCTACTATTCTTCCTCATTCACTTAAACACCCAGTCATCCTGTCTGTCTTGCGAGAATCGTGATCCATTTCCTCTGAGTGAAAATGCAGGCCCAAACACATCTGTAATGTCCCGACATGCAAACGCACTGCACGTCTTACCTTTGGGGGATACACTACGGGACTTCTTGCTTTCAGAGGGGCATTCGCTGATGCTGTTGGGTGAGAAGCTTCTCTTCTTGCTTAGAAGGTGATCTGGAGACACACAAACACAAACATAGACATCAAGAGCAGTCAGTAAAAAAAGACCAAAGTAAAGGTTGGGATTTCTGCTCTGCATCTACCTGCATAAATGTTGGCTGCTTTGGAAACAGAGTTAGCAGAGAGTGAGAGAGAGAAACAGAGCGAGTGAAGCAAGCAACGGGCTTCTGGAGATGTGTCTGTTCTGTCAGAGACGAGGGGGGCCTGCACCTCCATGAATGACAGACCTGCCCAGCTCATTCACCTGTGTGCGTCTTTGTCTATTTGAGTGAGGGAGAATGGCTCTGTCTCTCTGAGTCTCCTCCGATGTCTCTTTCAACCAGTCTGTCCTAAAGTGTGATCACTGTTCTTCTCTCTTTTCCCATATGTTGCCATGAACTGACAGGAGCCTCTCAGCTGCTTAAAAAAATTCTTCCCAGACTACATTATGTCTACATCATGTGTTATTTTTATTTTTTGTACCTCCACAACAGCTACTCCTGTCTCTTGTTCCTCCTCTCATAAATACACTTCTGACTTCCTCCTCTCATTTCTGCATCTGTTGCCTTCACTCTCTTTTCCTCTAGGTGTATTTGAACCCTCCTCCCATTTGGATTATTTCTCCTCCCATTAACACCCTCCATGTCTCCTCACCCTCTTCCTCCCTGTTATCCCTTGCCTCCAAAGTGGAGCATCTAGTGTACAATTACAGCACCCCCTCCCGCCTCCTCCTTTTCCTCTACTCCCCTCTCATCCCGTTCTTCCTTCCCACCCTATCGCCTCACCTCTACCCCCCCCTCTAACACACCTCAAATCAATATGGCCCTAATCAGAGAGGGAGGGGATGCAGGGCACATCGCGCACAGCACCCTCAGGAAGGGAAAAGTCGTTTGTCACTGCTCTCTCCCTGTCTTTCTTTCTCTCTCTATTTCTACCTCGTGCACCTCTGCGTTTCCTCTAACTCAGTTTCTTCCTCAACACAGACAGCCAAGCCACAGCAGCAACTGCTTCCATTCTTTCTCTTTTTTCTCTCACTTCTCTGTGAGTATTTTTAGGGATGGGGGGACTGTTTTTTTCTCCCTCAAGCAGAATGGTTTCTCTCTCCCTCTGTCGTGCTTTTTCAACAAAGCAATTTTTCATCATTTGCACAGCATGTGTAAACAGTATGGAGAAACAATGAACAGGGGGTAAAATAAAAACCCAACATAATTTCACAGCAATGCCAAAAGCATGCAGCACTTGGTGATTTTCTACAGTGTGAAGTAGAATCTGACCTTTAACTTTTAACCTAACATCAAACTTATGTGCTCTCTTGTCTATAACAAGACACAGATACACAGGGCGGGAAATGATTTAGACAGGACTCTGAGGATTTTGTTGGTCTGCTGAAGGAGCCCTGGTGTTGATGAGAGGGCAAGTCATCAAACAAGAAAGGAAGAAAGAGGGAGTGGGAGGAGGTTCACTAATGATCCAGTGTTTGATCTTGCCTCTCAGGACCTGAGGAGATCCACTCCCTGTACCACCCAAAAGAGACAGTGGGGGAAGGGGGAGTACTAATGGACAAGAGCGTGCACACACACACATACACACACATCCAATGTCTTTCACAGTTTCTGCTATTTCTGCCATCTCCTTTATGATCACTCATTCTGTTTTGCTTCTCTTTTTTAAATCATGCTCAGTACAGCGGCCCTTTCAAAAAGCAAAACTAAAGGTCTCCATCTATCCTATTAGTGGAATATTAACAAAGCAAGAAAGAAACCCCATTAGTTAAACCCGCTCACCTACCAAACACACACATACACACATGCTTAAACCCACACCCAGAGCCACTCATGATCAAACACACACACTTGAGTCGTCTCTTGAGCCGACCTCACTCAAGACACTGTGTCTCCCGAGCGAGTGCCCAAGGGCCAGAGATTTGAGGGCGGAAAGCTTTTAAAGCCAATTAAATGGGGCTTCTTAGAGCACCGGCACTCCCTTTTAATGCGGAACCCTGAGCTCTGCTAGCATCTATGCTAACCCTTTTACTCCCACTAATACCACTTACAGTCAAGTTTGCTACCCCAGGCGTTTCCCTATCACCTGTTTGTTACTACTGCTGAGGAATTAGCAGTCATGGAGCCAGAAGTTAAATTTTAGCTTCAAGGCTGTGGTTTTAACTGTCAGAAACAGTGCAAGAATGAAGCGCAAGGAGCTTTAGCTTCTATGATATAGCCTTATCTTTTTATTCAGGGAAACTAACTTTTTTAGGTCTTTAACCTTAACACACATATATTCTAGTCTCTGCCTCAACTACTCTTTGCTAGTTAACCTCTTCAGTATCTGTCCTTCCTCCCACTGAGAGAGAGGAGGAGTAAGGACAGAGGAACAGAGAGAGAAATAGAAAACAGCAGGACCTAAACCTCTTCTCCTTCATGTGACACCACCAGGACAAACCACCAGGCAAAGGGAGCATTCTTCTTATACTCTGATTTCCTCTCC
Source organism: Microctenopoma steveboyesi (assembly GCA_032359275.1). Taxonomy (NCBI): domain Eukaryota; kingdom Metazoa; phylum Chordata; class Actinopteri; order Anabantiformes; family Anabantidae; genus Microctenopoma; species Microctenopoma steveboyesi. The sequence goes on from JAUMHF010000024.1 coordinate 9,083,757, forward strand.
TCCACCTCTCTCCATCCCATGGAGTGTGCTGACAGCTCAGACAGCCAGACTCCTTAATTCCTCTCTTACTCCGTTAATCTGTCATCTTTATCAGGCTGGGGGGGCAGATTGGGCGGAGAGAGGAGGGTAGTGACAGGCGGGGACATAGGGTGGGCCGTCAGCCGCAGCCCTCCGATCAATCTCCACATTACAGCTGACAGAATGGTGCTAATAACTTATTGATCCCCCTCCGTGCACCGGGGCCTCCGTCGGCCCTGAAAGCCCTGCCATTGATTGGCTCACGGGCCGATACAGCTGGGGGAGAGAGAGAGAGAGAGAGAGAGAGAGAGAGAGAGGGATGGGGGAGGAATGAGGGTGGGTGATAGTGATGGGAGTGTGAGGGGTGCTTCTGTTTACGCTGAGGGGAGGATGCACCACTGCTAACACGGACAAATTTACAGAGAGTTTAACACTTTGTCTTTTTCCTTCTTTCCAGCAGGAAAGGAAGGATAAATTAAGAGAGGTGAGGACAGAAGCAAACAGTTAAAGTCATGGGAAGGGGGGATCAAAAGGTACAATATAAGTACCTAGTGACCTTTTAGGGGAAATCTGCGACATTGCCACAGAAATGGATGTTCCTTTTGCAATGCAGTATACTTATATAACACCAAAAATTAAACCTGCAGGCTGTTCATGCAAGTTTTTTTTGTCCACCTCAACACTTCTGTTGGGTACAGTTCAGTGCTTGCGTGGTGACAAGAAATTCCATCAGCAGATACGATGTGATTTCTTTTCATTTTAGTGCGACCAATAACTTTCTTTTAAAATATAAGACAACTTAGTTTTTTTCTAAGACAGCACTTGAAAATCAATCAAGAGAAAATTAATTGATACAAACAGGTGTTTCAGGCCTCAACACAATATGCATGACATATTCCAATAAGGCGATCCAGGATAATCAAAGTATATCCTCCTTCTTTAATCACCTGGTGTCATCTGCCATCTCTTAGTCTAATCTTTTCTTGTCATATCTTTCAGTCTGTTAAGTCTGCGTTCATTGGCCTATGCTGGCTGTTGCTAGGCAACCGTTCATGCCAGAGTACAGATATTAATATTCCTATCAAAACAAGTAATTAAAGGCAATTAAAGTTTTAAAAGCATAATCAAATTTTCATGAAGTGGACACCAGTAGTTTCCACATCAGACTTAGAAATCTCAGCTGAAATTTTGTGTTTACAATAGTATAATCAGTATACAGTAACCTGTAACTCAGTATACAAACGTCAGTACTGGAAATGACATCCCACATTTTCCTTTTTGCTTTAGTATGACAGAGCTAATATCAAAAATCCTGGAGTGTTTACTTTTGTTTAGTAATTTCTCTTCTGTGTTAATCACATAATAACTAACTGGTAATACCTTAAAAGTAATCTTCACAATCAGTTTGAAAAACTAAGCCTTGCACTAACTCTCTGGGCTGCAGATTCACACGCAAGCAAACTTCTAAAACCAGGCATTTAAAACCACACACGCAAAGGTGCGCAAGCAGAAACACATACGTACACACACACACAAATGTGCTCAAGCCCCAAACCACTGCTACAACCCCCAACCACACACACACACAGCGACAGGCTGTAACTGCCTCTGGGAGTCTGAGTGCAGGGAGCAGAGGAAAGCGAGATTGGCGGTCCAGAAACACCTTATCTGCCTGTTTGAGGCTCCAGTCTGACCACAGAGCCACGGTTTACAGTCTCCACAGGCAGCCAGACTCTCAGCACCGGCGCCCCTTCTCCCCCCACCCTTCTTCTCCACCTCTCACACAGCCTCCGAATAGCCAGTGGCAGGAGAGTGGGAGAGCAAATGAGGGACGGAAGGAGGAATGGAGAAGAGAGAAGGAGGGAGGCAGCCCTCCTGTCTGTCCCTCAGATTTAATTAACGGCCCACTCCGGCGCAGAGACGACACAGCAAGCCTGCTCCCCTTTCCTCCTGTCCCACACACACACGCATGCACACGCACAGACACACAAACACATGGAGCTGCCCGCCGCCATAGCTGCCGCCTGTCCTCCCCTGATATCACCGCCACACTCATTCATCTGTCTTTCCTCTATTTCCAAAGGTTTCTTCAATCTCTGCATCTTCGCATCTCTTTGGTGCATATTTTCCTCTCTTTTCTGTCTTACATCCCACCTCTCTGATTTCCTCAGTTCGTTTGGAGATGTTAAACACTTTTTAAAGAAAAAGTCAAAGAGGAGATTCAACTGGCAGAACAGACTACACACAATACCAGAGACTGCAAGCTCCATTTACCATCTGTACTGTACGGCAAATAATCCCCTGCTCTAAAACTTTATACACATTACACCCACCTATGTATTTGGATGCAAATCTGAACACGTCCCTATTTTATAGCACACATCTGTATAACTATTTGTTATTCGTGTGTAATTGTGTAAATGTGTGTGCATTAGAGAATTAGAGCCAGTGGCTGATCGGATTGGGCTTGTTTACGGACACGGAGCAAGCCGCTTAGGCAGCCTGTTAAATCTCCCTTTAATGCTCAAACGGAAAGATTTTAGGGTCTTGGACCCCTCTGGCGAAGGCCACACTGTTTGCCCCCCCCCTCCTCCACCACTATCCCCCAATCTGTTACTGCTCGTCTTCTTCCATTAAAACAACTACTCAGGGCTCTGATTTCTCCATTAAGTTTAGCAGATGATTAGGCCAGTATTTGGGAGGAAATCCGTCCCAAACTGGAGTCTAAGACCCTGGCTGGGGTGGCTGTTGAGCAGTCTAATACCATGCTCCTTCCTCCCACCCTGCCTGATATCACGGGCACCGTATGGACAATTAATCTCCCAGACAGAGGAGATGTGCACACAGAGGGAGGGTATGTAGGTGTTGGTCTGGTATGATTATGCCACTTACTGTGTTAATGTGATAAGAAGGGACAGGGTTTAATTCCGGGCAACAGTGGAGCAAAGGTATGGACTTACAAGGAAACATTTTTATGTTTGAGCCTGCAACAGTACAGAAACATACCATAAAATGAAAATTAAATTAACAATACAAAACACAAAATGTTTTTTTCTTAGGTTGATTGTGAAGCTTTACCAGTTTAGTCTTGTTGCTATAAGTTATACCTTGTTGGGATACAGTACACTACACACATCTTAAACATTGGTACAGTGCTCAGTGCGGCGTTAACGTCCTTATACATCTCTACGGTAAGTCGATGGCTGAATGCTGTTTACAAACCATGTGTTTGACAGCTGTAGCACATTCTCATACAGGCTACTTGACAAAGAGTTGAGATTAAACGCTGTCTGTAAGCAGTAAGAAAAGCTCTTAACTTAGCGCACACACACCATGTTTCCTCTGCTCACATGAACCTGGATTAATGACAAACAAAGCTATTTATTCAGAGGTAATTTAAAACAGGGGGTTTACAAAAAAATCCTGGAGTGCAGCAGAGAATGTGGGAAGAACATTAAGTAATCAACTTGAGAGCGACCTTCAGGAATCAGTAATAAGCTTATGTTAAGTTCCCCCAATCACACAAATTAGAGTAAATTAAATGGGTAATGGAAGGTTTACATGTGTTACAGGAGATGCACAGACAGATTTCTCACCAGCTTTGATGCAGGAGCGAAAGAAGAAAGGAGGTAGAAAGAAAACATCCTACATACTGTACACACATCTCACTGAGGGTCCTACCTGTGTGTCCAGTATTGGTGCTGCGTTCAGAGGCTGACTGGCCCTCAGGCATGCCGTGCTGTCTGGTGTGGTGAAGATTGGAGATGATCGTAGAAAGGTCACTGTCGCGACTGTAAACACACACACACACACACACACACACAGATAAACTAAATTTAGATACATTTAAAAACCTGCTCCAAACACAAAAAGCAGCGCTGCATAAATTCACACTTTTTCCACACACTACTTACCAAATCCTCCATCCAGACTCTCTGAAATACATACCTCCACAAAGACTCACCAGCTACAAGTGGCTATCCTGTCAACTAGCTTTTAGCTCTCAGGTGTGTAATACACTCTGACATACTACTGCATCCAGCACTTTTCGGTCTCATCCCTGCTCATCTTCCACCCTAAGATGTATTAACAACCATATTCGCAACTCATAAGTAGTTTATCTGCTGATAACGTGATTATGGCTCTTTTAAACTGCAGACACCTACAGCTGTTTTTGAAAATCACGTCAATGAAATAATGTGATTATCAATATTTAAGAAAATACAACATACGACAAAGTCTGTGGTATCTGGCACCAGCAATAGAAACATCTAAATAAACATAGTTTTCTTTTCTGTCGTCATCATCTAGAATTAAACAGGTGGTCCTGAGATGTCCATGAGGATCCCCTATCCTGCACTTCAGCACCCCAAGGAGGAGCAGGAGGAGGGTTTAAAGATTATGCCTAGATCTGGCTGTAGCTCCGCCGCCCTTCTAAATGCTCTACCAGCCGCCTTTCTAACCTCCCCACAACAGAGGGCCAACGCAACTGTGTCATGGAGGTATTTCATTGGCAATCTGATTACCATCCTGATCGCATTAAATGCCATAATGATGGGAAATAAGTGCTTAGCGTTTGAGGGGAGGGTAGCAGCCATGCAGTACGAGTATAGTCATAGTAATGGTAAGCAGCTTGTGTGGTGGGAGAGGTGCAGGGTTGAATATTTCTATCGTTTATATGTTAAATATAATTTACTGTTAAATGACTGTGACATTCTGTCATTTGGCAAGATAAATAAATCAATGTGATGATATCAGCATCCTCTTGTGTCAGCATGAATCTTGTTTATATGTCTAACTGGCAACTTTATTAAAAGCAGAATCATCCACGAAGGGGGTCTGGTATGACACAGCAAGCACAGTTTATGGGACAGAAGCGGTGAATGGTTCTTAGCTGCCACCACTATGACGAGGCCACACTGTTTGTGGCTGCTGGATTTGGGTTTTTACAGTCCCATGATTACAGGCTCCTGCTGTAATGTCAGGCTGTTGGTCGCCAAGCTGTTTTCCACACGCTAACAAAGATGAAGGGGAGCATAGAGAGCCTAATGCTGGCAATGCTGGCTTCACTGGTCACCCTTCAGTCACAGAGAACCAGTGACTCAACAGTCTCAGACAAAACAGTCACCACCAGTTGCTAAGCAAGTAGACGCTTGATTGGACTGTGACTGCAAACTTTTTTAGACTAATGATAGACTGCTTTTTTAAAGTTTAACTTGCTAAAATTAGTAGCTGCCTGAATCCGAGAGCCCAATAGTTTTCTTCAAACAGAAAATTAGACGCAGGGACGGTTTTTGAATTGTGCTTGAAGTCATATAATAATGTATCTGCATCAACCAGTGACTCCAGTACACACACAAAAAAGAAACACATCAGACACACTGCAGTTGTACACTTACTGTGAGAAACTGCTGTCAAATCCATTAATCAGTTAGCTCAATCATTGCACCACACTCCATTATTTAGAGTGATCATAATCATACTATCTATGGAGTCCAAGCCATGAATGGCAAGGACATTGTTAGTGGGGTAATTAGCGCACTTTTCCATAGCTGTCCCACCTCAGCTTGGGCTAATGAGGGCCTAGGCCTATCCCTACCCACCTCTGCCCTCCCTCAGTCCCCTCATCCTCTCTTTATGTTGGCGGAGGCAAGGTCATACTCGAGCCATGGAAGATGGAAAGGGGGTTGGGATGGTGTCTAAAACCCAGTCACCTGAGTCAGCACTCCCTACGGAGCTCCTAAGGGGGGGGTTATGCTGTAGCTGTTGGGCTTGATAGCTAAGAAGGACACGAGCCGGCCTTCTTATCACCCAGGTGCATGCCGGAGACAATCATCTCATCCACAGCTCATCCCTATACTGGTCAATACCACCCCTTCATGCCCGGCTACCGGAGAGACACACTGACCTAGACATTAGGATAATATGTGTTAATACTCAAAGACTGTCAGGGATACTACTAGTGTTCAGCATTAATGAGATGATGGCACAACATCTGAATATGTAATTATATTTCAGCTATGAAGGTATATCAGTTGGAAATTTCTGAACTTCAATACAATCCCTGATTTCAGGTAATGATGATGTCAAAGGAGCATTCAAATACATTTTATCTAAACTATTGTCTGAAGAATGTTTTCTTGGATGAGAAATTCTTCTTCGAAATAATGTGAATTTCGCTTGAGCTCTTTCTTTTGTGACGAAAATATTGCCCTCCTTTTTATTTTATAGTACAGCCTAATACAATAGGTTTTACTGTTCAAAATGGTTCTAACAACATGAGAAGATTATTTTTCTGGCACAGGGAATCAACTCAGTATAAATGCCCAGTAGTGCCCTGCTGCGGCATTGGCACGTGGAGCTGAGGTGGCAGGGCTGGAGGTCACAGTGTGAGCTGGCACAAGCTGGCAGCCCAGGCACCCTGACGCCATGTCTCACACCACCACTGGGAAAGTGCTGACAGACAGTCAGCAGGGATGTGAAGGTGGAGGCATGGAACAGGAGAAAGAGAGAGAGAATAAAAGAGAGAGAGGTCGCTGTGTAACATCTGGTGCTTGCAGCTTTACTGTGTAGCGTACATAGCTCTGCTCTTAAGACAGCCTGAGCTCACATCCCACTCCAACCTGCGCAGGTGGCCCACAGCAACATTCAAATAGTGCCAGGCAATATGTTATATTCAACAACCACATCATAGTAAGGTATGAATTTGCGCAAAATGCTGAGAAAAATAGGCAGTGGTCAATCAGATGACCACAGGAAAAATATTCTGAAGGGTGATACCTGTAGAATACAAAGCATGAATATGGATCTGGTCCATATACATTTTATGTTTTGTCTGATTCCTGTGAGTAACTGAAACACAATTATCATCCTACTCACAGCTGGATCGAAGGGCAACTCACAAATGGGAATCCTGCAAGCACAGGGAGTAATGAATAAATCTTGAAATAGATACATAAATAAGTAAGAGCAGCCGGGCTTCACTTCTCCTTATTGTTCCTCTGCTGTACAGGCTGACATGAGGTCGATAAGGGAGCCAAGGGAGGAAAGGAAGTCCACCACCATGTTTCATTTAGATGCTCCTGCACATGCTACTGAATTAACCGTAGATTTTTCCTCAAGCTCAAACTTGATGGACTTATTTTGTTCATTTCTCTTCTTCTTTTCTAATTCAGATTTAAATTCTTTAAGAGTTATATTTAGACTTAGAAAACAATCTGTTATCCGTTTGAACTTTCAAAAAACACATTGTTGTAGAATAGAAACTGCATGAAAGGCCAGAGCTCTTATTATCTCCAGCTGATTTGAACATTCTGCATGGCAGCACAAAGTGAAGAGCAAACATTGTGTTCTTTAAGTGTGAAAACGATGAATCTCACGCTTCCAATCAACGCCAAATCTCAGACTAAATTGCTAGAGCACTGCTGACCATCTTGTGTTTTGAGAGGAAGACTAAAAAAGTGTGGAAACAATGAAGGTCTTGCTGTTAGCCAACGCCCAATCAACTACTAAATTGCTGTGACTCTGTTGCCATGGTAAACACATGTAAACAAGGCCAGAAATTCTTGAAGCGGAAAGCTCCTCTATAAAGCTATAAAACCTTGAAGCTCACTAATTAGCGCTTTGGGGAAGAGTCATTTCCAGCAATTTGAGACTGTCCGTGACCCCTTACTGGCAAAAGGCAATGACACAGTTGTTCAATAAAGCTAGAGGACAAAATGTCAAAAGCAATAGACATACAGTAGCTAATACAGCACTAGTATGTTTCACTGTGGTTACTGTGCAGATTGAGTACAGCGCCCCCTTTAACACACTCTTCCCCATGACTAGATCAGTTTTCATACAGATAGAGGGAACACAGTTTTTGATTTGATGCTATTCACCTAAAAGTTCACGAATGTGAGCACCTTAACTTTGCATCTATCAGCATCAACCCACAAGAGAACCAGAGAATCACAGTTTTTATTGGAGTAAAAAACACAACGACAAGCGGACAAAAGGCCAAGACTAAGACGTGGCCATGTTCTACTGCATGTTTATTACTGAGGTGGTGTCATGTCAGACTGCATTATTACATTAAGAGGTCTAGATAACTTTTTGCCCTCTCATTTATGTAAATGGGTGTAAAGGGGTCAGTTAGTGTATATCAGACTGCCTTTTATACTCACCTACTCAGTCTGCAATAAAACATTTTGTTTACCAGGTTGGCCGGCAGCTCAATGGGATAAGAGGGTGGGAGGATCGAATCCCAGCCCATCCCCCATACCAGGTGTGTCCTTGAGCAAGACACTCAGCACTAGCTCCTTATGAGTTGCATTGGATAAAAGTGTCTGCCAAGTAAAGTATGTTTCAGTTGTTATGATTAGGTTTTTATTGCAGATATAAATATTTGTATCTGTGAGTAGTAATAATTAAAAGCAGAGAAACTTCCTTTGTTTGTTTTGGTGAAGGCTAATAATGGGTATGGTGGATTCTTTTCTCTACTAGGTGAAGGCTTAAAGGCAAATGTCAGTGGGTGCAACTTAAAATCCATGGTGGTTGCCAGATAATTATGCAGACTCTCAGTCAGCACTTTTTAATCTACCGCCAACTGAAACAAGCACCAAGGTAAGCTTTTTTTTGCCCTTCAATAAGATATTACAATCCTAATCAAAGTGTGTTACAAATGATCTGCAGCACTATTACTAAGGCATTACCAAGACTGGATTTGGCTTCCACCTTTCAGTTCATTGTGTGTTTACCGGAACCACAGAACACCTGTACACCTTCCTGTGATAAGAATTACTTGGTTTGCTCTGTGGCTCGCCTGCACTTCACTCCCTAGACAACCATTTTCATTAATATGATTAAAAGAAGGTGGACCAGCTCATAATGAGCTTGAGAAGACAATGATGACTACAACACATCAAGAGAGACAAATCACCCTAATGCACAACAGTCTCAACACTTAACAGTCTACTCTTTAATGTAACACGTGACATTATACATTTTCAATTATGTGCTGAGTGGCGCATTAAGTCTCCAATATTTAATGTAATGTCAAGAGTTAATTAGTTGCATTAGAATGCATCAAATTGCATAAATAATTGACAGAGGCTGCTTTAATGTGCCCATGTGGATTAAAAGGCAGTAGTAGGCAGAATGGGTGTGACATGGTGCTGCCGCCAGTCCTGATGATGTGTGGAGGAGACAGCACATATACACTCTCACATGTATGCGGAGGCCCTGTATTTTTCACAACTGCTGGCCAAATCTAATTTGTCAGGACCCTTCTACGACTCACTTATGAAGCTGCGGTCAATGAAAATCACATTTCTGTGATTGGACATCCCATTATCCCGTTCGTCCAGACCCGCATTGGGGGATAAAGCAGGGCTGAGATGGATGCCCGGGACAGACCGGAGCTGTGGCTCCAGCGAGTCCGTCGCCTTTCAAAGGGTAAAAGCCTGAAATATTAGTCATAAGTGTTCTTTAAATTCATTATCATCTTAACACGCCAGCAGCACAAGTGTCAGGGGGAGGGGAAGCCCTCTTAAATGAGGTTAGTGGATCCATTTAAAGCCTCACAGTTGCCGTGCCGTCCGCCATGTCACACAAGTCTCAAGACATGAAAAACATCCCCTCCTGTAATGAGGTTGCACAAGCTGCTTATAATGCAGCTGGGGACTTTCTGAGGTTAATCAATGAACGGCTTCTGCATTATATCTTTCCACAGCCTGTCTCTTGACTGAATCAGACAAATCTGTTTATGTACATACCAAATATGTTTCTTTCAGTAAAAAAAAAGAAAGTCTCTCTTTCACCATAGATAAATGTACTGACTGTGAAGGGAGCAAATAAAAACATTTAGCTTAATTTTGTTTTTTTTTATGTTGTTAGGAAAGCAACTTGCATGCAGTAAATGAGTCAGTGTTCTGAGCCCATTTGATTTATCATAATGAGGTGAACTCACTGTAACATTACATATTTCTGTTTGCATGTATAAAGATGTGAACATAATTATTCACTTAAATGCAAACAGGCTTTTAGTGCATGCAGTTTACATTTACGGCAGTGCATACAACTCCAAAATACTCTTCTCCATCCACGATAGTTGAAAATGTCAGTTTTGTCAATTAGTGAGCCATTTATTGATTCGCATTAAAATGTTTAAATTAATGAATACGACTCTATAATTTCTGAAATGTTTTAGCAGTATTCTTAATACTGGGGTATTTTTATTTTTATTATTATGGTTTGCTTAAACTATTCCTCAAAAACAACAGACAGTACTGAAACAAACTATTCCGCAGTTTACATTTTTCTTCACATTTGATGAGTGTGAGACAAAAAAAGGTTAACGATAAGCGAGAGACCGTGCATTTTTACTTCAGCTGAAATGTTTTTTGCTCCATTTTAAATATATATTTTGTCTTTCTCTCCAAGTCAGTGTTTTCACTTCATTTGCACAAAATCTTTTTCAAATAAATGACTGAGCAGCAAGAACTGTTGCACATCAACATTAGTGTGAGCTCAAAAATTCTTACGCTGTAAAAGTGCAGTTACATGCGGAGAACAACATATTTCTTCATCTTCATGATATACACTATGATCAAACTGCAGGATGTGAAGAAGCAGACAGTGGTGATTCAGGTGACTCCGTCTTTCAAAATCATGTCAAGACAGATACACTGACACTTGGCAGCAGCAACAAAATGCAAACCAACAAACCAATTAACACTTTCAGAGCTGAGCACAGATCCCTCCATTAGTCATTCAAAAGCACAGGCATAAGTGTATTTCTGAAATAGAGTTCTTTGTCTAGTCGTCCTAAAATTACCCTTCAGCACATCAAAATGATCCTAAAATCACTTTTGATGAAAATACTAGAGTACACGTACACATCTGAAGTGTCATTAAAATGTTGCTTCTACACAGAAAGAGAATGAAGAGAAGCACACGGGCAGCAAACTAAACAGCGGGGTTATTACTGCTAATTATTTGTTACAAAAGTGACACGTCAGAGGTTAGCATGACATGTTCTTCATTTCACTACTAAACTTTGCTTTTTCAGCTGCAGTCTGTCTAAGTACAACACATTCGTCATTGACACACAAAGGAAAGTGTATAAAGTACAAATGGAAATATATTTATTAGAACCATGTGGTATCTAAGTTGTATAGGGTCAATTGACATCACACAGTGAGAGTCTCACCTCTTTCTCATGATATTGTAATGCAGCTCATCCTCCTGCTTGATGTGGGCATCCCCACTGGCCCGCTCGCTGCCTTCACTGTCGTCACTACTGAAGATGGAGGCCAGCTCCTTCTTGGGCACTCGGTTGGGGGGGAGGGGGATGGTGCGTTTCTCAGCCAAGCGTCCCCGGTTCTGCACAACAATGCCCAAAGAAAAGGAGACACTTTAGCAACAGGATTGGCTAGTCCTAGACACTAATGAGCTAAACTCAGTGCTTCTTATTTTGTCTCTCTCTTCTTTGAGCTTTAAATGTATAGACAGAATAAATAAAGAGCCAAATGTGAAAGGGTTTAATTTGCAATATGGACTGGTTATTTTCTGTTCTGTTACTATTATTTTAGTCCCAACCAGGGACACACTGATGCACAAGTTCAAATAATTTAAAAGAACTGAAATCAAAATTTGACAAAAAATATATGTAATTTCACATCTGTAACACGTGAACACATTCTAATCATATATATGCATGGCAGGTAGTTTGCATAGAAACAGAAATAAAGGTGAAACGAGATAGAGTAATGGGTGAACAACAAACTAAGGGGGTAAAACAAAAGTGGGTTGGTGCATCGATGGGGTTATTATTACTATTATTTTCCTAAGCTGCCTGGAATGAACAGAGAAAAGAAGAAATAAAAAATTGAGTGTGGCCTTTGGGGCAATAGCAAGTGAAGCTTGGTGACCTTTAATGTGACCTAAAGAGGTCACTGCAGATTAACATTTTCCTATCACAGGAAGATGGAAGGAGGGGGAGAGAAGATGAGAAAGGGGGAGAGAGAAGGAGAGTAGAGAGGAGAGAGGTGAGAGAGATGGATGGATAGAGTAGCCGAGATGGAGCCAGGTGATGAAACTGGAGAAGAGGAATGGAACTGCAAAGTTGAGGAGAAAAGTTAACAGCAAACAAGGGAAGAGCGGAAGTGGGTTTGTACAGGAGAGAGCAGAGAAAAAGTACAGAAATAAAAGAGAATGTGGTGAGTCAAAACATGAAAGAGAGCTCCACAGAAGCAGGGTCTGTCCGGTGTGGGAGAATGGACTTGGGTTTGAAACTATATTCCTCTCTCTCTCTGTGCCTCCATCTCTGCTCTTACTCCCGGACGCCTTCAAGCCCTCCAGCTATCCCTTCCACCACACGCAACCCCGTTCTCCACCACTCCTCTCTGCTCCCTCTTTCCCTCGCTCCTGCCATCCCAGGAGGTGCGGCAACATGAGTGGCAGGCGGGGGCAGGAGGAGGGATATGGGGGCTGCTAGCCAAAAGGCAAACAGGTGCAGACCCTCTGGAGTTTTTCAAATGGCAGACATTAAAAGGAGTTGGGGGGGACAGAAAAAGATGAAAACCTCCCCCAGGATGAGCAGAGTTCTGCACATTTCTCTCCCTTCTCTTTTTTTCATGCCAGAAAAGAGGTTCTTCCTTCTTTTTTCTTTCCTGCTGAAGCTTTCTACAAGTTCTGCTCAGACGTTTGAGGACAGTGTATTACTTTCTGATACTTTTAAGACTTCCACACAAGGCTTGGCTATGAATCATTAATGCTGAAGTTCTAACAGGGCACTGGAGGAGGCAAACAGGAGCAAAACATAACAACACAACAGCAGAACAGCCGACCATGGACCTTAGTTACATCTGTCGGACACACAAGCGTTAAACACAACTTCCCCTTATTGCTCTCTTCACATCATCGGCGAGAAATTACTTTACATATGCACATGTGTAACTCCCTCACCACCTACACATACATACAGTAGATACGTGTGCACCACTCATACACACCTGTTCCTGCTCCTTAGAAATCCCCTCTGAAGCGGGGGAATCTACTTGGAGCACGCCAGCAACACAGTGTATACAGGAATAGTTTGTCCACGAGCAGTCGTGACTGTGGCTGTGTGTGTGTAGACAACCACCCACATGGCCGTGACATACCCAGGCTGACAGCCCCCCCTCCACCACCACCTCCCTCTTCTCTCCTCCCGGAAAGCCCCGATCCTTTCTTTAGTGGCACTGACGCAGAACTGGGGGTGAGCTCCCACTTCTTCCGGCAACACTTCCGCAGCACGGGGGAGGGCTCTCTCCGAAACAAAACATGAAGCAAAACACACCCCTGGCAGCCCACGTAGGGGTGCTTAAAGGAAAGGCGCATGAACGCTCAGGCTTGTATGTGCACGTACAAACACACACGCCTGTGCACAGAGCTGAGACAACCTTACTGTGTGTGGTCAACCTCCTTTCAGCCATGGAAAAAGTCTCTCATAAAAGTCCCACTAAAAGCACCTCTATGAATATCGCCTCCCACGCTTTCTTTCTGACAGTCAGGCAGCCAAGAAATATATCTGTACTTCACATTAAAACACACAGACACACTGACATGTTCATTTATGTATGACTTTGGGAACACTGACCAACTTATTAAACAATGTGGACTGTGAAATGAAATGGTTTTATAAATACATGACACTCACGGGGAGATGCAGAGAAACTTTTCCCTTAAACACACGTCTTGATTCATGGACCAATAGGTCACCTGTGCAGAGAAATATCTTTCAAATCTTTGCATAACTCATTTCTTTTCTCTACTGTTAGCTATTTTGGAATTCTGGTGTCTTGAATTCATAAATCTATAAGCAACTGTTTGCTTTAAAAGCAAATAAATGCTGTTGTAGTGGAAAATATTACAGGTTAATATCACAGCTACAGAATATGCTGACCAGAAAAGCAAAAACTAGGAACCAATCTGATATTTTCTGTCTACATTTATTTCAGACTTCTAAATGAGCTCTTGTTGGAAAAGAGGACTAATAAGTGTGTTTTTTCTTTCTCCCTGTGTTATTTCCTGAAAGGTGCAGTGCCCTGCCGCTGGCTCCAACCAGCATTAGTGAGCACGCACCCACACACACAAACACTCACACACAGCGGTAGCTGCCCGTGACATTCCTGCAGCTGCGGTGCTCTCTCTCCTTTGCACGCGCCCCCCCAGCGATCTCCCTGGGGGACGAATGCCTAATGAGTCACGCGCCTGTCTGCCGTTACCTCGCAGCGTGTGTGTGTGTGTGTGTGTGTGAGGAGGCAGGATGGCGGGCTGTCTTGGCGCGAGCAGTAGGAGGAAGGGGGAGGGGGAATGAGGAGACGACAGAGAAGGAGACGGGGAAAAAAATGAGCGAGGCTGGACCAGGGGGGTGAAGTGATCATTACCACGCTCACATAAAAGCTCTGAAACAAGGCCAAAACCAACAATTCGTCCGCTGTGTGTGCATAAGCCTGAGATCTAGTTCATCACAAAATAGAAATAACACGTTCTTGACTTTTAGTCTCACCTTCCTATCCCGGAGTCACCCACAGAGAAGGCCTCTTGACATTCACAGGTGCAAATATGACAGGTGATTAGCTTTAAATTTTGGGAATCACATCAAATTGAGTTTTTTCGGCATGCAGACACGAACAGCGATAACATGATTACTGTGAATAATCACATAAAGAAAGCAATAGTTTGACTCTTCTTTGTAGAATAGTTTTTCATTCAGCCACACTGGAGGGTTTTCCAGCATGGACAGCCTGCTCAAGGTCATGCCACAGCATCTCACTCGGATTTAAGTCTGTACATTGATCACCCCCCCTCCCCCCAATCCAAAACATTTTATGTTCGTGCTGAGTCACTTTGACGCCAGATCTACCCACACCTTCCGTAAACGTAAACTTTTGTCTTGTCCACACAATATTTGCCACGAAATCCAGAGAATAATCAAAAATAATTAAATTTAGTCAAGCCTTTGTTGTTTTTGGTGACTAATAGCTTGGAACTCTCTCTCGGACGCCATGTTTGCACCATCTCCCTTATTGTTGAATCATGACCAACGCTGACCTTAATGGTGCAAATGAGGCCTGCAGTTCTTTAGATGTTGTTCTGCGTTCTTTTATCATCTCTTGGCCCAAGAAATGGCTTTCTATGCCTTTCCAGACTGATATGTCAATAACTTTGTCTCTCATCTGTTCTCGAACTTCTTTAAATCCCGACCTGAAGTGTCATCTTAATGAGCCAATATGTTTCATAGATCCAGGAACGTTTGGACAGGTTTTTTCCTTAATAAATGAAATCATAATTTAAAAGTAGATTTTAGAGTTGAGTTATTTTTGTGTAGTATTCAAATTTGTTTTAATCACTGAATCATTTAGGTGTGACAAATATGCAAAATAAAAAAAGGAACCAGATTTTCCAGTAACCCATTAAAAAACTTCTGATGATGTTTTTGATAAACAGGATATGGTTGTCCTGATTTAGAGCATCAAGTAGAAGATATCTCATGTGCTCCACTGGCCATGAACAAAATGAAGAGCCTGGCTGTTATTGATGGATTCACAGAACACCTTAAAATATTTGCTTTTGCTTCTGATGTTAGTGGTGTCCTGCGAACATGATTTTTGCTTTTATCCTAAAATAATGTGTGTGTTTTCTCCTTTTTCTTCATCACTAGCCATAATAAGTGTTTGTTTATAAAAATGATAGTTTAAATCCACTGTATTCTAAGACATTGCTGGTGCATGATCAGAATCAGTGCCAAAGGTTCACTATCCTGTGCAGGCAACAGCCAAAACCGACAGGCCTTAGCTTTGCATAATGTAATTCTAATAGAAGTATTAGTTTGCACATAAACACACTTACTATAGTATTATGAAATCACAAAGTCATTAAACACAAAACCTTATGTATAAATTGTACAGGGCAATATATACTGATCCAATTCTAGATGTGTGGGTTAATTTTTGTATAGACTTTAGGCAGCACTTAGTTGTTCAAGGCAGTGTGAAAGAAATAAAAAAAAATGTGAGAAAGCACTGTAGTGCGGACAGGCATGCGACCAAGTCCCCCACCTCCACACACACACATACACACACAGACGCACACGTTTCATTCTCTCCTGCACTCTCAGCCCCCACGCGCTGAGCCGAGCGGGCAGTTGCAGCCCAGTGGAGCGGCACAGGGCAAGGGGGGAGGATTCGCGGAGCAGTAGGTGGGAGGGGGTGAAGTGCACAGAGGGTGAGAGGCAGTGGATGGGGGTGGGGTGCTGATGCGGCGCTGGGAGGTCAGTGGCAGAGCAGTCGAGCATGTCAGTGCGCCTCTTGCTCTCCTCTTTCCCTCATGTTCCTCTCCCTCCTTCCTCCTCCCCTATTCTCTTTCTGTGTGTTTGGATAGGCCCACCAAGGGCGCCACAGGGGCGCTTTATGGACAGGTAACGACTACACCCCCCACCCACCCCCCATCTCGCTCCGAGTGGGGAGAGGGGAAATAGAAGCAAGCGAGCAGAAGTTGTGGTTGATAAATTAAACTCCTGTTTTCTCTTGTTCTAGTTGCCACAACAGTAAATTTGATCCTGACAATTTAATTCAATCTTAAATGCACTCTGACAACTTCCTACATTTAGTTCTCTGTTAGATAAAGTCACAACAGACAAAGGCAATTAATCTGACAGATGATCATCATTATGATGTGGAAGAAAGACGATCAGATGATGCAATTTTAGCCTGAAAAATTATAATTTACCATAAAGTTTAACTTCAGCTGATAAACTTTGATAAGAAACAAAAGCTGAACATATAATACTGATGACTTGACTTGCCAGTATTCTTGGGCCTATAAACAACATATGAATGTTTGTTTGATTGTATCAGTTAAAACTATGACAGTAGTTCAGTACTGTCTGGAAAAGCCTGATGTGATTGGGCAAACACAAATGCACCCTTAGATGGAGACAGGATGAATTTGAGAAATGTCACCACTGTTGATCAACCACATTTGTCCAACTTCAACTTCAACTAGTTTTAGTCGTGTCTTGACATGAGCTACTCACAAGCATACAATCATTCAGCAAACACATACACACTCACAACATATACATACTGTAACATAGTTACACAGTGAGAATCTATCACTGGCTCTCATATTTTAAGAGTAATTAATAAACAGACACATGAAGGTGCTTTCTCTTGTTTGTATCCAACTGATAACTGTATTTCAATATCTGACACATTTTTAAATTGATAGTGATCAGTGGGATTAAGACCCATGGTGAACAAGCAGGCCTTCAAGGGCTTAGACAACTAATTTTGTAATTTGTCCAACACAGACAGACACACACACAAAAGTGTACAAATACAGTCAACATGATCACAATTCGGCATACTTCTTGGCCAATGGCCGATTCTAGTGTTACCATAGCAACATAGCCTCAGCAACATGCATGCAAGCGCGGCCACAAACACACAACACATACAACAGCAGTAGCATGCTGTAGGTAGCTGATCTACGAAGCCAACTCCAGCATTCAACAGCGCAGCTTCTTTGATTCCACTCAATATGGTGCATTTTAATTTGAATTATCTTTTCCCCATTAACCATATTGGAAACTACATTATGAAAATGTAAGTTATTTGCACGATGTGCATGCCTCTATTTGTGCATAGATGAGTGAGAGTGTGTGCATTTAATTCCACTTTGCAAGAAGAGCCCTTGATTGGAGGAGGTCTTTACAAGCCGAAGGAGGGGAGTGCAATTTCCTCCCAGCCTCCACCAGTTCCGCTGAAATAACTGGAAACTGAGTTCTCTCGGGAGGAGACACACGAATGTACATGCACACACACAGCAAGTCAACGGTCATCCTATTGTATGAATAATCACATATACGCATGCATAAAGATACAGACTAACACACACATATGTGCAGCCAGTGACACAGAGTTAGGAATAAACTTGTACAACCAGAGTGACGGGTATCGTTTTGTATACATACAAAATAAACGATACATAAAAAAAAAGCAACTTTAGCAACGACAAAAAAACAAAAATATAGATGCAAATACACAGGTAACACACACACAGCTCACGGTCCACAGTGTATCGCCCATAAACTTATATAATTTCAGAGTGTGGAAAAACAACATTATCAACATATTGTTGCAGGTCACAACATTTCAGTTTTTGTCATGTTGGCATAAACAGCTTGTGCCCGCGCCGACGCTGCAAATTAACTTCCCAGAGTTCTGAGCAGGCAGGTGAAATGTCTTCCCACCAGCTGCTGCACTGTTTTATGATCACTTGCCTCATGCCTATAGCAAAACAAGATCACTCAAAGTTCAGCCGTCAAACTTTCAAAATAAATGTGTGCATGAGGTCATTTGTGTCAGTAGGCAGGCATACAGAGTGTGTGTGCGCGTGTGTGTGTGTGTATAGGAGTGAGTATGAGAGAGCGAGCTCATCAGTGAGTGCTGGCTGCCATGCCCTGAGGGAAGTCAGTAGGGAGAGAGAGGGAGACGCCAGTACAGGCAATACAAGTCCTGCCGCCTCGCCTCCTCCGTCTAACCCTCACCGCCATGGAACTGCCAACATACTTTGCCTATATGTGTGGATGTGTGTCACGGTGGTATTCACTCGGTGGCTTACACTTCAGGCTTCACCACCAGACAAGGAAAGGGAAAGAGGCCGAGAGGGAAAAGACTACAACAACAACCTTAAGGCTCTCTTATATGCCTGCTTACGTCAATAAAAAGTTTGACTCCGTCACTGCTTTTATTTGAGTGGAACCGTACAAGCCCTAGCAAGCCAGAAGCCAATCATTCTGATATCTGTAATGAGCTCAAGTGTAAGCAAACATGCTCCTATACTAAAAAATTCTGTTTTCCCTGCCCTCCACCTCCCTCGGGTAATTTGTTTTGGCTGAACCCTATGTGTTAGGGTAGAAGTCTTCATTCTTGGATGTGAGAAATGTCACCAGTTTACCTGTATCACTCAAACACCTCCGGCTTATCAAAACCGCCTTTGCCTTGCGTGCCTCGCACACAATAATCAGCAGTAGCCACGCTCAGTAGCTCGCTAAGCCTCTTACACCCTTCCCTCAAGATTATTGCTTGGGAGCGACGACAGATGCGCTCCGTGGTGATAAAACACACACACACACACTCTCACAACCCGCAGCACCTGTGTGAACAGATTTGGCGACGGTGAGGCGGCAGTGTGCCCGCTCAAAGCTGACAAACACGCACACGGACAAACACACAGACACAGAGCGGCGGTGCTGTAATCGTGACACACCTGCAAGGCCTCAAGGTTTGGCATCGTGCCACTGGCCGAGCCCAGAGGGAAGCACTCGGCAAACAAAAGTTCAACAGCCAGGTGAGGAAACTGATTCAATGGGACAGAAGAGCCCAACCAATGACGCCTAACGTCATGCAGCCATACTGAACAGCTCAATGCCTCTGAATAAAAAGCTGTTTGATAGTCTGCGCCTGTGAAAGGCAGAAATTGGATTTGATATTCATGCTGCGAAAAATTACCATCAAAGTTGACATGTGTGCCTGTAGGGGCTTCGCCATCAAGGTTACAAAGAAAGACAATGCTCACACAAACACTCAAACCACTGTTTCATGCACGTAAAGATGGGTGACTGCACAAGTGTCACAGTGAAATATCAGTATGCTTAGTCCTGCTTAACAAAGCTAAACTGTAGGCTGGTTCCATGGTTTAAAAAGAACAAAATACAATTGTAATAAAGGTCTGTAGAGTTTGATGCAAATTCGTGATTTTGTGCGATATAAATAAAATTCACTTTTTAATATAACAGAGATTGTAGATTAATTGCATTGCTTAAAATCTACATTTTAGGTTTCACAATAACAAATTCCAGTACTCATGTACTCATTTAACACAAACTTGTGTATCATATCATCATCATACCACGTATCTCCCAACTTTGTTAGAATCCGCTGCACTACTTGGCAAGTTCCAACCTTCACTAATCATTATTCTTGACCACAAGGTCATAACCCCAAACCTTTTAACCCTACACGTCCACTAGAGAGGGGTTGTCATCAAATCAAACAGGAACTCCTAATTAGCTTCTACTTATAATCATACGGACACTGCGTGCAGAAAAGGAGGTAGCATCAGTATAACAGCAGAATGAGAGAGAATTCAATGTTCTTACCACTGGAGATGAAATTCGACAACCAGGACAATCGCAGATTGGAGGGTGCACCTGTAAGATTCCTTTGGACATAAGAGTCTTGAGGCTTTTTCCTGAAAAATAAAACAGAAACCAGAGACTTGAGTGTGTACGAACCAACCACACACTCCAAACAAACTCTTCCTCATTGACGAAGCATGTGACAGGCTCTTATCCTCTGCTTGATAATTGGCCATTTTCTTCTTCACAACATCTCTAGACTTTTCAAACCTCCCAATAAACACAGTATTTAATTAAGGGAGTCACTTAGCTACCTGCAGAAAAGCCTCTGCAATTCTCAGTGTAGAGTATAGATTCTCCCCATGGTCCACTTGGGTGATCCAGAGAGACAGAAGCCTACTGTCATCTGTCTATAGGATGTGGTATTTTAAACTATTAGGCTATCATTTTTAACCTAGGGCAACACCCACTCCCACACATCTTAACTCTTGTCAGTTCTGCCTGAGTAACCTGAAGCGTGTGCGTGAGAGTGTGGCGAGAGCGTGCGCGCACCGTGATTATCACTACATTAAAATACTGTCCTATGGAAGCAGAAAATGTCCCTGCACCGATGCCGTTGTCCCGCAAAGCCCACGAAACACGTGCATGAAAGCAGCTAGTCTTCTCAAAATATGAATTGGTTGCATATATTATCAGACTGGCACCGATTCTGGTGATGAGCAGAACAAAACGCAGAATATTCACAAAGTCTCTCCAAGACCTAACACGCGATGCCTGAAAGTGTCAACACCCAGGCACAAGTGCGCCTACACTTAACGGAACGATCCAGCGCAGGGTAAAGAAAGAAAGACACAAACCGAGTATCTGTAATATGCCTAAGTTTTCACCTCAGTCCCGGAACAGTGTGCTCCAAATTCCCCGGTGTGGTGTACGATCGCAGCCCGAACTCTCTGTCAGAGGCTCGGAGGGTACGTGGAGTGTATGCGCCTCTCTCATCAGTCTCCTTACGCACTGACTCATGTAACCCTTTCACTACAAAACTCAGCGACGGACGACAGGGTCCAAGTTTGTACACGGAATAAACTTCATCTGAAAAGCGTTTAATGGATGTTAGGGTTTCCTTTCGACCCACGAACCGTGAGCGCAGCGATGTGTGTTCTTACCTTTGTGTCTAATACTC
Organism: Microctenopoma steveboyesi; assembly: GCA_032359275.1. Classification (NCBI taxonomy): domain Eukaryota; kingdom Metazoa; phylum Chordata; class Actinopteri; order Anabantiformes; family Anabantidae; genus Microctenopoma; species Microctenopoma steveboyesi. Next base: position 9,105,128 of record JAUMHF010000024.1, read on the forward strand.
CGTTTCCAATCTTTGGCAGTCTCTCGTCCACTGACAAACTGGAACTCATTAGGGGTGAGCCACTCACCCCTGTATTTAATTGAGGGTCCCTTACTACCTTGACACAGTTTATTGATGTAAAGCAAAGCTTTGTTTTCCCCGCACTCCACTTCGATGCACGGCTCCCCGTTGTCGAAGAAGGGCTGAAAGTCGGGGATAGAGGAGAACCTCTCCAGCATCAGATCGTCCGTGTGATGGTGGAGGTGTTGGTGATGCAGCGCCGAGTCGTGGAGCCCCAAGTACGCGCGGTGATGGGCGAAAATGTGTTCGTAGGGCGGCGGGTGCGGGGTCACCACGGGGATAGCGGCGGCATTTAAAGGGGCCAAGTATTCGGACTGGTTGAACGCGGTCAAAGCCATGTCGTCTCCATCCAGCGTCTCCTTTTTGATGGCAGGCATGTTAGTGAGAGCCGAGCGCCGGTAACAAGTATAAAACTGCTCGCCCGATCCAACTTGAGCGTCCTCTCCGTCGGTGAGTTGGGCTGACCCAGACTTGGAGACGCGCCGCTTGGTTTTACGCAGAGCCCCCGTGTCGCCGTGAGACAGCGGTCTGGTGAAGTTGCCGGATAGATTCCCATTCAGTAGTTTCCAGCTCGCAGCGGCGGCAGCGCTCTCCGCCAGCCTCACAGGTCCTGCCTCCCACATTTAATCACACTCGCTCTGTTAATACCTGACATGCTGGGTAGCTCTGAGCCCGGACATTATGGTAGCTACAGCGATCATTATCAGTCGCAGCTGTGCGTCGTGTCTCTCTATTTTGCCTTCGGGGAAATGAAAAAAAAATATTTTTAATATTTACAAAGTAAAGGTGGAATTTTTGCAAACGATATTTTAAAGTTAAATGGAATAGGTGGGGGGGGGGGGTTACGTGACCGAATTACAATTTCCCAGCCAATAAAGGCGGTGATAAGACACTGATATTAACTATATTTCTCCTATTAACCAAACGAATGCGGCATTAATCAGAAACACTGCATTCAGATAAATCAGACTCGCCCAACATCAAGGCAGCTGAAACTTTGGAGAGAGTTGTTTTTAACCCCCGTGTATGTCGTTAAAGTCACGCTGAAGTTCACAGACCCAGACCAAACAAGATTTGCACTCTCCGCCGCTTCTCAACTTGGCCCATTTAAACAGCGGAGGCTCGGCGAGAGCCACGGAGCGGAGGGGGGCCTGCGAGGGACGGCGCTCCAGCGCCTAAGCGCAGCACCAGTCATTAGTTTGCATGAGGAAGTGAACAGTCACTTCACCTCACCCATGCATCTGAAAGTGTAACTCGAAGCAGCTCTTATATTCCCGTATTTACACTTTACAGAGATATTCTTATCCTGCACCAGTGCTGCTATTTAATAGTTTATTCTTATGTTAAGTTCCTCACACACACACACACACACACACACACACACACACACACACACAAACACACACAGGTGTGTGCGTTATGTTCTCCTCATGTCCGAATTCAAGCACCTACACCTGCAGTGAAAACCATGTATTCCCACCAGACACTACTCACCATGCTGCAGCTGTTAGCTAACTCCAACCCCCAAAACTTTAACGTTCAGAGTCCCAAAACGATAACAAAATTGTTGACTTGATCTGGTAAACTCATTAGTGGGTGTTACTAGTTACTCATTAGTAGAAGTTGTATGCTCAGATATTAGAGAAACAGATGTCTGGCGTAAAATAACTTGGTGGAAATGCCCTTTGACTCTTAAACTACTGATACACGAATACTAAAATAATCTTGGAAATTAAATTGAAATGTTTATTTACCAAACTAAAGCTTTCACACCAACCTTAACCTTGTTCTTTGGTTTGTATCCTGATTACAAACAAATCAAACTACTGCTGGCCTAAGTAAAAACTGGCTTCGAGCCATATTTTCTGACAGCAGTTTCTCTCCACACTGTCTGCAGGGCATGTTCCCCGGAGCTCCTGAGCAGGACCACATCTGACCTCCATCAGTGGAGAACCACCCAGGTGGATGCACCACCGACACATGGAATAGCCATTCCAGCAGCAGAGGTGGGGTCCAAAGCGCCGTGTGTCAGGGGTCTATAAATCAGGCCAAACTGCCTCTGACACACACAGGAAGGAGGCACGCCACACCGCAGGCGGAAGCGGTGCACGGGAAGGCCAGAGACCACAGCCTGGCCAGAACTGGTTTCATGCCTACAGCCAGGACCAGACAGGCGAATACACGACAGACGAAAACACTTGGCCGTTACCTAGATAATGCACTGTAGACTGACATTTGTCCTTTTGGCGAGGAGCCGCGTTGTCTGAAGAGAAGGTAATGGAATTTATGAGTTTGCGGATTACAAGGAATCAAAAACACATTTTACATTCACAGTTTGAAAAACAAACTGATCTGACGTCAGCAAAAGCTTCTGTTACCTTCACAGCACACGCCTGACAAATGAAATCGAAAGGCAAAGTTTTTCAACCAAACAATAATGTCACTTCCCACATGTTGGCGACTACACCGAACAGCAGCACTGACACAAAAGTGGAGCTGTTGACATTTATGGTGTGTGTTTACAAAGCCGTTTCTAGGAAGCGGAACTCTACATTTTACACGAGAAGTTCTTTGTCTCCTTATCAAACCAGCGCTCACCACATCGAAATGTCTCGATGGAAACCTCGCTGATGCGTGCGTGGGCACTGGAGGTTGCACCATCGGGAGAGCCCTGATGAAACCAGTCATAAAGGGGACACCCATGCCCACTCCTACACCCACTCCGCATCCATGGCCGTGACTCATTTCAGTGCCTCATCATGGAGGGGTTCCCCAAACTTGTACAGTGACGACACTTCAGCTTTCACATCTTCAAAAACGGGTTCGTGTTAACTGAGTAGATTTTTCCATCAGCCTTTTTTCTTCTTGCACTAATGTTTGATGCGATGGGGAAACCTCGCATAACCGTTTTACATCATCTAACCTTTTTCTTGCATATTACTTTTTTTTTTCTACGATGTGGAAGAGCCCTGTGTGTATATGAAAGAAAATACCACCGAAAACCCACACCTGCACATAGAGCTCATGAATTCAGAATGAAATAGGAAACCCCAATATTAACACAACGAGATTACTGTAAAGAGGTAGACTTCATTTTAAATAGCCATAGTTGCTTTTATGTTCTCGGACTGATTTGAAGCAGAGAAATAGTCCAGCAAACATGGATTCTGATACTCTGGGAGTAATATTGAATGTGCTTTGTAGTATTTAAACGTATTTGATGACATTTATTAGATCAAATGCTGTATTATTATATGTCACAGACTGTGTGATCATTTCTCAGAAAGTGTTCAAACAGCTTCCACAGAAGTAAATTCTCTGCATTCTGCTACTGGTTTCAAAAGCTGGTGAAGAGTTGCAAAAGTTGCCAAATGACTTATCTCAGTCAGTCTCCTAGTCAAAATGCAACAGTAGAAGCCACTCTTCATGAAGACCCTGGTGTCTCCCCCTCTCACAGTTTCTCTGTGTGAATAATCTGAGTGTACAATTCAGAAGCTTCTCTCCTGGATTTAACTCATGTGACACAAACCACCAACATTTTATAGTGAGGAAGTGACTTAGCTGTAATATAACCTACCTCGTGCATACATATTGATTAAGGTCTGATAATTGTTATCGATATATTACAGTTAGAAAAATATGAATATCCTTTTTTTTCATTGTGACACTCGTCTTTACCTGTTATAAACATAAACACTGACTAAACCGTCTACTGGTTTTCTAAACCTAAATGAAATTATTTAAAGTGCCTGCTCTTCTTTTCGCTCTCTTCTTTCCACTCACCCCAACCAGTCGAGGCAGATGACAGCCCACCCCGAGCCTGGTTCTGCTCATAGATTCTCCTCTCCTTTCCACATTATTCTGTATATGTTTATATCCTGTGAAGTGCGTTCAGGTGACTTTTTAAGCATTCGTTTTCTTTACTACACTTAATGGATTCATACAGATGATTAATTCTATTAATTAACTTTCTACTGAAAATTTGCAAATAAATGCCAGCATTTACAAAAAATGGAAAAATGGAGCAAAGTTTCAAGTTGTGAAGTTATCACTGATCAATCAATTACTCATTTATTAAAGTAGTATTTTTTCCATTATTCTAATTGATTTACTGGTGAATTAATTCAGCACTAATGCTGCTACAGCTTCCCCCATGTTTCAACGGCCAACCTGTACGGCTGTTTACTGAGTGTGGCTAAAACAGTTGTAATGAGACACAGTTCTTGCCCATAGTCGTCGTCCGACTGGAATCCCCCTCACACGGCCCCCGCCTCTGCACCGTTGTTGGCAGCGGCCCCGGAGCCGCAGCGCTGCCGGCGGGGGAGAGAGGTAATAAATAACCCGGGGAGAGGAGCGGAGACCGCCGGGCGGTGCACAGTCTGACCTGACAAATACTCACTGGAAAACCATCAGAGAGCAGGAGCCCACCCCTAGAGCTGGGAGCCAGCCTTTCAGACATGATCTGCAAAATATATAGGTCTGTCCCTACTGGAAAAAAGACGAAGACAGAAAGAAGCGTCTCAGTCTCTCCCCCCATCCACATCCAGACACCGCCAGAGACACGGCGAGAGTAATTAACTATTTAAAGTAAAGTAGGAATTTATTTACAAAGTCTATTCAGTATGTTTTGTTCAGTTTCTCCAAAGGAATATAGGAGATAATAAACACAGCAGGGGAAGACAAAGTTGCTTTAGGTAAAGGACTGAACATAAAAATTAAATCTACAAATTCACCTTCTGTCTGCCAAAACATCTAGACACGTTTTCTATAGATGGAATCTGTGTTTCTGATTCACAACTTAAACTTACAGTTACACATAGGATCAATCCAGATATTTTATAACACACCTTCAGCAGTTTAGCCACACAAACAGTCTTAGACTTTCTACCATAACCCCTATACAATGAGGATGAATGGGATCTAATTATGTGCATTACAAAAGTGAAACATAGCTTGCCATAAATAGTGTCACATAATCCACAAATCTCGCTGCCAACAGGTGCCACAGGTTTATCTGGTATTAAGCGTAGTTTCAGTGTAAAGGTGAGGTTACAGCAGAAATTTAAAAGGTGGCTTGAAAACAGCAAAGCTGCATGGCTAGATATCACAAAAAGAAAAAAAAATCATTCTTCAGAATGAAATCGCAAACGTGAACATATTATATATTCAACTATTTTCTATCTGCACATGGTTGGTGTTAGGGAAAGATTGTTGTCATGGTTAAGTTTCCTTTAGCCTCTCTACATTAAGAGCAGCTTACACTGCTTCCTATATGGGTTCAATTAATTAATGCCTAACAGTTTTGACAGAAATGACTGAATGAAGGCATCAAATATCTGGTCCATGGTCCACATGTGTCATTGCTAACTTTAACTGGAAATCCATTTGATTCTAATTCATGGTGTCCTATTTTATCTTTTTCTGTTTTTTACACTGCACCACATTTCTGTGCTCTTTGATAGAATCAGTAGTAAAAGCGAGACAACACCTCTTGCTTCAGGTCATTTGTCTGTGTAGCTGGTAACACTCATTAAGTCTATTTGTTCCCATAAAACTGTGCTACCTTTGCTGACTCGTGCTCATTTTATCTAGACATCAAACTTCTCAGGGGTCCTGGAGGGAGTTTAGCTCTCCTAAGCTGGAATTTGTGGAATTTAATATCAGAAAATGTTTCGGGGGATACAGTCTCTAGACTTTGAGTGCGCAATGTTATCAGATATGGAGAAACATCCCACATTAGAGGGGAAAAATGTGGATCAGAGAGTTGAATCTCAGAAAGCACCACATTTGGCAATTCAGTACCCTCCATCTGGTGGTAGTCCCACACACCATGTATTTCAGAACTTTTCATCTCCAATATGCGTCTCTAATTGCTCACCAGGCGGTGTTTTTATAGCTACAGTATATAGTATCTGAACATCAACAACTGCATCAGTGCCTTTTCAATAGGGTTAACGTTAAATTTCCCATTCGTTTTAGGTTTCAAAACAGTCTTAACAGTGAAAAGTAAGCTCTGCTATTTTTGTGGTATAACCTAAGCCTTAAGCTAAATCTTCACCCAAAAACTACGCAGAAAACTGAATAAGTATGGGACCAACACATTCATGTAGCTCCAGAATTTCAGAGATGGCAAGCAGGCAGAGTAACATTAGACCCTGGAGGGGGCTGAGGGGGGTTTATGCTGTCGTGCCGGCGCCCTTGGCCTCCCCCGGCACATCTGGGGGGTCAGGCGGCTGTCTGTGATCCCACATAGCGGCTCTTCCACAAGGGATTTATTTTCTTGCTGGATGGGCAGGCAGGCGGCCCAAGAGGATTCTCATTTTAGACCAGCGTCTGTAGCTGTCAACGCCAGCCGACAGAGGCGAGCGGACACCCGACCCCGAGTATCCTCCCTTAACACTCCCCTTTAAACTCCCTCCCCTCCTCATTCTATTCCCTGTTCACACTGAAACACATGCACACACGTAGACATGCACACCCACACACACACACTACATAGTATGAATAAAATTTCCCCTTGTACTATGATGAGGATGTTTAAATTACAAAATTAAAATTTAAATTGTTTTCTTTTCTAATTTTCAAATTTAAATATATTTCCCTTGTTCAGAGTTCTTTGATTATAAAGCTCTGCGGTGAACTCACAGAACTCACACATTCAACAAGCAATGAGCCAGGTCTATCTAGAAATAAAGGCACAGCGTCTCCCTCTTCCTCCCCAGCGCCGTTAATAATTTGTGCAGTAAAAGATAGCGTGCCTCTCTGAGTTTGTGGGAGTTATTGGCACAGTATTCCCCACCATATTTGTGCGAGGCAGTGATAGGAACATAAATTATTTCTTATCTCTTCCGCAATCCATTTTTCAAAGGGCTCACTCTGTGTTTGAAGGGTAGCCGCACCAACAGCCAAAGCCCAGATAGTAGGCTACATTAGCCTTCAAGTGATCCAACTTAGTGATTTCAAACAATGCAATAAGAACAGAACTCACTGATATGGGCTGTGTCGTATATGACCATAACTTAATACCAAATTAGACTCCCGGAATCCAAAAAAAGATCAAAACAATGGCCAGTATTGCCATCACTACAAAGACAGACTTTGTTGTAAAGATCTTAAGATAAATTCCTAACAGAGAATCTAAGTGGTAGGAGCCAAACTTAAGATTTTAAGGATTTTCACTGTATTACAAAGCGTTAGTGGCCACCAAACTACAGTGGAACAAAACATCTATAGGCACAGTGATGGCTTTAGAAGATGGTGAAAGGTTCAGCCCTCTGAACCGTGCAGTGCTGAAAGCACAAGCATAGTCCTAGTAAATCACATCAGCCATTTTTCCATAATTAGACCCCTTTAGTGCTTACTAGAGTTCAAGAGTTTTCTCTATTTTTCCTCCCTGTTGAAAACCAGAAAAAGCAAGAAAAGTTTTGAGGGAAATTGAAGAAAGTTAAATAATCACTTGGCCTGGCCACCCATGTGAAAAGTTCTGGACATTCAAACAGTATAATTTTTTGGGAAACCCATAAGCAATGTTAGCTGTTACTCTCGACAATTTAGATTTATTCTACAGCTCGGGCTGATCTACAGACACAAAGTGACAAATGATAAATACCAATCCCTCCTCTGCAAAGCATTAATGTCTGCTTGCAAAGAATAAACCCTACCTCTCACAGCTATTATTGATTTTCTACCCGTGTGATGTGAAACCAGCAATCAGCACTGTGGTTCGAAATAGCCCTGAAACTAGAGTCGGGACGTCGATGAGTCGCCAACACATTTCAATTAGTGAGCCGCCCTGGCCGATCTCTCCCCTGTGGCAGAAAGTTCAAAGGGTCGGGTACACCCGGCTACGTCAGTCCACATAAGGTCCTGTGTTGGTTCAAGTTAATCTAAAATGACAGAGAATTTATAAATGCCACAGGTAACTATTCATTTCTAGATCTTTCCTATTTAGTGCAAGACACAAATTACATACGTATAAACAGGTAAATCTGACCTCAGTCTCAGGGTCAGGTAGTTATATTAGTGAGTTGCTGCATACACCACCGTTTTGTGGCAAGACTGTCTAAAGGCTAGAAGAGAAGTTACTCTGCATTATTTTGTCTTGGGTAGTATCATGAGTACCTGCAGTTTTGATTTTAGGGATGGGAAGCTTGAAAATGTAAACAACTTACACCAGCGAAAATTTACAGTCATCCAGGTAATGGTTATCTCAAAAATGGTTTTTCAATGGCAACTCAACTGGTTTTAGATCTTGACGGCGGCCTGGTAGCTCAGTGGTTAAGGCAGATGGCTGGGATGCAGAGATAGCAGGATCAATTCCCAGCTGAGTCACCCAGCCCATCCCCCATACCAGGTGTGTCCATGAGCGAGACACTCAGCGCTAGCTCCCCGAGCGCCGCCTGTGGCTGCTCACTGCTCCCCCCAAAGGGGGGTGGGTCAAATGCAGAGAATAAATTTCATGGTAACATGTGAAATGTATCAATGACAATAAAGTGGATTCTTCTTCTTCTTGACATTTTGAGATAAATCAAACAGATCCTTCCATTAGATGATTCCTACCATTCCTACCAGCCATTAATACTGTATATTTCAGCTGCAAACAATGAGGTGAATCTGCTAAAAGACAAAGTTTTTCCATTGATAGATATTTTCTTCTCTGAAGGCACTGGCATATTTCAAGATGACAATGGGATGACAAAGAATTCATCGGGCTTAAATTGAGAAACCGTTATTCTGAAGTCAAACATCTAATAATTTTACTACATCCACAAAAGCCCGATGACTCTAAAACATTGTTCTCAAATCTGTCTACATGTGTGTTAGTGAGCACGAGATAATCCATCCCACCTCACAGGTGTGGCATGTCAAGGTGCTGATGAGACAGCAGGAATATTGCACAGGTGTGCCTTAGACTGCCCACAATAAAAGGCCACCCTTTTGCTCTGGTGGTGCTTTTCTGCTAAGGGCACAGGACAAATTCACTGCATCAACGGGAAAATGGATGGAGCCATGTATTATAAAATACTGAGCGACAACCTCCTTCCCTCTGCCAGGCAACTGAAAATGGATCGTGGATGGGTGTTCCAGCATGACAATGACCCAAAACATACAGCAAAGGCAACAAAAGAGTGGCTCAAGAAGAAGCACATTAAGGTCATGGAGTGGTCTAGTCAGTCTCTGGACCTTAATCTAGTAGAAAACCTATGGAGCGAGCTGAAGCTCAAAGTTGCACAGAGACAGCATCGAAACCTTCGTGATTTAGAGATGATCTGCAAAGAGGATTAGTCCAAAATTCCTCCTGAAATGTGAACAAACTTGGTCATCAATTACAAGAAACATTTTACCTCTGTGCTGGCAAATAAAGGTTATGCCCCTAGTATTAAGTCTTTTTAGTTAGAAGGTTCAAATACTTATTTCACTCAATTAAATGCAAATTTAAGCAAATTCTATCTTTTATTTTAAGTTATTTTTTCAATTTTCCTTTTGATGTGCTATTCGTCACTGTTATAATAAACTTACCATTAAAATGACACTGTTCTGAGACTAAATTTCTTACTTACAAAATGGGGGGTCAAATATTTTTTTCCTCCACTGTATATTAGTCAAGAGTTCCAAAATGATTTGTCATTCACACTGGGGAGGAAAGTAGCATCCGTATGAAATATAAAAAACATTTCATTTAGAGAAATGATTGGTTATAAATTGGCTTTGTTTTAGCCCATGCCAAACCTTTAAATTATACCCAGACTTGTGCCAATGCTGATCCTTCAGATTGGCTTAGAGCAGCTCTACTTAAAGGGTGAGTAACCAGGACTAGTTTGACCTCAGTGCAGTGACCACAGCACAGTTAAATGAAAAAAATAGATTTCTCAAAGTAAGATATCAGACAATGTATGATATCCAAAGCTGTATTGAAAATGTTCAAATGGTACTTAGCCCAAAAGGTAACAGAAGATTTAAAAAAATGTTTTGTGATCTACTTTGTCAGCTCTCTCTCTCCGTCTCTCACTCACTTGTAGCAATGTTGTTTCATTCTCTGACAGCTCTCATCAACAGCAGCAGACTGGTGCTGGTGTTGTGTGCCTGTTTGTGTGTGTGTTGTACATTTTCCACCGAGGGGTCAGGGGGTTACGTTGGAGCCACAGGGCCACAGCGACAACTCACTGCCCTCCTCTCTCAGCCCACCCCCCTACCAATACCCTCTGGCCTTTTGCTCCTCGCCTGGCTGGCATCCCTGCATCAGGCAGACACCACAGGCTCTGCCCCCCTCAGCAACCCCTGCCAGTACACAAACACACACACACACACACACACACAGCACTCGCTCCACCGCCCCCTGCTCGGTGGATCGATACAGCTCTACGCCTTTCATCTGACCAGAGCTTTGGAGGAGCCGTACTTCCTGAAGAAAACCCAATACTCCGTCTCTGGATAGCTGTCTCTGTCTATCTCTTTCTCTGTGTGTGTGCGTGTGTGTACTGTCTGTCTGTACTGTTTGTTCATGTGTTTGTGAATGAGAAGTTGTAAAGGAGAAAAGAAAACGGTTTTATATGAATTGGTTGGTTACACGTTTAGAGAACATATTAGTTGTTAAAAATAAATACAAATTAAAAGGTTAGCAGTGAGGATATGTCATATTCTTTCCATACCAGAAGGGGTAGTACTGTTTCAATATAAGACAGTTTTGACCAAGACACAAAACCCCACAGTCATTTTATGAGTCAATTTTCTGCTGCCCCTGGATTTCATCAAAATATGAATACTCTAAAGCTTTAGTCGGTAAGGTGAATTCTACCTGGACTGTTATTCAAGTATGTTAGGGGGAAGTTCAGAGTTAGTGGAAGATCCTCATAAATACTTTAAAAGCAAGAGAGGCAACATCCATTTCTCTCTCTCCATTTCTCCTCTACTTATCAGACAGCTTCCTGTGTTGTTTGAGTATTGGGAGACTTAACTCTGTCTCCCTCTTTTCTCTGCTTACCCTACAAATTCCTGTGTTGTTTGTAGACAGGGAATCCTAACTTCCTGTGTGGAAGAGGGAGCGACTGAATCACCTCACTCAGCAACCAGGTGTTAAGTAAGAGGTCATGCTGAGGTCAGTTGAAAACGCCACCTCCCAGGGTGAAACCGACAAGTAGATAAGAGTTAGAAAACCTGGTGCTGTTTTACAAGAAGACATACATGGAAGAACCCTCCTGTGCAAATAAAGACAACACCAGGAAAGTCAAGAAGAAAACTGTAGCTAGGACTAAGCGTTTAATCTCAGTTAAAGATAAAACCCGAACAACCTCATGCAACTGGAATCCAAGTTTTGATATACAGATTATTTTTTCGTAATCAAATGTAGCATGTTGAAGCAAGTGTGCTGCTAAAATATGGAAATAGTGAACATAAAAAACACTTTAAACCAGAACAAGGCAAAAGCTGAGTGCCACATGTCATTCCACCAAAGCTGTATAACTAATGGGCAGTATTTGACATACATGATAAAAGTCCTCTCCTGTCCACTTGCACTGTGGAGCAAAATAGAGGCTGCTAACTTTAATACTATAGCAGCTATAGCAGCATAACTAAGAGATGGTTCAGAGTCACCTGAGCCACCTCTAACTATAAGCAACAAATCAAAAAGTAAAGTATTAAAGGTAGAGAGGGTGTCTGCCTCCCAAACTTTAACTTGGAGTTGGTTCCACAGGAGAGGAGCTTGCTAAACAAGGCTCAGCCTACCTAACCATAACCCTAAACTCTAGGTAGACCAGAACTCAGCAGAACAAAGTGGTCTGCTGGAATAATAAGCTCCTATGAGGTCTTTAAGCTAAGACGGGACTGATAACTCTCATCATGGCTTTGTATGTATTTATATATTTTAAACACTCTAGATTTAACAAGGAGCCAATGGAGAAAGCCAATGTAGTAGAAATATGATCTATCTTGCCAATTCCATTCAAAACCCTGGCTGCAGCATTCTGGAATAACTAGATGCTTTTTAATAAATTATTGGTGCATATTCACCTAGAACGTTGAATTGCAGTAGTCAAGTCTAGAAATGACAAATACATGGACAAATTTTTCAACATCACTCTAAGACAGCATGCTCATAATTTTATAAATATTCCTGAAGCGGAGAAGACAGTTTTTGATATTTCTTTTATGTAATGGCTGAAAGAGATAAAAAATAATGCCAAGATTCTCACAGTAGTGTTCGAGGCCACTGCAATGTCACCTAAGATGGCAATCTGATCAGATAGCTTGTCTCTCAGGCCTTGGGGACCAAATAGAATACCTCCAGTCTCATCTCAATTAAGGAGAAGCAAGTTAAAGGACATCCAGGCTTTTATGTCTTTTAAACATGCTTGAAGTTTGACTAATGGATTCATTTCATTTGGTTTCATAATAAAGCTGGGTTTCATCCATGTAGGGATGGGAGTTTATAGAGTGTTTTCTTATAATATTGCCCAGCAGAGACATTTATAAAATAAAGAGAATTGGTCCAAGCACAGAACCCTGTGGGACCCCATAATTAACTTTTGTGTGTGGAGGACTCATTATTAACATGAGGAATCTATCTAACATAAGATTTAAACCAGCTTAGTGCTGTTTTTTGACTCCAACGACAGTTTCAGTCTGTGTAATAAAATGTGATCAATAGTGTCAAACGCAGCGCTAAGGTCAAACAAGATGAGTATAGAAACAGGTCCATTGTCTGAGGCTAAGAGAAGATCATTAGTGACCTTTACCGGTGCTGTTTCTGTGCTATGATCTACTCTAAATCCTGACTGAAAATCTTCATACAAATGGTTCCTGCACAGGTGGTTACATAATTGCTTTGCCACAGCTTTTTCAAGTATTTTAGTCTGTGTCTAAGAATTAAAATAAAGATTTCCTTCCATTTAACTGGAAATAGTGGGATTTGTTTTTATACAGGTACGTGTAGATGGCCATGCTTGCATACCACCCACCCAATCATCAGAGAGGCTGCAGTCAGGATGTTGTCTGAATAGATGTTTAGTCTGCCCAGAGCTGTGCGTTGCTGTCTGTTTTTATTGGCCCTCAGAGTCCACAGCGTCATCTCTGCACTGGTAACTATTCCAAACCCCTCTCCACCCAGTCAAAGGGTGAGGGAGCAAGGAAGGGGACATATGCTGGAAGCAAGCAAGCCGCTTCCAGATCCACAAGGCCGCAGACAGGGTGATATAAACAAGACTGTGTGGCCACCAGAGATTTGGTACATTGTCCGAGTGGAAACGTCTAGCCTTGGAGGACTCGACCTCCGAGAGGAGGAGAGGAGAGACACTGCTCTATCCCATACAGTTTCCAGACTATCCAAAACAGGCCTGTTGAATCCTGCCTGATGGTAACCAAATGTCAGTTCAAGGATGAGCGTGTTTGTCAGATATAACAATTTCCCAGTCAAGTCAGAGAACGTGCAAGACTGCATTCTGGGCAGAAGAACATGACCAGAGAACATAAATATGTAACGCGCATGTTCAACCTGATGTTATTTACCATAATGTTATTTACCATGTAAATTGATTTATGTATTTATGTGGGTGTGCGTCCTGCATGTGTGTTTGCAAAGATTCGGGACATTTTGAAATTCTGCATTCCTTTGGATCAAATTCAAGAAAATAATATTTTATACAGTTTTCCAAGGAAGGTCTGCTCATTCCATATGATAAGTGAGTGCCAATCAGACGTGCAAGCAATGAGTTAAGTGCAGTTCACTCCCTGGTCTGTGTCAGGCATGAGTTAAGGACACCTACTCCTTGCTGTGGTCAGAGGAAATGAGGACAGGAGTTGGGGAGGAAAGGAGAAGGGAAAAGGATCCAGGAATGCACGGCAGGGCAGCTGTCTGGAGGATCACACAGGCTAGTGATTAATGCACAGGGGGACACACTGGGAGCAAAACAAGGCGATAAATCAGCCACTGGGCCTCTATGCTAATTGTAATTGAAATGAATTTGTCTGGCCCATAGTGCAGGGAATTGCAATTGCCATTGACCAATAGGACCCCAGTGGTCAGAAATGAAATGGGAGCCCAGCGTTTCTGTGCCAAGATCAATGCGTAACCGAGAAGAAGCGTTTGTGTCCTGTGAATAAAGCTAGTTTGGGACAAAAACATGTAACCAATGAGTTATTGTGTTGGTTCCTGTGGTAACTTTGGTAAATATGATGTTGGAGCTGTTACTACGCTTTCTGACTTTTGGCCACAATTTAGATGTGAGCTTGAACTGTTGAAAAAAATTGTGAAATACACAGGTAGCGCTACAAAGGGGAATCACTCCTGAGATTGATTTAGCCCTGCACATTGTTTTTCTGACCGCCCCCAAACCAAAAGAAGTGTGCAACATGCCTGGAGTATGAGAAACCTTTCTGAGATGGTTGCTACACATATGTAGCCTACTATATTCTACCACCACATAGCTGCAGAAGCTCATGCATAAAAAAGGTCTGCCTTCCAGCTTGTTTTTTCCTATACCAACCCCCAGTCCACCTACCACAGACAAGCAGGTAGCTCCCCATTCATTAACCCAAATGCTCAGTAGCTAATTGGGACATGCACAGACCTGTGTGTGTAATGAATCTGAGGATAGCATGATCAGCCAGACAAAAAACACACACAAGACACATTTATATGCATGTGCTGGTAAAAACACACCTGCTAACTTTTATTCCAAAATGATATGTTCAGCGACATCCTCTCCCACTGAAACTCAGTTATTTTCAACTGAGGTAGTGGCATATATCCTAAATAAATCAGATGACCATTTTGGAATCAAAATCAGCAGTGTTGCTTCAAAACAATGGTAACAATGCGCACCCACAGATTATTCCCTGCTCTTCTCTTTACTAGGATTTGGTCTTCACGTTGTGAACCAATAATATTTCCCCATGAGACTGTAGACATCCACAACATCCCCGACCAGCTAGAGGAAAATACCATCCTCTTCCATTCATTGAGTTTCAGAACAAACCTTCATCAAGGTGTGATTAATCGACACTATACCTACACAGACTTAGAGCATGCGAACACTCTGAGGCGGACACTGTGAGCTGGAGCTATAGAACAGTCAATATTGTGTTACATTTGGGTTATTCTTCTTTACATGTTTGAAATTGCTTAGATTTTTCATGCGCTGTGACAAACTACACAAAAGCATTCACCCACGCAAATTTGAGCTCTTTGAACCCTCTGGGTACGACGATTGGGAGCAAAGCATTGTTTTTCAATTGTCTGTGATAGTGTGAGCTGCTCAGCACAGAGGCCTTCACCCTAACTATTGGGGCTGTGTTTGCTAAACGAGTCAGAGCAACACTGCAGAGCCCACAAGGCTCCACGCTCTCTGATACGACCAGGGGCTTTTCTCTGCTTGCACACTCCCTCCATCACCTTACCTCCTCCCCCATCCTTCCCCTCCGTCAGGAATCTATATTTCATAAGCGAGCTGTGGAGCTCCAGTGCCCAATTATCAGCAGATAAGGCGCAGGAAGCCCTGGAGCGCCGGCACGGCTATTTAGACGGGGAGGGGGGAAGGCGCTGGAGAACGAAAGACAGGCAGGCAGGCAGGGACCCAACCCCCCAGGGGCACTTCGCCCTCACCAAGCTATTTTTTTTCTTCCTTTTTTTCCCCCTTTTCTTTCCCTTGCTGACAGCCTCCTCTTCCCTCCCTTACCTTAGCGGCAGGGTTCAATTAGTGCCAGCGGCAGCTAGCACCCACAGCCCGCTCAGCCCGGGAGCTGGAGCCTCTATCAGCACACACCAACAACACGCAAGGCTGAGCTGAACTTGCAAACTAACGTCAAGGCAAGTTCTGTGCTGGTCTCACACATAGAGGCATATTCACATGCACATGTATGCACGCCTGTGCATGCACTCACTATCAGAAAGGCTTTTAGTATATCTGCCATGGGCACGACAGGGTCAGACATAAAAAATTTAAAGTGAAAACTGAGGTAAACTTATTTTCTTCAGTTTCCTGAAAATACAAAATAGAAATAAGAAGGATTCCACTTTTAGCTTTAAAACCACAATTTTCAATCATGTAGGACTAATCTCTGGGGTAATATCTTGAACCAGCTGTAAAATCTTAAAAAAAAACTAGGCCTAGTATTTCCTGTTATTTCACCATTTCTCAGATATACTGTTGCTGCCTCCTCAGACTGGCACATGTAAGTCAGGACTTTTCACACTCTTCCGTGGCCCAAGACCTCTATTAGCGAGGGGGTAAAACTCGATGTGCCTCTCACGTTTTCAAACCCCAACAAAAAACGAAGTCCAACCGCCAATGCTAAGCAAGGTCGACTAGAGGTCAGGCACAGCTCACGGATACGAGACGGATATCGATTTACTGGGACAGGCCGCGAGCACACATACACGCACCACACACTTTCTCTCTCCTCCTCTTTTTCTCTCTACAGTCACAGAGCAGGCATCACCCAATAGATCAGCCAGGGGCAGGAAACGGCCTGGGTCAGAGGGGACAGTGTGCATGTGCGTGTGTGTGGTGATGATAAGACTTACAGCCTGCTGAAAGCCGCTCTCACCCAGAACTATCCTGGACCTTTAGGCTGTGCCAATTCAACTCCAAGCAGCAAAAAAAAGAGAAAACAGCTCCAACCACACATTGATGGGAGTATTTATGTTAGTGCCACTGATAGACATGCATATTGGCATACACGCACCCTCTTAACACATTGTAGTCGATATTTATAATCTCCTGTAAACATCCTGCTGCAGAGTGCCACACAAGTCCGTGTTGTTTGTTAGTTATTTTTTTATCGGTTGGAAGTTGATATTATGAAACACTTGTCACCTCAGGAGGGTGTGTGTTGTTGCTGTCACACACAGGCCTGTGTTAGAGGATCTGCCGATGGCAAAGAGAGTGAAGTAAGATCGAGGCATGGCTTCAGCAGCCCTGGGTAGACTAGAGGCTCAGCTGGAGTCACACACTTAAAGCAACGGCGGTGCATGGGTCATCATGTGTGTGCGCGTGCTCCTGTACGGCTGTTGTGCATGAGTGAATAAAGTCTGTGCGCCTGTGCGCCTACATGCACATGTGTGTGTCTGTACTGTATATGTGAGAGAAAGTCAGGGGGCAGCGAGGCGGAGGAGGGCAGGCAATGCTCCCAGGCATAGAAAGCAGGCCAACTCCATCTCCCACTATAGAGAGCTTCAAAGAGATGGGGCAGAGAAAGGAGTACGCTCAGCTGTATCAGTAAAGCTGTGTGAGTCAAACCAAACCAACACACACGTACATGCTGCAACCCTTTAATTGCTTTTCGTAAACATCATAGTTTATATTGTCTTTGAATCCCAATCTGGTTAAGAACAGAAGATATTCCCTATGACTTTGCAAAAGGCCTAAAATTAAAGAAATATAATTTTCCTACCCACATGACTGTTTCATTAATCCTGTACTGTGGTGTCTGTAAGCTGCCTTAACCTCAAACTACTGATATATCAGGTAGTTTTCACTGAGAGAAGGAAGGAAACAACCCAAAGACAAAGAATTCAGAGATACAAAGAAGAACAGCTCTAGTGTCACAGGGGAAGCAAACTTCCCCTTTCTGACGCTCTTGTTCCACGGTGAGAATCCCCCAACCAGTAGCCCCAAACATCTGGTTCTACTTAGATCTCAGCACTTTGACGCGTTTCCTGTGCTGCTAATCCACGCAGCCACAGCCACGACACAGCCCTCCCAACGCCACGACAGCCAAACTATCTGGCGATGATATAGTTTAACTCACACGCACCCAAAACACATCAAGCGTTGTGTACTGATATTTCTTCATACCACAATGCAGTTTAGGATTAGTTTCACACGCTGTTACACATTTTTTAAAAGCAAGACGTGGGTAGTGCCATACTAACCGCAGCTCCACTAATGATCTGACATTTCAGAATATCTAAATGTCTGTTTTGATCCTATCACACACATAGATGACATATATAATAAACTCAATTCATTCGACCCTATTCTGATTGTTAACCATAACAAGCATTTCTGCATCTTAATGCTCTAGTAAAGAGGCACTGTGTTTATTTCAGCAGCTTCAACAGGTTTTATTACGGAGTAAAGAACGACCTAGAGCTAAGGTCACCAACTTGGGCCAGATCGGGACCCACTATTCCTTAAGTAATAGGTGAAAACCCCTGACCTAGATGATCATAGCCTCAGTGAATGAACATACCAAGCAAGCATACCAAAAACATAAACAGACAATTCAAGAGATAGGTTGGAGAATATGTGATATATTTTGAAAGATATGAAATTGTTATTGTGCTTTTTTTGCTTCTCATAAGACATTAACAACCCACTATGAGAATGTGCTAAAGTGTGACAGTTGTGTATGGCACTGGACAGATTATGTCAGCTGTTTTTCCATTTCATATCCCAGCTGTACTAAGGCACATTCCTGTCATCTCTGTGGAAATGGCAATAAAGTACTGAAGCTTGAGTGTGATACATGGAAATAAGAGAGCTCTGAGGGATGCACTGTATTTTGACCTGTCAGTTTTAGGAACTAACAGCACAGCATGTCACGTCACCCTTACTGTGAGTGTAACATTTCAGTGCTGCTACCTACTAAAATCAACCCCACTGCTTATCAGTGAGGTGCTTCCCTGTGTGGGGGAGTGGAAAAGGGTGACCCCCGAATGGAGAAATATACGAGAGCTACCCAAGAAAAAAAAACATGAGCCCACACATCCCTGCTGTTCTGCAGAGGTGTAACCTCGTAGGCTACACTGGGGATTACAGATAGTGAAAGTGAGAATGAGGGGGTGAGAGGAGAGAAAGAAACAAAAGTGCAATGAAGAGGAGGTGAACAGACAGGAAGGAGCTTCTCAAAGGCTTTCCTGCGTCGGAGGGACTCCCTGCACCACGCAAATTCTCTCTAGACACAGTTCAGATTATTCTCTGAAATCACGATGTGACTGGAAATTTATCAACCTCGCACTCACTAACTTCAATACACAGGCCATTCTAGACCACATCTAAATGAACATACATGTGGTATGTTGGAAATTTGAATTATTGGCACAGTAGATCTAAATTTAGACTATAAACGATGTTCTGTTTTTTTTATAAGGCTCAAAATCCCCACATTAATTGCTCCCAACCAGGGATGAGCATGAGCAAACGAGGACAAATGAAAGTTTAAGGAAGCAGTATTGATTTGCGTGGAGGTCAGGGGTAGGTCACCCTATCAGAGAATCAACAAACAGCCGCCAGCACCCTCCTCAGCTAAGCCAATCACCTTCTGACCTTGTCCATCGTTACCATGGAAAATGACCCTGAACTCACAACCACATACTCCGTCCTTAGTGAGCGAAAGCAGTCAGGTGGAGCTCTGCAAAGACGGTGGAACTACAACTAATCATCAACCTCTTCTATAAATAAATAGACTATATTTGACACTTGTCATATTGCTTTCATTTTCTAAAATCAGAATTATTCCACTGTATTACAAATCAGATTCAAGGCTAATCACTTACATCATTCTCATGATGATTCTCTTTTTCTACCTATTGCAGAGAAATGAGTCTCAGATTCTTGCCACTCCATGCTACTTCTCCCCTCATCCTACTCTCCTTCTTATACCCCTCCCTTCCTCCAAGGCAAGCAGTGGTGGTAACCAAGCCTCTGGCAGTGTGTTCCTATCCTGCAGGAGCCCTCAGGTTCCAACCTGTCAATATCCCAGACAGCGTCTTGGCTCTGCTGTGGCTCAGTTAACCTCCTCACCCACTGCAACCACACAAGGGGCTCCTGTCCCTCTGCCAGCCCAAAGACAAGCTCGATCAACCCCTGCCCCACCCATCCTTTCCTCCAGTCCCACTCCCAAACCACACAAATGCTGCTCTCACATCAGTAAAGGGCAGTGCCCTGGCAGCAGCAGCAGGCAATATGGCAGCTGACGGCAGTTTTCTCCACGCTGACGTCTTAGATGTTTCGGATGACGGTCACGTTGGAAGCTGACAGACAGTGAAGAGGAAAGAGATATTGGAGAAAAATGTGAAGCCTGAAGGAAGGAAAAGCTCAATGACTCAGTGACAAAGGTCCCGTCATGTCGTCACCTGTATCAATTTCAGGGAAAGGAAAGTGGTAAAGAGGAATCAATGTATTAACACTTTGTGGAAATTAATTTTATAGTACTTCAGGGGATGTATGTAACTCTTTAATTCCTCCCCTGCCTCGTGTTAAGAGATGGATGTATCTTGTTATCTTATCTTATCTTGTATTCTTGTTTATTGTGCCTATATGGCCGTTGTTTTTATATTTATATTTCGTTGGTGCTACTTATGTTGGTGGGATTTCTAATCTTTTGTATGGCATTCTCTCTATTCTTGGCAAAACAATTTTCCTCTGGGATTAATAAAGTGTTTTGAATCTTGAATCTTGAATCTTGAATCTTGAAAGTGGTGTTGGTCGGTGTGTGCGTGTGTGTGGGTATCTTTAATCTACACAAGCAAGGAGGCCCAGTCCCAAGCATGGCAACAAGCATGTGGCAGCATGTCACCCACCTCATCTCTAAACACACTCACACAGTGCTTGACTGCGGCACCACGGCTGTCTGCTGGGAGATCAGGTTACAGCCGACCGGCGGGGCAGACTTTATGGAAGCCTCTCTCCCACACCCACTCTCCCCCTCCACAGGGCTCCGGAGGAGATATCAGGTTGCCGGTTCAGCGCCGGCCAAGCTTGGCGCTGGGGGCGGCTTGTGATCTTGTGTGTGTGTGTGTTTTATCTCCAAGTCTTTGAGGATATCGGCACACAACGCTGCTGTCTCCTCCAGGTATGTAGGTGTGATTTACAGTGTAGCTGAACTCATGAGCACACACAGAAAATCTGAACTCATCTTCAGATCTAAAGTACCCAGAATATTCTATACTACATTGCACAGCCCTATGTGCAAGGAGAAATGTTTTAAATCAGCAAAATTAGATGCCCTACCTTTTGTCCCTAGCATGTAAGTATGCCAAAAACATGATCCTAAATATGATTCCTTGAGAAATTACAATGAGTTGGACCGACCAGAAGAACATCACCACGGCATGTATGTGGCTTCCAAAACACACAATGCTCTCTGCTCCATGCTTAGACAGCAACTTGCAACTTTCAATCTCTGAAAAGCTCATTGTTGCTCATCTGCTGGAAAGAGTTACAGGAAAGGTGCACTTGCAGGTCAACATAGAAGAGACCCTCTACATGCAATTACCTTGTGATGGTTCTGCTGCTGGCTAGCTTGCTAGCCCAGCATGGAACGGCACTCATGAATAATGCACAGGGACATCTGCCACCCTTGAATTATAGATCTATGGAGGCCCAGCATATGGGAACAGCCCAGCAAGTGCTAATGGCTAACCCCCCATGACAAAATATGGGTTAGAGACATGTGAATGATAGTCAGGTCATGCAACCTTGCAGTCATATTGGTAAGGTGGACCATAATTGTGATTATTTACATGGCAGCACAGGAGTGTGTGCATATGTGTTTGTGTGTCTGGGAAGAGTGACGGCTTCAGTGAACAAACTAGTAGAATTTTGATGATATGGCCACAAACAAGCAACTAAAGTGGATATCCACCCCAGCTGAAGTGCGTTTGATCAAGGCACTAAATCTCAACATGTTGCATTGATAACGCTCTAAAGCTGCACCTGTACTCACGTTTTTCCTCACAGAGGGAAAATGCACAGGATTCCCATACAGCCAGGAAAAGAAATCACTGTTATGATACAACACAACATGAAATTCAACTAAACCTGTGAGTGCAGCTTTAAAAAAAAGGCCCCAAAACCCATCAGATTAACAAGCAATGGCTAACGTCGTCAAGTCTTTTATGTAGGCTTCCTGCTGCTGAAGAGCAGCCTGCTTGAATATTCTATACTCTCTGGATGCAAGTCCTTCTCTTAAAAGAAGCAGAGACAAGACGGAGGGCTGGAAGGCGGGGGCGCATTTAATTCTGGCCCAGTAAAGCAGGAGGCCTGGTCTACTGGGGACTACTTCGATCTCCGCTTTTCTCTCTAGGATTATCCTCTTATCAGTGCCGCAAAAGCCAGGCTAAGAAGCACCAGTAATTAGGCTATCTTTAATTAACGAGTGCCTCGCTCCAAAACCACCCACGTTTCACGTAGGCTCCCGCTTGGAGGGCAGTCAGCGCGGCGCAAAGATGATCTTGTTAAAGTTAATCTTGTTTTTGTCTGAGTAAGAGACAGCAAACGTGTAGAAAGGGCAAAGTTCAACTTCAAGTAGCTCGGGAGTCACTGCAGAACGCCCCTTATGCATGCTCGCCTGCAAACAAGCCTTTCTACACCACAGGTTTCAAAGGGAATCCTGCCACCCACCTCTGTTCCACTGTGCATGTGTGTTTGTGGTGTGTTCATTTCAGTGTATTCTTTAGTGTGCACGGTTTACTGAACTCAAATTATGCTACCACTCACCATTGCTCTGAGACTTACATTTCCTTCAAATCTAGAATGGAAACTTATGTGGGAGAAGATGAGGGACAGAAGTCAACAGCATTAGCTTCGATGAACTTTAAGTTCATTACCCCACAGTGCCCCGAGATGATTTTGCGAAGTTTCCAGATCGAGGAGTTTAACATATACAGTTGTAAACATTTAAAATTTTGCAATAAAAAGAATAATAACACATCTTATTGTACAGAATCTAAAAAAACTGAGCAACCTAAAGGGGAGCGAGAGCAAGATGACAGCTCCAGATTAAAAGGGAAAGGGGAAACAGGACCTGGCACCACCAAGCAGGAGGGGCAGTGGCAGTGGCCCCGGTATGCATACATTAGCGGTGCTTAGGCACACTAATTGCTTCTCACTTAGACAAATCTCCTGCAAATCACGGCTTCGCCGCCAGCACTGCCCTGGCCCCCCGGGAAGGAGAGACGGCAGGCAGGCGGACCGAGCAAGAGGCAGAGGAGAAGGAGGAGGAGGGAGGGGGTATAAGAGGAGCATGTACCAGAGGCGCCTTGGAGCAGGATGGAGGAGGAAGGAGAGAGGGGGGGGGGCGATCCCATGAGAATGGAAAGAAATGGTGAGAGACAAAAAAGCTCCAACACTTCAACAGTGCCTCACTCTCTCTCTCTGCTTATCCATAGCCCAGGCTGAGTGCCCCCCAACCTCTTACACCCCTACCCTCAGAAGCCCCACTGCTGCTCCGCTCCTCCAACGCTCCATCCCTCATCCCCCTTCTTCTACCAGCTCTCAGATCTCTACTCTGCCCCCATGCTTGCCCCTCCTTTCTCTCTCTCACTCCCTCTCTCTCCATCGCTCTACAGAAAAGTGGAGGAAAGATGAAACTCTACAAAGAGGGAAAAAAATCAATAACACAGATGGATAGCTGGATAACAGGGTCCGGCATGCTTCGGCGGTGAGGCAATCCAGAGGGTGCCCACACAACTTCCACACAGGCGGAGAGATGGGCAAAAACAAGACATGGGGAAGAGGGTGGTGATCAGCCGTAGGAAGCCAACATCACCCACAACACAAAATACACACACTGCAATATATGGCTTCATGTATACGTTGACATAAAGAGATGAATTTACAATCTGACACAAACACAAAAATAGAAATGAGGATAAATGTTTGGTGTGTTACCAGACACATCTACAGATGCACAGTCTATTCTCAGTGATACCTAATTAGGTAAATACTAAATGCAGATACAACACTTTGTATTGTTACTATTTCCTAAACTTTTAGTGAGAGCACAGGGTTGTCAAACACTAATATTGGGTCTGTGATTTGACTTTGATCTTGTATTAGGAGTCAGGTCTAATGAAGTTTCTGCTTAAATTTGTTTTGGACAGAGTTCCAGTGAGCTGCTGTCACACCTTAATCCTTTAAAATTACACTCAGATGAAGTAAGAGCAGATCCCGGCGCTAGTCCTCAAAAAAGACGACAACTCGTTTCTACTTAAACATAAATGCCACAATTTCCAGGACCTTCTACACTCAAAGACATAAAAATTAAATAAAAAACATGTTAAGCCAAATTAACTGATGGGCCTGATAACCAATTATCCTTCATGTATAATGCTGTAAACTATTTGAAAACTACACCCTTTACAATGGTCCTGATTATTAGGATAATCAGTCTGGTGTTTTGCATTGTAATAAATTAAAGAGAGATAAAGTTTGGAACACCGTACCATATGACCATCTGAATTCTAAACTAGGACTTCTTGGGGTTTCCTTCGACTAGGACCAGCCTGAACTAAGTTTGATGATTCCAGCAGCTATGGGAGAGGTGAAGGGGCAAAGACTTTATTATAGTGTATGTCAATGATAACCTCATTCCCACATCATATAAAAACACGTGGAAACACATCTTCCCCCCCATCCTCCTCCTCCAGTACAGTCTTTGTAGAAATCACTGTAATCCTCACTTAGCACAGTAGAGATACTTTCTAATTTTGTCAAAGTCATAGAATTATGATGTGGCCATATTGAGAATTCACCCATGAAGATCAATGAAAGACTTCTATTCTTCTATAATAAACAAATACTTGTATGAGAACACATGTTCATACATTTTTTTGAGATTCAATTACATTTATTTAAAGAGTCAATGTCAAGTGCATAATTGAAATTAAATAACTTGGATTGAATTCCCTCAATTGAAACCACGTTTAGGACCCAGAATACAGAAAAGACAACAACTCAGTGTTGTCCAACACCATTAAAAAAAGCTTGAATTATGGCCCTTAATAATAAACTTCTTAATTCTGCTTCAATGTATTAAAAAGCACACTGATAGAAGTGGTGACAACACACTAAACCTTCACACAAAAAGACACAAACATTTCAAGTTTTTAAGATTTGTTTATTAAGCAAATTATGTTCAGATTTTTTCAAGGATGAAAATCACTAGCACCACCTACTCATACAATCCTGGCCTGAAGGTTTCCTGGTGTAATACACTCCCAACAAATATATATTTGATTACAGCTCCATCTTCTGGCAACTTTATCACTTTCCACTAACACATGCAGCTACTGTACCATAAACCAGTGATTGGCAATGACAATATAAGAGAAATGTTGTAAGCACTTTGTTTAAATATAGAAAACACATGTGGCCTATATTATAAATAATATGAAAGCTTAGGGTGGTTGAAACTGAGATTTTTATGTAGGGAAACACAGAAGGAGTGATATAACAAGCAGGAGTTGTTATAGGCTCCACATTTACCTGATATTATGCTTAATTTGTAAAAAGTAGTGTCTAAATGAGTTAAATAAAATATTTATATTTATTAAAAATGCCCACCTCCTAAAAACTGCTATATACTGCTAATATTTTAACTAAAACTACCAAACATTCAATCATTTTCAGGATTTTAACCCTTTAAATGCCAGCTTGATCACCTGCAGTCACATGTATTTTAGAAAAAAACACAAAAAATTACTATTAAATGGCTGAGGAATTTCTTTATAAATCAGTCATGGATATGTTAACACCTAAAATATTGACTATTTTGCATTAATAGTTTTTGTGTAGCATCAGATGCATTAGCAATTTACATTACAATATCTTTTTATTGTAACCTAAAATAATTCAGACAAATTAGATGGACATAATGAATGGCAAGGATGAGTCACAGGTCTAACTAATTCGCTGAAAATATATTATAGCGCAAAGATTTTGTGGTTTCTTTTCGACCTTTGCTTTCAATGTGAAGATAAAGTTGTCAGTTTCTGGTATGATCCCCGTAATGAAGCACGAGATTTAGGTTTGAAAGATACACTCACGCTATACTGAAAGTGGTAATTGTCCAGAAGGTATGAAGTCTGTAAAATACAGATTATATAGTATAATAGTTTGATCTTTTTCAATATCAAAAGTAAAGTACTCATTCTTTACTCTAGCTCCTCCTCCACAACAGCTATAGTCTATAATCTTGTGTCTGCTCCTCCACATTCTGATGTTGAGTAAACAAAGCAATTATAACAAATACTCTCATGTGAGTATTTCTGGGCGCATGTTGGTGAATATTTTGTCTTTGTATTGAATAACCATGATACACATTCTAGAAGATAAAGATGAAAGTTTGCTATTTAACAGAATGATTATTCTTAAACTCTGCTTCTCAACGTAACTCAAAGACAAACCAAGTTAAGTTATATTGTATATATTGCAGGTCTTAAAGTGCATAACTGTCTGTTCTAAACAAAGTATATCCCCCATGCCAAAACCATATATTTTCTCAGAGGCCTATGTACAGTACATTCACACACAGAGGTGGCCGACAACATGTAGAGAAATAGTGAGCTGGTTAACATAGTGGAAGCTTTTCCTTTCCTCCAAGCTGAATACTGGATGCTCCTAATTGTTTCTATTGGTGGGCCAGTCTCTACATTAAAGGCTCTAAATCCCATGTGTGTTTACAACTGTCTAGCTAAAATAAAATACATTTTAATCCTATTGATGTGCTCTAATCAGCATACACTACATCAGCAGACATACCAGTGAAAAAACTATTTATTTGTATGTTTTTAAAGTGCCATTGGCTCCCTTGTTAAAGAGATGGTTCTCTGGCCCCATCTGCTGGGCACCAGCCACTGACGCCTGATAACAATATCCAACATTTAAGGTCCAGTTGACTGCAGAATGGTTCGTGAGGCTAAGGTACCATTTTCAAACCTGTTGTTGTTTCACCAATGTCTTATGGTGTATACTATTACATTTCATCTTTTCTGACTATTTATATAATTTCTGTTACAGCTAAGCTCTCAGGAAGATAAATAAACTCACAGGTAGTGGTTTACTGCATCCTGACAAGATGCAAAATGACATTCTACAACGTGGATCTGAGACTGAGGTAATGAAAATATTTGTTGTAAATAGGAATTATATTATAATTACGTTAGCCTCATGTCTCCAGTAAAGTATATGTATGAATTTATTTAACTATGGAGCCAAATGTAGCTTAAGTTATTTTAAAACACAACACAATATAACTGGTAAAGTCCCAAAATATTAAGCAAACC
Source organism: Microctenopoma steveboyesi (assembly GCA_032359275.1). Lineage (NCBI taxonomy): Eukaryota > Metazoa > Chordata > Actinopteri > Anabantiformes > Anabantidae > Microctenopoma > Microctenopoma steveboyesi. Next base: position 9,132,195 of record JAUMHF010000024.1, read on the forward strand.
AACAGAGATTAGATTATCAAACATATGTGCTAAACAGATAAGTGAAAATTAATTTCCTTTAATAAGCAGGTGTAAAATTATGACTCATGTTGGTGTTAGTCTAACTAGCCTTGCCAGTTTCACATGTCAGCTTAACAACACATGATCTGAAATGTCAACAGATGTTACTAGACAAAACAACACTGGACTCCGTCTGGACTGAAACAAGACTCAGCTTTACGTCAAAGCGTAACTTGATGATGCTCATTTTCACATCTTGACAGAAAATACTGTATTATGCGGGTAAATAACAGTATCTGTTGTTGTTTGCTAAAGGACCACAATAACTGTTGATTTACATATGAAGGTCAATTATTTAACTTTTTTAGATAATATAATTATCATGAAATATGGTTCTATGTAAATTTACAGCAATTTATTAAAAAGTATTGAGATTTTCTCTCAGTATGTCTTCATTCTTCATAAAAACTATAAAAGATTTTGTTTGCATATGAGTGATAAACTCCAGACCTATTTTTCTGAAAATTTCTCCTTTCAGATCTTACAGCAGATCAGTAAAATTAATTGATAAATCTGGTGATTTTTCACATTTTTCTTACCCTTCCTCTCTACTAACATGCAGCAGTGAGCCACACTGTTGTGCTTGGTGACACAGTCCTTCGTCACATAATTAAAGTAGTTTGTTTTTATTATTATTTATATTATGGTATTGTGTTATTGTTGTTTTTTACACGAATTGTCTACAAGCTCTGCTCAAATGCTCCATTTTTAATCCTTGTACAACAATAGGACAATTATGGAATATCGTTGACCTTACCATTTAAGCTGTTGGTCAAATAATATTAATATTTTACCTTGTTCAGTATGCAGCGCGGTGAAAATAAAATAATTTAGAAAACCCAACAGGTCCACTTGAGCAAGCACTGAGGCGACAATGAAAGGAAAAACTCCCTTTAACGGAAGAAACCTCCAGGAGAACCAGGCTCATGGGGGGCGGCCATCTGCCTCGACTGGTTGGGGGGAGTGAACAGAGGAGAGAGAAAAGAACAAGAAGCAAATCAAAGACAATTATATATCTCATTATGTAACAACAGTTGTTTGAATGGTAACCACCATAATTACCACTTCTTAAATTGCAATTGTCCCGTTTTGCAGTTTTGACTTTGTGTAATTCATCACATCATTATATAATAATATATATAATATAATAAATGTAGAAGAAATGTGGTTCTTTTGAGACCTCTTTTTCCATGTAACCTATTTCTCTTTAGCTGCATTTCATGTTGTTACGCTGTGCAGTAAGTGAGGCATTCACAAAGCCGGTGTTGCTGGTTGGTTGGTGTGGGGGTGAGAGGCTCACAGACAAACAGAGTGTGACGGCTCCACTCGGCTCAGCCAAGTCGGCAGAGAGGGTCGCGCTTATAGCACTGCTCGAGACAAGGTCATCTATGATGAGACTGACAAGCAACACTGGTGGAGATTACACTTGATAAGCCTTCGCTCATTCCTGTGACCTCTCACTTGGTCTCGTTTTCCTTCCTTCCCCCTCCCTAGGCTGACTTCTCTTATCACGCGTTCACAATGTCAAGTGTTTACCATTTTAGTTTGTTCCACTGAAACCCATTTGGTTTGTTTAAGGACGTCTGCCTCCCTGCAGCATAGCTAGTGGGATGACATTTTTTCTTGTAATGAAGGCCACAGACAGCTTTTACTACCTACTTTTATTTATACACACCTACTCACACATAAACACACGAGAAGCAGCTTCTCGATTTAGATACATTAAACTGTGGCTGCTGTTACGAGCAAAGACAGTTAGCAAACCTGCCACACTTCACTCCCACAGTCACCGAGCTGTTTCTGTCAGCAGTGAGTGGGAGAACATGGCACCAAAGCGTGTTTGCTAACAGTTAGGAAACCCAGCAAAACACACACACACACACACAGACACACTTACACTGCACAAACACAACCTTATCACTGTTTACACATACTGCCTGTTGAAGCTCATATATGCACAGAGCAACCGCGCAAGCTGCAATAAAACTTACATGTGTGCATGTGTGTGTCCGTGACAGCTGGTAATTTTAGGAGTAAACATGAAATCTGCTGCACAGAGAGATTCTTCTCTGTGCAGCAGATTTCTTGCTTTATGTGCAAGAAAATATTATATTATATGCAATACTGGAAGCAGAGTAATAATGGAGTGTGGGCGATCACATGTTTGCCATAGTTAATTAGTTTTCAGCTAATAATCTGATCACTGTGCCAAATCAAATAAAAATGCTCTAGGCACGTAAAAACGAGTTCATCTCTCATCAGCCTGTAAAAACCGTTTGCCGTCTCTCTACCGCCTCGTTTTTATAAAAAGACACAAAAACACGATGACGCCTCTTTATCTGCATTTGTCAGTCAGGGCTAAACTGCATCCACTTACATGTCGTAAGCACTAACAGATAAACCTGTCCAGATTGCGCCTTTTATAAATATTTCCACTAGAGGACTCTCTGCACCACTTTCTATCCAAACAGTATCACAAAGCACACTGGAAACAGATGTGTCAGAGGGGTTAAAACACTCCCTGAAGAGGGCAGCCTTGTCAAGTGCATTTAGAAGAACCTTTGAAAAACCCCATCCTCTGCTGTCATTTCACGAATTAGCAGTGTAAACCTCTGCTGTAAAACCTGCTACCGTAAGGATGAAGTAAATGCTGTCTTGAAAAAGATAAACACCTAAATGTAAATAGTGGTTAAAGCTTCATAGATCTGTGGGATATATGATCAAAAACCACTCATAACCGTACACAAATGCCAGAACAGTGCATTAACAAAAAGTCAATCAAATAAACGGAATGAACACAGGCTGTAAAACGGTTTAATGGTTCACTGCAGCCCCTGTGGCAGCACTGTGTTGCGCTCAGCCAGTTGTAGCTCATGCGGTGTGTTCACTGCTCTTTGTTCTAACCAGAGCATATGCCACAAGCCCTCACTGCTTTTCCTCAACAGCTGCTAAGCCCATTAAATCTACAGCCAGCCACCGGAGTGGAGGGCTTACAGGGAGGGAGGAGGATTCAACTAAACCATGCACTGCTCCACTCATAACCCCAGGGGCTGCTCCAGAAAAATGTTCAACATGAGCACAGATAATTGAAGAGAGCGTTTGAATCGCGCTCGTGTGTCGGATCTTTTTGCAATAGTGAACTGTTTTATTCAAAGTCATGTCTAATCATCAAATTCTACTTAATCAGAATCAATTGTTTATTCTGGGTAATTATTGTAATGTCTGTTTATTGCTCAGATCCTGTGATTGTAATGTAAAGTGATGTTGTTTAGACTAAAGAAAATGCAGCTGAGGTGCCCTATAAAGAGAATTTATGAGCAGCGTGGCGATTATCCAGCAGTCACCCTGCATCATTTAGTGAACTAACATTCTGCCGGGTTGCTCTGCAGCCCTGCACCTCGGGCTCTGGAGCTCAATGGCTCCCAGTGCTTCTATTTTCAGTGCTGCAGGACATGACAACACTATTCATTTTAAGCCTTCACATCACCTCATTAAATTGACTTCTCCTTCCACAGCATAAAAGGACAAGCGTTCCTTTCAGAGGAAACAGCAGATAACTCTCCTGCTTTGACTCAATTTGAGGCTGGGTTATTTGTCTGGATTTGCTTCACACCTCCTTCTGCATGAGACTTCAGTTTGTCCATAACATCACTGCTCTCAGCTGGTGAAAAGCTCCACAGCCAAGGGATTAACTATAGCCTCTGATTAGCAGCCTACTACTGCACCCGAAAGGGGAATTTCATACTCAAGTCACAAACACTGCCAACAAACCTCCGGATGTTCGAATTATGCCAGGCATCAACCATTTACTGCTTTTTTTATATACATATTTACACATGTGCTCACACATGAGTAAATGTAAACACCATCAGATAAACAAGTGATATAAATATATTTTACTATGTGCAACTATAAAACTGTGTTTTAGAGGATGTATTAAACACCAATGAAAAAACAGCAGCACAGATAGTCATTTGCTCTAAACTGTTTTAGCTCAGAGTCTTATTATCTTGTGAAATGCAGCAGAAAACATGGTGGGGAAAAAACACTGGGTGGAAAGAAACCAAGCATTGTTGTAAAATATGTGTCGGCAGTGGTGTTGGTGAAGGTCTATTACTGCTGAATTCTCCCAGAGAAGCTATTTTCATCCAAGATAAATTGTGTTCTGGAGCAGGGACAAATATTGTGCTTGCTACCTCTTCTTTTAATAATCAAGGTGAGAGAGGATGCCTGGAACAGCATGCATTTAAACATCTTCTTTTGTCATCTCCTAGGTGGTGCTTGTCCTCAGAGCCTTGGAAGCTACATCTAGCTGCCGGTGAGTTTATCAGGCAGCAGCCCGCAGTCACAGAGCACTCTGTTCCACCAACTAGCACTGAAGATTAATTACACAGCGGAGGTGAGGGTAAAAACAAAGGCCAATTCATCTGCGTCAGGGCAAGTGGACAGTCGCGCAACACAGCAGGTGAATACAGTGGCAGCGCCATCTATCACCATCTACTACACAAACACAAGGTCAGGGTGCCCCTCTCTCTGCAGCCCCGGAGCCACTGCATGGCAGCCTCAGTGGCACCTATAAGTCTCTGCTTGCCCTATAGTCCACCTTCTCCTTTGCTGTCCCAGTCCTCAGAACAACAGCAGGCGAGGCGGACCTGTCCCAACACTACGGGGAAAACCGATGGGTCACTCCAAGGTAGCAGGAGACTGACGGCACACTGTCAGTCCTGGCCCACAGACTGATGATAGCTGAGGAAATTGCCGAGCACCAGAAGCCATTTACTGGCTGTGATTTATTTAGCTTTAGTGCAGTTGCAACCATGAGACAGGTGGGCTTTATAAAGCCACCCCAGCAAGTGTGACAGGCCAGGGTCGAGGCAGGGTTATCTGCATGATGGGAGACTGTGTGACGCTGCTGACTTACAGCACATCAAGTCAGGTGGTTAATGACATTGACTATAATGTATTGTAGAAGGTCCTTATATTGTTACCTGGTGCTGAACCAAACAGACAGAAAACCAAATTACAGCTACTTTGTTCTAGATTCTCACTTGCTTCTTTGCTCCTTGCACCACTTTAAATAGAAAATTGCTGCTATTTCGCTCTTTTTCACCACTAAAAAACATTATGAATGCGTCACATTGGCCTAAGAAACTGTAATGAGTGAATTTATTGTTTTACAGCCTGTGTTCATTCAGTTTATTTATTGTCCTCTAAGGTTAAAATGATGATCAATACTACCCTAATGGAATTTAGGAACATGTACTGAATGAAGATCATATTTGGAGCCTACTGTAGACTCATACTCCATTTTCATACTTCAACCTCAGCTCAACAGAGACCATGATAAACAGTGGTGACAATAATAAACTTTCCTCCAGAGGGGACTTGTCACCACGTTGCTGCTCCCCTGCTCGGCACCTCAAACCACAGAGGGACATACTGAACCTATGAGAAGGATAAAACAACAAGACTCTCACACGACACCGGGATACGTGCTCTGCTATTAGAAATGTGCCATATAACAACTTGAATTCTTGGATAGCAGGAATCATGTGGAGTGCATCCTGGTCCTAACGCACATATTTCTGATTCAGTGAGAAAAAAAGTAAAGGTAGACGAGACTAGATGAATAACTCACTTTATGTTGACTGGAATGTACACGGTTTGCGATTTATTTTATACTTTAAGTACTTACAGAATCTGATGGTAAATGCTAAGTTCTAAAACGTTAAGACGCCTACGTGATTTCACATTAAACGGGTCGGGGGTTAGCCACATGGCAGTATGCAGACTGTTTCTTTAATTTTCTCTTTCCCCTGAGCAGAGGAGAAGTAAACAGATGACAGCCTGAAGTCTTATTTTCATCCGAAAAACAAATCTGAAGGAGTGCACTGCCAAAAGGACCAGAATCCTTCCACCATCCCAGTAGTTTGAGGTGACAGCAGAGGACATTTTTACAGCGTGTAGGCCGAGCAGTCTATTTTTTCAGGTTTTCCACTGGGTGAAGTGAAATGCTGTGAAGGAGCTGAAATGTCAGGTCTATGTGACTCTGACAGTGCACAGACGCCGCAGTAAGAAACATTTTCTGAGGACAGTTAGAAGGGCAATACCCAGGGCTCCATGTGCTGCAGCAACATACTCCCACGGAACATTAAGTCACTGCCAGCTGCATGTTTTATGACAACACATTAAAGAGGAGCCTGGAAGTCTAGCATGTGAGCCTCGCATTGTCTATCCTCTGCCAGCGAGGGACCAAACCTGGCAAGCTTTACTGAACAAAGAGTTCCTACGGCTCCAGCTACAGCTCGTTTCCTTGAATTCTAACTCAAGACAATAGATGCAGAAGGGAGAAGAAGAGTTTGTGTGAGGTTTGCGGTAGGCGTCAGCAGAGGCTTTCTGTGGGCGTTCGTCTGTGTAGGGAGTGGGTGAGGAATGCTCAGGCCGGCCAGTGGCTGCACTCAGTTGATCTGCTGGTGCAGACAAGAGGGAATCCAGATCGACTATGACAGGAATGTGGGAGCAGGATATCATTAGAAGCATGAGAGATGCAGCTCGGGCCTCAAACACAGCAGGCAACAATGCAAACAGAGAGATAAACTGACACAGGCGCACACACACAAACACACACACTGCGAAAGTCATTACAGAACACATGCAGGGACGGAGGTTGATCAAAATGGCAGCCGACTCCTGGACATGGAACGTTATGCTGTGGTATTTAGCTCAACAGTAAAATCCCCCCTTCACCATTTAAAGAAATCCAAACACAATGCTGCTCAAAGTTATTACTAGTGAGGGGGAAGTGTTCCCAGTTTTTACTGTCAAAACGTGTACAATGACACAACTACTCAATAACATGTTTGGTGAAGGGGTAAAAAGACTCAGGTCGATAATCCGCAGATGTGAAGAGTCTATCTTTAATAAAGCAGCGGGTTCGTTTCCACAGCTGTTTAATGACAAATGCAGAGGTAATATTTACTGTCGGTCGGCAAGATGACAATTTAAGTACTTTACCATAATGCAGAGTCTAAATGTTTACTCTCCCAGGTGCAGTTAATGTTCCAGTGTTTTACAGAAAACCTCGTTTTAACCCCCTTGTAAAATGAAGGTCGCTTCACCGACATAAATATTCAGTTGCTGCAAATCCAGGGACGAATCTCGTTTTAAATAAAATGTGTGTACACATATTTGAGGCTTAGTTTATTTACATTTTAGATGTGTTTAATTACCTTTATTTGCATGCATGACATTCCTACAGCTGTGCTCGACGCCTTGAGTGGAGTTTTCACATAACCACAGGTTGCCTGTTTGGTACTTTACTTTACTTTGCTTGGCAGACGCTTTTATCCAAAGCGACTTACAGGGAGCTAGCGCTGGGTGTCTGGCTCAGAGACACACCTGGTAGGGGATGGATTAGGAGTCAGACGGGGTTCGAACCCACAACCTTCTGCATCCCAGTCTGACGCTTAACCCATTGAGCTACCAGGCCGCTCACATAAATGGTAAATGGCTGCACGTCATTCTCAGATGAGGAGGGAAGCCACAAAACATCAGCAAACAGAAAACATGACGAGGTCACTACACCTCTGAGCACGTAGGACTAACAGGTTAATTTTAAGAGAATACCAACATACAAAGAGCAGCACGTTATCATGTCATACGGATGGTGAGTAGTGCGATTACAGCAGGTGAGCTCTGTGTCCACTCAGCTCATTTTTAGATAAGCTGGGCCCTGCTTGGCTGCACGGCAACCACAGAGCTACCTTCCACACTAATAGCATGTAGGCTGCCGCATTCCACCGAGCATCAAGCTCTGCAGCAGGCAGGCCCAGCGGAGAAAATGAAATGCAAGAGGACGCAGGAGACGAGGAGGCTCTGTGTCTGAGACCTGCTGCAACAGACACAATAATACTGCAAGAACAGCACCAGACATATTGCTATTCAGACAGGGAGAGCAGATTTTCTTTGAGACTACGTATCCCTGTGTGCCTGCCTGAGGGGTACACACAATATTATGAGAAGGATTTGAGTTGACACAAGTCACAGTCGCTCCATCACCGGCATGGAGGAGGAGGAGGAGGGGGGATGAATTATTCAACCAGCCACCGCTCGGCTCTGACGTCTTGTTGTGTCTTATGGGGAGGTGAGGCGAGCCAGCAACAACAAGCAGCACCTCCTCACAAGGCGCCGTCACGACAGCCTCAGGATAGAGCATCCAAGGAACCTCGATTTTCCCGAGGACAGGGCATCATTTCAGAGAGCAGCAGTAGAATAATAGCTCCCTCTCAAAATGACAGCCATCGCTGCGGCACACCATCACAGATTGCTGGTCTATCACTCCCCACACACAGTATGAAATGACAGCCCAGCACCGGTGATAGAAAGGCATCTCAGACTGAGTAGGTGTTCCTTCTGGCTTAGCCCAGCTTTGATGTTATTATACCACAGCAGTGCATTATTCAGCTCCGAGATTCACTACCTGCTGCTGCAGTGATCTCCTAAAGCTCAGCATTTCTGAAGCTAAGAAAACGGAAGGCTGAAATAATATGAAACGGGCATGCTTGATTTATTCTGTAACACATTTCACGGGTAAAGCAAGAAATCTGTTATTCCAGGGGAAATGTGGGACAGGTTTTGTCAGAACAGACAACGTTTCCTCGGCAGAGAATTACACGACACAAATGTAAAGAACAGTGAGTTTGTCTGTACAGGGAGTAATCTAAATTGTTTGCCCTTAAAACTGTGTCTCATGGCTGCGATGATTTATGTAGCAGTCTGCTCTACCTCGGCAGACAAGCGGTGTTTACAAAGAAAAACATGATTCGCATCAGGAGGCATAAGAAAAAGATGAAAGCACATGTTGTGGTGTAACTTAGTCGTTTATTTTAATTCCACAAATTTTTCAAAAAAATTACAAAATACTCAAATGGAGAGAACACAGGACTCACAAATTTTCTTATTATTTCTACTTTTTGTTTACATTGTGTCATCCCATGGCGACTACTCATATATACAATAAGCTTCAAGATACCAGTATATATAAATCTTAGCAGTCAGAATTTACATTCTGCTATTGCCGCTTTGAAACAAGAAGCTAAACCATTGACAACACTTAACATCAAAGGTTTTGGAGACACAAAAAGAGGGAATAAAAGGCAAGGGAATCATCAGGAAACAAGGCAAAGATGATGATGATGATTTTGATGAGTATGTTCGTCAGGAGAGAGACAAGAATTGGTGGGAGGTGGCAGGACAGAGTGACAGGGGAGTTGTAAGGGCTTAAGAGACTTTTTGGGATTTTTAAAAAGGGAGCATGTGTTCGATGATGTTTGCAGGCATCTGAATGTAAATCATAGTGCTCCGAGAGAAGATATGGTCACTTTTAAATGCCACATTCTTCATTTGGTTAAAAATAAAAATTAAAAAAAATTGTAAAGCCACAGTTTTCTATCCGTCTGTGACAGCTGAACAGTCTTAGTGCATGGACCAAATGCAGAACTAATGTCACGGCTAAAAAAAAACAGAAAACAAAACGTGGGCTCCTGTAGACTGGTATGACAGGTGAACACTACTTGTAACAGTCAGTGGCACACACAAACACACCCCTCCTGACGCCCAGGAGGCCGCGTGTATCCCCAAGGAACCAAGGCATATGAAGATGTAGGGGTAAAACGCACACACAAACTCACAACCCTCTACCTCCTGGTGGTCACACGTTGGAAGGCCCCCTCTAGTGTCACAGTGATCATTAGAACAACCTAGTTGGTGGACGACTCAGTCAGATAAAAGGCCTGCAACAAACACTGAAGGCCTGTGCCAGGTGGCAGGCGAAAAGGTGACGCCGACTCACAACCTTCACGCATTAAAAACAATCCTGAAGTCCTGCCGGGCTCCTGTTACACTGAACAAGATTAGGATTCAGGCAGAGACAATTTAAAAGATCTTAAAACACAATCAGCTTAATGTGTTTGTGGTGTCCTTATTTTTAATATCATAATAAAAATGTGTAAAAACAAGACGCGTTCTTCCATTTTGTTTACTTAAATATAGATTTTAAGCAGTATTTATCCAATTGAGCTTAAGGTCCCTCTTTCAGTGCAGTGTTTTCTCTCGCCTCCGCGGCTTCAGCGTGAACTCCACAAAAGCCTCGATGACTCCTGTGTCACCTTTTCAAGTGTTTCACATCATTAACTCAACGCCTCAAGTTTACACATTCTGTCAACCGGCCGCTTGTTAAACGTGTGTGATGAATGGATGCGGTGAGGTTTACATAGCGTATGCGGGACTAAATCTAACACAGCGATGGCAGAGGAACATCACAACTGAACCGCAACTCTCAGAAACTGCTCATATAATGCCATGGTGCTCCCCTCTGAAACAAGGGAAAATTCTTTAAAACAATTATACTGGAGGTTGAAACAACTTGGTTTGGAGTCCACACCTAGTAATAATAATAATTATAATAATAATTATATGTTTATATATACTATTTACAGACTCAGAAACGCCATGCTGTAGCTTCTCTTAAAATTATGAAAACCTCCAACAATGTATTAAAATAAAGGTTGACTTTAAGATAGCACTTGTTATTTTTCCATAAACGGCCTGACAGGTCTGGTCTTTTTTTGTTGATAAGCACAGTGTCTTGTTCTAGCACCTACAAAAAAAACGTCAGGGAAGCTTGTCATGCAGGAGTCTTGAGGACGTTGTCACTACTGGCTATATACCAAAAAAAGTCAATGTCTTGGGAGGAAAAAAAAAAGAAGTCCTCGACAGGAACAAAAATCAAAAAACACCAGACGAATTCTCAGACGATCCACTTGGGCCTTTTCCGCTCTTCAAAACTGAATGTGTTCAGAGGACCCTGGAGATCCTCTGTGAGACCTCTCTGTAACAACTTCCCGTGTCCTGCACCTGTCAGTCACTGCGTCCCTTGGCTGCTTACAGCTGCTTATCACTCTCCTTCTTCAGCCGGCTGAAAAACAACAGTATCAAGCGTTAACATTGGGAAAAACAAGGGGACAAACTCAGTTTGTGTGTAATAATGTGTTGCTAACCTGTAGTAGTCCTCCTGACCAGGCAGTGGCCCCCCATGCATGTGATGATGTCCGTGGAGCCACTGCTGCTCCATGGCCAACCTCTGAAGCTCTGCTGACTGGGCATGCATGGCCTGCAGCTGGTGGGCTGCAGACATGGGCGGCGGCAGACCTCCTGGTAGGTCCCGTGGGTATGGAGTACCTGGAGGATGCACAGACACAAGATTTGACCGGAGAGTCTGGCGGAGTCTGGACTCAGACTGGATGTGATGTGACTGCTAATTAGAGCGGATATTGGCTGAGAGTTACCGAAGACTGGGTGGCGCAGCATTTCGTGTTCGTGTGGTGGCTGGCCGAGGAGAGGGTTGGGAATGGCACCGGGTGGGTAAGGGAACCGGGCGAGGTGAGGACCAGCTGCCAGGGGATCTACTGCCAGGGGATGGCCCCCAGAACCTGGAGGACACACAAGGCATTCACCACCACCTTCTGGGTGTCAGAGTCTTAGGGTCAAGGCACTCATTTCAGTGTATCACAGACCGTGCATGCTACCGGCACTGTGATACACAACATTATATAATATTACTCCTCTCAAGGCTTACCAAAGAGTGCAGGGACCATTATATATAGATATAACATTTAATCCACTCTGATATTTGAGAGCTGTACGTTACTACAGGGAGAATCCAATAGGAGCTGTAGTGTTCATTCTTTGGGGGGAAATTAGAAAACATATAAGTAGAATTGAGTCTTATTTGGTCCCTTTTGTTCACTCTTTACTGCGATGAGAGAAGTATTATAATACACATAACACACACAATTTAATTCAAAACACAGTACAGAGATGAATGCTTCCTAGAGTATGATAAAATATGCATGTTTTCAACAATTCAAACTATACAGTCTTTTTACTTTGAGCATAACCAATCTGATAAAGGCTAATAACTTCCTACTTTCTATTTATGTTTAATATTCTTCTTCATGAATATTCTAGTGCCTCTGAATATAAAATTGTGAGCAGTACCTTTTTTAGAAATGTTTCTGGGCTTTACTGAAACACTTAAATAACTTAAATAATTGTAGTAGCTTATAAAGGGAATGTTATCTGTGGAGTGCATCAAGGAACCATTGCTGATCCTCAACTGTTTCCGAAATATATTTACACTGAACACTCTCTATACACTTCCCTTTTCAACAACATATTTATAATGACATATTGCACCAATATCACACAATAAAGCGTTCATACATCCTTACACAAAATGCAAAAGAACAGTTGTATTTAAAAGTAAATGTACTAATGATTTTAAAACATATAGGGATTCTTAATTCAGCAATCTTCTCATTTATAAATTAATTTACAGCAACATCATTGATGATCAATTATTTGCTATTTTGAAACATCTATTTCCAAAACATAACCTGTTTGCCAGGTAATGAGAAAGAACAAAATGTAGTTTTAAATGAACACAATATTTTTGAATGAACTGTTCAGATAGCTATAGTTTCAACAGTGTCATTTTAACAGTGGTATTTATGAATATAAGCAGGGCTTTCGTTTACCTTGGTGAAGGGGATCTTGCTGGTGGAGGTGGAGATGGGAGTGAATATGCGAGTGCTGGTGGTGGTGTGGTGTAACGTTAAACATCTGTAGACGGGCGATGGGGTCGTTGGCCACTGTGGCCATCCTCTCTGCATGGAGTCTTTCTGCAGCCAGCCTCTCTGGGTAGCTCATTTCTGGCCGCAGCTGAGGGCCAGCAAGGGCTAGCCGCTCACGCTCTAAGGGGTTTAGGCCCGGATGGAAGGAGGCGAAAGGGTGAGGGCCGGCCATGGGGGGCAACGTCATGGCCGCATGCCGGGCAAAGTGCTCCATGGGATTCGTAGAAGGGTGGAGTGTGTCCATCTCTGGAGGTTTAACCTCAAAACCAGGTTTCATTCTTTCCCTTAGCTCCCTCTCCCGGATCTCCCTCTCACGCATCTCCCGCTCTCGCAGCTCGCGTTCCCGCATGGCCGGGTCAGCATTGTACAAGCTGGGCATGTGATAGGCCAGCAGCGGGTCCGCTGGGTTGAGGGAGACGAAGAAGGGGTGGTTTCGATTTGTGGGGGACATGACGTGGGGTCGGGCGTATTCGCTGAGGGTTCGTAGGGCGGGGGTGTCGGGGCCGATGTACGGAGGCACAGCTGCAATAGTCGTGGGGGGGCCGTCGTATGGAGGACGCATGTGGGCAGGGCCAGCCATCTGAGGTTCACCCATCCTGCCTTCATGAGAGGAACTGGAGGCTTTCTGTGAAGGAGGGGAAATGCCATGTTCAGTAAGACTTAAAAGAAACTTCCACTTCCAAAGCAAACATTGACACAAACATCACCGCTCACCGCAGCTCGCTCTGCTTCCTTCTCTCGCTCCCGCTCCCTCTCTCGCTCTTTTTCCCTCTCCCTTTCCCGCTCCTTCTCCTCCCTTGCTTTCTGTTCGGCTTCTCTCTTGGCTTTCTCCAGAGCTTCCTCTCGCTTCTTGGCAAGTTTAGAGGAAGCCAGGGGAGTGAAGTAAAAATCTGTCCTAGCACATGAGTTGTAACCCCGGTCCAGGTGTTTGTAGAACCTATGGTCACGGTAGGGAAAAAACCACACAATAAACAACAGCTCAGAAGATCTAAATTAATTTCCAGTTAATAAACGAATACTCGTTCCAAACAGACAAAACAGGCACAACATTCATATTTAATTTTAATGGGAATAATGATGATGTCCCATTGACTAGAAACGCCGCTCGTATTAGCTTCCATTATTCAAAAGGATGCAAACTCTCCTGGCATTCACTTTTGCTGCTACACCGAGTACGTATTAAGATTCTCATTGCTATTCATTGGCAGTCAGAGAGCCACTTAAGCGCAAGGCAACTACAGATACTCATATTCAGATGCCTGAGTTCACTCGCATCTCACTGTAATTAATCTCCCCGCTCTCCATCCCTGATAATTCCTATCCATCAGTCCCTCAGAGCTCAGGGCTATTAGTGGCCTCGGATGCCTGTTTTGCTGAGGACATTCAATTTGTTGCCTACATCAAAGCTGTAAAACCTGAAGGAATAGACTCTTGTATTGGAGGTGTCTGACAGCTAATCAGCACCCACAGACAGAACAGTAAGCAGCTCAAGCAACTACGGATAAATACCAGCCTGTGAAGTCTTGTGTTTTTGTATGTTTTTGTCTTGGAGAGACAGCGTTATGGTAGAAATCGATGTTTGTAGACATACCGTGCTGACTGGCTGGCATGGCTTGGAGTATGAACGACGGTTGGCTCCGGCGAGGGGCTTCTCTGTGGGGGTGGGGGGCTCTCTGGTTCCTCTGACTCATCCAGAGGTTCCTCTTTGATGTGTACAGGAGGGACTGTCGGGCCAGGCAGGGTGGAGGCGGGGAGTGGCATGGAGATGGATGAGGATGGAGCAGAGGAAGATGTAGGCTGTAAGCCAGGAATAGAGTTTGATGAAGGTGGGGGAGGGCCGGTTGGAGGTAGAACTGTGCTGAAAGGATGCGACGAGAAAGGTGACTGTGATGGACCACTGGGGTGTGAGGCTGCTGTGGAGGGCGGCAGTGGAGGAGCTGGAGGAGGCTGGAGGCTCGCTGATGGTGGAAGGTTCTGGGACTGGGTGAGAACTGGAGGCTGGGCTGGGGGAGGCTGAAGCTGCTGCCCTTGAGGCATGAGCTGAAGGGGTGGTGGATGTGCTGACGGAGGATGGTGTGTGGATAAAGAGCTGAGGGGCTTAAGTGCAGGAGGTGGAGGCAGGTTTGAAGGCATCTGAGGGAAGGGAGGTGCAGAAACATGGGGTGGATGTTTGTGGGACTGTGGGTTGGGTATCTGAGGGATGGGTGTGGTTGGCGGGGGCTTGATGTGAGGCATGGACATTGGAGCAGGGGGCAGGGGCTGTTCTCTAGGAGGCTGGCCTCCACTCTGAGCAGATGACTGGGACTGGGAAGGAGGTGTATGCGGCCTTTGCTGTGAGGGACCAGAGACTGATGGGGGTGGGACCTGAGTCTGACCCACAGGGAAGCCCTGGGGGGGCAGGGAGTGAGGATGAGGCATGTGTGAGGGGCCAGGCTGCAGAGGATGCGGCATGGGAGGCATAGGAGGCATGGGTCCATGATGCGAGCTGGGTAATGACTGAGGTGGGACTGAGGGGCCAGGGGGTGGAGCCTGAGTCAGAGGTGAATGTGGAGAGGGGAGCCTTTGAGGATGGAGGGAGGCTCCTGACTGGATGAGAGACATGGGGCTTGCCTGGGGCAGAGGCTGGGGAGGTAGAGTAGTGGAGGCTGCTGTGGGGGAGACCTGTGGGGGCAGTGAAGGGACTAAAGTTGTAGGTGGAGGCGGTGCTGTGGAGGCAGCTGAGGCACCTGGCTGACATTGGATGACTGGAGGGTGCTGACTCTGCAGAAGCTGCTGCTGCTGCGCGGAGGAGTCTGAATCGCTTTCGTTGTCCCGAGGGCTGGGGATGCTTGGGGACGAGCTTCGATTGTCCTGATCTATGTCTTTAGGATCGCTACTAAGCTCCTCGTTGATGCTACGCCCATCAGAGCTCTCGCCCTCTCCCTCCCCTTCACCCTCGCATTCTGAGGGCGAGTCTGGTCGACTCAGCTCCTGATGGACAGAGAAGAGAGAAGGATGAGCATGACACCAAGTCATTCCACTGCAACACAAACAAAACAAAGACCACGGACTCACCTGTGTCTTGGACTTTTTGGCACTGGCCCTTTCGGGTTCCTCTGTGTCTGAAGCTCCCTTCTCTCGTTGCCGTTTGGCACTTTTCATAGGTGAAGGAGCCTCTTCTTTAATTTTCTGTGAAGTCAAAGAAGAATAGTCATTAGCGAACATTCAAAGTTGATGTAAAAAAAACAAGGAGACCTCTAGGAGCCTGATTTGTGTTTACCTTGCTTGGCTTCTTCATGGAGTCTGTCTTGCTGTCAGTACTGTCGGTACTTGCTGCGCTGGGTGAGGTACGTCCACTTGAACGCATGTCCTCGTTGGTAGGTGAGGCTCGGCCATCGGGACTGGCTGTCTGCTTCTTACGACCACTACGTAGCGTCGACATCTGTAGACCACAAACACGGTCAACATAAATTAGAAATGGTCAAACCCCGCTTCTTGCTTTGTAGTCTGGCTTTGTATGACTCCAGACATAACTAAGGCTCCTGAAGGTGAAAATAGATGGAGAGATGGGGAGCAGGAGTGTTTGTACACACCGAGCCTCGGTTCCGTCGGGTCCTCATGCTATGTTTCCCGCTGAGTCCATCCTCTTCCTCTTTGACAGGTTTGAACATAAATGGCGGCGGGTCCAGAGGCTTCTCAATGGGGGGCAGCTCACCGTACTTCTTGAAGTGAATGCGGCAGTCTGTGCACAGCAAGATGTTCTCCCGGCCCCCGTGGTGCCAGTCCTTGGAGGCTGAGGAAAGCCATTTACAGTTGTGAAAAAACCCAATCTCACAGTTCGTGAGAGGTACAGACAACAGAAATAATAATCTCACAGCTACAGAACTTTCAGTAATACGAGGTCTATGTGGGTTAACAATAAAGCTAAAAATAATTAGCCACCCATGTTGCGATGGCAGTAACGCAAGTGTGATCAGATGGGAGCCTGGCACTGGAAACCAGCTGTGTGGAAAAAGGGGACGGATAATAGGGTGGCAAGAGTGAGCAAGCTTGTGGGCTCATGTCTGATTTGATCAAATTAGTCATAATGAAATTAGTCCCGACATCTTCTGATGTCCATCTGCCACACAGCACTGTGCTGTGCAGCCTCACACTGATCCTGATCAAGACAGGAATAACCAAGCAAGTCCATGTGATGGGTGGGTAAAAGAAACGCGTCTTACTGGTAGTGAAACAGTGGCGACAGGCGTAGCCCTTCAGCTCCTGTTCACTGTCTTCACTGTCAAAGTCATCTTCGCTGGCTGAGCTGAGGTCCACTGTGAGAGACAAACAAACACTTTTCACATAACAGCAGAATTTATTGGGTTGTGTTCAGCTCTTCAGTCACTGGCGCTGGTCTTTGAGGGGTCAAATAAACGTACAGAACTCGCTGGAGGGGGGACGAGAAGGAGTGTTGACAGGAGTAGAAGCGGTTCGTGTCTTGATGCGACGGAAGACGGGCTGGCGGCGATGTCTGCGGTGAGCTCGACAACTGGCTGCCTCAGGGGTCTTTTTCCAGTAGTAGTAGAAGGTAATTAGCTCTCCCTAGGAAGGAAAAACACAACATACGGGGTTAAAAAGGGCAAACATATCACAAGGTGGAGGCATCACGTGGCTTTGCAAAGTTAAGACTGAATTAAAAGGAATTAAGATCAATTTGTCAAGGTTGTTGAAAAACCCTGAAAAAATCTGCAGTTCGGTAGAAGAGAACACGTGGCAAGATGCACATTAGCAGTCAGCACGTTAGTTCACAGTGAAAGGCCACAGACTGGGTCAATCCATGCCAGGATTTGTCGTTAGCTGGGCATGTTTGTGCTGTGGCCCTGTCTGTCCCAGGATTAGGCAAGGAGGCTCACTGAATGCAGGGATATTAGGATCAGTGCATTGGTGGCTGGCTGGGTGGCAGGAGCTTGAATGGGAACAAAAGAACATGTCAGGCAGAGCTTTGGCGCTACAAATAGGGAGTGAAATGGCTCCTCGCCCCTTCACTGGAAGAGTCAATTGAACTTTAATCAAACATTCGGAGGGGTGCGCTTGCCAGTGAGCGAGGCGGATAAATCCAGTGTACAAAAGGCCGCCAGGAAATCAATACCCAACTGAAACATTAACACATGCAATCATGGATCAGAAAGCACTTTGCTGAGACAGCCTGCGCATATTAACTGCTGCTTTCTGGACATAATCATAATGCACAAGCCCTGAAAATTGGCAAAAGGAATCAGGGACAATTACACAGTTTCCTGCAGGGCTTTGCCTTTTCTCTCACACCACAAAGTCATTACTTGTTAGTGGTCCTTCACCAGCTCTAAAGCAAATTCATCAAGGTGGGATTTGACTGCTGGCTGATCAGTAAGTCACCTGCAATCTTTAAAGCCCAGAGGGTAAGCATCCACCGTCTCACCGTCTGGTAAACTGCTGTTCTACAAAGCTCCCAGGGTTTAATGGCTATCGATTGTTTTGCTTCCGTGCTTCAGTTGAGAAACTTCTCATAAATTAGTCAGCGTATTGCTCTTTGAAATACATCAACAGCTTTACAACAGCTAAACATTTTCAAAATGTGTCAAAACAAACAATGATTTGATTAAATGGTGGACACTTGTAAAATGCCACGAAAAGCTTTTCAGCCCACTGCAATTTAGACATAAGAGAAAGTTATTAAACCAACAATTTCAAAGTATAAAAGGCTGCATTAATGGAAACATTAAAGTAACTGCAGCTTTAATTTCTTATCTCACAAACACAAAACTGCATGAAGCGAGCCAGTTTCCTGTTGTTTGCTCTGAGGAGACACAGATCAGGAACTGGCCAGTGGTTGTGTCTGACATTAAGGAACAAGAAAAGTTTCTCATTTGCTGCTTTGACTGGAAGAAAATGCTCAACTCAGTGGTTTCGGGCCAGTTTAATAAGATCTCCCTTCATGTGGCTCTTAAGGGAAATTCATATCTACCAGTGCCTGTAGGACTCCATCTTATCAGGAAAAGCAGAGCAGGGAACATTTACTGAGGGTGTCTGAGCTTAAAGAAACCTTCTCACATTTCAGGGTAAATTAAGGTGCTGTGCTAAGCCGTGTCATGGCCATTGCTTTAGCAATAACATGTCACAGCCCCTACAGCTTGTGCTGAGATTTTTAGACCACAGTGTTTCCTGCAGATGAGCACATCTGGAGTAGCAGTCAACATGCCAAAGCTCAATGGAGACAAATCAGTAGGAAAAGTACAGACCGCTTGGATGAAGTAGATGGTTTGTTACTTATGAAAGAGTCTTAAACTACAAACATTCTTCTTAGTCCAAACAGCATTAAATGATTACTGCAGCTAAAAGCTCTGTTGTGTTGCCATGTGTTTGTGCATCTATTCCAGCCCGTAACAGAAAAGAACTTTCTACTCATTTCCTGTCTCCTAAGCCTAGGCTTGCCGGCCAGTTGGGAAGGCAGGGTGCAGGTGCTAACTGAGGGAAGGCAGGCGTCCTGATGTGAAATCTAATTGAAATGTGCAGATCAAAAGTGTCGAGTGGTGCCGAGCGCTGGCTTTGCTCTGTGCTTAATGACTGTTCTCAGCAGTGGCTCTCTGCCTCCTCACTGCAGGCTGACAACTACATGGTCTCAACAACAGCTTGGCAGACAGAGAGAAAGGTCACCCTGCCTCTCCATCATTTACACTGTGTCAAGTACCATTATATTAGGCAAGGGCTAATGAAAACATTACCATGGGCTGTTGAATGGGAATTAACAGGTGCACTGATGAACTGGTACAGCTGGATGTAAATGGAAAGAAAGTAAATCAGTCGAGTTGAAAGGTTCTGAGTAGCTTCTAATAAAGAACCTGAGGGAAAAATATGCTCTGTTTCCTCATTAAAAGTAGAATACTGTATATAAAAAAAACACACAGTGAAAAAATCTTTTGTTTGCATTTATAGTTCACTAAAACTCATTCAGAATGCAGTCACGTTGATAAAGAGAGTCTGATGTCGGGAGCGAATGAATGCTGAGGGGAGTTATATACGATATCCGTGAGTGAAGTGCAGTGGAAGATGAACGTTGCATTCCTGTGGCTGAGAGAGGCTTTGTGCTGTAAATTAGTGTCAAAGGGAGATTGACAGATTACCTCTCTGAGCCTGCCTGCACGTCAAATTTTGTTCCTCTGAAGCCGCATACGTCCATCTCTCTCACAGACCGAGCCTTTTTCTATCAAAGTCACTTTGTCATGCTGCCATATGCCCACAGCAACACTAACTTTTATTACATTCTGTTTCTTCTCCCTGATTGAGTGTTTAGCCAACGAGGTTTTGTATTTACTCAGAGTTGCAGGTAATGTTTCCCTTTCTGCGCAAGATCAAGATAACAACAAACCGGAAACAATTCCATGAACAGCTTACCAGCATCCAGGCAACATTCATGGAAATGGTTGACATAATCTGGATTGTCCTATCCTGTGCACCGTAATTTTTCCTCAGTCCACTAAATCACTGCAGAGCAGTACGAAGTGTGCCGCTGCTCTGCAGAACATACAGTAAGATAGTGACAACATAAGCTCGGTATTATAAGACCTTTTAGACCGCTTCCATCGGCAGGAGCTTTCTGGCCTGTGGATTATCCGACAAGGAAAGGGCTTACCCTCCTATCACAACACAGAGAGCTTCCAGTTATTGCCACTTAAAATGGTCGTCTGCATAGAGTCCAAGTATGAATGTGGCAAATGG
This sequence comes from Microctenopoma steveboyesi, assembly GCA_032359275.1. Classification (NCBI taxonomy): domain Eukaryota; kingdom Metazoa; phylum Chordata; class Actinopteri; order Anabantiformes; family Anabantidae; genus Microctenopoma; species Microctenopoma steveboyesi. The sequence continues at coordinate 9,152,663 of JAUMHF010000024.1, forward strand.
ACGTACTGCAGTAATACTTCCTCATTAAACCGTAGCACAGAAACACAATAAACAAGATACTTTACTTTCAATTTTCTGTGAATGGCATAACAGACTTAAAATAAAAAAGCATATTTTTGCTCAGCGTGTATCATAATATGTGCATCTTTGCTGCAGACGCAGGAAACTGTGGTTTAATGGAGGCTAATTTGATGACTTTCATGGATGTTGTGCGTTTTCTTCCATTATGAAATGTAATTTTTTAATAAACTTTGTAATCATATTTTTGTGTCCTGTCTTTAACTAAGACAATGTACGATCTGTCATAACCTACAAATGCTAACGCTGCTAAAGCTAACTCGGTTACATTTACAACAATGTTGATTAATGTTCAACAATGCCACGGGAAACAAAGAAAATAATCTGTGCTGTTTAGAGAAAAGGCTGAAAATGTACAGATGCCTTGTGCTTGTGAATAGCTACGTTTAAATACAGTTTTTAATTTAATGATTTAGATCAAATCTGATTTCTGTGGGGGATTTTTTAGAGGTTAGTGTATTCTCTATATTTCTTGATAAATTAATGGACTATTAGACATGACGTAATCACTTAAAACAAAGTTAATATTAATAAATAATAACACACTCTTGAATTTTACCCTCACCTGTCAGATTTAGACTACATAAGTTTAACTATGAATTCCCTGTCCACCACAGTTTAAGTACCTTTTGGTGGGAGCATGGGCCGAGTGGGAGTGTGGGATCCTCCACTGAGCTCAGTGGTCCTGTGTGCACGGGCTGGGCTGAGGGCGAGGGCTAAACTCATGTATTTACACCCTCATCCCCTCTCAGGCCCAGGCCTGAACAGATGGTTTTTGTTTTTCCTGGCAGATTTGTGACAGAGCCACAAAAGGCCCCTGCTTTGACATTAAGCCAAACGGTTAAGGCTGTTACTGGCAAGAGAAGGGGAAGGAGGAGAGAACAGCGGAGAGCTGAGGAGGAGAAGGGAGGGCCAGTGTGGAAGAGAGCCGAGAGGGAGAAATGAAGAGCCAGCAGAGGATAACAATGAACAATCCTTGAATCCAACCACAACCCTTCCTAAAAATCTGTCGACAAATAAGTCTCAGCGAAAACCGTAAGGCAGTTTAGCCACATGTGGGCGAGCAGCGAGCATAGAGAGCATGTGATTTCTGCATTCTGTCGGCTGATGGCGAGTCGTGTAAACATCCATTAGTGAAGCATGAACCTCTGCTCCTCCTGCTTCCTCCACAGTCTACAGTCACAGCAGAGAGGATCGCCTCCTGATTCATTCCAGTCAAGTGAAAACGGGATGTATTTCTCTGAGCTAAATCAAACCAGGGCTTAATTTTGTATGTGCTTGACCCCTGGACTTGGCATTCGTCATCTCACATGACAGGTTGTAGAGTCTGTGGTTTCAGTGAGCAGTGCTCGGCTTTTCCATCATCCTCGTGCCCACTGTAACTGAAAGGGGGGGGTAATACTGTAAAGGCTTTTGGGGTTAAGCAGGTCACAAGAGTATTTTTGATTCATAGAGGACCATTTAACATGTTCTGAAGTGAAAATAAAATGTACTTAAACGAGCAAACAGACCTTATAAAATGATGTTTAAAAGCCTCTAAATTGCAGAGAATCATGAGAAGACTGTTTGTTTTTGCAGTATATTGTGCTGTTGTCCTTTTTGAGACCGAGTTTCTGCCTCTTCAATACTCTGCATCTGTAGTTTCTGAACAAAATCCAATATAGCTTTTTAATTCACCTTTTATTCCATCTACAAGATGAGAGGTCAAACATTCAACGTATCACCGACATGTAGGCAATAGATTCAAAAATAGACCTATAGCACAGCGATGCCTCGAAGCTTGTTGGCAGATGACAGCGACTGAATAGTGAAAGGACCTTGGTTGGAACAGACAGAATGTAAAAGGCAGTTAAATAGACAGCCATTCCCTGCTGCGTGGCGTCTTTCTGCTGCAGAATGACTGAATAAGCTCTGCTTTCACAGGTCAGGGATGCACATGCTGAAGAATCAGCACTCGTGTTTTTCCTGCTGTAAGCGGTTTTGCCAGTGAACGCAGATTGGATGGTAACAGTGCCTTTTTGCTGGAGGGTCAATCCTGCGTGTTCTGCTGATAAGCTAGTCCCCAAAAACCACAACATGAAGCCTACCAAAGAACTCAATTACACAGGGAGCTCAGGCTCTCTAGGCTCCATCTATTAGGCTGAAAAAAGATTTTGCCTACACTCAGCCGCGCTAAATTGCCTGTGGTCTGCTAAAAGAACATCAATACATGCTGGTTGAGCTTCCATCAGCCAGCAGCGATTTTGCTGCCTAAACAAGTTACATCATTTACCAAACACGGAAGCTGTTCTGTCACACCACTGACAGCTGCTGCCAACTGGACCAGGCCCCTGTAGTTTGTAGCTGGTTTAATTAGTGTTTGAACCAAAGTATTTATAATCACACTCATCCCCAAGGTTCTGCTGCTGCGCTAAGGACGTGGCAATGAATTCAATTTGACGTCTGTACAGATTGTACCAGGGCAAACATCTGCTGTGAGGTTGTGCCGAGAACGCTGTTCTCCTGCTGGCCATCCTGTAAATGACAGGGCCGGGGTGCATTTTTTTCTCCGAGAGAATAAGATCTGTGAGAAGCACATCGCCTCCTGGTTAATCTCTGCGCTGACACAAACAAAGCATTTCATCAAACACACATAGAGCTCAGGTCACCAACTCACCCAGAACATTATAACAGGCTCAGCACTTTCCTGCCATCAGCCTCAATCTAACTACAGATCTTAAGAGGCAAGCGATACCGAGAATCGCAGTTATATTACTGCTGCCCAGCTGTTAGAATCAAGCTGTTTTCCATTTGACTTGTTTGCTTTGTGACTTCAACATAAACCGAACAAAAACTGTGGCTTCACCTGTGGTAGCCTTTTGCAAATACTGCCACCGCAGCGTTCTGTATTTTTGCACTTCACGGCAAAACAGAGCAGGATCCAGCAGTGTAAAAATGTCTAGATGCATTAGTTTAATGTTTTATTTTTGCCCCGCAAATTTACATAGCTGTGCACGTACAAGCTGACTCCATTAATAAATCTGAATGTCAAAATGGCTTCTTGCAAATTATCACTAAAACAGTATTAGGCAACTATGTCAGTGCCAGTTTAGGGGCTGTAATAGTGGACTGAAGCAGAGAGGTCTTTAGAGTATAAACAACAGGATGTCAAAATGGAGCCTCGAGGGGAAACTAAACTGATAACCGATGAACTATATAGACACGGGCTTTCATTCTGTGTTTGTAAATCATTTTAGTTTGCTTCATTGAGTTTATTAGATTATGTTTATGCTGAGTCTTTTGTGGGATTTTTTTATGATCTATAAATACATAACTATGATCTGTGAGTATAGAGTAAATATATTACTTGTGCTTTCATGCACTTTATAATCTCTCACCAGACACAAGTGGTACTGAATACGATTTTAAGCATGAGCTGATTTTGCAGCAATGTTTTTTACTCAGTGATGCATATTTTACTTTGTGCTTCAAGCGCAGAGGAAAGAAAACTGGTGACTGAACACTGAAAATAGCTTTGGCCACAAAACAGTTCAATCCCATATATGATAATGGGTTCTCGTTTGTGCGTTCACATATTAACATTTAATTTGAAAGTTAACTGTGGTACATTTTTTCCACCAATTAAACACTTTGGCTCAGTCTTGTTCTTCTCATTTGTTTAGAGTTTAGACTTTTACATTTCTTTGTGCAGCTGCACATCAAATAGAGCTGTGGCTAATACATATGAGTTCAGTAAATACTGTCTATTAATATCCTATAAAACACCTTTTTAATAAAAACCTCTCTAGTAAAGACATTAGATACAAAAGTATATGTGATCTACCATTTAGTTGTTTATAGAAGTAGCAAGATCAGGTTCCATGACATTCTCTCTGGAGTGAAGGAAATGGTGGCAGCAAAGCCAGTTGCAGACGGTCAAATGACACACCCACTTCCCCCTCTGGGCCTTTATGTGACTTTATATAAAGCATTCCTGAGTGCTAGTCAGGCCTGGTGTGTTTACACAGCGCTGGGTGTATAGACTTGGCACTGGCTGTTTAAGTCGTGTTGGCGCTTCAGGGGCAGCGTAGCTAATAGGGGCTAGCGGGAGGAACAGCGAGGGGCAGACACACTGTACTGGACTTTTGGATATGAGCTCAAGGGCTTTATGCTCTGCACTTCAGCTCAGCGACAGTGGTCCGCACAGGATTTAGGATAGGGATATCTACGGTTCTGCAACATGCTTCTTTTTCTTAGGTCGCCATGCAAGTTTAGTACCAGAAACGTGTGTCTGTGACTGGAGATAATCTTTGCCGTTTCACAGACCTAACATATCTTGAGACACGCTCATGTTTCACAGATAGGATTTAGGAATGAGCAGATAGATATAAGTGCAGCCTTCCTCGGGGTATTGACTGGCCCTCACTCAGATCACTCTTACAACACAAAAGCAAGTTCAATCATAAGCAAAGAGTTTTTTTCCTCCCTGTGTGACAACCCACGCTTTTCCGTGTCTATATTGAGCTAACACCCCACCTTACCCCTTCTCCGTCGGTCTCGGCAATGCTCCCCATGCTCTCTGTCATTTTCTTCTTTTTTCACATGTTTAAGGGGCAGTTTATTTTCCATTTGCAGGGGGAGAATTAATCTTTCTCTGCTCTGTGGTGGTGGCAGGCCTAGATCCTGGAGGAGGTCTATTACCTCTCCTGCCAAGTAGACTCCCCCTCCAGGTTAAACTGCATTAATACCTCCTTTATAGCCAATCAACTGGACTAGTTGTATATTCCAAAAGCAGTAAAAATAATTGCAGGAGCCTCTTTGAGGAAACTCTCTCTCTTATTCAAAAGGTTCAAATTGGTTTTAAGGAATAAAAACATTTATCACAAAGGAGGTGACACCAAAGAGTTGTTGTAAGAGAAAAAATGACAAGATATGTAAAGTTGTTTGGGAAACAGAGCTGACATATCCTCAGCTCACAGCAGACTACGAAACTAAACAGCAAGTAGTATGACACACCTGTGATTTTCTTTTGATGTCTGTGTGGTATTATACTGGCCCACTTCCAGCAGGACTTCACATAAACTGCAAGGTCTGCACTGTTTTATTAATCAAAATGCACATATGAGAAAAATTTAGCAGCTATGTCAGAGGTGTGGAAGATTTGGAAGCAGCATGTACGCCACATTCCCCTTTATCGCCAAATATAGTCAAGATAAAATCTTCTACTTCAAGCTCTCAAGAGTCTGTCGAGTCCTGTTATAGTAGGGAAGGATTATAGCAAAAAGCTAAAAGTTATCTCTTGTTAATCATTGTTAGGCGTGTTAGCTATTTGTACCCACAGTTGTTCACTGATAATTAAAACTGAGACACGTGAGCACACAAGGAAGGTAAACTATGACAAGAGGAACATCCCCCTGCTTGTGCGCATAAATAACATCATTACAAGAGTTCCTTAAAGCGCGACCGATATTCAGTCACTTAATCATCTCTGATTAAAAGCACTGTCAGTAGGTGACAAACCTTAACAATACAAAGAAACAACAACTACAGTGGAGCAAAAACTAGTTCATATTTAAAGAGTTTTACACAAACGTAAACAAACTCATTTGTTCTCTAATCAAATCAACTCGCTTTCACTCTTACAGTGATGGACATGTTATTTATGTGGTGCAGTTTTGCAAGATATTTTTATATCAGTGGCAAATAAAGTGCAGAAAATGTAATGAGCAGTTGTAAAACACACACACTTAAACAGACTTACACCATGTTTACTCATGTATGTAAATATATCTTAAATCTATGAGGCCAAACATTTCAAATAAAGTGCTTGGTTAGTGTGTTTGATGTTTTATGTTGAAAAGCTCTAATCACAAGCTGTTTTTTACTCCTCACGGAAGCTTCTGTGATGCACTTTAGAGTTAAACGAGTGAAATGTAAAAAAATAAAATAAAATCTCCTACAACCCGTTAGCACAAATGTGATATAAAGCAGACTGCTCTTTAGACACGAGATGCTATAAACACGATAACTCACATCACATCTGCACAACTTGTTTACTACCTGCTAACAGAAGGTGCTAATTAATGTTCAGCATGACGCTTGTTACTGTAGGTTTAAGTGGCTGTCTGAAAAGCACATTTAGACTTTTCTCTTCTCAGGTATAACAAGTGTTTGGATTTTTTTCCCCACGCAGCTTGAATAAAGATCTGATAAATCTGAAGCATTTGTTGGCAGGATGCACTTACTTCTTATCAATAAGGCCTCTAGTTAAAAAGACAGATTATCTCAAACCAAAAAAAGAGGAATATGTTTGAAGTAAAAATGTTTTACTGCTCAGTCAATTATTTACAACCTTATTTTAGTTTCAGCGGCAGTACTATGAAACAAATGACACATACAGGGGAAAAAAAGTTCAACTGCATAAACGGAAATAAATCATCTTACCGTTTCTTTGTTGGGCAGCAGCTCTTTCCGGATCCTAAAGAAGTTTTTGCCAAACTGTCTCAACCCTTTAATGAAGCGCTTCTGCATTTTTCAGGGGAAGAGACAGAGAAGAGAGAGAGAGAGAGAAAAAAAAGAGATCAGTTAGTATCTGTGAAGTCAGCTAAACTGCGACCACACAAAGTCACTGTCTAACACCACGACAAAAACACTGTTTCCATTTCACTAGTCTGCGGTTGGAGAGGTTTGATGTGTATCTAGAAACCTCTTTAGCTGTTTAAACTCTGAAGCAAACACAGCCATGTCAGGGCAAAACGAGGGAGGAAATGACAAGTACACAGGGAGAGACGCTGAGATTAAGCTCTCTTTTCATGTGGAGGCTAAATACAAATGCTACAAATACGATTTAAAGCAAAACGATACACAGCAATCGCAGGGATAAACGTGCTGTTAATCTCTCAAGTGAAAAGTGTACACCTAAACTTAGGAGTTAAAAAGCCAGACAACGCCTAACTGTGCACAGTGGACAGCAGTTATATATGTCTGTATATTTTAAAAGCAGTGAAAAGAAAATGCCAAAATGGCAACTTAACAAATACACCTTTTCAAAACTGAAAGGACACGAGCAGAACCATGGCATTAACTGATACTTCCTAAAATGCCATTTAACCTGATATGAAAACTGAATGTTATCACACCACCTCACCTTAAGAAGTGCAAAAAAACCAAAACAACAGAAAGGAATAAACACAGCCTAAATGTATTCCTTCTCATTTAAGAACCACAGACTGCGAGCCATAAAACGCGGAGGCTAAAAACATTCATAACCAGCGAAGCAGACAACCAACAAATTTACTTTCTTGTTCCAGAGGCGAGCCCGTTCCTCAGTGATCTCAGCGAACCGTTTCCACCAAGTAACTCCAGCAAAAAGCAGGGAAAAGTCCTCACGGACCACAGCACAAATCTCTACACAGCCACAGGTAAAAGAAAAATTAAGGGGCAAATCCACAATGTCTCCGATGGTACATCGCTTTTTTTAATCCTTTTTTTTGCAAGCAAGAAATAGCTTGTCACTCTCTGCTCTTCCACTACAAAGGGGAAGGCTTTACATGTGATCTTTCTGCAAGAGAGCCTCTGGTTTGCAGCGGGCTGGAAAACCTGGAGTGGAGTCCTGGGCTTTATGATCGTGTCGGTCACAGAGCTCATTTCAGTCTGTTCTTGATCATTAACACTGCACAGGCAGGTTTATGTCTCTTCCCCCACACAGGAAAAAGCCATGTCCCTGCTTGTTGTAACAACTACACAAAAAGTTGTCTGTTTGCGTACGAGGAAACTACTGCTGCCCTTTAAATGCAGTCAGAGCTTTGGGAAAGCATGCACACAGAGGGACAAATTCAACTAGCTGCCAGCCTGTTAGAGGAGGCAGGCTGATACGATTTGTGTGGAGAAAGGTCTTGGATGTGGTAGAAGGAGACAAGTCAGAAGGAAAACCTGACATGGAGCTTCGCCTGTATTTGTCAGGACTTTTTTTCCATGCCATGTATAGTACGTTATGTAACCACAGATTGTTTACATACTCAGGTTCAGTGGGGAACAAAGGCCACATTTACACAATAACACAAAGTAACACAGCCAGCTGCTCAACTGCCCTTCAGGAGGAAAAAATACAGGCAAGACGGGAATAAATAAGTCTTTGAAAGAGTCAATAATTCCTGTTGTAATCTCCATCACACAAACCCTCCTTCAGACAAACAGTCTCAAGCTCTGCTGGGTTAGCAAGTTTGATTTTAACTTGACTAGACAATACAAAAATATGAGACCTACTCAGAAGTACAAGAATTTCTAGCTTCACAAAAAGGTCCGTCCAACCACTGTCATGACACAGAATTAGCGTTAATCAGACTGAAGCTGTAGTTGTTGATTAGCCAGTAGATGGAGCCATCTCCAGCACAAGTGCTCACCCACATGCGACATCATGTCAAGCCACTTGAAGGGTTAAGAGCAGATTACCATTTGGGCTGTCAGTCAAACTTCAGCTGAGCTACATGTAACAGGTGGAGCGCCACTGCAGCACTTGAGACGATCAACATCACAAGGCTCGTTTTACAGGCGATGACATGTAGGAACTGAAATATTAGCTTCAAAAACATAAATATTTGAATTAGCCTAAAGTAATGCGTCGTGAGCCATTTGAACTCTCTCTAGCAGCCACAGAGCGATGGTGCCGCATCTTTACCTGAGGCTGTGGATCTACTATGACAGAAATCAATTAGATCAGCTCATGCAGTCTGTGTCTGTTCTAATTATGTCACCTTAATTATGTTCCCCAACTGTTCTATTTACCCAGCATGTCCGTCGGTCTCCACAGAGAAGCTGTGTGCATGCTCCATGTCTCCCCTCCCTCCTCCCTCCCGCTTTCTTTTTCTCGCTGGCTCCCTCCTCCCTTTCTACATGTCGCCTCCAGTTTAAGGCTCCATTTCAGCTGCATGGGCTCACTGCTCTCCAGCCCAGCTAATAAATCATCCGCCAATCTGCTCCCTGAATCGCTCTGCCCCTGCTCCGATTGCTCCAACCCTCCGTTACCAGGCAACACAGGGAGGAGGAGGGGCTGAGAGCCAGAGCAAGAGAGAGAGAGAGGGTGAGCGATAGAGAGAGCCAGGGGAGGGAGGGAGCGGGGTGGAAGTGCTACCAAATGGCTATCCGCTGTGCAGAAACAACAGGCTTCTCTCTCTGAGTGTGTTCCAGAGATTTGGCGCTTTTCACTTGCCCCAAGTTTCCCCAACAGTACACTATTGTTAGGCTGGAGAGGAGACATAAAAAAGGAGGAGGGGAACAAGAAAAAAATGACTCAATAGGCCATTGTTGTTCTGAGAGTTGATTGCTGGAAGTTGTAAAACTGGTTAAGATAATGTGGACATATGCACAAAGATGATATCATGAGGACAAATGGAGCGCAGGCTCACACACGGAACATAACTCCTGCTGAGTGTCATTCCATCAAAACACTGACGCAAGACTGTCCAACAGCAAACAAAGCCACTTTCACTCAATATGGAGTCATTATACTTGACTCTTTGTTAAAAGACGACCTTTCCAAGGCTCCTGTGTATAAACCCAGAGGGTTGAGGGTAATCAGTCAGTTAGCCCAAGCCAACGGGAGCATACCATTACTGTGCGTTATGAAATATCAGCTCATAATAACAGCGGCCACGGTGTGCACAGAGGAAATCACGACATGCACAAAAAAGGTGGAGACCACAGACACTAGACTTGCCACATCCTCTGTGCACCAAGACCAAAGATGGGGGTAAATCTATGTTTAGATTTGATGGTTTTAGGCAGACATTAAAGCAGAGGTCAGAAAAGAATTTTCTGTAGCTTTAATGTTACTTGATCTAGTCCTGTTTTTGTATTTACCCAAAAAATAAACATGAACATATTATGCCAACCTTCGGCAAGCACAGTAACATCCTCTGTTTTCGTTGGCTTGTACTGACAGAAAGGTGACAGGAAATTCTAGCACACACCCATCCTGTTCTCTATTTAGTTACTAAACAATGCTACAAAGCACTTTCTAACATCATGGTGATCAAATGTACTGTTGACCCTAGAGTTTCATTGTAGGAAACGGAGCTTGTTATACACGCAGGAACTTAGGACGTAAAGAATATCATCCAACCTGAAAGCGATCTACATCTTGCAGGGGGGGATGTAGGGTGGCGTGTTGTGTTTTATCTGCCCGTTTTGTTTTTGCATGCGCAGTGTACCTCAAGTATGTGTTCTACGACTGGGCGGCCTCTACTCTCTCCTTTCTTTCTCCCTTCATTTGCACCACAGTGCTGTCGGCTGCCTGCTTCAGTCATCCATCAGCTGAAGACACAGCCGGAGATAAGCCGCGGCACAGTGCAGCTGGCTGAGGAATAGACCTCCTGCCCCACAGCAGTCATAGATCAGACACTCTCTGCCTCTGACATGGAGACAAACATGCGCACGCAAACACACACACACACACAATGCGACTGTTTCTGATCGTTTATATGGCACCACCTGTTGGCTGATGCATTATTAGCACCACTTATTTATTCAGAGATGACAGCAGTTTCATGTTCGGAGACAATTTCATTATATCAGGTTTTCCACTACACGAATCCTTTGATGAGTTTTACAAAGGCTGCAGGTGGGACTTACAGCTTCAGTACACTGAATCAAACTTTGAAATAAAAAACGAGAAGTTTGACATTTATGATCTCTGTATATTTGGATATACGTTTTCGCTTTATCGCTTTTTTCTACAATCTCTGAGTCACTTTATTTTTTATGAGAAATCTTTGCAAATATTTAATCAGAACCATGTGTTTGCACTTGCATGGAAATGTTCAGCAGTGGCCAGCTGCACGATTCAGTCACCAAAAACGTCTCATTTAGCAAGAGGCTGAAACAGGATTTCACTGATCTGAAAAGCAGAAGCTGTGCCCATAGCTGATAATCACATCCTGTCAGATAGTTTTGCTTTCTGGCTGCAGAACAAGTGATCACTTAGACAGGAGAAATATACAGTGCTGCAACATTATTACTATTGTGCAATACCGCATCAGTTAACAACAACTATACAAACAACTTGAGCTTTTCACTTGATTCTGTTCCTGGTTATTTTTACCACTGACACTCTCAGAATCACAATCAAAAGGGTGGAAAAGCGTTCTGTGTGGGCAGTAAACATTGATTTGGCTTCTGATAAAACACACAAAGAAGTGGTGTAGTAGAACTGCCCCTCTCAGTCAGACTTTAGAAAATGCAGAGGACTGTCTGAAATGGTTTCACGCGCCCATAATAACGTTTCCTCTTTTCTTAGTGGTTCAATCAACCACTCCTCTGCCCTCAGCTGCCTGCTGAGCACAGCTACAGGGAGGTTCTGGTTAAACATGTACACTTTTGTGTTCCTTACATAATGACAATAGCTCACTCCAAAGGACCTTTTGGGATTTTTCTGAAGTTATCGTCTAAATGACAGTTTGGCTGGTGCTCATATCAAGGTGATGGATTTTCAATTTTTTAAAGTTGTACTAAGAACTGCACAGTGAATGATCTTTAGGGGCTTGACTGTTAGAAATTATTTTGTGAAATACATTTCTAGCCAGAGGGCAAACAACAAACTAAATAAACTCACAGCTCGTCAGCACCGTCACTTCCCCCACCGCTGTGATGAAACAGCTTAAACATTACTACGGTAGAAGTCCTATCTTTTTGTGGAACGTGTGAGGGCAGAAATCATAATTATTTTTCTAGGGTTGCTGAGTTTAGATGAGGTCTATGATCATGTGCTTTGTGGCTCCAGCTGCAGGCTGAGCGAGAAGATGTGGGGTGGGGTGGAGGGGTGCAAGAGAAGTTATATGGGGGAGGGTGACAAGTGACCCTACAGACAGGCTGATTCTGTCATTTCAGCAGCCCCCGCTGTCACTTTTATTCACATCTCTAAAAGAACGGAGGGGTGGGGTGAAAAGAGCAGGCAGGGATAATGAAGCCAGTCCTGGAGGGGACGAGATGGAAGAGGGCGAGGAGGCAGAGATGAGAGGCCAAGCGAAGGGTGATAAATAAATGAAGAGCAGCAGGGCTGGTTTCTGTCGGTGTGTCATGGTTGGAGCTACATTTACACCTGTCCCTCAAGGCTGCAGGGCTTAAAAAGGCACAACCAGTGAGCAGATGGCTGGGAGCTGTGTCTTTGGTTGACCAGAGTGGAGGAGATACTGCTTCTCCAAGCTCTACACACTTTGGGGCAGGTGGAGCACAGATGGCTTACTGACCTGCCTCCACCTGCGGACGCAAAACACAACAGGCCCGCACTGGGCTGAGCACCATGTACTGGACATGTGACAGCTTCACTACTTCAATCAGTCCACCTTTATTTATATAGCACCTTACTACAACCAGGGTTGAACTTTACTTTACTTTGCTTGGCTCCTTGTAAGTCGCTTTTATCCAAAGCGACTTACAAGGAGCTAGCGCTGGGTGTCTGGCTCAGAGACACACCTGGTAGGGGATGGATTAGGCCGAACTAAACTTCAGTTACATGATGCTGCCTGAAATAACATCGAGAAATGATCTTGTGTATAATATATATACACAACTCTTGTTTTGTGGGAGAGAGGGAAAAGTAAGACAATAAAACGGTATCAGCCAATACCGCATATACAGTGTCCTTCTTTTTCATGTTGTTACATATTCTTTCAGTGATTTCGTTTGTTATGGGAAAAGAGCTGTCCAGACGGGTTGTGCCATCCTTCGTGACAATAACTGCCATCACGCATTTCAGAGTCTTTCAAATCACTGTGAAGGAATTCACTCAGCCACATTGGAGGGGTTTTTTGAGCATTACCGGCCAGTTTAAGCCACATAATCGTATTTATTTTTGTGTGATATTAAAATTAACTTGAGGACCTGAATCATTTACGTGTGACACTTGTGGCAAAAAACACACTGCTGCACAGATACATGAAACTAACACTGCATCCAGATTTCACCTTTATTATTACAGTCTAATAGTGGTTTAAGATTGCAGTAATATAATAATACTCATCACAACACACACATAGCATTAAAATAGAAATATATGATGCAAAAATGTCTTAATGAATTACTGCAGTGGGGTTATTTACAGCGTCTACCACTGAGCCCCTACTGTGCATCTCTGATGAGCGGTCTGTGGTAGACCTGCTGTGGTGGAGTGTGGCAATAAAGCCTCCCAACCAGGCGCTTTTACCGCTCTGATCATCTTCACGAAGCAGTTTAGCCTGGCGCCAGCGAGCATTGACAGATCAAACGACAAAATCACAACGAGATCGCCGACTTCATTTGGAGTAATTTGCTGTGGTCCTGCCATGAGCTCCAGCTTTGTTCAAGTGTGCGTACAATGTTTAATTCCAACACAAATCAATAAGTCTCAGCATTACAAAATGATATTGGAGTAAAAAAAGTTTTTCACCAGGAGGAGGAAAAGCGAACAAAATATTTGAGTGGTGACGCCTTGTGTTTTTCTGAGATCTCCAGCGAGATCAGCCTCTGGGCTTATCTTTAAAAGGGAGTGGGTATACAAACACGTATTGATGTGTGTCATAAAGCATCAAGGCCAAGCCCATAGCTCTCAACTGCTTTAGCACGGTGTTATCCAGCACTTTTATTCCCCTCCTACCCGCTTATGATGGGTTGTTTGATCAGGGAGAAGAGCTGCCATTTTCTGACTTCAGCCCTTCAAGAGCTGTAGTGAAATTCACATCTACATTCAAATGGAGGCTAAAATTACCAGCCCCTCAATCATTTCCCTTTCCAGACATTCATACTAAAGATTTATTCTGTGGGTGATAAACAGGATTCAGCTGCTCTTGAGCTTTGGAGGAGCTGGAAACTGACAAGTCTTTACTGATGTCTTATGAGACGGGGCCAAAAGCCTCGTGTTAACTATCTCTCAACAGCTCCCTCTAAAGACACAAACCTGCTCTGACAGACAGCAGGCATCCACACAGGAACTACCAAGAAACATCAAAAAACCATGGGATGCCTCAAATAATTAACTTGCACATTGCATAATTTACATTTCCAGTGGGATCTACGTTAATGCAGTTCCAAATAAAAAGGCCGTTTTCTTACCACTTCATCCTCAGACCAGCACTTCTCTATCAGTTTGGGTACCGGCTTCTTAACCAGGCGCTGGAGAGCTTTGCCTGCATCATAGCTGCTCTCATGAAGCTAAGGAGAAATAAAAGAATAGACAGACCATCAGCATGCAATTCTGATTATCAAAGGCTTGGATACATATGAAGGTATATCAAAGTTTTAATGGCACATTTTCAACAAAAAGTGATTTTAATTTTACTCAAAATCTAAATCAGTCTAAGTCAGAGCATCAGAGAAGATGCTGTGCAAAGGTCAAAAACCAGCCTGGAAATAAACAACAAAATGACAACGGGAATCGCCGTACAGCTTTAAACCCTGTGTCACATTCAATTGGGTGAAACAGGCAGAGCTGGAGCTCTTCCTCTGAGAATAAACAAGCATTACTCATTGGAATTGCAAATAGAGAAGAGGGTCGAGAGACAATGACCTGCCTGCTATGTTAATTTTCCAGTTTATAGAGTCGGAATATAAATGCCCTGTTTATGATGATTCTAATCTCTTTCTTGTGCTTGATTCCTCAGTATTCATTGTCAGTGTGACAGACAAATCTCTCATTATGTCTAATGTATTGTAAGCTTCTGAGGCTGGGTTTACTACAGGGGGCTACTCTACCGGCTCTGGGGCCTAATCATTGCCCAACACTCGAGAGCTGCAGCATAGCTAAAATAACAGCAGGATACTTTTGACCATGGGAGAACCTTTTTTATATTAACTATCCGATGTGTTAGACATGTTGTATGGCTACTTACAGTGTTAAGTGCATTTAATGTAGTGTCGTCTCGAGAGGCTGCCAAACATCCGTCTTCTGTTGAGCCTCCGTCACACATCCCTGCAAAGGCTGCCATGCTCCTGCAGACACAACGCAGATCAAGTCAACATTAAAAAGGAGGTTACAGAAATGTTACGAGATCACTTCACTGACTTTATTGACCATGTAGAAACATGCTTTAAAACTATGTCTAATAGGTCCAGAAGGAATGGCAACAATCATATGTCACTTCTACAGCAGTGCTTTTAAGTGATTTTACGTACTTCTCAAATTTAGAAAATACAGTAAATGGAAGACAAATCATTAATCACAAAATAAGTCTCCTCTGCTTACATTTGCCAGTAATTATGATATAGGATATATAATAAACATTAACTACATTGCAGTCAAAGCACATTCATTGTCCCGTCATCTGCCTAAAATACTTTGAAAGATCCTACTGAGCAGGGCTGAGCACCATACACGCCTATATAATACTGTTAAGCAAGAAAACAAATATGAAGAATTAGAACAGACTTCAGTGGAATTTCTACGGCGCTGTCTATCACAGTGACAGCTTGTGATTAATTACCCTGCAGCCTCTTAATGCAGTCCAGAAACCTGTTAACACATGTCACTTAAACAGCCACAACATTACAGGGAGCTGTGATGAATGATTGCGTCCCATGAAACCACACCTGATGAAGGGTAACATTAATACGTAGCACTACAACAGCACTCCCGAGACCATAAAAAAACTGTTTGACAGCACAAGAACCAGATAGTGTTGGCACATGGAAGCTGCAGCTCATGTTTAGATGCTTAACCATAAACGTGCACACTAGTTATGTTCACTGATGAGAAACTTTGCCTATAGTTATAACTTGCAGCACTGCCAAGTCTGGGCTCACCTTGCAGCTCTGAGGTACATGAGAAGATCACAGTCATTGACCCCTGGCATCCAGACCAGCTCCTCGTTCTCGGTCACGGCCTGGCCACAAGGAGAGGGGAAAGGCTGTAGCTCTGGGAGCTTGGCCTAATTAGGTCCAGGGAGAAAGAGAGGGACAGATGGTGTCACACTACAAATAGCATGAAGGAAATATCAGCTTGAAATCCTCTGTCATCAACTTTTTACTGTGTTGCTGTGTGGTGGCAGCAGAAAATGAGGAAAACTAACACTCACAATGATAATAAACAACGTACTGCACAAGTCAGATGACTATCCTTGCCTTAGCTCTGAGGACTGACAGGACGGTCTCAAAGCTGTTCAAGACTATTTAAATAAGGATGGTAGTATGTCCAAATACTCACTGAAGCCGTAGCACAGGCAAACAATACTGTAAATATTCATGCAAACTAAATCCAAACTGTTTCATTTAGTTTACATAACCAGCATAGAAAGAGTGGTTTTCGAAAGAAAGATATCATAAGCTGCTTATTAGATGCTAACTTTACGATACTTGTTGATAGTAGTACTACCCATTCAAACCTCTGTGCAAACTTCATGTGTTGAACTGAAAGGTCCGTTCCCACCAGCCAAAGGTGACATATTCTACACCACCATCACTGAATAAACAGTTTTAGAATAAAATAAAGAGTTTTTCTACTATTTGTTATTTATTCAGTTGGATAGAAGATGTTTAAAGCGCTGCATCTAAATCATCAGTCTTGTGGAAACAACTAACAATCTTATTATTAGCAGCTTCAACTACTTTGAGGGAGAAACGGTGGTATTATGTCACTACACACTACAGTGTACCATGACTGAAAGGCTACTTATGCAGTAAAGACTTGTTGCATTTTTGATAATGGTAGGACAAAGAATTCCACAAAAACAAGACAATTTTGTAAAACAAAAAAGTCAGTGCTGTTTTCCACAGTTTTGTTGTTGCTGTACAGTAACTTACTTGGTGACTGGGTCCCACTCGGATTTCCCCTTGTGTGCTGTTAAGGCGCCTGAAAAGAGACAAAGAGCAGATTGAAAAAAAAGACTTCACTTGGCACCGTTTCAAACATAGCTGACAAATCTGTCAGCACGGTGCCTGTTGAGTCAGCAGGACGACTGCACCAAAGTCACAACTGGACATCATAACTGACTGAAGCTTCAAAGTAAGAAGAGAGAAAACATGACAAACTAGCAATTAACGACCAGGACGAGACCGAATAAAGAGCAAGCGAAAGACTCTACTTTCTGATGTGGGAGGTCTTCACGGGCACATCACATGTAAGAAAAGTACACCGCGTTTGGTCTGAAAAGCAAATAAAGATTTCAGAGGAATATAATTTCTGGTTGACTGCTCCTGCACAATGAGCTGAGCAGAGCACATTTGCAGGCCTCATATTGTGAATGCAGCAATAAAACAGAATCCCCTAAAAGGACGAGGTTGGGGGTGGGGGGCAGAAGGGGAGGGAGCAGGCGCTGGATACAGGCTGAGAGCTGCTGGTACAAATGTTGGTAGCTATAGCAACTGCAATTTAATAATAGTGTTCTGAATTTCCAGCTGCAGTGGATTAAAGAAAATGACAAGATGTTCCTTTTGAAAAGCCTTTCCCTCTGTTGCCTAGGTAACAGCACCGATTTTCATACAGCCGAGTGTGGGGCAGCCCAGAATCTGTCAGCATGATTTGCACCCAGAGAAGCTCATAGTCCATCATGTAGACCCTGAGGAAACCTGAGAGGCCACAGCCCTCTGGTCTCTTCACAGTCCTCCAACCACAAAACCCTATGACGAACACATATTTGACCCAACTCCCCTTTCCTCTTCCTCAACAGACCTCCTCCTGCTCTCAGACAGAAGAGATTGATTATATGGGGTAATCCATACTGTTCTGAACTATGGCTGACAGAAGCATTGGCAGAGACAAGATCAGCATGAGCCAAAAAATGAATTTCGCCCGTGACAAATGACCCTAGCCCGCAAAATGCCAAAATGTCAAAAATACTTTATTTCAGAAATATATATAATTAAATGAAATATAGTAGTTTGTTATAAAAGCAGCAGTTCAGATTAGATTTTAAAGCTTTCACAATCGTTTTATAACCCAACATATATTTAAGCAAAGTTTCCCATGAGATTTTACGAGAAAAACTTCTGAAACCATTACAACAAGTAAATAGTGCAGGGCTGACTCACAGCTATTTTTATCAGGAATTAATCAAACTAACTACAAGGTAGAATTATCTTTTTTTGCATGTCTTATATTCACATGTTCAAATGTGAGCATGTACTCGAAAACCATCCTATTGGGTATGAATCTGGTCTGTGATCCAGCTGAGAGAAAGTTCTACAGGAGTGTTCCTGATAATGTGCAGCCAGCCAAATCCACAGTAAGTTTGACAAGAGGCTGTAAGGATGACAAATGAGAACCTGTGCACCAGAATACGAACTGTGTGCCTGCAGACAACCATGTTTTACTCAGGCAAATCCTGGCAGCAGATGGTTGACATTCACAGGCAGAATAAAGATGCATCGCAGCAGGAAGCTCCCAAGAGTTTATGTGAAGATGGCAGGTGTGTCTGAACAGAAACCGTAACTACAAGCATGTGATAAAATGAGCTCATCGTAGCATGCAAAAATCCCAGGCCGTTATTTCCTCTTTCTTGTAGTCAAATCTGGAAAAATAACTGTCTCTGAACATTGTATTTTAATTTACAGCTCATTAATATAAACAAGAAAAACATAAATGACTTTTATGGTCAAAGTTTTAGTAATGAAACTGTGCCTTGTAATTATGTTTAGACGTTTCTTTAATAAGCTTTTCAAAGCCTGTTGTGTGGTACATTAACCAGTGCAAAACATGTCCATGTGTTGCACACAAGCTCAGATCTAACTCACCATTAGCACTCAATCTCGTCAAGTAATTACAGGCTTATTTAGACAACCCAAACAGCAACGTGACAGTCTGGTCAACTTTTGTGTGCGCAATCAACGATAAGCCCGCCCCCTCCATCAATTTCAGCCAATCACAGCGCGAGCCCGTGGCACACTGACATAATTGCTGCACAGCAAAAACAGACCCAACTTCATGGTATTTACGTGCGACGACAAGCAGCATGTGCGCATCACAGCTGGCAGCGGAGCCGCTGGAGCTTTGTGTGCGGGCTAGCGTTGCTCCCTACGCCATCTCATCCCGACTGTAAACAGGAGCAGCAAAATGGAGCCACGGGCAGCACCACCCGGTCTCCCTACCGTCATACAACCACGCTGGGTGCACAGCTATCAGTGGAATACTTGTGCAAACACTCTGCATTTCGCCGCACTCGGGTGATAACAGGCTAATAAAGGTGTGATAGGGCGGTATTTGCGCAACGGCAGGTGATCTGCAGAGACAGTCTGCGTGTTCAACGCAACGTTCAACATCCACATCTCCGGCTACTGACACGACGTGCAAGCGGGCTGCCCGCGGTCCCCGACACAGACACGGCCGCTCAGCGTGGTGACAGTGATGCGGACAGCGTGCAGACATCTCACAGTTTAGTCAGACAGCAGGAATGCGACTCATGAAAAGGAGACGAGCCAGCACTCGCGCAGCAACTAATAACGGCACGAGAAAGCGCGACAATATGAGCGCACACCTACCTCCGGGGACTGAACAAATCGTCCATTTCTGACATCGAGCCCTAAGGTTGGGTGGTGACACTGTGTTATAATGCTCGTTGGAATCAACTCCCCTCTCCCACCTATTTCTAGGTGCTCAAAATGGAGAAGCACGCATTCGCTCCGGAGAGGTATTCACTGAGCTTGTGCTGTGACCTCAGCCTGCACGTACAGCGTCGCGAGCTCCGCTCGTTCCCCCACAGACGCTACTGAGCATGTGCTGCGACCTCACACGCGCGCACACGAACAGGCGCACGCGGCCGCAGACAGACACGCACACAGGATACGGAATTCATCTCTCCTCTAAGTCTGCGCCATCATAAACAACAGGGAAATTGCAAGGCTGCAGACAGCCCGCTCAGAATACCAAACGAGCGGGGGAGAGGCGGGAGGGAGCGGGGGAGAGGCGGGAGGGAGGGAGGGAGCGGAAGACTGAACGGGGCCCTAAAGGAGGGGGTTCCCAACTAGCAATACTCAGTGTCTATAACAATGAAAGCTGTCACTGCAACACGTGAGACACTCCAACCACCATAAATAGAAAACACAATGAGGGTTCACCTGTTCTAGTTTCAGTTTTAGATTCAAATGAATTCACAACAGTGTTCAATCCATCGTCTGCCATAGTTGTGAAGAAACTAAGCAAAGAAAACATAAATCATATAGAAATCTGAACATATAAATACTCAAAGCTGGAAAAGTGTACATCCTAATTTAATCCTAATCCACGGAGGTCAGACTGCTGAAGCTTTAACCTCTACTGAAAGTTGTTTTAACATATTAGTTATTAATTGAGGTTTCTAGAGCTTTTCTAGAGCTTTCCTTAGCCATAACCACTCAACCATATATCTGGGTCTTTAAGTACATATTCTCCATTATTGTCTGCGACCAGATGCTCTTACCGTATTCTAGCACAAAACAACACAATTCCAAAACACCAACTGAATTCAGTTGTCATTAGGTTTATATATTTATTACTTTCCTACTGTGACATGTCAAAACGTCTTCTGCCAAAGAAAATCCTCTTAATCAAATAAATGACTTAAAATACAACTCAATAGCCCCTTGATAGAGTTCCATTGTAATCCTTAATTTGAACATAAGTCATCAGTAATTAAAACTTGACATGTAATTTGATAAATATCACCAAACACCCAAACAATTGTGAAGCGTTCGGGGTTTCCTTCAGCTCATTCCCCATAATTAAACTGCATTAGAGCCATTCTTAGTGCACTGATAACACTGTCGGCAACAATGACTCACAAGTATCACTGAGCAAACCAAAGCCAGAAAAGACTGTGTATAATGAAACTGAGCGAAATTACATCTATAAACATCATGTCCTGAAACACTGCACATACATTTTAACAACAGTCATACAACTTCTATATATGGCAATATTTGTGATGAAATTCTGAATTTGCTTGATGATATTTATTATCATTGAAGATATATTGTGACAATGTGACATTACTACATGATGTCTCATTGAATGTTTGTTTCTATTACATCTGTATACTGGCCCGCTTTATTAATTAATTGACCAATAGAATTTATTAACCGTCAGAACCTAATGAATCTATTCGTTTCTCGGTAGCAATGTTGTTTTGCTGCTTGTCTACAGAAACAATAATAAAAAAACGGAACTACTGAATATATTGATACATTTAGAACATAATCAGAATATCTGCTTTATTTTAAATATGATGATGCAACTGCTGTGCAGAAATAAGCCAGCCTGTCATGTGTGTATTAAGTGAAGCACCTTATCAGTGGGAATGAGTGGACAGAAAGCTCCTCACCTGGTCTCCGGGTTATATCCAAGGATATAGAAAAAGGAGTCGATGCGGGCTTTGAACTCCCGGGCAGCAAAAATGTCAGAGAAATGGGAAATGTTGCATTTCCCCCTGTGAGAGAGAGGACAGATTTTCTTAGGAAAAAACAAGTGTGTGACAAAGTCATAGAATAGCAGCAGAAGATGTAGACTTAATTACTATCTCTGGAGGTGTTCGTGTATTGGAGGTGACAAACACAGCAGCAGGTATCTAGTTCCAGTCAGTGCCTGTTGACTCTGCTGCGAGATATCACTTTCTGGCCACTAAACCCATAAATACCAGCTGAGCATGTCAGCCGTGCCTTGTGTGCTGCAGCTGAGGTGTGAGAGACAGATGCCACAGAGATCTGGACAGGAATACAACCTCTCTGTCTCCCTCCCAACGCGATTGCCCCTCATTGAGCTGGGAAGGTCGAGACTCTGACCACATCTTGATACCATTTCCTGTTTCCAGCAGCCTGGTGGCTGGCTCTATCAATATAACACACATCATAGGCGCATCGAGAAGAGCTGCCTCGCAGAGAAAAAAGATCTTCCTCCCCCTGAAAAGATTAAAGGTTGCTATGGAGGGCCGTTCTCGGAGAGCTGTGGCATTACAGCATTTGACTGGAATTCCCTCCCATTCATCTAAAGCCCAAAGCATAAGTCAAATCAAAGGCTGCTCTGTGTAGAAGAAGTTGCAGCTAATTTGCCCTGAAATCAGTGGTTTCGGGAAGACACAGTCTCCGACTTCCCGCTGCTGTGCTGCTCACAGATGGCTTTGGTTAAAGGATTGGGGGAGTCGAAGAGAAGGATCCAAGTAGATGGAAGAGACAGGGGCAAAGACGCTGAATAAACACATGATTTGAGAGTAAGAAAATAATTAAGCCTGCATGCCTTTCTCCTGACACGAAGCACAGACTCAGCTTTATTCAAGCAGCCTGACAGGTGTGTGTGTGTATGGGGGAAGTTGGTGCAGAGCTATTTTAATAAGTGTTTTAATGTAAGGCGGTGTGTGGGTGTCTCATCTTGGCTTAGCACCTTTAGACATCTGGTGTCTTTCTGGACACCTGCTCAAAGCAGGAAGAAAAATATATGTTATTACCTCTAAATGTTATGTAAACATAATAGTTCTGTATACATAGGAAACAGTCATTTCTATTTACCTCTAATGTACTAATTCTAGTTACTTTTGGAGTTTTTATGTTGACACTTGATGTAATTATACAGGAGTTATGTAGTACTATTACAATACAGATTAAAACTGGGCGGTATAATTCATAATATATTGCAGTATTTTTGGTTTCACGCTATTCGACTGTATTTTTTCCCCATGCATGAGTTGCCGTTAGGTCATTTTCATGCTTTAGTACATTTGCTCTCGTCCAAATAAAATTCGTCTCATTTTCCCCCTGGTTCGGGATCTCTTCACACAGGGGTAAAAGACAAGCGAGAACTTTCTCTCCGCCTATTGGTATCGATGTGTTGCAGTGAGAACAAATGTAAATACAGGAAGGATCCTGCATTACATGATGATTCGGACCGAGACCTCCTGTTTTTGGAAGGTCTTGGTGCGTTTTATATGCCAATATTTATATAATGAATATTGTCCTAAACCTAAAGCTGTAAAGTGCCTTGAGATGACTTATGTTGTGATTTGACACAATAAAAATAAAGTTGATTACTATGTTCACACCTGACCAAACAAACCACACCAAGAGGGGAAATTAACTCGACTAGACTCTGGGAGAGGAACTAGATTAAAGCCTGTAGGTGTGAAAGAGACCTCAACCACATTTTCCACTGATTAAGAAAACAGTTATAGATCACAACAGAAGTTTTCAGGACTGCTTTCACCAGTATGCCTTTAAGCCTTGTTGTATTGGGGTCCTAAGATTTCTAAGCTCATACACTGTGCGTGTGTGTGTTTGTTTACCTGAGAGCAGCAGCATGATAAGTGTCCACATAGTCAGAGATGAAGAGTTCTCGACTCCTGACCACGGGGTCTGTGATGACCAGTTCCCGGCCAGAGTCTGGAGGAAGAAAAACACATCATACATACAGCATGACCATACTCATCCACCTGTGACAAAAAGTGACAAAAGATGAAGCAGCTCTGGTATTTGAACTCACTAATAAATTCATGAGCTCAGTTCTGTCTGCACCTGCAGTAACAAGTGTGTCTGTGGAGGTTAATATTATGCCACATAATTCAATAAAGCCAATAAAGTGCAGTCCCCTGAGGAGAAGACATAATGTTCAGTTCTCAAGTGAAATGACCCTTGCGGGGGTTAAGACGCATCAGCGGCATCAAAAATGAGCCAGTACTGACAAATGACCTGAGTTGTTGCATGCTCTGGCCACTGGGCTTTGGCCTTGCGACATCAATTCTAATAATTCTGAGTCCTGCTTGCAAGGACAGACTGCAGATAACAGCGTTGTGTAACAGTGGAATGACTTCTGGAGGGAGCAACACGGTATGGTTGATAACCTCAATGACACAAATGAATAAAGCCCTCTGACTCAAGAGATACTTGGATTACTGCAGAAAACAATTTAACACCTTGTTTAATTCTAACTGTGACTCCACTGGTATTTGTTCTCTTGTTACATGGCTGCTGTTACTAAATATATATTCAGAGTGAGGCGAATTGAGGAGGGCTCGGCCATTAGGAGCACAGTCGACAACTGGTAACTACTGGGATGTTGTCAAAAGGTGAGAATGTATGAGAGACTGTAAACACTGCTGCTTTATCTGTAAACTGAGTTTCACTAGAGACATTCTCCAGGAAAATAAACATACTAATCTGCACCTATAAAAACTCCAATCAAATTTTTTAAACAAGACTCAAACAGGCTTTAAGGAAATATTAATTATCAATATAAGCAAACAAAGTAATTCCTTTTTGTGAACATCTATCCATTTAGATTTAAGCTTCTCATACATTTAAAAATAAATCTGAAATAAATGATATAATGCAGGTTAAAAACATGCAGTGAGTATATTTGATTCAATATTGGCTATTTAGTGAATGGCTGATCATTCCAACTACTATGTGATAATGTTAAGATGACTTTCCTTCGTGACATTTCCGTGATGTTCAGTTGCTAAAACAGTGACACTGCTCATGTTCCTGTAGATGTGTATGTGTTAGAGTGTGAAGAGTCCTCCATCACTGATGGTGTTGGGACCGTGTGCACGCTCAGAGGCCACATGATACTGTGGGTTATTAATACTTGATACTGCTGCTGTCTGGCCTGAAGGAGTGTTACCCGGGGAACAGCACAAAGCTACGGGATTGGTTCGGCCTCCAGGGACACTGAAATGCAATTCACAGCTAGCTCTTATGTCCCCCAACAGTCTGGAGAGCAGAGGCAGAGGTGTGTGTGTGTGTGTGTGTGAGAGAGAGAGAGAGAGAGAGAGAGAGAGATTGAGTGTTGTAATACAGAGTAAGTGTATTTACTTGCTGTTTAGGTATGTGTGTACTGTGTATATGCAGGCACTAAACTAACAGGTTTCAATGCATAAAAAGGCATTCTCACCATTCTCATTGTTGCGATCCTGCACCAGGTGCTGGTAGACGGAATCGGGCACCTCTGACTGGCGATAGTACCATTTCACATTCATCAGCAGATGGTCCCGTTTACTCTGCAATACAGAGAGAAAGGGCGAGTGAGCAGAAGGCAAAAAAAAAAAGAAAAGATCCCTCACTAAGATAAACAGACATTTTGTTTGATGACGACGTCACACACTGGCCTGTTGGCAAACAGTGATGCTGTGCAGACGCACTGTTTATGACTCACACAGGCTGATGCCAAAACGCACGCAGCGAGACAAAGTCAATTAAAAAGGGATTGCAGAGCATTTAGAGCCTTAATAAAGTCAACAGTGGGATGGCTGTTGTTGGAGGAAGTTTGGAGAGAGAAGAACCGTGAGGCGAGTGGATGAGTGTTCTCAATCCCCTGCCTCGGTTTCACTTTGCTTGAAAACAATATAATTACATGAGCTGTTATATGGGTTTGGTTATGCACAGGTACAGTATCATTTCACATTGCCTGGATTCTTTTGTACTCTCCTAGTGATGCCACCTACTGGTCTTCTCATAAAGTGCAAGTCAGTAAAGACGTGCTGTTCCTCAAATGAGCAGCAAGTGGCAGCACTGAGGCAAGAAGAGAGTTTATCAAGGGCCAGTCAATGAAAAACGAGATGGAAGGAAAAAGGGGGGGTGGGAAGAAAATGGTAGAAACTGAAGCCAGCGCTGAGGGAAGAGATGAAAAGGGTAAAATACTGTTTTCATTTCGTGTTATAAAATATTTATTGTGCCTTCAAATAAGCTCAACTGAACGGCGCAGTGGTCTGAACGAACATTAGAGACTGCCGCACTGAGCACTGGACTACAACACAAACCTATTGGCCCCAGCCATCTTTATTAGGGACTGCGCTGCATTGAGCTAACTGAGTGAGACACCTGCACCGCCATTGACCCCACCCGTGGACTGCAGGAGAAAAGAGAATACGGGAGGGGAAGAGAAAGAGAAAAAGAAAATAGAGAGTCTATTGTAATCTAAGACAGACAGTTTAAAAGCAGCTTTTTTCCATGCTTTTAACTGCATTTGTGTGCATATGTGCAGGAGCATGAATTCAGAGTAAAGATATTTAAAGCCTTTACAGTACATTGTTCTGTTATGTCACTGGGGAGGAGGCTCAGCACACGCAGCCAAGCAAATCATCACCTCCCTAAACCCTCCAGCCCACCTCTGGTTTTCCCATTCTCTCCATTCCTTCCTCCCTCCCGCCTTCTTAGTCTTTCTCATTCCAGTGCTGTACTCCGCCACCTCTCCATTTTCTTTCCCTTGTTCTTCCCCTTCTCCAACCTTGAGCAGGGACAAGGAATGAGAGAGTAAGGAAGCCTGGACATGTTAAACAGCAGCTGGCATGCAGTCAGTCAGCTACATTTACGGTCTGGATGATTGTGCGTACGCATGCAACATCACACAACCACACACACTGCTGCCTGTGTTTCGACAGAGAGCCGCACTAATGGACTGAGACAACCAAGCACGTAGACACACGATATGAAGAAATGTATGCAATGACATCATGTCCGTCCTCCTCCCTACTAGCCCACCAATCCCAACCTCTTGTCTAACCAGCGTACCGACACTGTTGCCTCTAGACTAACACACTACCCGTCAAAGCAGTAGAACTAGTTATCTGCTGCTAACCTGCAATTCATTCCTTAAGGAGACCTGTTTTTAGTGCCGGTAAAAACGTATCAAATGGTTTTCAAAGAGATGGAACATAAAGCCGGATGCAAACAGACGCCACAACCACGTGAAGAGATGCACACAAATAAACACGCAGGTTTTACATCTTAATCATGAGCCTGCATTATTTTAAATGGACCGAACAAACCAAAGCAGAGAGTGAGTCACTTCGGCTATCATCACAACCGAGTAGCTGCAGCTCTCCAGAGCAGATTGCTGTAGGAGCTCACAGCGGCGTTAAGCCCTCTCAAGCAAAAGAGCGAGGGAGATGGAGAGAAAGTGCAACATATGGAGCACGTAGCAGGAGCAAAGCATAGCTTTCAATTATCGCAGTTCTCTAAACACGCAGGCTAGAAAAATGAGTAGATAACGCGAGGAGAAAATGAAGGGGATGATCGACAGCTCAGACTCGCCACACAAACTACTAGTTGTATTGTCTGGTTTGCAGTCCATAGAAAAATGACAGAGAGAACATATAAGAGAGAACCACAATAGTGAATTGATTAGAGACATTCCACGCTGCCTGTAGAGAGCAGAGCCCCGCACAATGTCAGCCATCTTTGTCTGTCCTGCCAGAGGCTAAACATGGGCCTTCCCTCCCTCCTCCTGGGCCCTAAACCCTGGGAATGATTCTCACTGCAGAGAGGCCAAAATACTTACTAACCCACTATAGAGAAAAAGAAATGAAACAAGGGGGGGAAAGTAAGTGCAAGGGAGCAGAGCAAAGGAGATAGACAGGGGAAAAATGAGGGGAGAGAAAGGGGTTGGATTAAGATAGGAAGAGCAAGACCTTCTCATTTCCTCAGACTTAAAATTACAACTATCCTCCTCCTGCTGCTTCACTGAAACCCCCAGGGTACAAGGCAACCCTTTTATTCATTGATGAGATATAAATCTGAGAGTCATGCTTTTTGAACACAATGGTGACTCTCCTCCCTTTAGTAGCCAAGCCTGGCCTGTGGCATTCCTGGGCACACTCATCAAACAGGAGTGGAATTATGTTTGGGGCAGGGTTTCACAAGCTGTATGAAAATACAACACGTTGGTAGTTGCATTTAGCAAGTATATTCAAAAAAGATATATGCAACGGTACTACAAAGCAAATCGATGTACGCAACACTTGCAAGGCACTGGTGAGCCGTTCAATTCTCCTTCTGACTAGCTTAAGATGGTTGGCCCCTTGGATCCATAATGGCTGTGCAGTCTCCTTTGTGTTTCTGCATGTGTGTGTGCAGTCAACTCTGGCACTGGGGCCCCAGTGTATAACCATACTACCATAAAGGCTGCAGAAAAACAGGAAAATGCAGATGGCAGGCTTTGCTTTTCTTTTTAAATAATCTTTCTTTTAACATCTACAATTACACAAGATCTGCAGAGGCATACTACAAAGATGGACTGAGTGTGGGATTCATTTCATGTTTTCAAGTAAGAGAGCGTGAAATCAATACAATGCCTTTCAGTGCAAAACCAAAGCGAACAAATACAAATACTTATTAACTCAAAAAAAGGTTTTGTCTAATAGAAACTGGACTTATTTAGTTCTTCACACCGTTCCATTCCAGGGGGCTTTCCTAAGTCTGATGGACTGGCAGGAGTTGCAGGTTTATAAACCCTGTGGAAACCTCAAGTTGGTGAGAACCTTTACAGATACTAATACCTATTCCCGTTAGGTCTTTCAGTGTTTGGCCAAGACCAAGATCCAATTTTCTCCCACATGTGTTCACAGTGGTCTTTATAATATGATCATTGCTTTGCAGCCAAGCTGAGCTGTGACAAAACTAAGGGGACATGAACGTTACAACCTGTAACCTTCAAACCTAATGCGTCCTTCTTCTTCCTCTCTGCACTGCAACACTAGGGCTCTGCTTTAAACAAAACCAGACCCTCCCGCTCCCACATGACAGGCCCCCGGTGCACCTCGTTAACAGGAAACCTCTGTTTATTTTCTCTACTTTTCAGACACTCTCTTCTTCCTCCGTTAACCCCGTTAGTGACCTCCCTCAAACTCACTTGTGACATCAGCAGCCAGGATCTATGACTTCCTTCAGGAGATGGCAGCCAGAAACAAGGAAGGAAAGACAGATCTCAAACACACAGACAAAAGAGTCAGCAAGGGAGGGAGGGAAGCGGGGGAGGTCAACAGCCATGAGCTGCAGCAGCTCAGCGTTAGCCAGGAATGTCAAGCAGTTCAGCTAGCCTAGCAGCCTGCCGAGCTTACAGCTTAGTTAGCCAACACCAGGCAAAAGTGGAGACTTGTGTATGGTAGATGAGAACTAGCAGTGGCGTGACTTTGACAGGCGGAGGCTTAAAACGGCACAGAGGGATTGTAGGAGTGTTTCCCTTGCCTGCTGCAAGGGGAGAGTAAGCACAACCGAAGAACAAAAGGCTGGTTGTGGCATTTGAAGGCAGAGGAGGGATCTGGGAAGACTAATCTGCTGCTTCGACATGATAAGATTAGAGAGGGTAGGCAGGCAGGAAGAACAGGCTGGGAAGATCACACATACACTTGCATAAACACACACACAAATGATGGATCTGATTGCAAGGGTTTTCCACTCTGCTTTCTCTCTTCCTCAATTTCCTTCTTTCGCTCCCGCTCTCTCCGAGACAGAGAGATCTGCCAGCACACCAACACTCAATAAGCATTTCCATCTGGACGACAGAAAACTCAGACACACTCAAAAACTGTATGTGTCCATCAACGCACGCTGGTGAGGTACATGAGATCTGCCGTGCTCACGCAATCTTCGTCATCTCGGTGACTGACAAAGGAGGTTGTTAAAAAGAAATGCTGTGTGAGCAAAACACACGCGTACCACTGAACGCACTCCCTCTCTCACACATATACACAAATAACAGCCTTTCAGGGTAAGCACAACTATTCTGCTCCTAACCCTGCAGTAGAGCTGGGCAGGCTGGGACTCTGTGTCAGCGGTAGGAGAAAGCACCTCTAAATCAGGCTAACAGAGCCAGCAGCAGCAGCAGCAGCAGCAGCAGCAGCAGCAGCAGCAGCGGGACTCCACTCTGCAATCGTCCTCCCCTATAGGCTTCACAGTGAGGACCAGCTACTCGGTGGAGGAAGAAGAACCTGCTCTCCTTTTCCTCCTCCGCAGTCACTGTACAATAATATTTAAGAAATGCTGATTACAATATAGGAGCTGTGTACGGCCTGTTTCACTGCATGACAACAACAACAAATGGAGAAAGTATGGGAGGCAGAGAGAGAGCGGGGGGTGGGGGGCGAGGTGCGTCCCAGCTGTGGTGGTGGTGCTGGCAAGACCTTTGTGTAGTGCCTGCACAGGGGTGTCTATCTGCCTCTCTTTGGCTTGACCTGTTTGGATATTAAATGGGTGCCCTCTGCTTTGAACACACTGGGCCCATCTGTCAGCTCAGCTCCATATTGGATTGGATGAGCATTAGCCTTTTCAAAGTGGGCAGATTTGCTCTTGTTGCTCGTGTGTGTGAGTGTGCGCGGGCCTCTGAACACAAGTACTCACGCATGCCTTACATTTAAACCCCCATTTCGAGGATTCCAGGAGACGCACACAAATCACTTGAGTCACCATGACACACTGAGAAGTCATTGTGCTTTTTGATGATACATAGCAACGCATCTATGGGTGTTCACAGGTTATCCAGGCTATAGAAGGAAGAGGAATTGTGGCAGATATGGAGAGAAGAAACAAAAAGGAGGAGATGGTTGAGTCACGCGGAGCTCACATATGATACTAATTAAAGCTCGAGGGCTTTGGGCCACTGCTGGTGGATCATACCGCCAACCATGGGCACACTTAACACACTGGAGAGTCACAAGCGCCACACAGGACTTCCACATCTAAGGTTTGGTTCGTCCAGCACTTCACTTAACAAACACGACTAATTGCATCAGTCTTTATTTCATCTATTCAGCAAATGAACAGCAGAAACAACGAGACAAATGTGTAGTGTCGACCACTTTGTCCTCCGTTTAGACAGAGAAGGACGCTGAAGATGAAGAACACTAGCCATAAAATAGCCAGGCTGTGTCCAACTTAAATATTTGTCTTAGACTCCAACACACTTCTGCTGCGTGGTGCTTTTAGCCAAGAAATTTTAGACGAGTTAAGTGATGGTACAGAGAGCAGCACCATGAAAGGCAAAAGGATAGGATCAGATAATGATGATCATTATCTGCCAAATGCAGACAAGGAGCACCAGGGATCTGACAACGTGTGTTCAGTGATTTAGACTATGCACAAATACACAGACACTTCTCTTGCTTTAAGGGAGAACACAGTCAGAAACCCTCGCAGCACTAGCAGTGTATAGGGTAGAATGCAGATCCAAGTGAGACTTCAAACACAGGCTGTGTGAGGACAGATGGAGGCGGTTAGGAGAGCTCATATCTGGGTGTTCAGATCATAAAACTGACTTTATTTCCCAAGCTCTCCCTCTCAGCCAGTCATACAGTTATAGCATGCCAGAAAACATTGTCATTTCTGCCTTTCAGCCTTTCATTTTGCCACTTTCAAGCCATCTCTCTTTGATACCTGGCTTCCTGTGTGTGTTGCCGTTTGCCAGTTTGTGTGTGTGTGTGTGTGTGTGTGTGTGTGTGTGTGTGTGTGTGTGTGTGTGTGTGTGTGTGTGTAGCGTGTCTAGC
>JAUMHF010000024.1:9183991-9232087 GCA_032359275.1 Microctenopoma steveboyesi
TGTGTGTGTGTGTGTGTGTGTGTGTGTGTGTGTGTGTGTGTGTGTGTGTGTGTGTGTGTGTGTGTAGCGTGTCTAGCATAGCCCAGGATGCTCTGTTGAGAGCACGGACTTGTCAGGTCTCAAGGTAATACCTATGAGTCAGGACGTAGACACAGACACACAAAAATGCTGAGAAATGCTGACATTTTTGGACAATGCAGACTTCCTTTGTGCTGGAGAGTGTGGGGTGTTTAAACAGTCTGGTGTTTTGTTTGGACGGCTGTTTGCCTGTGATCCATTATGTTAGCATTGCCTTGTTAGTATAGCCCGCTGAACTAATGACACATCTTACTAATACTGACTGGACTACTGCTGTGGCGGAAAAGAAAAAGACTGTTCACAGAGAGGGGTGTGCAAAAAGAATATGAATATCGAGCTCTGTGTGTGTGCGCGTACTCGTGTTGGACGTCTGCCCAGCTAGCTAATCTGGACCCTGTGTGTACAACTACTAGTGCTAGGCTCCTGGGCAGGGTAAGCAACGGAGGAGCCGAGAGCATGATTGAAGAGAAGTCAGGAAATGATAAGTCAATGCTAATTGAGTTTCCTGTTTGAAGTTATATATTTTTTATAATTATTGCAATTTTTTTTATGTTTTTCCTCTATTACTTTTGTAATTTTTGCAGATGTGGAAATGTGCAAACAAATGTGTCCACATTTGTAAAGAAGATGTGACCATGGAAACGTTTGAGGGAGTGAAGGGTGAGCAGGTTGTGTGTGCCTGGTATGTCTCTTAACAACTCACTGGGGAGTCACAAAGGTGTTCTGTGTTTACAGATGTGCGCTGCTTCAAAGACTGATGGGGCGTGCGTTGAGTCGTTGTGTTAGTGGAGTGATGAAGAGTGGGTAAAAATGGGGTGTGCGTCTATGAGAATGCTTTGGGGGGGGTCTGGAGGTCGTCTCTATGCAAGAGCAGCTGTCGGGCCAGCAGAGGATTGTGTCTGTGTGTGAGTACGGCGGATACAGGGAAATAAGAAGGCTTCTGAAGTGAGTGCTCTGTATGGCCAGCTCACATCAATAAACAGCTAATAGGAATATTTATGATCCTCCTAACACAAACCCAAGCCCCATTCCACATTAACACAGCTATTTCTGAGTAAGAACACAACACTCACTCAGGAGAGAAAGGAGTGGCGCTGCACAGCTGGAAATGAAGCAAATAGACAGAGAATAAGAGCAAAAGCATGCAAAAACCGTTCTGCGCGCGAAACCAGACAGACTGCCTTGAAGAGTTCATATGACCATGAGCTCAACCATTTGTGATTGCTTTGTTTTATCTGGCACGGCCTCTGAAGATATCCATCTCACTGTCTCTATGCTGCCTCTATCTCTGCATCTGAAGGTGACCTTGCCTGTCTGTCAGTGTCTAGTGATGACACTGGCCCTATGAGTAATACATCATGTACGCTGTGTATCAGCCAGATGCCACACCTGCTGAGCAGTAGGTGGTCTGTCAGGCACGCCTGCTTTGTACAATATGCAAATAATTACATGCAAATTACCTACCCATGTGTGAGACGATATATCAGCATGGATGCAAATGCGGTAGGCGATCAGATGAATGTGTGTGTTAACAAAAGATTGAAGAAGTCACTGACTACAGTTATATCATACAATCAAAAGGCTACTTGGAGCAACTGTAGCCTGAAAACTGGGAGAGAATGTGATTATAACAACGTGCACACACAGCCCAGAACCTCTGAGGAGCCTCCTGCTGTGCTGCAACAAGAGATGTATTGTAGACAACACAGCTGCAATAACAAGGCTGTCCCAGTGCTACAAGGAGCTGGACTGCATGGCCCTCAGTCTAGACTGGCAGTAACAGCCGCCATGTCGGAGTTTTTGTGAGGTTGATGTGATGATGTTTCAGTTTATTTGAAACCTGTTTACTTCTACCTGAACATAAGTATAAAACTAGCTTCATTAGTCATCATTACAAAGAATAAACCAAATAGATTTATGTATTCCTCCTACACAAAAATTTACCACTAGAGCTTTTTTGCTGTGAGAAAATGAAAAGGACGTAGGGTAAGTATGATGTAGGGTAGTGAATGTGGAATGAAGTAAAAAATGGAAATTAACAAATAATGAGAATTTAAAAACCCAACTTAAACAAGAGTACAAAGCTTCTAAAGAACCGATAAACGGATTAAGGTTCTGAACAAGAAATGGGCCAGCTTGTTGTAAGATCAACATGAAAAATCTACAGCGGTTTACATTATTGAATTACGTGAGCCACAAAAAGCAAAAATGCAGGAACTCACTGCTGCAATTGCTGACAAGACAGCCAGGTGACGAAAGACATTTTTGCTCACATTCAATGTATTCTGACTTAAAGCTCCTGTTGATGTACTCAAAAATAATTCTGCATGTCATTAAGTCCTTCACAAGAAGAGAGATGAATGTTGGATCAGTATTGCACACTTGACAGAAAATAGCAAAAAAACATATTTGAAGCACTGCAATTAAAACCGCAGTCCATGTGTCTGCTGTTAACTCCCTAAACTGTAAAGCAATAAAACACACATGGTTGAGGAAACAACTATGCACTAATTCCGAACATGAAAAAAAAACACTGCAGTCATGGTGAGAAAAGTGTGTCAAACACATTCTTAATCGCTCTTACACACAACTGCATAAACAGAGTGCTCACACACACACACACACACACAGAGAGAGAGAGCGAGAGAGCGAGCGAGAGAGACACAAAGACGTGGAACAGCACACCAACATCTCTACGCTGTACAACCCAGGCACATCAAAGCTTCCTCTGCCCATTTATCTGTGTGCCTGTAAATCAAAAGGCACACTTTGAACATGCGCACACACACACACACACACACACACACACACACACACACAGAGACAGAGGCTCCGACTGTATTTGCTTTGTGCAGCAACGTCCAAGGCTGGGTAGAAGAGGTAAAGGATTTTGCTGTAGATGGGGGAATTACTTGCCTCGGCTCACTCTGTCAGGGAGGAGAGGGGGAATGACTCTTTACCCACAGTGAGTGAGAGAATATGAAGAACCAAAAAAAAGAGGTGGAACAAAAATGCAGACGTTTGAGATGCAGTTGCATTCTTATCTGCTTTCGCCTGGAACTTTCCCCTGACATCATGACTGAAAGGTGACAAACATACACACATCCAGCTCTGTCTTATAATATAATATGTCCGTAAGCTGTGGTAGATGAGAGGCCCGATCAATGCAATTATTCATACCAGCACATTCAGAGAAAGATACTATACAAAGGAGAAGAACACACACATTTAGGAACCAAGGGAGAGGAAAACCAAGGAATGTACCCCCCACACGGAAGCAGATGATCTGTGCATCCCAGTGTGACCATATGGTTTGGCGGGGACTTCCTACCCACCACAGAGGAAGTGTCCGTTTACAGTGTACAGTTCAGTTGTCTACCATCACATCCTGTCTCCCAGCCCTAAACGGCCATGTGAAGTCTGCTCGGCTCAGCCCAGGCAAGACTTTGAAGTTAAATCAAGCAGAAAGGAGGCACAGTTCCCCATACCATGCAATCAGCATCAGCATGAGATCTGGTAGTGTGCACACAACCTAAAACCACAAAGAATGGGCAGCAAATACAGCAGAGCTTCACACACCGTAGCTTGTGTGCGAGTTAGACTGCTTTCTTCCCTCCATTGTGATGGTATGATTGACATCCACCTGTCCTTGGGTGGAAGGTGATTAGGTGTTCTTACTGCTGGCTCTTTGTGACAGAGTGGATACTTGTAATAGATTGTGTGTGGAAGGCGATATGATAGGCTGATGATGGAGCGATCCAGCAGACGTTGACTAAAAGTCTGTGGAATACAACAGGGCTGAGTTATTGATGGCTCTCTTAAACAGCAGGTATCACTGCCATGGCAGCCCATATATTATCACTGAGCAGCCACGCCCCACCAGCAGTTTGGACCAATGAGCAGGCAGCTTCCAAGCAAGCAATCCCCAGCGGGGTTGGAATGGTTGAGGGATAGACAAGAATGCCAAATGTGCCACTTCATCTGGTGATTGACACAATGCCTCTTGATTACCGGCGCCACAGAGATTTACATCTTTTCATTGTTGCTCCTCCCTCCTCCTCTTCCCTCTCATTTCTGCTCTTTTGTGTCCCTCACTTCACTCCCAAATTCCTCCTTGTTTGTGACGGCACCGCATGAAGTGGATATTACCCCACCCTGCTGGTGAGATATTGATCAGCTTCCTCCCTCCTCCTCCTTTCGTTCTCCTCTCTTCATACCCCACTGCATTGATTGCACCTCTCCCTCTCAGCCCACCAGCTAGGAGTGATTACCCACATCTCTCTCACACACACACACACAATATCAGACACATTAGAGTCTCTGGTTCATTTTAAAGTATACAAAGCTCAGCGGCTGCTGAACCCACCGAGGAAATTCAAGAACACCAGCGTAACATGACATTTACCATAATAAATATCATGGTTATAGCATGTTAGCGTAGCACACCAGCACACTGGCAGGAAGCCAGCTGAGCTCTGGTTGTTTTTGTCATTCTGGTGATAAAGATGGCTGCGGAGGTGCTTGACTAAAGGGGGTCCGGACACCTTGTGATTCTGTGCAGAACTTTCACAGAGATGATACACGCTCCTTATTTGGGCCTGTACTGCTGCTCTCACCATGACTAGCAGACTAGCAGCTACACTACTAAAGTCAAAGCAGTTAAATTAAACAGCAGCGAGTGGAAGTCAGAGCTAGAAAGACAAACTACTTTATCAAGGAGCTAAAATCTGAGTTGATGTTTGGATTTTTAGAAGATGGGTGAGTGGAACTGAGCCTGTGTGCATGTCTATACTAAAAACTGAGTTTCCCTTTGTGAGCTATTAAGTAATCTGTACACATCCACAATAATTTGTTAAATATCAGCCCCCTTCCAGTTTATGACGTTGCAGCTCTCCTAACAATAGCTGCTAGCTGCGAGTACAAAATGGGAAGTCCTAGCTGACGCTAGGCTAACAAGTGCTGTGTGTAGACTTACGCCAGAAGAACAACCATTTATGTCTGTAAAATATTTTTTTAATGCAGCAACAACAATCCAACCGAGAGTCTATAGCAACAGACCAGACATCCCACACATTATACATATTCCCACTGCATTTAAATGGCATTTTAGCATGGCAGCAAGTTGCACCTAATTATGGTCATTTGCTACTGTTCGGGTTAAGCATGGGTCTCACGGAACTTAACAGCTTTTGAATGTGCTCTCTTAAGAATAAGCAACACCTCCATCTTTAGATTTTAAATTTAGGTGAAATGGATGTGAGTGTTAAGAAATTAGTTTTTTTAAGTACACTGTACACAACATGTAAGCGCTGCCCAAACAAAGATGGACAAAAGGAGCAAGGTCAATGTGAATGTGATCAACAGTAGTAATCAATATTCTCCCCCTGTACCTTGGAATATGGCCTCTTACAAAAAGACAGAAAAGACTTAAATTAATGTACATAAAATGTAGTTAACAGCTTCAAAAATGCTAAATTAGTGCGTAAACAAATAATATTATGTCTCATTATCCTTCAAAGTAGGCATATATAAAAACTCTTCAAATGACCCACCGAGGCATCTTTAGAGATTAAGTTTTGGGCCAAAATGTACTCCAAGAGACAGCGAGCCATCTGTTAACAGCAAGCTCCATCAGTCCCCTACAGATCCTGTCACAAGTCTACAGTTAGAAGAGTGTAAGCACAAGTTCCACAGCAGTTCCACAGAAATGAGGTGTGTGTTTTGTGTAAAAGTGTGTAACATGGCTCAGCAGGGAGGAGAGGATAAGAGATCACCGTCCATACAGGCAGCACACCACATTCAGACAGGGGGTCTCAATCACCTTCAACACCCCTCCACTTGCTGATAGAGAGAGAGAGCCTCTCGTGCTCATTCTCCAACATTACCCAATCCGACAGGGCTGCACATTAAATCATTCTATTTCACCTGGAGAGGAGGGTGAAGGTTGGAGAAAGAGCTGTGAGAGGAAGATTGAAGAACAGTTTTTTTACTCCATCCTCTCTTGCTGGTGTGACTTGGACATGCCCACGTGGTGGGCTATCATCAGTAATGAGCCAAAATCAGACCCCCACCTACCCCACAATGCCTTGTGGAAAAAGATTCATCACAAGGAGCAGACAGTAGAGGAGAGGAATAGGAGAAGTTGAAGTGGAGAAAGTGGCAGGCTGTAAGATATGAAAAGTGCAAATGACGGGAGCCTATAAAGAGTTATTCACCCTCAAATAGGGAGGACATTATGGCGATCTATAAATGGGCTGTTAAACTCAATAGCCCAAGGTTAGCTTGTCGTGATGCACTGAAAATCTATATAGTCTAAATATATAAACCCACAGCCAACCCATCTAGATTTGGAAAAATGTGTATAAATGTTCTGATTACTTCAATTAGGAACAGAGCAGGTGGGAGAAGAAATTAAACAGCCCGTCCGATAAAGCTCCCAACACAGATTGCCATGCACGGCAGCAGCTCGTCTCTACAACTACATAGGGATAGAGGAGAAGCCTCTGGATAAAAGACATGGGGATTTGACAACTGCACAAAAAGAAAGACTTAGGGGAGGTCTGTATTTTCTTAATCATTTTATTAAGATAGTGCTTAGGCTAATTTAACAGTAGGCTTAATAACACAGACTTTCCCCCCTCTGTTCAGTACACAAGTGTTAACTGCTTGCTGGAACAAAGGAGGCTCTGTTCACAAACACAGCTCTGTTCACAAACACAACACTGCCAAACTGTTAAGTACATTCCTATAAAGAGAAGAACAAAGAGTGTTTGAGCCTGGCAAGAGCAGAAATGAATACAGCTACTGAGGGGATAGCACAGCTCTGCCCTTTGATGCCAGGAAATGTCTTTACCATCACAGACAGTGTTTGTGCTTCTTCATAGCATACTGTTCAAGATCGAGGCAACAAAAAAATCAACTGGTAGTACCGTGAAATCTCAGTGCAGCGTTTTGGAAAGAATGGGGCTGAGAGGGGGGGGAGACGGGGGTTAAAATATGTGCTGCAAAACACAGTTTTGAACTAGAAGTATTTTCATAAGCACAACAGAAGACTTCAAAATACACAATGGAATAATATGTGGATGAAAGTCACAAAAACGCACAAACACCTATGTGCAGAATAAATGGGTTAGGGTTAGTGTGTACAAGTGTGGCCAAACATCTCCAAGCCGCAGCTGTGGTTCACTTAGGCCATGTGATCCATAGGTGCTGACAGACATGCAACACATTTAAATTCAGCCATCAAGCGCATGCAACACCAGTCACAGACACTGCAGACAGAAATGTGACACACGAAATGGAAAACACACAATCCTCCTCCTGTGCCTGAGGAGTGACCAGTCTAAATGAGACATTCACTAAAACCTGAATACACTTCTTGCTGTCTTATTCTTACTGTCGTTTTCTGCTTCTCAATGTTTGTATCTGTATCATATTTCTGTGTCAGTGAATCAGCCAATCTGTGGGGATATTGGTGCATTTTATGGTTCAGATGATTTTACAAAGTCTGCTAAAATCCTCATTTGAGTGCAGAAGTTTGAGCTGTGAGCCCTGTAAGTGTTTTACTTGTTGGTTATGGATCGGTTCCAGTCTCTAAATCTTGACGACATGATAGAACTCTTGGTTCTAGGCTTAGAGGAGGGTTTTCTTGCTCACATATTAACTGGACTGTGCTGCTGCAATAAAATGGCACATGAGAGCTCTTAAAAAGAGTGATATTCCCCCATTCATGATCAAAGAGTGAGCAGATGTGAGTCAGTTGTGTTGCATTATATCAACAAGCATTCAGAGATGGAGGTTAGATAATTCAAAGCGAGTCAAGCTGTAGCACATGTATAGTACAGAATGTAAGAGGGTCTTTATGAGATTGCAGTGCTGCTGCAGAGAAGCCTCTGAAGATGGCAGCTTGTGGTGATGTGGCTGTTGTTTTAAGGGCTCCGTCAGGCAGCGAGCTCCAAGGTACAAAGTGTAGACATTCCTCAGACCTCACAGCAATCCCTGAAATTTCCTCCTTTCGTGTCTGCTCCTCTCTCTGACCGATACCCTTGCCCTTCCTTGTACTTTCCTCCCTTTGCTCTCTCTTTGAGCAAGAGTTAATTTGCACCATGTGTTCTTTAAAGGAGAAAGGAGTGAAAAAAAGGGCCCTGGTGGAAGCGTGTGAACCCAATACGATTGTAAATCTCCACTTCCACAGCGTTACCTCCCCCCTTCTTTCTCTTCCTTTTTTATTAGTGTGTCACACATTGGACAAGCTGGAAATTACACTGGGCTGAGCTGAGAACCAGTGGTGAAACACGCCGGATACCCACTTAATCTGAGAGGGAGGGGAACATTGGAGGGAGGAAAACGAAGAGGCGACAAGAGGAGAAGGGGGAATTTAAAATAGGAAAGCATAAGAAGGTGGGGTAAAATTAGATGTCCATTTTCAGCGCAGAGGCCAATCCAATTAAAGCTTGACCAATCCACACAAATGTGTTTAGTGTCTGGTTACAACACTGAGCCCTGGGTGGCCAGGCAAAGACAAGAGGTTCTGCTGTAAATCACTAGAGATACTAACAAACGTTGCCTGATACAGATGCTGAGAAAATGAAAAATGCAGGGGTTTTACTTCTACAGTTCTCTGGTATCTAGTGTGGAAACAGTCTAGCCCCAGTGATTGTTAGACACTATAAACATTAGCCTACTTCAAAGGGTACTTCACCCTCTAATTTAGCATGCAGCTCCCTACGGCAGGGTTGACTGTTTTCATTTAAAGAGGAAGACCTGGTCAGGTAATTAAACTGGTTCTATCTTTTTTTTTTCATGTGGCTACGGCTGGGTCTGGAGTCCTGAATATTTTGAGAGCATCCAATCCACCTGTCTTTCTTGGTGTCTTTGCTACATTTGTTTTCCCACTTTCTCATCAAAGCTGGTGCCAAAGACGATAGCACTGTCTGTTTGCTCTCCTGCTTTAAAGATAAAATGTAGTGCTCCATGCCGCAGAGCAGTGAATTTTCCTCAGATGTTAGTGAAGACATCAGAGGAGACATTTTCACTTGTGATGTGTGGGAAAAAAATGAAAAGTGTCAGAGTCACCACTGAATATTTCAACGACTTAGCAATAAGGGGTAAAATTAGCACTTGGATATATATGCAAGGCTCGAATGTCATCTTTCACTGAAAAACAACATGACATATTTGCATCTGTGTGCGAGTGATGTAGCCACAATGGTGAAAACTAAACTCAACCGATGAAGGGTGAACAGGGGACTAAAGGTTTTTCTGCTGAATAATTTATCTATGGTGGGTCACAGAGGTGGCTATTGATTGTGCTTTTCCTTATGAAAATGCTATGGCTGCTAGCCTGGCCCTTTAGCCTGACCAACCCCCACTGTCCAGAGGCACCCTCTCCATCTGGGAAGGTAATCACCGCTCATAGAAAACAAACACAAAACCCCATTTTGATACCAGGCTGTCTCCACTTCCCTTCCCTCCCATCTTCTATCCTAGAGAAAGAGATAATCCTATTGGCTGAACAACTAGTTTCCATAGCAGCATTTAGCTAATGCACAGGGAGGGCAGCGAGGGTGAAAGAAAAAAGTGTTATCTGTCCAAAAAGATGAAAAGAGGGGATTACACAAGAGAGAATAGACAAGGAGCCAAGGATAGGGTTGGTTTTGCCTACAAGGAGAGCTGAAAATAGTCTTCTTCACTCACTGGGTCTGAACTGTGTTGTTATCTCAACCCTTGCCATTTGTATTGGTTTATTTATTTATCGCTGTGTTCGTGTGGACAATCTTTCTAACCTGCCTCCCTAAAGAGAGACGCAACTCTGGAGCTATCTGAGAGAAGCACGCCCGTCTCTGCCTGATTTGTGACACGTATGATTAGCACTAGTCAGTCTTACATACTGAAGTACTTCCAGTATTAATAGTTTTACCTCAAAGAAATTACAAGTGTGCTGAGACAAAAGGAAAAGAATGGGGGCGGGGGGCAGGATTGCTGGGGTGCATACCTCACAGAGGAACATTATTCAAAACGGTCATAATGGGTAAAGTCACCTGATACTGCTAAAGCAGCAGTAAAAAAATCCCTTGCTCACAGCATCTAGCCATTGCCAGTAGCGAGGGGAAAGAACGGAGGGGGCTTCGTGAAATAAAGGCAGTTAGTCTAAGAAGAGCTAATCTGTTCAAATAGTAAAAATTATTAGACTTCATACATTAGCGTGCGCCACCCAACTACAGTTAAGAAGTATAACGTCAGCTACAAGTAATGGTTTTCTTTTTGAAGGTGTGTGACAATGAATGGCCATTCAGTGTTTAGTAGCTGTTGTGTTGTGGTTCCATTGCTTTAAGGCTGCTACTCAATGGGGAACATTACAGGCAGAATGCTTCAATCAAACAGCTTGCAGTAGGCTTGGCTGGCCGGCCATGTCTATAGACGCCTAGCTGCCCTTGTCAAAGCTGCTTCCTCACAAAGAAAAGCAGTCATTTAAGACAGCCCGCCACCCCACCCCCCACACACACACAGAATTGTGAAAGGCTGCACTTCCACGTGTTCGTGCCAAAGTAGCAGCTCACTTACAGCAACTGAGTGGACGGCAGAATGAAAGGAAGAGCTGAGCAGCACATGCATACATACAAAATTGCTCCTACTGACTGTAGCGCCCCTCTCTCAAGAGATGACAGCGGCTGCTGCTCCACTCGATAAATATTAACAAGAAGTGCGACTGATGATGGTGCTCACTGATCCATAATTGCATTTCAAAATGTTCGATGGAGGTGGGGCGGAGGGTGGTCGCGAGCGGAGAAACCGGAAAATGGAAAAAAGGGAACTCAGCCTTCTAGTCGGGGACAAAAGACTGATACCTGTCTAGTCAACCTACTATAATCATTTTCAACAGCTCATCACCAACAAGAGAAAAAAATAAGAACGGTTCGATGTTCTCACCGTCATTGGCTACAGCTCTGCACAAAAGAAGAAACCTGAGGACGGATCAAAGGCATGGCGGGGAACTCAATTTACCAATGCCACATAGTCCATTAAACAATATTTTTGCATGGATCTGAATATGTGCAGACAAGCTAGCTGCAATCTAATTAGCTAGTGCAGCTCATTGTTAAGATAATCCTCAGCACTTTGGATTCCATTAGAGCTGTAATCAGGGACCACAGAAAAACCTAATAACAGTTCATGTTAAGCATGTGTATTTATGCACATATATTTGCATCTTTATCAAACATTTTTAATTACGGGTTTTGAATAGGTGGCATTTTCCAAGGATACACGATAAGCACCAGCTAAAACCCATCAGGAAACAGTTGTGAGAGATACAATTAACAGTAGGTGTGCACGTGTGCAGTAGAGGTGTACACATGTTTACATGATGACTGGGAGAAGGTATGCTGCTCTCTTCATCAAACCAAAACATGCAAACTACAAATGGACACTGCATATGTTATGAATATACTTTTTTAATTATTTATGGTAAAAAAGGAATTCTGTAATCTCATGTTTATATCAATATTTAAATTAATACGATTTTTAACTTCAAACACTGTTTTGAGTCTGGATGTTATTAAAACACACTGCAGCATAAAATATGACCCAGCAGTCAATGTACCATTAAAATGTAAGATACAATTTTCCTCTTTGTTTTTTTTCAGTTAACAACTGTGTCACTCCGCAACGTGACATGCTAATGTACAAAACAAAAATGAGCTTACAGAGGTTAGTCATCACAAACAATGTATAAAATATTTTATAAACGTTGCTAAATGTGTGTGGCTATGTTCACATCAGGGAAGCCCAAAAGCGAACACAGAAAAATAATTAATGACAGCCAACACTTATTTTTCAACAGATATATGCAGAGGTGAAACTAATTTTGAAAGATAATTAAACACTGTGGTGGCTTTATTTGACAGTTCCCAGCCAGGAGACAGGGGAATTGGAAATACAACGGCAATATGAGCGAATGTGATTCGTGATGTTTTTGTTTCCCCTCGTAAATGAAAACCTTTCAGTATATTTATTCTCACTGATTAGGCATTCAGAAGTCAGTCTTTATTCTTGTACTGTATATAATCAGTATGTGTCAAGGTCTATAGGCAATCGATTAACTTTCCAGACACACCTTTTGTTTCGGTACATTTCATTAATTGGATTGATGCACATCAACTAAACACACGTGTTTTTCGCAGGTGCAGACATGTTATTTGACACTGTCCGAAGCCTGAGCAAACACACAATGTAACACAGTGTACATTGTGTTTGCGCATGAGCTCACAGTGTATCACAAATTTACACGAAAACACAACAACCCGGAGATGGTTATAACCTCAAAAATCCTAAAAATGATGTCAAGATGAGGGGCATGCACCCATGCACACATGCACTTGCACACAAGTATACTGCTTATATGTCACAGAACATCCCTCATCCTTTTAAACATCAGGTCTGCAACATATGAGCTGGACTCCTGCTAAGAGTCCCTCTCAATTCCTCTTTCCCGGAGGGGGAAACGCTGCAATCATTCCATTAGCAAAAGAGGGAGGGAGACAAGGATTCTGGGACAAAGCAGAGCGAGCGCTAGAGGAATATCGGGAAGGAAGGGAGGGAGGGTGAAACACAGCTGACTCGGCCAATAACAACAAATGAGATTAGATATAACCAGAGAGGGAGGTGGGGAAGTCAATGAGGTTTAAACATGTGGACACTAGTAGAACATGAGATGGAAGTAGGGTGACAGGAGATAGAGAGAAATGTAGATGAAGATAGGGATGG
This sequence comes from Microctenopoma steveboyesi, assembly GCA_032359275.1. Classification (NCBI taxonomy): domain Eukaryota; kingdom Metazoa; phylum Chordata; class Actinopteri; order Anabantiformes; family Anabantidae; genus Microctenopoma; species Microctenopoma steveboyesi. The sequence continues at coordinate 9,196,835 of JAUMHF010000024.1, forward strand.
GGATGATTTAGTGAAGAAACAGACAAAACAAAGAGTCAGAGAAATGTGGACAGAGGTAAGAAAACAGACTGAAGACAGAAGTGAAGTCACCAGTGAAGGTGTGTGCTTGTGTAGTGTTGATGCAGATAAAAATACACAACACACGATTATATGTGAATGATGGGAATATACACATTACAAGCCCAAGGCAGGCAAGCTCACTGTATTACTCTCATCAAATATAGATTTTAAACACATTATAAAGATCATGGCAATGAGTGTAAAGTGAAACGGCCCTCTTTGGGAAAACACAATGGAGGGTTGTTGACCCTTAATTAACCTAACTGATCACTTCAGGAGGAGTAAAAACAGATTTAACAATGATTTAATATGGGGTTGTAGTGACAGCTGCTATTTAAGCTCACTTAACATATCTTTTATTACACCTCTATTTCTATTTCAGTGTAAATAGAAAGTCTGTTTTATTGTCTGTAATATTAAAAGGTCTGTAGCTCAAAGCCTTGCTTACAGTCCTGATTTGGTTTTAATACTCTAATGGTTAAAATGCTCTCCTACTGGTCACCTCTGTATCTAGGCAGACATTTTAGGAGGAAGGCAGGAGCCTGAAATCTATATGGCTGGATCAATACATCACAGAGCTGCCACGTCGAATAACAAAGCGACAGAAAATAATTTTACCACAATGACCCCAACTAATGCTGCACAATGGTTGATTTTGCATATTAGTGCTGTTGTTGGTTAGTGGTCTGCGTGTACAAAAACAACCAGGAAATACATGAACACGCAACAAGACTAGTCTCAGATCATCCAAATGCACAGAAGACGCAGACGATGAGGGAAAGATATAAAGAGACACAGAGGTGGGCTTCAAACCTTGTTCTTACCCACACAGGAGAGATTGATAGCTGCATTCAGGATTTCTACACACCACTAATTGGATTCACAGGTCATTAAATAAAGTACACGAGTCAGACTGTTGCAGCCTGAAGACTAACTGAAGAGAGACATACAGGAAAAAGGAAAAGGGTGTGTGAGGGACAATATTGATGAGGTTGTTTGGTTCAGAACCAATGAAATTTCCTCCTCCTCTGCTCCGTCTTCAAAGCTCTGTTCCACCACACAGAGGGGGGCTGATCGATAATGTGCGCAGCAAAAAAAAGTGGGGGTCGGACACAGCGGCAGGGGGGGGATAAGAGGATAGGAAATGAAAAGAATAGGCTCAAGTATAATGCCTGGTTCACCTAGATGTATTTCAAGTTGCCTATTTCCTCTTATTTTCAATATACAGTGGCAAAAGAAGGAAATGAGATTACACTGACTATTATGTTTGAGAAAAAAAGGGAATGAGTGGACATTACTTGGCACCACGAACATTATTTCTCCCGACACAAGTCTGTGCCCCAGTTTTGAGAGCATGGTGTCAGAGTAAATTTGAGGTTAGCCAGCTATATAGCAGTAACGTGCAATTACAACCTAATTCAGCTATCATCCTAAAAGAGGATTTTGTGTTGGTCTAGTAAATAGAGATCATGAGTTTTCAGTTTAGCCAGCATTGAGCCAATCTTTTGTGATATGCGGCTGAGCGACAAAGTGAGCTCACTGAAAAATGCTGTACTTGTTTAGAGAGCCAGCAGGGCTTGTTGTTTTAACATAGGAGGACAAGGGTACAGTCTGCTCAAACACATACAGGCATGCAGATGGTTGGTCATTAATTACAGATGGATGGGGGGAGGGAGTAACAGGGAGAGAGACACATCGAGGAAAAGAGAGAAAGGAGAAGAGAGGTTAGCTAATGGAGCCAGTATTTTCTCTCTCCCTGGACAATTACCTCCGTCTGGCCCAGACCTCTTCTGGCACTCATAATCAAGGTGCAGGTGTATAGGTTTTGGTGCGAGTGTGTATATGTGCACGCACAAGGAGGGGTTCCTGCCATCCACGGCACTAGTAGCAGAAATCCGATTAAAGCCCTGATACTGTGGGGCCTGGTTGTCCTCCCCTTTGCAGGGCCTACAGCTCACCTTAAAACTAATTCTACAAAAAACAACCGCCATTCACTCTCTCACACACACACACACACACACACACAAACACACACTATATATATATACACGTAAAACAAATCTATAACTGAAATGTATCCGAACACATACTATTACACCTTTCTGAAATGTGGCGTGTGTGTGAGGCTTCTGAGCTGACCCCTCATCATCACCCTGGGCTGTTGGCAGCCATTACTTCGGCCCCCCGGGCCCTGTTCGCCCCTCATCGAGCCTTCTATGCTGTGCTCAGACAACCAATCTGGTAAAAGACATGCAGCACTCGCTCCAGCAGGCTTACATGTTGCTTCACTTGTCTTCACAAACACATCTATCACATATTCCAGTGGTCTTCTTTGTTTACATTGCACTCACATCATCACAAATCTATACCTAAATGTGTTCTGCTCTCTATCCACGGCAGCTGGAAAGCCTACAAAGGACCAATTAAAAACAATCACTTTCAGTTGCATAATTGATTTCAGGCTTCACTGGTAAGTTCACATGTGCTGACCTGTTACAAGCACATTTACTCAGCCAATAGAAACACTTGTTTGGGTGAAATGGCATCTGAGAAACAAAAAATGTAGCCAATCATCATTAGAGGTAGTGTACAAACACCCACTATGATAATCCAGTACCCCCTGATTATATGCATATGATACATGAAGAAGGTGATCTCTATGGTTTGAGACATTTACGATTTCTAAAATCATGAAGCACGTGTGTAACAAACTGACAGCATACATCCTTTTACATCACCGTGAACAAAGATAATTGTGTTGAGTGAACTCAAATGTGACTTCCCCTTTAACAAATAAAGAAAATGCAGCGTGGGAAAGTCGGTTGCTTGTGTGCGCCTGTGATGCACTTTAGGTATCCTAAACATTTACCCTCTCACTATGATGAATAAGCCATTTTCAGTAGCAAATTAGAAACTAATTTCTTTCTATATTCAGTAAAAGAGGCAATTTGACCACATTAGGAAGTAAAAAAATCTATTGAAAACCGGTAGATGTGTCCTCTATTAAATCTTTATTTATATTTTAAGATCTTTATTTCTATCATAATCTAAGCAAGGCAAATGTGGTTTATCCTCGAAACTGATCCTCAAAAGAGTTTCTATTTTTCTACTTTTATATGATTTATTTTATTGATTTTAATTAGACTTCCAAGGTGTCACAAAATGCCCTTTATTGCCTTATTATGGTGATATCCTCTGGGATCCCATCTTACTACAGCCAGCAGATTGTTTTCCACTATGGGCAATGTGAAGGGTGTGTATGCGTTTGGTCAATCTGAGGTCAGTGGGTGGGCACAGGGACATGAAAAGTTAGTTAGGAAGTGAACATTTACTCACCAGCTTGAAATCCTGAATGCTACAAATGAAGTAGGGAGTGTTGGGTCGCCGACTCTCAATGTACACACAATCTGCAAGTGAAAAAAAAAGGGAAAAAAATCAGTTTCAAAGAAGATGATATTCACAGTTCCCAAAGCTTTCATGTTTTTATGCAGCCGCACTCAGTATGATATTATTTTGTGTGCCGTTACCTCTGCTGAAAAGACATTTTTCTCCTTGAGTCAAATTCAATTAGAATGCGAGTAATAGGATTAAGGACTTTTGGAGAGCTACAAGGTTGCCTTTCCAAAGCAAACATTACGCCCAAGGGGAATTATGTTATTGTTCCACTCCATTTATACACCACTGAGCAATACTAGCTTTAAACCTAACTCAGCCCCAGTCGTTACTGTAACCCACCCATGAGCCTTCATATGGCCAGTTAGCGCTGAGTTAGCAAGGAAAACAAAACACACAGTCCAGCCATGCCTGCTCCCTCATGTTTTAAAACGTTGCCAAATTACAATTTCAAAGCAGCCCTCTCACATTGTGCTTGATGCGGTGGCTCCGGCCAACTGTGCTGTTAAATTGAATGTGACTGGTGGTATGGCCAGGTCATGAACCCTCATCTCCTTAACAAAAACATTCACGCTGCAGAGGGCAGAAAACACACAGCCACTTCTGTTGAGGAGGCAGAGGAGGTGGGCTAATGGCACTGTACTTTGCAGAAACAGCCAAGGGTTGGAATTATTAAAAATTATATATATTTGAAATCACAAAAGTCAAATTAGCATAATAGTCTCACATTGACCTTTGGCTCTTATCTGAAACACAAAACCCCGATTGTGACCAAACTAACCTGAAATACAAATGTATTTATATAAATGTATTTATATGTATGTAAAGCAGTTCTCAGTTGTCCAACAGTGAAAGAATAAAAAGACACTTAGTTGATTGAAAAATAAATCACACACACTCCAAACTGACCTTATATTCAGATGAAGTGATATAACAAGCTATTAGATTGCTCCCAGGGCTGGTTTTGCTCTCCGTTTGGTGCAGGGGAGCGGTGCTTCTTGCTAAAGTTAACATGTACGCAAGGCCACAAAGACAAGAAACCACTCTGTTCCCGTATCTTGCAGCTCTTTAAGGTTTAAGGTGTGCACAACTGCATCCATCACAACTGGGATTTATGGCTCCTAAGGTAAGCACACTTTTCCCATAACAAAAGATGTGCGTACAGCTTTGTTTCTTCCAGTGAATGACAGTGTCATCATCTGTTATTTATTTGTTTGTGCCAACAGAGGTATTGATCTGACTGTGGTTTATCATACTGCTTGCAGAGGAAAATAGGGGTGGAAAAGATATTAAATGGCTCTGACACCCAAGATACCATTTGTAGAGAGCCTGGTGTGTACAAGTGTGCCTGTGACATCATGGCCTTTGTTTTTTGAGAGTCTGTGTGTGTGTGTAACCCAGGGTGGGCTTGTTATCTGCTGTGGGCTGAATAAGCTGTTCTAAGGAGAGGAGGGAGGTTTATCGCCCTCGCTGGCTCTGAGTGACGCATTATATCTCTCTCACTACTGCCCTCTTCTCGCTTTTCCCCTCTCCCTCCTTTTCTCCCTCCTCTACACCATCCCTGGAAGTCATTTACAAGATAACATGAATGAAAATATCCATCAGTGCTATTGTGTGATCTGTGAGCGACACAGTGTGTGTGCTGAGCGAGACAGAAAGAAGGGAGTAAAGGAGGCGGGAGGGAGTGGGGGGAGGGCAGAGAACAAAAGAGACTAATCTGAATGAGATGACATGTTTCGGAGGAGTCAAATCTGGGAATTAGGGTTTAGTGTCCCTTCACCTCGTCGGCACATTCATTTACAGAGGCCAGATCTCCGTGTCTACACCCCAGAGCACATCAACAGGCATAAAGAGCAGACAGCGAGAGTGAAAAAGATAGGTGGTGGGAAAAAAGAGATCTAGTTTAATCATTCACAGACAGCAAGCGAGTCTATTCTTCGAACGTCAAAAGCACATTTTGAATTCATCTTGGGCACTAAAAGTCTGCCGCCTCAAGGGCATTTCTCTGAAAGCGACTAGAACACGAATCTCAATGAATGTGAAAGTTAAAACCGAGTTAACGCTTCAGACTCTGCCATCTGAACGAAAAGGAGGCAACAGAGCTCACAGGGGTTGAGCGGGTTAGGGTGGGGGGGTGTTGTCAAAGAGGGCCACACGGTTCCTTCGGGGTCTGCCCGGCTTGTTAAACATTCCTGCCATTTTGTGCATTTGGAAGTGGGTCTCCTCGCTCAAGTGGAGAAGTGGAAAGGGGAGGGACAAGGGCTTTAGCTGTGGTGGGGGTCTATATGGGGGGATGGGCAGCTTTTTAGGATTGAAGTGTGTGTTGGCTCAATGAATGTAGGAGGGAGAACCACAGCAGGGCCTTTGTAGATGAACACTCCAAGTCCCTCAGCAGCTGTAAGTTTAACTTCTTCTCGCCCTACAACCGCAGACAGAGAGCGAGAGAGTTCAATACATTCGACACGAAGAGATAATCATGAAGCTACCGAACACACTTCTTTAGACCTTAGCACTTCACAGAAACCTGATACCAGGTAGTCATTGTTTCTCCAATTACGCTGTCACTGCTGAGTTCAAGCAAAAGAATATTCACTGTTATAACCCTGCGACACACACATACACACAGCAATTTTCTCAGCTGTAGCTCACGGTTCAGACAGCCATTCTCTGGTGGCTGCCAAGCATGTCTAATCTAAAACATACCTAGCCTGAGCACAAGAGCCGTGGTATACTCTCGCTATCAAACAAATAAGATGCTGCTTAATTTGCTGCAGCGTTCTAGCAGAAGGGAGGAGGAGGAGTTCGTAGATAATATCAGCTTGGCTTTATTTTATGAGCCAAAAGTCACATTGTGATCACAAGCCATATATGCCAATGTTTTGTAAACAGTGTGTTGGGGTGGTTAGTGCTGTGGAATGAGATCAGCTAAACACAACAAGAGTATGAGCATATTTTTAGGATAAAAGGGAGGCTTATTAAGCCAAGAGGAGTGTTTGTTTAAACCACGCTCGCAGGTGGTGAGCGTTAGCCATGAGGCAGGACGCACCTGCATTGTTAAAAATGGTGCTTAGCTCAAACTAGTAGCAAACACACACACACAGAAACACACCGGTGCACACACAGCACAGCAACGCTCCGCTTTAGAAAAGCTATGCCCCTTGAGTGTGCTGATCCTAAAATTAAATAGCACAAGGAATGCAATAATGGAACCATGGGGGTGTGCAGGGACTAAGAGGGCCTGTAAGACACAAAGCTTGGGAGGAAGGAGGAGAGTGGTGTTATTACTGATCCACCAACAACCACAGTGACTCTGTGAGAGACCAGCTGATGAATAAGGCTGCCTTTTGCCACTTCCTTCTGGATCCATCCCAGTGGGGCAGAATAACAGGCAGTCAAAGCCTGGAGGCACATGGCCACTTGATTCTTTCCCGACTTTCCTTCCTCTGTCCTCTTCCGCATGCCCAGCAACTCTCCCATCTTCTCACTGGGAAGGAATGGGAAATACCTGGCAAGCGATACAATCAACTCTCTACAATGGAGCAAGCCTACAGCTGACTGAGCTCCTAGGGGAGAACAGAGGCTCTTTGACAACACTACCCCCTCCTCCTTCCTTTCCCTCTCGGCTAGCCCACGCTTTCTCATTTAGCAGTCGGCAGGTGGTTGGATTTCACTAAAAAGCCCTTTTCCCAGAGTCTCTAGCGTGAGGAGAGATGGGAAAGCAGAGAGGGCTTTTTAAAAATAGATCTGTTCAGTTAGCGACAGTCTACAGATTCACACTGTTATGTTTCAATATGAGATGACTCCGAGGGCTTGTCCCTCTTGTTAGCTTGACTGAAAACAGCCAACAGATCGACAGCTAGCCTCCTCAGCAGAGAGGATGTGCTTTGCTAATCGAGCTCTAGCCTACAGTGTTTTGGCCTACACTTTCCACACCACGTAATTCTGCCTTCTCAAGACGAACCACACAGTGTGCATCTCTGCCAATGTGCATCTCTTTCATCTGAGCTAATATCTTGTGTGGTTAACAAACGTCATCATTCAGCCTGTCATAGAGTAGCAGTAATGATCATAAACATTATATATAACCTAAGGAAAATTACTGCTGACATATTTAGGAAAGAAAGAACAAACGCCTTGCAAACATAAGGAACATGGCAGCTTTGTGTGACCGCCAACAGTTGATCCTGAATTTGAAGAGAGGGGGAGGGCTGATTATCCAGCTCTGTGTTTGTGTGTGTGTCAGACAAACTCTTGCTGCACAACCTACTGTGTGTGACACATACAGTGACACACACTCCCCAAGGTTCTGTGGTGGCTGCGGCAAGAAGTGCCAGCTGTCCACATCAACAACTCCCCTAACGCTAACACACACACACACAAAATGTTTTTTGTTTGTAGTTTGCAGTGTCGCTGCATTATCCACTGCAGTCTTTGCATAAACCAACCACTTCATAATGAAGTTTTGTATTTATTAACCTTAAACTCTGTGGCCATGTTGTGTTACACCCACCAAGGTAGATAAACAGTGAGTTCTGTACATTTAAACAGCCAAGCCAGTTAGTAAGGCAGCAAGGAGACATGCAATGACAGGCAGCCACCTGCAGTGCCATGCAGAGTCCTGCTGCACTGAAAAGAAGGTATGAACATGGGTGGATAAGCACTGTGCATGTATTAGACCGAGCTTGTGAGTTGCAGAAACGTGTTCTTCAGAGGTAAAGACCATGACTAGAACTGTAAATTAGTTTTATGTGTGTCCCTAAATGTATTTTACATTTTATTGTATACTTGAATGTGCACTCATTATCAATAGTGTGAGTGTGTGTACTGACAAATTCATGGGTCTATATGCTTCTATGGTGTCTCCTATTGATCCCCCCATGGCACTGTGTATAATCTCCAGAGTGAGGATCTATAATCTGAGGTGTGTGTGTGTGTAGGGGGGTGAGTATAGAGAACAGGCTCTGGAGGTGTCTGGCTGGGCCTGGGGAAGTGGTGAGAGCTCAGCTACAGGGCACAGATCGATTCGGCATGTCTACTCATACTGCGTCGGGCTGCTCAACCCAGCAGTCGACCATACAAATGGCCCGGGACACAGTCCCCTGGCCTCCACCACAGACACACTCCTCCATCCTTTTTAAACAGTTGCAGAGGTGGAGTTAGCTGCAGGCCCACCTATTGGCCAATAGCACTTCTCCTTCCACATCCGATCGATGTGCACTAAGCTGCCTGAACCCATCTTCAAGGGATATAAAGGCTAAGCAGAGAGATTTGAGGATGGCTGGAGATTGAGAGTGTGCAGATGGTTTCAACACTAGATTACCTTTTTTTATGTGAATACATGGACCTGTATGTTTCTTTAGCTGCCTGTGACAAAAGCAATCAGAACAGCATTTTGGTTTCCACTTCCTGCTGGTTTCTGCATGGCTTTCCATCACAACTTTCCTTTCTTTGCCTTTTGTTGTAAATCAACCACTGAGGGTGGACAGTTTTACATATTGTGTCACTAGAGGGCTATAGTGGGATTTAACATTTAGTAAAGCATAATCCATAGCAGGCTTTGTGCCTACCTAAGGTGCATCAAATCTGATTGCAAGACCGCTACCAGTGACAAAACAGGGGGAGGAAAACACACACACACACACACACGATGCTTATCACTTGAACAATAACCAGAGAAGACAGCAGGAGTTCAGTTGCTGAGGTGGAGGATGTTTCATCCTGACATTACAAGGTAAATTACTACTAGTGTAGCAATCCTGGCTCACTGCTAATGTAAACCAATGTAACAGCTCCAGTGTGAGTGTGGAGAGCAGGCTGTGACACTAGGGCTGCTCTAGACCCGTCAAACTAATTGAAGGAGAAGACAGGAAACATAAATATTCCCCATCAACCACACGGTGACTGTGCCGTTTACTTGGATGTGGAAATATAAATATTCAGCACAGCTAATCCACGGAGACGTCCGACTTTGTTTATATGCCTTTTGAATGTCTCATTGATGTTACTGACTGCTTCCAATTTTTTTAACCCCCACCCCTCTCCCCCGCACGGTTGACTATAAAACAAAGCTTGGTGATCTCTCTAATAAACATGAAAAGCAGAACAAAAAAAGGCATCAATGGTGTCCGTTACAGAGTGTGACACAGAAACAGCAGCAAGGCTTTAGTTCAGTATGACTGCTTCATTCAGTATCTCCACTGATACCAGAACAGACATAATTTAGTCAACCAGACTGCAGAGCTAGCATCGGGAGGTCTGGCTGCTTCTCTACACCTTTTGGAAATTACGTCTTTTTAGTGACTGAAGAGAAGAAGGGAGAGCTGTGTGGTGTTTGTGTGTATGGGTAAGTAGTTGGAGAAGAAGACAACATAACACAGTGGCTGTAATTTCCAACATCCTTCCCATTAAATATCCAGGCAATGTGGGCTGCCTCCTCCAACTACTTGACCTTTTGCTAGCTGCTAGATAAATGAAAAGTCATGGAAGCAATGATTTAGTGGCAAGGCTTATGGCAGTAGGGGAGAGGGAAGGAGAAAGAGAGGGGGGGCGCACGCACCCCCACCCCCACCCACAAAACTAGGTAGGCTGGCTTTCTTCTGATAATGAGTGTTGACATTCCCCCTCTAATACAGCCAATTTCTAAACAGCAGGTGAAAGAGAGGCCATGTTTACAGCAGCAGAAAAGGTTAGTTCTGTTTTTAGCCTCGTTCATCCATTGTAACAAAGACATTGTACTCCAGTTCATACATTGAGGAAACTGCCTTTTGGCCTTAAAGTGAATAAGAAGGTGTTGGGATGAAACTATTATCAAGGCTGTCATCACTATCACATCAGCCAGTGAAGCACCACTTTGCTTTATTGACTTAGCCCAAGACAAAGAAGAGAGTGGGTCTACTTGGAATTGATTGTATGATGTATCGCCCTCTAGCCTGAGGGAGTACTTCTGCTGGTAAGAGACTTGACACTTTGGAGAATCTGCAATCCCTCAGTTGCTTTTTGCAACAGAGATGACTCAACCAGTTACTGATAAATTAAAAATACGTCTTAATTCCTAAAAACAAGCTTATCAAGAACAAAGTGGTGTGAAGTACGTAAATATGATACAAACTTATTATTGGTGGGCTTATTATTATTAGGAAACTCCCAGCACTCTGTTAGATTTGACAGAAGTAGGACTTACCTCCAGGTCTGTAAACAATATCGTCTTCTGTAATGAAGGAAGTGATTTCTCCATTCTCTGTGCGCTCATAGCGTGACTTCTTCTTAGGAGTCTTCTTCTTGCCTTTCTTGCCGGCATCCTCTGCCGTGCCACTGCCTCCACCTGTGCTGCCATTGTCGTTATCCTCATCCTCACTGTGCTCGCTCTCTGCATAGTTCTTGGCACCACCTTCTAAAGTACAGCTGCGTCGAGGCCTGGAACTCTCACTCTCTCTGTCGCCACGGTCCCCGTCCTGCCGGCGGGACTTGCCAGCTTCTCTTTTGTCCCGGTCCCTATCTCTGTCCCTATCCCGCTCTTTCTCTCTCTCCTTCTCTTTGTCGGCCGTCATGATCCGCCACGTGCCTTCCTCAGTCCTCTCACGGCTGGGCCTCCGTGAAAGGTAGACTGTGAGCCTGGGCTTCAGTCTTCTGAATTTATCAGTCAAATCCAGGGAAAATTTGGCCACACCAACTACCCCAGTGTTTCAGAGAAGCTGTGAATACAAAAAAGCATAAGAAAAATTAGCATATGTCTGGGAGCAACCACATTCATAAAAGTAGAAAAACTAGATTTTCTATCTAAAAGGTGTTGTTTTGTGCTGGAGGAGATCTTTTGTGGGTGAGAAATACAAGATTAGTTTCTAGAGATCAGACAGCTGTGCTGATTCTTCTCAACATCACAGTAATTCTTGGCACTCCCTCCACAACTATGTATACTCTGGAGAGAAACGGGTAGCTTTGTCAAAAAACAGAATCTTCTATTTTCCTGCTCAAACATATTTCCATTCTTCCAGAGAGGCAGTAAAACAGAGTTATTAAAGGGAAAAAAGTAAAAGAGAGAGTGAGAAGTGTAAAAAGACAGGTACGGCATTCACAGTATTTGTAACACAATACACTGAAGAGAATTCGAAATTCTAGAAGAATAAAAAGGCAGCGCTGTGTTGAAGATGAGGTTCGCAGCCACATTTACTCTGAGAACATGTGTCGGGGGGCTTTTGCTCAAGACTTTGCTTGCCGTTTGCAATGCCACAAGAACGCTCGACTAGAAAATTAACTGGCTAACTCTGCAAACCATATGTGATGACACCAGGCTCATCGGTGCACGTCTGCATTTAGTGATGTGTCTGTACCCTAGCTTACTGGACTGCACCCTACCCCTGCTCCCAGCTCCCTGCTCTGGCTGACAGTCACCGCTGTGTTAATGTGAAGTGACAGCTCTGGAGAAAGAACACAGCAATCCACTGAATAAGGAGAGGGGAGAGGCTGAGCCAGTCATTTGCCATGCCCAGTCCACTGCCATTTTCAGCTACCGTTCGTCACTCAAAAAGAGCCCAGCTACCACTTTTTCATGCCATAATAAAAGTCTTCATAAACAGTGAAGCAGGCGAGGCTGAAGTAGCACGCTGTGTGAGCTACACTGCCCCTACACACTGTGCCTACAAAAGAGGCTTCTCATTTACTGCCAGTGTTAGTCCCCTCCACCCCCACTGCAACAAATTAACTAGAAATAGTTATTACATCCCCTAGAGGGATGAGACCAGGCAATCAGCACCCGCATTGCTGTAGTCGTGATAGCGGGGTGGGAGAGGGAGAGTGAAAATGGAGGGAGCGATAAAGAATAGAGATTGAGCAAGGGGAAGCAAAATGAAACTCATACACAGCATGTCAGCAAGTAGACATGCGCTTATTGACTGAGCTGGAAAGAATGTAAGGTGAAGAATAGGTGGAAAGGGAGAGAGGGAAGAAAGGCTTCTGGCAGGCACACATACACTAAAGCACGTTTGACAACAGAGCTCCTCAGCAGCGGGTGCTGTCATCTCGTGAGCAGACACCAACTGACAGGGCAGCTGCTCTTGTCGTCGGCTTCAACACAAACACCAGGCCTGATTAAACCGCAGCCTCGTCACAGCCCCATTAATCACCTAATGATGAGTTACCACGGCGACCACTGGGCTGCCAGCATATATACACAAGAACACATTAGTGCACACTCGAAGATGTGAGCAGGGGTGAGTTTGAACGCGCATGTGTGGGGAAGGAAACCCACGCCGTGAATATAGACCTCCACTGGTGTGCCAAAATACATACTGTGCTCCCCCACCTGTGTTCATATCTGGCAGCACGTCTTGGAGGTAAAACATCGATGAAGGTACCTTTTGATAGCATAGCTCTAATCCTGGGGGCTGCCAGAATCTGTGCATGAGCTAAGCACCTCTTCTCTCCTCTAATCAGCAACATAAGCCTCTTCAACTGAAACCAGCGAGGACTGAGCTGTTGCAAATGGAGGACTGGCCCATTCTCTTTTGATGTTGTGGGTGGTTATAAGCCTCCAACATATCTTTACAATCTTGGTGCCATTAGTTTGCATCCGAGTACACTTTACCATACAGTAAATGTATTTAATAACAAAGGTTCTTCCTTCATACATGTACTCATGCTCATTTGCATGCTTTGATTGTGTTAAAGGTAACAGGAGCACATCAGGAGCTGCAGTTTGATACAGATAAAACATAAAAATGAGCTAGTTAAAAAGAAGAGTGAGTCACTGTCCAGCGAAGTAGTAATTCTGTGGCAATTAAAAGTCTGTGTGTGTTAAAGGCTGAGAAGGACCAAACAAAGAGACAGTGGGTAGGGAGAAAAAGCAATGGAGCAGGTTCTCCACCCACTATCCGGGAAACAAAGTGCTTAGCAGAAAGCAGCACTAGCCGCCTGGCCGATGAATAACGCTGTGAGGGGGCAGGTGAGGCTTGGAGCTATTACACATCAATCACTAGGCCAGGACCCTTTGAAAGATACCAGCTGTCTTAATGGAAAAGAGAAGGAGGAGGCAGTGGCTGGAGAGGGGTTGAGGGGTTCCAGCCAACAGCTCCTAATCCACCATTTACATTATTGCAATGGAGTCAAGGGCTAGCAGCCAGCGGGGGCCTCGCTCAAATATATTTCTTTTTTCCGCGCTTGTTTAAATGAGACCTCTGGCCTAAAAAAAAAAATATCACACAGTTTGTGGCTCGATTAACACATCATCCCCCACAACGGCCACACAGCAGGTTTATGTTACTAAACACTGATTTTTTTTCCTCCCTCTCTCCAGAGCAGCCTTTTAAAAAGCTGTGTTTATTCATTCCAATCACTCCCACAATTACCCAAATCCATGCACATCTCTGTAGTTTCAATCAAAACCTGTCTCAAGATAAACATCCCAATTCTCACGCTTTGCCTGAGAACCTATACAGCATGACAAAGCTGTGCAATTTCTTTCTTATCGAGCCAGATTTTAGTAATTGATTATCTGGAATTAGAATTTAGCAAGAGCCGGACATTTATTCCTAGAGCATTTTATGAAACAAACAATAGAGAAGCTAGAAATGTTGACATTCAAATGCAAAACAACATAGCCGGCACAGTGATCCACACAGTTGAGAGACAGAGAGACAGAGAGACAGAGAGAGAGAGAGAGAGAGAGAGAGAGAGATTGAAAAGTCATTCATGGCATATTCAATTGGAGAATTATGAAGTCGCAAAATGTGATTGGCAAGGATTTAAGACCGGCTTTGCAAAGGGATTGAATGAAATACCCACATGAATACAGATTAGAGGAGAACAATGTTAGCATGAATATACACAGGGTTATTAACAACGAGGGGAACTCAAATTGATCTGAATAAACCATCCAGATCCTCGGCAGAGTTCAGATGTTAGCTGTGGCGATGTTGAGCTGCAGCAGGTTTTCGTCAGCTCCAATCCATTACTCAGAGCGAACTAATCTAAGCTGCCACCCAAGCCCCCTTGAAACAACAGCAGAATAAAAGGCTCAGCTGGAGGCAAGGGGTAGGCCACTTCATAGGGGATTCTCTGTGGTCTCTGCACCCTGACTGCTTTGTCTTACCTGGTGCAATCTTGGTTTGGTTTGTTCTCTTAGGCCCTCTCTGTTTCAGTTCACATCGGCAAAGCAAAGACACTCGTCTGCTCCACTTGTTTTTCAATTCACTGTAAGTAACCACATCTTTTTTTCCCCCTGTGCTAAAGCTGTGCTCACAACGGCTCCATATTTAACCAGCATCCGGGGTTAGTTTGGTAGGTAAAAGACATTTTTGATAAAAGATAGCTTGGGGCTTTCCATCGTGAACATTTAAACCTGCCTAGACTCCCATGATAAAAAGCGAAGCGCTGCAAGAACAGATGTTCATGCACAACGACACCGTGGCCAACAATAAACTATCACTGCCCAAGAATATTAACCAAGACAATACACAAAACTGCCTGGACCCACAATAAAATCCGATACTTTATTCTTCTATTGCAAAAAGATACATAACAACCAGACATATTTTCTGTACACAGGTATTTTCAACAAAAGACATAAGGAAAAGACTGAAAGCTCCAGAATCGGGACCTCTAGTCCATCTCTAAAATATGTCAAAATCCTCCAGTAGTCCCCGTTTGTGTGCTCTGTGTAAGAGCTCCAAACGGCCCTGAGGGTGCTGCTCCACAACTCAAGATGTCTATTACCCACAGGGAGTGTGAGCGGGACTTAATTTTGCAGCCTAATACCAACACCTTCAAGACACAGTACCTCTATGTCTGCTACATTTATCTGTCTGGAGCGAAGCTGAAGGCCATTTCAGCAGCTCTGACCGCTTCACAAGGCTTCATGTTTTGACATGGCTCTCGAGGGAAATGCTACGGTTATCCATTGTCACCCTTCCCCTTCCTTCTAAATGAGGCACCCATGAGAAATGTAATTGTGAGCAGGACAGTGAGGGGACCTCTCCCAATGTGTCATTGATAAGAGAAGCAGGAGAATGTGAGGCATGCAGTGGTAGACGGGCTATCATGAGTGTGACTTTTAATTGAGTGTCCCTGTAGGTTTTTGAGCTATTTTATTGCAATGTGAATCAACTTGGCTTATTTGAATACACATCTAGTCTCTTTGACCTGTGAAGAGGTACTGATGAGGAACAGATTCTATGCTGTTGTAATGAAAATGCAACCAATAGTAAGGTCAGAATAGGTATAAATGTACACTAGGGACGCATTCAGGGCTGACATGCACTAAAAAATATAAATATCTAAGCGCATCTTATAAAATGAAAATGAAAGCAAACTAGGGAGCGAGAAGGAAATTACTGACATGACATTTTCTCAAATCAGATGTATATAGTAAAAAGATTTACAGGAGAAAAAAAAGGAATGTGATTTTGTCCTCTTTTGAAATGAAAGGACTCTTGAGATTGTAATATTTGAGCAGTCAACCATGTTCCACTTCCACTGATATTCTGCAATCAAATATCCCCACTCTTCCTCCCAGATTTGCCTATCAGCTTAACGACACTATTCGTGGGTTCAACTTAAAGTGGTAGACTAAATGATTGTGGGAGAAGAGGAAAAGTATTCATGCTGCTGCCCTACATCCCCCAGCTACTTTAATGACTACGCCACACAAGAGTGACGTGCCAACACACAGGAAAAACCAACATAAATAGATTAGAGTGACAGATAAGACAGCTCTGAGGTTTCAGACTGACATTGCAGGCCAGCAGGGGCACTGAAGGGTGTCTTTAAAAACAGCTCCCAAAAACAAAGCCATTAGGTCAGTATACAACATGATTTTTCCGCCTTAATTATTTAGCTGTGTGGTGGCAAACTCTGCTCAATCCTTGAGCAGATGGCCGGGCCGGGGATGGGTGGGTGGGGGACAATCCCTTCATTCAATGTGTATAATGATCCAAGCCAAAAAACACCTCCACTTCTAGATACCACAAGATGGTATTAGTTCTAATTAGACAGGGCTATTATTTCATATGCAAACGCCTCTCCCTTAACCACCAACTGCCACAAAAATAAACCACCATCAACTGCCCGTTCAAAATAAATGAAACAGATTGTTTAGCTTCTAAGCATAACATACCCTTTTGTGTATTAACGTCCACACTGAGTTATATCTCAGAAGGTAGAGCTGTAAAGAGACACCATTGGTGGACATTCCCCAGTTGTGTTTGTTCAAGGAAAGGGACAGCTTTAGAAAGCAGTCAGCAGGGGAGGTGACTGGGGAGTGGAATATTCAGTGTAGCGTTGAGCCTTGTCATCCACCATCTCAGTCATGCAGGCCAGTGATCCTAGGCAGAGGGGAAGGCACCCTCTGCAGTGTGCATAATAATGTGACTCATGAGTCTGTGAGGCCTCCATGCAGCTAGTCATGCTTCTTTAACTATAACCACAGACAGGCTATGTTGTAAATATTGCCTAATTCTGGATACATTTCCTCTCCCTCATGAAAAAAACGGCTAGAGGGTAGCAGCCAGGAGTGATGCAAACGCTGCTGGAACGAGCAGAATCAGAGCTCAGAGCTTCCATGTCCTCCGAGGACAGCTCATAAAACATGCAGTGGCTGGGACTGGCCTTCTTACAGCAGTGGCATTTTTGTGAACCCTGCCACAAACACACAAACACACACACACACACACACACACAAACAAACAGTCAGGCTACAAATACACACAATTAATTTTAAAGAGCCTGGAGGAGTGATTCTTCCACAGTTTACTACCTGGACTACAACAAATTCTTAGGTCCTTACCTAAAAATACACATCAACTACAAAGGGAAACTATTTTCTAGAAACATAAGCAGCAGAAGCCTGGAACAAAGGGCTTCTGGGACATATGTGAATAGAAGCTGAATATTACAGTGTACAGTAGTGATCTACAGATTAACTGTGCCTTTTCATGTGTGAAATGGAGACTTGATCCCTAACTGATAGTGTGCTATGCCTCCAGCAAACTGAAGCTGCATATTTTCATCATTTCAAACCCCGAACAACTACAATCTATTGGATTATACATAGCATTCCTCGCTGTGCAACAACAATGGCATTAAGATACTGCTCAGACTGCCTGTTGTCTTTTTCAAACCAAAGGTAAACCGAGTTGGTTGCGAGGCTGGGTTGCCGTGAACAAGCCTCAGATATTCTTGGAATGTTAATGTTAGGCTTTCACCACAGTAGTCTCACTGACTTCTACCGTCAGTAAACCATTAATGACAATAAAAATACCATTGTACACCGTCGGTGCCAGTGACAGAGACATAAAATATAGAGGAGTCATTTAAATGATCTCTGTAGAGTACCAGGATAAATATATACAGCGCTGGGATAAGTGAACTCAATTTTCTCTACGGTATAAGACACAATTGTTAATTAACCCGACACCAGCATTGTGTTCAAATAAACCGTACACTGCATCATGCGAGACCTCTAGTGCTTCTGCCAATGCATTTTCTGTAGCTCCACAAACCTGCCCTCCTGGTTTGTGGAGCTACAGTCTTTTTAAAATAGCTTCCCACTGCATCTGCGAGCTTATAAAAAGCCACTGAGAGCTTATTCACTACAGTACAGCATTCATCTATGTGTACGCACACACACACACACACACGTGTCAATCTAAATGTGTAGGCCATTGACACACTCACACATACACATACCTTTATAAACAAAAAAATGCAGCTGCTGCAGAGCAACTGTATTTGCAGTCTAAGTCAGACTATGTACTCAGCCAATAAATGGCTGGAGTGTAATATGCCTTGACCTTCTATCTTTCTTTCAGCAGCTCCTTACATATATTGCCGTCTCTCCTCATATATCACCTGGCCAAATGGCGCCCTTCACCCTGCTCCCTCCTGTCCCCTCCTCAAAAAGCTGAGGGGACATCTTTCCCTGCTGTATTCAACTGACAGGCCTGGAAACTTCTGCGCTAAGCACAGAAGGAGGAGGAACAACGCATATCTAGGGGAAGTGCTGTGATGAATAATTATGTTTCATAACATCCCCCACCCCCCCTCCTTTATTAGCATCAAACAATAATTAATGGGGAACACGGGGCACTGAAGAGTCTGCTTTTCGCTTTCCAGAACAAGAGGGTCAATATGCCCTTCAACCCTTTCTCTCTGCTAACCGTCAGAGCAGAAGACACCCCATCCCTCTGAAAACATGCTCTTAGCTTATTTATGATGCCAGTTGCTCTGCTGGAGAAAAGGCAGCATTCCTGCTACACTCAGCAAAACTGGCCGGATCACTTTACGCAGCAGTTTGCTACTTCCATCTCCACACTTCTTCTCAGCAGGCCAACTCAACAATTCAATAATGAATATGAAATGCCTCCTAATTGATGTCTATAGGAGTTGGAGTGGCTGAAAATACAGGCTATTGGACACGGGCTTGACTTGATTAAATTTTTTGTTTTACATCAAAAAAAGAAATCTCTGATCAGCAGTAGCAAAGCCGGTCTCAATCGAATTTGCTTTGCACTAAGAGGTCCATTGATCTTGGCACTCATCTCTACCGATGAGGCCTGGAATGGCTGCGGGTAATCCAATAGCAGGGATGGGAAGTACTTCAAGGACTCTGCTGTGTTTACCTACCTATTTCCTACACAGAGAGGAAAGATGTTAACACATGCCAGTCACAGGACCGATTGGAAGCCACGGGCCTTCAGGACTTCCACTGAAATGAATGGGAGCTCCAGTGTGACCAAAAGCAAGGTACTTGAAAGCTGTAAGTAATTGCTTTTGCCACAGCTATCATGTAATGAGTAAACAGGATGAATCAAGCAAAGCCTAGATCAGTGTTTAAATGAGCCGTGCGGTAACATTCAAGTCCTAATACAGGCTTTACTGTATAATCCTTCCCCAAACTCAAAAAGAAAGGCTGATATCAATTTGAAAGTTCTATTCACTTGAGTGTGAAAGTGTAAGGTTAGAAGAATCAGTGTGGGGGGAAACTGCCTTTACACTGTGAGGACTTCATTGCAGCAGACATTGGTGCAAGCTTTCGCAATCAATTTTGCATGACTTCAATGACATCAAACAAGAACCCAGAGGGCAAGAAGCATGTGAAATGAAAAAGAGCTAACTAAGGTGGTAAAGGACAAAAACATACAGCTGTTTCGCTTGTGGAAATAGCTCAGATGACGTTCACATGAATTGTATTGCTGTCATGCTTTAAATATAGTGCAACTCTCACAATAGTGCTCTTTCTCACACTCATAGACACATACACCTACAGTCCATCGTGAATTCATGACACTCTACATCATCACTGAGTGCATTTCTCTCTTTCATATCACTGCAGCAAGATATGACGGAGAACTCTTCAGTAACCCACAAACACACACTACTCCATTTCAAACTAATAACCTTGGGCTGTCCACAAAAGCCACGAGTTTATGGAACAGTATGGGCTCTAAATAGAAGCTCAATTTCTCACCAGCAGTCAGTAACAGCTCTATTTCCACCACCTTGTCATTAAATATTTATCTTAGCAGAGTGGCGGATCATGCCAAAGTGATAACCATTGAATAATCCAAACTGTGGCTCGTTCTGTCCCCCGTATTCCACCTCGTTCCACCACTGCCACAACAAAGACACATTTTTAAAAATATTATCTACAAATGTCCCTCTAATCAGTGAGTGGCAGAACTGCAGAAACCCCTCAACAACAGTCCCAGAGGAATAACCGTCTCTGAAGCCCCATCAGGCAAAGGATCTCCTTCACCGACAGCAGACTGAGGGAGTAGGAGTAAGCGTGTTTGAGGATAAAACGATGTGCTGCCACCTTGCTATGATGTCTGCTTCAACAGTCTCAGAACAAAGGCCTCCATTTTGAAGAGGAGTTATTATGGCACGGTGCTCTTAAGGTCTGTTGCCGTGTCCTATTGCTTTATATCCTCTTTGTTAGCCCACTGTTTGTTATGCTAGCGAGATAAGCCAGTGTTGTGGGTGGCTGGGTGTACTACAGCAACCGGTGTGCTGCTCAAGTGCCAAAGCCGACAGTATGTGGGAGGGATTGTGGGCGTTATAGATCACTAGGAGACAGATGTCCAATCTTGCCCTGTCGCTGACTCAAACACTAACCCCCAAACACTGTGTGTTTGCAAACTGCACTGGTTCCCGGTAGGTCTTAAGTTGATCTTTATCAGAACAATGGAGTCAGCTCACTTTATCATGGCAGCCTTCCTCTATTACTGGCACACGGCTCAGCAGCTTTGTTCTTTATGAAACATGAGCGCTGGAAGTCTATAACCTGATAAATACTACAAGATGTCTAGAGCAAGAGAACTAGCAACTTTACACAGAGTGTGTGAAAATGACACCAGAAACGACCAAAAAAATGTGCATCAACATTAAATGAACACTATAAATGCTTCTGGAGAACAGCTGACTATCTGGACACTGGCGACAGAAAACAGAAAATCATTGTCTACTAGAAAAGTATTGAAATTCTCCACTGAACTAAATAACTTTCATGCTCCAATAAGCAGAATCAAATCCTTTGAGCATCTGTTGCCTTTAACTCTCTCTCTGTCTGTTTTATGGTGCGCTGTCACAGTTAATGATTTCCTCAAGATCTCCATTTTCCACATATGATTTACATGTTTGAAATGCTTAGTTGAGCACACACAGGGTTGTAAAAACAGTCGCCACTGCCAACGTGAATCCAAAGTGTTTGGGCAGAGCTTAGAGATTTTCATTTCAAAACTGAGGTTGATCAAGAGGAAACAGACAAGGTATCAGCATATTGCCTTTCAGTTTCTTCTTGTTTACATATCTGGATTATGCAGTCATCCTTTCCAGAGAGAATCACTGCCAGCAAAAACAATTACACTCCCCCCCACCCGAGCACAAACCTTTCACTGAGTGCCTCGACTCAGCTTGACAATCAAGCCCATTAGATCTTTCTGTAAATTAATGCTAGTTAACTTAACACTGACACACATCAAGAACAGTCATTAGTTTGTCTTTTTAGCATAAAAAACAGGAATGATTTGCCAGTTCAGAGAGATCATCTCCCTACATGCAGCCCGGGGCATCCCTTACCGTCTACCTCATTATTTTTGGGGAGAACAAGACCAATGATGAATTCTGCTGGATTAAATGTAAGGTGCTCTCATTATCTCCAAGCTTACACACAGCACCCGAATCATTCAGGATGCCCTTCTTACAGACAAAAGAAAATGCAGTTACTCTCCAGCACTGTAAATATAGAGATAAATCTCACTCAATTGAGCTGTAAAACCAAAGTGGAGAATAGCTGGAGAACCTCCCAGAGAGCTGCATATTCTGAGTGAGAAAGGCTGTCAAATGCTGGGTTTTGGTGGATACTAGCCCAGCTGACAAGTGCCAGTGATACGCCGCAAGTGATAAAGACATTCATTCTTGCTTAGAGAGAGGTTTTCCAGATGTGATAGTCTGCAATGCTCCAGTGCTTCGTTACTGGAAAAAAAAAAAGGAGGATGGTGCAGTGTTTTCCCAGTTACGTTGCCAGGGTGACAAATGAAAAGCAGCATCACCCACACAAGTAATCAAATGAGTGAGTGACAACAAGTCAATATTTTCTCATTGTGAGGACAAGCAATAAATCTGCACAGAAACAGACTGCGCTTCACAGCTCAGGCAATGCTAAACTCAGAGTATTATATAAATAATGGGCCAATACTCTGGCTCAGTGTGGCTGTTAAGAGCAGCGCCAACAAAGATGCCGTACGGAAAGAGAACCTTCACCGAGTAACAGACAAATTACCAATTCGACAGGCATTGTCTAGACTCTTCAAACATGCATACTCTACTGCATATCAGTCACAACCCAACAACTAGAAATCTGTAATTGGACGTTGATCTGTCGGGGTCTTGTTTTTAAAGCAGCTATAAAGAGAACACACAGACATTACTCAGATATTACAGAAAAACAGCTGAATGAGATCTACGTCTAAAGAGTGCAGATTGTATCCATTTCACTTTTGGGTCCTTAGGGCTCACTTTTCATTTTTTAACATCTAGGTAACATCTTGCTAAAAATACAATTAGCTTGCTTTTTATTATATCCTTGACCCCCCCAAAAAACACACCCATAAACACAAAATGGTGCAAACATCATCTCTGGTTAAACACAAGCAAGATCAATGGTTACATTTATCAACAAATATTACCATTCCCTGCCTGGCAAGTAATCATTAAGGAATGGCACTGATGCATTATTCAGTGGCTTATGTATAATTCAGATTTAACAGCAGATTCTATGCATAAATAGAGTCGTGATACATTTAAACACATTAAATGTTTACTCACTAAAATAGGATATGAGCATGCAGCATGAATGCTTCCCCGCTGCCGTCAATTGATTATTGGCTAGCTTTCCAGGGGATGCAGGGATATAAGGTGCTTTAGAAAACACATCCATCATAACGCATACACTTAATGGACACAAATTGTGTTTATGTGATTACTAGTAAAGTGTTAATGGTAAGGCTCTGACGTGTAGTTTTATTTGTGTGACGACTGCTTCTCAAGTCTCCCCTGGACATCAGTACGTGTTCAAACGTTATAGCAGGATTGCAAGGATGTTCTTGTTGAAGTGCAAGACCTGGTGTCAGAGGAGCAGTCAACAGGGAGGGCACACAGACTCCATCTGAAGGTGTTCAGAGCAGGAAGCCCTGTAGGGACCGCCATTCCACTTTATGACCATGCACTGAATTAACGAAGCCAGATGCCCCCCCCCCCCACTTAACGTGTGTGAAAGTGCCCTCTGACGGGCTCAGCTGCTTTAAGGATGTACAGACAAAAAGGGGGGGGAAGCAGATAGGAGCCATTTTCAATTATCTCAATTTCTCACTCATCGTTTGCTCCTGAGGTTTATGTTAATTAAAGAAATCGGCACTTCCTCTGTGCACACAACAAATTAGATGGAATTTCTATGAACAATCAAAGCAACTCTCCGTCCCTCCTTCGTCAGCCTCTATTTCAGTCGTTACCCACCAGAGGGTACTGCCTTTGCAGTGCTACTACTGTTTCATGGGTACTATGTCAGTCTGTGGCTAATGTATTCTAAATGAGTCAAGAGTACATGGTACACCACTATCAGCAAGGACAATAGGTCAGGAAGTGCAGAGACGGCTCATTCCAGGTAAAAAAAACCAAAACATTAAACAACATAAAGAGATTTATCTTTGCTTCTTAAAGCCATGGGTCTGGTTCTGCGTTGGGGGATGGAAATGCCAACAATGGTCTGGAAGCCATGAGTTTGCATTGATTTTCCGCCCGGGCTTTATGACAAGGCAGCTTGTGCACTTCTGCATTATTGGGGTCAAAAGTGGGAGGGTAACTGCAAGTGATACCTTTTATGTGGCTGAGATACATACGCAGTTAAGCCGCATTCAAATGACTACATTTACCTACGTTTATCTCATGAGCCTCTTACAAACAGTTTGATTGTAAAGGGTCACACATCACATCTGTTTTCATTTATGAGGCTTATTATAATAACTGGGTCATTTCTTTGTAATTACTATGGAATACAGTTCAGTCATTCAGACTATGGCCCAAATGGAAAAGATATCAAGACCCCAGCAGACCTCCTCATTAGAAACTAAACGCGAGGCCCGCCAACAATGCATCAATTACAACAGCTTCTTTTTGCATTACATCACATGTGTGTGAAAAATAACATGCATACAACCTCTGAGTGTTTTTCTACAAGCTAGCAACTGCCATCATTCTGACACTGGGAGGGAAAAAAAGGGGCAGATTCATAGCGTGGTGCAATCCCACTGAGGGCCATCATGCGAGCAGATTAAATAACGTTTCTCCAATGCCCTGTCAAACATTCAGCCGCCGCTGAGCAGCTAGACAGCCGTTACAGCCTCACTCTATGAAGCATCTCTCCCTCTGTATGGTCAGAAACAGCCTCTTTGATCCGGATACCACCCCTCAGATTCCTCAGAGGTGACACTCATACAGACGCCTGTATGTGAGCTGAATGTTTACTAGTTCTCTGTACCTTGTCAGCGGTGAGGCTTGTGTTTATCGATGTGGGTGACTCACGCTGCTACTATGCTTGCCTTGGTTTACATGAATCAACAACACAGACTGTGGACTCAGACCCTGATCAAATTGCACATCAGATTTAATTGCCTACCAACGCTGGTATGAAGCACTGCAAATAAAGATCATGTGAAATGATACTGACAGCAGACAGGGCAGTCTGTACATAATTAATAATTATTTAGGCTGCTATACTTTCATCTCATAGCATCTTCACGATGCAATACTCTGTGCTTTCTTTCCATACAAAACCCACACTGCAGAACAACTCCGGCTCTTGTGTACAGCTCCATTAAGAGGGCTGACCACTTCCTCTTTCTTTCAGTCCACAAGTAGTGAAACTAAATTGATATCCTAACCCCTGGGGAAGTGAGGTGGATGCTATTTCAAAATGGCAAAACTTCAAAATTCACTGCTTAAAGAGGAGACGGGTCTTCCCACATGACAGGAAGAAATAAGTATTCCTGGAATGAGACAAAAGACAGTTTCTTCAAAAGCTTCAGAGTCACCTACATATGACTGTCTTGATTACTTAAGCCCTGCCTTGTTTATGCTGCTATATTTTTAGCCCATAAACACACGACAAAGGACACTATGAGAAACTCATCGGTAAAGGGGAAGTGTGGCGTATTATGTGTAAAATCTTTACACTCCATCTGCTAACAGCACTGAAAACAAAAATAACTCCCATTTCAGTTTAGAGAGAAGCAACTGGCTGTTCAGCTCCAGAGCTGAGGGTTACAGGCTCACCTAGAAAGACAGTCATTGTTAAATTCTTTACTGTAATTGTACCTTATGACTTACACAATGGCACATATTCACATGACTTTTTAAACCATCTGAGCTTTAAAAGTCCCCAAATGTTTTTCTAGGTGAAGTTAACATTCCCATACAATAGTCCCAACAACCAACCAGTCTCTGTCGTGGTTATGTCCATACGTTAGCCAATGCTGTGTTGCTTCTCAGATAGCAAAGGAGACCAAAAACTGCTACAGGAAGCTGGGAATGGTGGAGATTAGAACCTCACAATTAGTATCACGACAACAGGCTTCGTGCAATAAACTCAGTAAAAATGCAGCAGTGGAAGTTCAGGAAGGGATTGTTTTTATATGCTAGAGATTGAAGGAATCTTGTTTCAAGGAGATGAAGCATTCTTTGTGTATGTGGCCACATATTCTATAACCAATTTTACACTGATTTAAGTAAACACCCCCCCTCCCCATCTGATAGACTATAACTGGAAAACATTAGATAAGCTGGATTTCAGACAAATAACTGTAGTCTGCTTTCAAATCCTAAGCCATCCCCTGCTAAATACAAACATCCCACCAGCCAGCCCCCTTTGCTCTTTTTTTTACAACAGGCACAGATACACCCCCCCTCACAGCGAGAACTGCATGTGCTTGGACCAGGGTTCATAGCCTCTGGGGTGCTAAAGGGGGGAAGTCAAGCTAATTTGATGGTCCTTCAACAGTTTGCAACTGGTTCAGCCGGTCTCACACACACACTCGCCTGACGTTCTTTCACAAACACTCAACTACGTTCCATTATTACAGTCCAGTAATCAATTTATGACATGAGCAGAGCTGTAAATCCAACACCCAATCCTTTATTTGAAGCATGGGGAAATCCCAGCCGTCAAAATATGTGTGCCACTGACTCATCAAGGTCTGGTTCAGCATTTTCCCTGTCAAAGTGCAACTTTTTTCTTTCCTCGAAATTGATTTATTACTCAAATGCACATGCAAGAGGACTTTACATCTTTGATGTGTGTTTCAGGGGCGGCAAAGTTGCCATTTGAGATCTCCTTTTGTTTACTGGATAGCTCTCTCTCTCTCTCTCTCTCTCTCTCTCTCACACACACACACACACACACACACACACACACACCGTGTTACATGCTGGCCAGGCCGCGGAGTTTGCTACACACAGTCCAGAGTCAAGTTTTACAACAATGCAGCCAACTTTCAGCTCGCCGGAGCGCTCAGCAGCGTTTGACTCGAGGTCACACGCGTTTCCTGCTCTGGATACAAACAGAATTAGGACACTTTTAGCTCGAACCCAAAGTGCCGCCCGACTTTAGTCATCACCGTCGCTCAAATTCTGTGTCTTTATCGCCCACTTATTGCTCCCCCTCCTCCTCCTCCTTCAGCCACAACCATCCTGCAATTTTTTTCGGTATTCAACTACTCACCCGCCAGTCTGGTGATTCTTGAAGTCCCAGAGACTGCTGCAAACAAGTTGAAAACGCGAGTCTTGCCCCAGATGACCCAACGAACTCACAAAAGCCAGCCAGCTGGACCCAATCCAAGAACCGGGACAAAGCCAAGAACACACGGACACTTTTATCCTCCCGGTTTTTTTAAAGAGCCGCTGTCCGCACGGAGGGGCTCGGGTGAGCACTTGCTCCAACAAAAGACGGTTTCAATTTACTGAGACTGTTCACGTACGAAATCTCCGAGCAGTCGCGCGGTAACGTGAGCGAGCCCCCCCCGCGAAATCGCTCATATTCCCTGTGGCTGTGTTGTTGTTGCTGTCGATGATAGTGTCCACATGAGAAGTAACGCGGCGCTGTTGGCTGTTTCGAGGGGTTGGAAACCAGCGAGTTCACCGTTTACAGGCTCCGCTTCCTTTTTCCACACACACACTCACACACACAAACACGCGCGCGCGCTCTCTCTCTCTCTCTCTCTCTTCCCGGTGCACACGCACACTCCACGCGCTCCCTATCGCTCCCTCTGTCTCTGTAAACCCCCCCTCCTCCTCTTCAGCTGTTCAACAGACGCATCCACATGGCTGACCTAGTCTCTCTTTATCCAGACACTAGTGAAGGAGAATTACCCCGACCACACTCAAAAAGAGAAAAAAATCCGAGCGAAACAAAAACATGGACTGGATTCAAATAATCGCCAGGGACAAAAGGGTGGGGGGGCCGTCAATGGGGCTGCTGACTGATGGCAGACCCGCAGGGAAACGCTGCGTGCACCGAGTGTGTGTTTGCAGGAAGCGACATGCACGGCAGCCAAAGTGGCTCGACCGACCGACACCTGATCAATGATGGCGCTTTTGGGAAGGTGACTCAAAACACTAACGCGAGACAATGAGGAACGTGAAAGCAAACCGTAATAGTGGCTTCATAGCCTGCGTCTTTTCCGCACAGCAATAACACACTGCTGATGGTTCAAAAGAGATCAACTTTGCACTAAAACTACAGGTCGCTGATTTATATCTGAAAACATTGGTTTATGCATCTACTGGAAAATACACAAGAGGGAGGGGACTGAATGCTGCACAAGCCTGTGGATCTCATTTGCATTTTTGGATAATGAATTAATTAGTCACCCCACCCATTAAAAGGCTGAAACAAGCAAGAGATGATAATGTGAATTGTCCATTAGCAGTATTGGAGAGGCAGATTTTAATGGTTACTCTGCACATCAAATGGGACCCTGGTTATTTTTCAAGGTCTCCGTAATCATTTTGTCGTGGAAAATACACAACACACTTTGTTTTTTTCATCATCTAAATGCTACCATCTCAAACAAATCTGACAGTCTACACCTAGAAGAGCGGGAAAACAAAGACGGACTACATTTAGTTATAAATTAAAAGGATGATTTTCATTCTGCTGAGCGAGTAGTTTGACACATTTTCATTGTCTTAAAGATGATATTTGATCACTGTCAAATTCCAATTAACTAAAGCAAATAGTCTGTGCACTGGGCTCTTTTTGCACTCAAGTCTTACACAGGCATCAGCAGAGACAGGCAGTAAAGATCAATAGAAACCGAGTTGAGGGTGGTGTGCAGGGGGTCCTTCATTGTGCTACCAACCACACTGGTCGTTCCAACAGCAGGGAGGTCGGGGGTGGGGGGTTCTGCTGTGCAACAAAGTGTTGGTAAAACCTTCTCCAGCTCCTGAGGCAACTGTCGTCAGAAGTGCCCCCCTTCCACATAGTAATCCAACACCACAGCAGCCAACGCTCCTCCCTTATCACGGTATGTATACATTTCACAAGGTCAGTGTTTATGGTATTTACACACACACACACACACACACAGTCTCCTTGCTTTCCTGAGTTTCACAAACATTCAGATGATCCAAGATGATAAGGACAGAAATACACGTCTCTCTAACTCTGATGCACCATCCAAGCCTGAAAGGAATTGAATGATATTTTAGTTACAGTGTAATAAAGAAACCAGTTAAATGCCAACCCTTCCCAGCAGGTTTGTGAAGCTTAAGTTGGCCCTAGACAGCAGTGGAGGGTGAGTGCAGCGAATCCTGTCTGAAGGCAGGGCACAGCAAAGCTGGATTGGCTGGCGGGACAGGCTCCCCTCCCTGGCAGATGAGATCCCATTATCAGGCAGAGGAGAACTCCACCTCCAGGATTTCACAGCTCCTCTGTTTATCACATGGCTCTGTCAAGTTGGGCACCATTAACCGATAATGAAAGGAGACAACCGGTGCAGTTACAAGCAAAGCACTCCACATTCTACAGGCCTAAGCATGTATCTGGGAAGCTGACTGTGTCTATTCAATTCTGTTTGGCATTCAAACAGCCCATCACAATACCTTTTCCTTGAGCACTCCCTTCTACAACTACTGTGCGCCTTCGATCCATACAGAACAAAAACGGGTTACTTGGTGCTTGTGAATTCAGAGGAAATGAAATCTAACAGAGCCATGTGCTGCTCAAAAGAGAAAAATTACATTTTCTTGTGATACTTTTTGTAGAAGATTATTAAAGGGAACCATTCTTTGCAAGAACTAATAAAACCAGAAGAGGCGTATGAGGGAAAAAGTGGGACAATAAAGCAACACAAACTACTACTTTAAATAGTTTTCTTCATCCACATCAAGCACAATTAGTACAACTGTTACTAAACAAAAAGACCGCCACTGAATCAAAGGCCAACATGCCCCCCCACCTCCCCTTTCCTCAGCCTGACTACTCCATTTATGGTTTATACAGTTCTGTAGCCACTTACTCTCATTAAAAATGAATATTTAACAAAAGCTGTGGCTGACACTCACTGTTTGCTTTAGCCCAATTTCTCCACGCTGGAGAAAAACAAGCCACTCAGAGGCAGCACACACAGAGAGCAAGTGAAAGACAGAGGGAGAGAAAGTGCAACACAAATAAGTCAGCCAGTAGCTGAAACAACAAAAAAAGTGACATGGATGACTGAGCCAAGCCTGTGAGAGACTTGGCAAGCCTCAAAGGCCCTGGCCTCTTAAGCACTCATATCTAGTAACTTCATTTAATACATTCACCAGGGATGAGCAGACAAGTTGAAGGAAAAAGGGATTGAGAGAAGAAAACAGACTTGTAAAACAAGGGGAGGGTTCAGTTGCGGTGGTGGTGGGGGTGAACTTCAGAAGCTCGACTTTAACACATGACTAAATCTCTGTAGTGTAACAAGCTAACTTTGCTGCTGCCAAAACATAATACCAGGAGAAAAAAAAAAACGGATGTGTTAGACTGAACCTTGAGACCATGTTACCATTCTCAGGCAGGTATTATCTACAGGAGCCATTCCTCTCATATTAGAAACCTGAATCTCTATACCACACGTACTACATCCATAAAGAACAAAGACTCTGTGTGACTGCTGCTGGAAGTTACTGTTCCTCATACAGACAGCAAGTGCTGATAGCCCCCCTCCCCTTCTCCGCTGACAGGAAAGCAAAGAAAGCCGACTTCTAGTCATGTATTGTCCCATTTAGCCTTCACTGTTTCTTAAGAGAGCACTTTACAAGTTGGGAGAATCCAAAGGGAAAATAGGGTCTTACGACTAATTAAAACAGAGACTGTGCCTGGAAGGGGTTGAGGGAAGGGAAAGCAATAAAACAATCCTCTCCAATCTCCCAACAAAGTAACTCAAGGAAATTGCTCAGCTATGGTTAACTACACACTTGTGGATACGAAGATTCAGGGTTTTGTGCGACTGCTTTACCGTAAAAGAACACTTCCTCCTTACCTTAACGTAACTACTACATACCAACTTGTACATAAGTACAAAACGAGGTCACATTTTTACTGTGTACAAAACATTTCCTATCGAGGAGACAAAAGACCAACTGAAACACAAAATGTCCTTTGGAGACAATCTAAACAGACAGCTCGTGGACTAATTAACCTGCTACCCAGCAGGCCTTTATTTACAATCATTAGCAACACAGTTGTAGAAATGTGAGGGAAGCCAAAGAATGGTATTTCACTTTAGGCAATCAGTACAAGGTCTAGCCTCACATAGCTATCTTGTTTACATAGCTATTTAGTCACATTTGGCTGACTGTTTCCAGTCTGCCAAAACCAAGATACCAAGATACTTGTAGCCTACATATGTCTAATCTCTTTGCCAAGCTACACAAGCTACTCAAGAGAGTGAAACTTGCTTGCAGCAGCCATTTGGTAAAACTATTGCATATGAAAAAATAAATGTAAGTAAACCTTATTGCAGATGGAGGTAGCTGCCACCTGGCAAACAAAGCAATGAATGTTAGTGAGAAGAAGCACAGCACTGCCTTTAATAGCCTTATGAAATACATGTAAACCTCATTTGCTCATCTGCAGACGTTGGAACATGCAGAACAAACGAGTTAAAGGAAGAACCTAAATGTAAAAACATGAATGCTTCCACATTGGATTGTATCCCTGTATGCGTCCAAACCTTTCAGCATCTGTTGGGCACACGGGGGGTCACCGAATGGATTGATGAGATCAAAATACCCAATGAAGGATTATTATTAGAAGAATCATTTTTCATGCAGAGGTGAGTAAAATCAATGCCAAGGCGCACAATTTTCTCTGGTAACGCTTCAAGTTAATATTTCCTTTTTCACTTGTCTGTATTCTGAATCCAAAATCACAAAATGCACACGCGGAAACCTTAGATGCCCCTGATTTACCACTGACATTCTTCAAGCACTCACATCAAATTTCTGATTCTTCAGGCAAAACAGTGCCTCATTTATCTGAATAAAAGAGTAGTTCAGGCTGCCGTGGCCACGCTAAGAACAGGCTCTGAGGAATGAGACTGTATTTCTAAAAGGACCACAGAGACAGAGAGTGCAGACTGTGGCACAAAAGAGGAAGTTTACATTTCAGGCAAATCCTTTTGTGAACAAAGACACAGCAGGATAAACAGTGCATGTGTCTGATGTTTACTTTTGGGTCCAGTTAGGAAAATACTATTCTAGAATAATGAAACTATCAAAATGTGATCAACAGTCTGCAAAGGAAATGGTGTCCATTTGCTCATGAAAGCAAACGAGACTGTGGCAGTTGGGGTGTGTGATTCCTGTGCGGTTACTGTCTCCAAGCTAATCTGCTCAGATAACCAGTGACTGCTCCATTTCACGCAGAGCACATGGCCGTCTCACCTCCATACACTGCCACCCCATGGACAGCATGTGGAGGTGCAGCTCAGTGCTGTTGCTGTGCTAAAAGGGCAGGTGGGGGGTGGGGGTGGGGTAGCAGAACAGGGGCTTATAATGTGTAAAACAAAAAAGAATTAACTCCCCACACAGTTATTCATGAGATGCATATTAAGGTGCTCAATATGGCGCAATGACTCACAGTTGTATCTTTTTTTTCCCTCCAGTAGCAATGCTTTTAGAGATCAATTATTCCTCACTGGTCACACTTGACTGCTCTCGGTGTGTGAGCTAATGATTAAGGCATCGAGTTTACAGATAGACAGTGATAACTGGAATAGGCACATTCATTTAGGGTCAGACCAACTAGATTCTCAAGCTAATTTTTCATATTTTCGATTTTTCCATCTCATTTTCTTCACATTCTTTTTTTTCCCATTTGCCATGAATAAAAGCAGGGAGAAGTAATCTCAAAGGCAAATGTACGGTCAGCATGTCAGCACTGGCTGCGGTGAGAAAATGTTGTGTTATTCAAAGAGACAGCATACAGAGAGTGTTGAGGCTGCGTTATGAGATTAGACTGTTTTTGTGGGAGCGAACGGGTAAAATCGGTCTGTGTGCAGTCGGAGCAGACAGTTTGGAGATCAGTGGTGAGGTCAAGAGGAGACACTTAACTGTGCTTTGGCCTTCCAACCCCTGCAGCGTTCAGAATCAACTATTTCGCTGTGGGAGTTGATAAAAAGCTTGGCAGTAAGTCTTGCAACTGGAGACAGCTACATTTACTAATGCATGCAAGATTTATTTATGGCTTTTTAAAGGTACAAAATGGAAATTAATGGGAATAGGTATGAAGGTGGGAAGCTTACTCATTATGTAGAATATATATTAGGTTAGCCTCACTGGTGCACATCCCCAAAGGCACTAAATCTTTTCATACACAAATAAAGTAACAAACTATAAACAATATTGTTCTCAATTATAACAAAAACAAAAAGGTCACCCCTCCCCAAAACCATTATCACTGTAATTTAAGATTTACACCAGATAGATACTGCCCCCAGCACCACAACACATACAGGATTAAAACAAGAATAGCTGGCCCTTTGATGTCACTAGTAAGGAGATAATGCACTAAAGTGGCGTTTATGATTACATTGCAAGTCTGCTTTTCTTTTTCTTTATTTAGACTTATAAATCAACTGAGCATGGAACTGTGTTTCTCATTATGCTGTTGTGGACAACAGTGAGAATTACGACTCAGAAGTGGTGAACTGAAAATTCAGCAAATTGCTTGTTTAGATGCACATATTCTGCATAATGCATGAAACATCTAACGTATAATAGATATGTGTGCAGGGAAGGCTGTGTGTGTGTGTGCGTGTAAGGGAGAGAGACAAAGTGGGAGAGAGAGCGAATGAGAGATTGAGTAACACTGCTGATATTCGATGCTGGGTAGAGTAGAAACCTAACGTGCAGCATGCTAACTGTCTTTATAACAGGAACAGTGGGGAATAGACAGAGGAGCCTTGGTGCAGCGTTAGCTGCTCAAGTCAGTTCATGGAAGAGTGATGGATGGAGAGAAAGATGGGAGGAGAGTGCAGGGACAGAATGAAGAGCAAGGAAAGCAGCATAAGCGATAGCTCTCTCTGTTCCTGTACACATAAGCAGTAGGAGGGAAGGGATGTGCAGAGGCCACAGCAAGCCAATTACCCAACTCATTAAGTAACCTGCTAGTCTGCTTTGAACTGCACCCCCTCCATATTGTGGCTGGACTGTCTGCCGCTGTTATGGACATTCAAAAGGTGCTTTTCTCACTTTCGCACCTCTCTTTGAAAATGGCTGGAGAGAGGAACGCAACCAATAAGACAATCACATTTTCACTGGCATTCATTGGAATTCAAATGCACAAAGGAGAATCACAGCATAATGAAAAAGAGCAGTAGACTGGTAGCTTGAAGGCATTGCCAAAAGACAGTATTGGAGTAACAAAAAAGCTAAAAAAAAAGGAATCAGTACACAAATACAGGAGTAAGTGAGTTAGCAGCTGAGAGACAAATGATTGCTGACAGGTTTGAGCTGTTCTCTCCAGTAGCACAGAAAGTATCAGCAGAGATGGCTGGGAGGGGGAGGAGGATGACAGTGGAGAAAATAAAGCACAGTGAGGGGTGAGGATGATGATGGAGACAAATCAGGCTCAGAGCAACAAGGGCAGAAAACACAATCATTGTTCCCGCCCCACCCAATAGGACAATAAGACATTTTGGAATTGGAGGAAGAAAAAGAAGAAGAAGTAGTAGAAGAAGAACAAGAACAAGGGGTTAGGTCAGAGGAAAATGCTGCATTAGTCAGCTCTCCACTGTCACAAAACATTGTTGACTAACCTTGACTGCATCCACCTTCTAGCTCACTGCCACCCTGCCTCTCAACAAGTATTGACACAACGACAGGCTGCAGGATAAAAACTGAAGGGAAAAAAGCAAACAGAGGAAAGGGGAAAAAACATGAATGATGTGTAAATGGTACAAGTGAGGTGACAACAGCTTGACAGTAGAGGTGGATGCATGGTTGAAGTTTGCTCCCACATATTTAGCATCATGTGGAATAAACACATGGTAAATGTAGCTACTGACAAACATGAAGGTGCACAAAAATAATACAATTCACAGAACCGTTAACATTTTCTATGATGAGCTTGTGAGCATTTAGTCTAAGCCAGTATTCATTTCCCTCTTCTCAATAGACCTCTCTGGATACACACAGATCTAGGCACTCATACTTGCTACACACACACTCACTGTAAAACACACACACACACACACACACACACACACACACACACACACACACAGAGTCCCCCACTCCTGAACCTCCCCCATTATCCCATGAGCCCTCTCTTCTATGCCTCGCTCGACAAGAGCTTGGAAATAAAAACATCACAGCTCTGCCTCGCAGCACCTGTTCAATAACATTGACATTTCACATTCAGCATCCGCACACTGAGAGATTTCCTGCATTTACTCTCTTTAACACCTAGAAATGCAACACACACACACACACACACACGCACACACACACACACACACACACGCACACAGACAATATAAATCTGCTACATTTTAAGCTTTTTAAAACTGCACACAATGGGGATGTGCGCACTTCTATTGCGTGTGCATGCCTGCAGTCATGTATGAGGTGTAACAAATTAATTATTAAATATATACACACGTCTTGATTTAACAGTATCCCACTTATTAAAATCTTAGTTATAATAATAATTTAAATATTGTATTATCATTCTCTTCACAAAATGTTTTCTTTACTTTACTCTGTTCCCTCTATTATGTACATTAC
>JAUMHF010000024.1:9232187-9254927 GCA_032359275.1 Microctenopoma steveboyesi
ATTTAAATATTGTATTATCATTCTCTTCACAAAATGTTTTCTTTACTTTACTCTGTTCCCTCTATTATGTACATTACATACATATGTGATTCAGTGGATAGCTACTTCTTTTCAGTGGCTTAAGGTTTTGCAAAACAAAAAGAATCATGAGCCTGTGTGTTTCTTATAAATCATTATTTGTAGGATTAACGGTATCTTGCTTACACAATAACTTGATGTAGGTCACTGTGGAATGAAGGATGTTGTCTTTGCACTTGCCACAGTGTGGCTGGTTTCTTAAACAATTATCTATTGCCGATAAAGCCTGTACAAAACAACATAACATCCCTAGATATTAACGACATGTAAAATTCTACTGTTTGTTATTATTCTTTCCCTGCTTTTGATGCAACATGCCTCCTGAATACAGACTGCATTTTGAAGTGAAATGGTCTGTTTGGTTTTGAATTTGAAAACAACACCAGGTGTGCAGAGAATAAAATCGAAGTATTACTAGCCATTCAATCTCAGCACTGCTCAACGGAACAGCAAGAGGGTTATAATGTTGTCAGACACTTGGAGCTAGAGCAGCACAAATACACACAACCATCCAGATAAGCATGGAATATTTATATTCACTCCATGATCAAACACAGAGAAGAAGATTTGGGGATTGTGGATATTTGACTTAAACACTTGCCTTGTATTTTTCCTAGGTGCACTGTGACACTAAAATGCATATTTTCACACAATAGAAGTCACCCGAGGCCAAATAAAATGTGCAGTGGGCCACCTACTGCCTGGGCTCAATGGTGTCACCAGGTGCAGTCTAACCTGGGTGGCTGAGCTGGGACATCTGTTTGACAGCATTAGAGCATCAAAGCCATGCCATAACCACAGATTTAACCGGCCACAAATCTCTGGATTAGATCCATGTATGAATAGCTTGCATTGATTTTACAATCCCTTCAGTATCTGGTATTTTCATTGTGACAGACGATGTGCCCATCAAAAAAGCACACACACAGGCGTGCACACACGCCAGGACTCATCCGTCTCTCGTGTTTTTCTTTTTTAAATCCTCTAAAATGAGTCTGTGACTAACCTATGTCCATTTAAACCTGTTCATAACTTGCCCTAGGGGCTGTATCCAAATACCACAAGGCATGCAACATCATTCTTTTAACAAACTGCCCATGCATCTAGTCACAAAAGAAAAAACAACAAAAAAAAACAGGCCTAGAAATGTCCACTCCTATAATATGGTATGTTTGCTTATGTGGGAGCAAGATCAAGTCTGTGCTCTGCAAGTTGAGGGTTACTGTACTTGAGAACATGGGGTGAAGACAACCTGGTTTTTCTTTTTTTTTTAGCCAGTTGGTCTCAGTCTTGAAATCGCAACATGCAAGAGCGCTCTTTTTAAGGCGACAATCCGAAAATCTTACACCAACACCCCAATCCCCTACGACCACCATGACCCTTCCCCGGCTTCAGTCTGCCGCTCAGTTTGTCAGCGTCTCTGGATGTCCACCACCCACTCGGCAGAATGGCCACTATCTTAACAATAGGCTGATGCTAACCACTTCAAACACCTCCACGGCACACAGAAACCAAAGATAGCCTGTTCTGTAGCCTCACTACACTCAAAGAGGTGGGTGTCAAGTGTGGTAGGATATGAGCATTAGATGTAAATAGCAGACACTAAAACAAGTGGTAAATGCATCTACAGCAAGCGAAAAAATGGCTAAAACCACTAAAGCCGCTCTAAAGAGGCATCATTTGCATCTCAAGTAAACATTGCAACTATATTTAGCAACCAGCAAGTCCCCAACTCTTTAATTCAAAATGGCTGCGCTGGTAGTTGTGCCCGACCTTAGTCACCTATCAAGCCAAACAAAAGCGATTATCTGGTGATTAGTGCGCATTGTGAGGCAGCTCCATTAACCTTTGAGAAACAGAGTGTGCAGACTGCAATGTGAAACCAAGTGTAACACTCTCCTTAGTACTTCAGAAAAACACGAGTGAGGTGAGTCTGGGGGAGAGCGAGAGAGAGACAGAGAAACTCAGTTTGACAGTAGAGCAGCTCCTATTAGGTAAGCACATTGAGCCGTCAGGCCGGCACATTCATCAGCACACAAAATGCCAGCCAGCAGCACCAGCAGGCTCGCCTGCCTCTCCACCTCTCTACTGTTACTGTTGGAGAGGTGGGGAGGGGTCAGGGACAGAGGCGTTTGCAACACAGCATTTGGCATTGCAAATGTTTCTGTGCATGGTTGGGGTGATTTCTAAAGCAATTCC
Source organism: Microctenopoma steveboyesi (assembly GCA_032359275.1). Classification (NCBI taxonomy): domain Eukaryota; kingdom Metazoa; phylum Chordata; class Actinopteri; order Anabantiformes; family Anabantidae; genus Microctenopoma; species Microctenopoma steveboyesi. Next base: position 9,234,465 of record JAUMHF010000024.1, read on the forward strand.
CCTGCCCTAATAGATCAGCTATTGGCTGCTAATGATTTCATTATGATACATGCACGTAATTGTCTGGACACAGGATGTGCCAAGATCAATGGACAGCAAAATCTGGATCAATTGATTAGTCTGCCGCTGTTAAGCTGCTAAAACATATTTTGTGCCGGTCAATGTGTTGTTGGATGAGCTGTGAATGAATTGGGCCATTGCCTGTTTTCAGAGTACAGCATCCAGACCTGGGGTTAGAGTGGGGATCTGTGCCATATGAGAAGTGAGCTGAATTGGCAGGGCTGATGAGCTTCCTCCGCTCATCTTAATGTCAACCACAGTCACTACCATTACAAACAAAGACCCAAATTAATTACAACTCAAAGTTATAATAACGAATGTTGATCATTTCTCATTGTCGATATGCTGAGATGCTATGTCACCACCATGGCAGGGTGGTGTTAGTTTACAGCCCGTGTAACCAGCAATGAACCTGCAAGTAGCCATTTAAGAAAGAGCTTTCTAACGTGCACCATGTGAAAATGTAGGTTGGCTTTGTTGAACATGTATCGTTAAACAGATCATTCCAGTGTGAAAAAATAGGCAGAAATGGAAATATATGTCAAAGATATTTATAAAGACCTATACATATAATACTTAATATTTTTTTATTTTTCTTTTCTTTATTTAAGAAAATCGTCGAATTATTAAGAAATGTAAACACGTTCAATCAAACTCTATTGTTGCTGTTGTTTGTATACATAATAAAATCTGTTGACAATATTATACAAGTCAATAGAGTACTGCTCCCAAGTTTATCACCCTTCTTAAAAATGCACCTACCAAGCATCACAAGTAGCCACTTGCTGCAGGGCTTGAGTAACATTATAATTCAAAGATATTAATTAATTGTGTCCACCTCCGCAGCGTCATTCATGCTTGAATCATCATAAGCCATCTTGTCTTTTTCTGCCACTGACATGGTCTCAATCATGACTGTAATTTGAGAGCTGCCTGATTGTGTTAGGAAGAAGTTGATTGCGCTGATGAGCAGAGAGCTGCAGAGGAGAAGAAAGTAGGCCATCTACACTGAGCAAATAATGACACCAATAACAGCCGGGGTGATAGAAAGTTGCCAAAGAGATTATATCATTTACAAAAGATTGCCCTGACATCTACTACAAAATGACAACTGGCCAGAAATAATCTTGCGTAAATTCATCTCTAGTACAACCTTGAACTAAAAGCATTGCTGTTAGTAACACTTTTGCAATACCGCAGCACCATCTAAATCACATTTTAGTGAGCCTAATGTATCTAGTGGGTTAACTCCATTTATGGATTTGGTCCATCATCATCCTTCAGGCAGCATGATGCAACTTATTTCAGTAGACAAAGGCTAATGCAGGTAAATCAGACCTAGTGAACTTGAATGCTTGACACTAAGCTTCTCGACATCCTAGCTAGCTCGAGTGGGCGAGAAATGAACCTTGTTATGTGTCCTGACACTGGGCCCCGCTCCCTGGCAAATAAAAACATGCCTCTCACTTACTGGCTGTGTGCGCCCACAGCCCCATACATCAGCATTATAAAAGAGCTCAGCAGCCTCAAGGTCAGCTCAATTTCCTCCTGCCGTTATGAAGTATCAGAACCACAGCGAGAGGGGGCACCCACACACATGTTAAGAAATGATTTAGGAAACAAGGCAGAGGAGAGAGAGAGAAAGAGGAGGAGGGGGATTTGGAGTGTGAAGGAGAGGCGGTGTGTATTATAATGAGGAACTGTGACAAATCACCAGGAGAGAACCAGCCTCTTCCACAGTAAGGATGTGTGAGTGCGGTCATTTATAAGAAAATGTAGTGAACATTAAGCCTACTTGCTCATACTAAGAAAGTGTAGTAGACTGTGGTATAAGTAATAGGATCGAACAGTGTATATTTAACAAGCTGACTCTACTTGCGTAATCGCTCAAGTGTAGTCTGTAAAACTACAAAGCAATTAGGCTCACTGAATTATTGTTTCAGAAAATGTGAATAAAATGTTTACCATTTACTGTAATTAAATTCTAAGCTCTTAAATGGGCATAACAGCGACCTAATGCAAACCTAATGCCTTTTTCCCTTTTGAGTTTGGGCCCATTCATCACATGCCCAAGAAATTTGATAAATTACACAGAGGCATGAAAGCTGATCATCTGCGTAGCAGAGAGGTGGTGTGTGTTTGCCTCTGACTGAGTCGGCAGTCATCCTTGGCTGCCTCACTGGCTGAGGTTTTACATCTTCAGCTAAGAGCCTGGGGAAATAACAGCAAATTCACTTAATGGCACCACCTCATCTATTCCTCATACAGGGAGAGGAGGGAGAGAAGAGGGAGGGTTCCTTGAGGTGTTACAAAATGGCTGTGTGCTCTTGGCTGTGCCGCTGTCTCTCTCAGCTGTGGGGGTGCAGGTGTGTGGGTAAACACTGAGTGCATTGAGATCCATCACCCGCCTTGGTCGGCCAGCAGCTGTAATTTGCAGTCAACTATGACCCTTCGCGAAAAGCCAACATGCTTATGTTGCCACGATGAAGCTTTTTGTGTTGACAGCACAACCTGGTTTGATGTGTGGGTGTATGTGGGCATGTGTGTGACGTGCAAAGACAAATGTGCACAGGTCTAGATGCAGCGACGGTGACCATGCATGTTTATGCAGGTTTAAGTAAGCACACGTGTGTATGTTTTTGTGAGTCTGCAGGGAGTTTTACAGAGCCAGAGGTACAATGGCCCCACTCCATCTTTGTGTGAGCTATTGCAGAACACTCTAAAGCAGAGCACAGCAACTAGGAGGGGGGCTGAGCAGACTTTCAGTTGGATAACATCTCAGGGTAACAGCAGGTATCCTATCAGTAGAGCCCCAATCCCCTTATGGATATTTTCAGAGCCTCTACCCCAGCATGACTGGCTAGATGACATCTACTGTATGTGCCAGCAACACAGGAAGAGCAAGACCCAAAAACCACTCTGCAGCTTCCTCTTTGCTGAAAAACATTTCTATTGTTGAGATATTTGACTGAAAACGTGCATGATGTTTTGCTGCATTATGTTTTAAAGGACTGCAATTCATTTAAGAAGTTGCCTAATTGCAATAATATTTTAATAACTAATTTCCCTGTAAACGTACGTTCCAATAAACCAAACCTGAATACCGTCATGGTCACAGAAATCGTATTCACACAGACACCTTGATGTCTTTCTCAGTTGCCACCTTTTAGATATGTGACACCCTAACTAATGATTATCAATCCCATCTGATCCCTGACAGTATTTTACAATCCAACAGCTTGATAAAAAAGCAGCCTCTACCATCTGACTCAGCTTTCCTGTAGCTGCGAGATGCACAGTACAAAGCACAGCATTATTAGAGAGCTGAAGCAACACAACAGAGTTAAATACAAGAAGGAAAGTGATGCTGCAACATAATGTGGCAGAGCGTGATGTTAATAAGATGGTACCATGTAGCTATGCCATCCGAAAAAGCTGATAAAATACGTGTAGAATAAGGTTAAGTGTGTGTGTATCCATGTAAACTGATAATACAAACAAACATTATTATTTTGATATCATCGATCAAGAAGCATACATATCAAAATACGAGATGGGAAATAAATTCGGTCAAGTCGTAGATCTCACATCAAGGTAAACCTGATGGGAAAAATATAATTCAAGTGTTGAGCTGACTGTTGTGCAATGTGACCAGGATGATGCAAACATATTATCATTAGATAAAGTGTTAAGTCAAAGATTAACAAGGCAAAAGGAGGAAACACAAATCTACCATAAAAACAAGGTACCATCAGTCAGAGAGCAAAAGAACCTATTGGTACTGTACACAAAGCCTCTTTGTCTAGATTTCCATCACTGGTTAATAGACCAGCAGATAACAGCTGTATAATATGTATCAGTGAGTGCCGCGGTGATGGGGGAGAGAAAGATGCCTGTGCGCTTCCATCTAATATAAAACTCTGAGTGAATGGCTTCTCACTACTTGGCTCCCCACGGTTAGCTTGTCATCCCCCTCTACATCTCTTTTCTCTGCACCTGCACTTGACACTCCAAGTGTTCTGTCACCCACCTCTCCTCATCCCCCCCCAGAGAAAATGTTCAGCCCCACCCAGCTAGCTCCCAGCAGCCCCTGGGGCATGGGACAATTAAAAATGTGGCAGGAGCTCAGTCAAGCTGTCATGCTGAGTCTTAGATGGGGCCCTTGCCTGTATTGCTGCAGAGGCAGGAAGGAGCCCAAATAAAATAATATACTATGTCTGTTGATATCAACATACAGACTAGTACAAGGTGATGGCAGCATATCAACACCCTAAAAGCTTTGCAGTCTGGCTGGAGCGTTATATTTGGCCTTACAGTATTCAGAAACCGTCTGACTGTGAATACACACACACACACACACACACACACTATGGTGTCAGCCAATTACAAGCCTGCCCTTACTGCCCTTGACTACACTCCCTAACCACCTTCCACAAGCCATGTCAAAACCATCTGCAATGATTTTTCTGCCCTTCTTGCTCCCCTTTTTGCTTCTTCTTTTACTGTATCTTTAGGGTGTGAAATATTTAGCAGCCCCATCTTAATACACCTTCAGGCAGCAAGTCAGCGCAGCCTCTCTCCCCAGGTAAGAAGTAATGAGAGAGAGAGCAGGAGGGAGAGAGTGGAGGAAGGGTTAGTGTAATATCTCATCAACATTATTAAATCATTTCTCCCCTCGGAGGTGCCTGGGTGGTCTTGGGTTGTGTTATTTCTCAGTCAGGGTTCAGTGGCCTGAGCTCCTAGGGTTGAGTGTGGACGCTCTGCTAGCTTAGTGCTGTGCTAAGCAGGTGTCAGGGGAGTTTCCCCTCAATTAAGCAAAGGTAAAGTAATGCCTCTCACTGTGGCGGCACCATGAATACATTAGTCTTCCTGTCACCATAGGCTAGAGCATCAAGACGCATGAAGAAGCCAGACAGCCGGTTGCTTTAAATGCTGCTTAATATGGTTAGGCAAACTACAATGTCATGTATTAAATAGATAAATATATATATGTGTGTGTGTGTATATATATATATATATTATTTATTCAACATGACTTCTTTGTGTATATAGAAAAAAATCAACTGTGTACTATAATTTTGCTTTAGAGTTAGTCAAATGAATCTGTATTAGCTGACGGAGTAGATGACACCAGAGGACACAGAATCCTTGTTGTGTTAATTAAAGCTCAATGAAATGAAGCAGAGGAAAAATTAGCATGACCCACAGCCTCAGTAAAAAATACTGCCAAATGGGGAAATGGGGCTCTCTGTGAAGTTGTTTTCATTCAAGAGAATTTCTGAGGACTTTTAAGAAAATTGAATCAAAACAAATCATTTTAAACAATTATCTGATTAATCAAGTGGCAAACATCAAAGGAATCAATTATACCCACAATGAAACCAAATCACCCCCAATTATAGTTTTACTGTGTAAGATCATTTATGTTTGCTAATTTAAAAAAACAAAAATCCTACACTAACAATTGTATTAATCTACTGAATCAAAAATGAAAAATGCTTTCTCGACGTTTTAGTCATCACAACACATCACCCTACTCTTTTACTCTGACAGAGCTAACTGAAAAAGAGGTTTATAAAAATATGCCAACAGCAGCAATAATGCCTCCCTTTGTCAGCCTTTATGTGCGAGTATTACAGTGTGTGGACAGGCGCATTGAAAGGGGCTGATTGATGGCTTCACTGTAGACTGTCTGTCCACCTCTCTCCCTGATGAGACATGTCAATGTAAAGACACATGAATGCAGTAGCCTGTCCTCCATTTTCTCCTCCTCTCTTGTTGTCAGAGGCAGCGAGAATGACGCAGTAAATACAGATGCTGTGTGCACCGTAATTGTGGGGCCTGCTGCCTTTTATCTGCCATGACAGCTTCTGCTGCTGTCGAAATCAAACGCCTGGGCACGAGGAAAAAGCTAGAATTCCCTTTAATAAACTGCCAGACAGAGCAGAGTCAGAGTAGAAAAGGAGACACTCAGCTCTGCTCTCCACTGGCCGGGCTTGGCTAAGCTGCAGCTGAGGAGAGAGAAGAGACAGAAATGGGGAGAGCGCTCCTTCAGGCATTAGTGGGCATTATGCCGCTCACGCAGGCTCAGGCATCCAGGATCACTGCACTTACCAAGAGCCTGTCAGTCAGTGGGGAGTGTTGGTCACTCGACAGAGATAAACACACCGAGATGAGAAGTGGCATAAGAGACGTTGTTAAGCCCTGTCAGCACCTGCTCCCAGACTCCACCATGCTCCCTTTGAGCTACCACAATCAATTAATTGAAATGAAATAAACAATATGATCATTTATTGGGTCATTTTAAAACATGTTACCCTTAAGCCACTCCACAGCTCCTGCACTGGAGCTAGAACAGAGCGATCCCATCTCCCCTAATATTCCCCCACTAACTCAATCTGTGTGTGCGTGTTGAGCAAAAGGATCAGGAGGGCTGCTGCTGTGGAAATAGACAGCTTTTTGTTCTGACCCCACAGCTGTCATTGGCATAAGAGAGCCAGTCACTGGCAGTACACATAAGCGTTTTACTTATAAACACACACCCCTTGACACTGCAGCAGGGGTGGGACAAGAGGGTTGTGTTTTAGATGCACAGCCCCTGAGGATTCTATTGTGATGCGTGAATTATATTAGATGAGAAAACAGGAGGGATAAACCACTAAATACCTGTCCAATGTTTAGATTCCCACTCCACCACGACACCCCTAACACCATTAACATCCTTCCTTATAATCCAATTATGAGCCAAGTGTGTCCACATCAATCAGCCATTTTCATTTGAGCTTGTGGTCTTCTTTATCACCATTACTGCTGCAGTAATTGAGGCGGCACTATGGACAGGCTGCGCAGTTTACCTCCATCTGGGAGGTCAAGAGGAATGCAATTGGTTGACAATGATTATGCTCTGGCTGATTAGGCTATGGGCTACCGCTGAATATTTAGCACTGATTAGACGAAGCCCTGTAGAGAGCCATGTGGCTCCCTAACAAAGGAATAAACCATAGGGTAGGGAGAAAAAGCCAGCAATCAGCGCAGGCGAACTGAAACAGACTATCTCAGACTTTTAATGGCAGGATCAATCTGGTCTATTTGTATGTGGTGCTCAGCAGCATTGTGTTTGTGATGATATTATCGAGCAGTTTTTGAAGAAAAACAACAGCTGTGTATAAATATAATTATGTTTAAGCAATATCCCATCAAAACATAACCCTCCTTAAAAAGAGAGCAGAGGAATAAATGAATCAGCGCATAAATATTTATCACTACAGAGACATTTTACAACTACACAATGAGAAGACAGGAGAAACTTGTATCTTTCTATGTTTGCCTGCAAGACCAGAAACAATTACTACAGCCCGTGAGGAGACAGTTCAAAAAGAAGATACACGTTAATAAATGATACACAAAATGGCTCCTCTAATCCCCTTGCAGAGATGCCATCACTTCCTCCTCATCAGTGATTGTGATATTTACACAGAAGCTGAAGTGCACTCCTGATTGAATGGGGGACAGGGCGGATGAGGAAAGACGTTGAGGGAGAGAAAAATAAGTAGAGAGAGGAGAGAAGGCAAATGGCCAGGAGAAATGACAGCAGGGAGAGAAGGAAAAACAGATGGAGAAGGGCAGGTAGACGTGCTCTTATTTGGCGAGGCTTTAACTGTCTTGATCCTCAATAAAGAAGTGAAACTGATTAGGTTTATATCAAATGTCTGCTTGTAACCCGGTGTCTGCCGCTGAGAGCACAAATCAGTCAAGTCAGGTTTTCCTTTTTTTTCCATTTGAAAGAGCCAGTTCTCTCCTCACTTGTCTCTCGCTCTCTCCCTTATTCAACACTGCAGAGCCTCCTAAAGCGCCAGCTTGTCAGAGTGACAGATGTAGACACGACCACTGACCTAAATCACTCTTTTCCAGCACATTAACCCCTGTGTCCCTACACCCTTTACACATAACACACAACACCCACATAGGGAAATGCTCCAACACAATCGTCTGAAAATGAGCCACAAACCCCACCCTATCATATCATCACCCTCCTCCCAGAATGAAGACGACTCTGGAAATATCTAAACTGGAGAAAAACACGAAATCACACCGCTAGGCGAAATAAATCACTGTCTGACGGTCCTAGAGGGATGTTTTCTATCAGGCATACAAACAACAAAATGTGTGAAAAAGAGGACAAAAACATTTCCGTCCACCTTGGAGCCAACATGGAAAGGATCAATAGCACTTTAATTACTGTTGCCCACATTTATGAAATGCAATAATCATTCTTTAAAGATGCAGACAGCGGCAAGCAGGCAGCCGGCTGGGCGTCAGGGCTGCGTTCAAGTGCAGGAGAAGGGAGTGGAGAGGAGGACTGGCGTAAATGATTCATGGTTTTATATCTCTCCTGTATAATGGGCTCCTCCGGGGAGCTTGTTGGGGCTCCACTGCAGTGACTGACTGCCTGCCTGGATGGCTGGATGACTGCCTGGCTCACTCTAACTCTGCCCAGGCTGCTTTAGCCACCACTGCCTGCTGCCCAAGATTAAAAAGCTTTGACTACCATGAAAAGCAGCTCAGAGAAACAGAGAGCGGGGATGTGCACATACAGACATAAAAGGAAACGGCTTGATTCAATATCGTCTGACAAAGTATCTGGGGGCATTGGGGGGAAGGGGGGGGCGGCACAGACAAGAAAATATAAAAATCCTTGCACAGAGGATACACTGGCTGCAGATACACTGTAGATACTTGTAACATCTTACGTGAATATGGTAGAATTTCAAAACCTGCCCACCATTGTCCTCCTTCATCAGCCTAACAGCCCCGCCACCCTGTATCTCCTCCTCACCCATGGAAAGAGAAAGGGAAAAAAATTTAGAGATTAAGGTTGTAACGTGTTGGGCTAATCATAACATAGACAGTTTAGTGCCATCTCGCATAATTAAATGCTTTGCACTAACCACCTAATGCATACTAATTTGGAACAATCCACTTCTGGAGTTGGCAGACCATGAAGCTCCCTGCGAAGGAGGTGCTTGTTTCTCTCTCTGCAGTGGGTGTATGTCTATGACACAAACACATACACTCACTGATTTGCAGAGGAGTAAGGTGCTAAAGGTCAGGCAGCGGACTTGAAAGAAAAGGTCAAGCATTATTACAACATGAAAAAAAAACAAAAAAAAAAACAGGCTGCACACAGCCCACAGCCCAGCCGCCGTGGATGCTAGAAGGCTTTACCTACATACTGTACTACCTGCCTGTCTGTCTAGCTGGTTGGAATTCAGCTTCATCCTTTGCCTTTATCCACATATCCCTCCAGCTCTAAGACAGCTGACATGAGGACTGTCATATCCTGCCTAGATTCTTATCCCCCGCTGGCTTTATTGCTCACTTCCTCCTGAGTTACAAACACACACACACACACACACACACACACACACACAGTACATGAGCACACACCCAAAGCGAGTGAGGGAGGGAAGCAGGGCTGCTGAAGCGTGCTTTAAAGCACATTAATATTAATTGCAGCACTACGTAGCTGGAGTGATAACACAGACAAGATGCCCCTGTGAGAGAGCCGGGCACAGGCACCCCCTGCCTTTTGTTAGCTCCACTACTCATCTGTTGAACGGCCATGGCGAGACGGCAGAATGATGAGCATTTCATCTTTGAATCACTTGTTTTATATTACAGAAGGTCTACCCTTGCCAGAAAGGGGAATTTGTGTTTGTGAGTACTTACGGTGTGTGTGGGCGTGTGTGTGTGCGCGCGTGCGTGCACAAGCGTGGGTGTGCAGTGAGTGATAAAACTAGGCAAGATGAATTATTAGGCTAGTGGCTACATCAACAGCAATAGAAATGTGCTCCAAATAACAGAGTACCTAAGCAATCCTGCTTTTATCTCCTCTGCTACTCCTGGCTTCGGCTACCTTTTATGTCCTTCACACTGAACTCAATATTCTGTGAGCAATGAGCTCTGCTAAATACGTAAATAATCTGCCATCCTGGGGAGAGAACCTACTTTTTCAATACAGTGCAGTGGAAATACAAATCGACTTGAAGCCTATGTGTTAAAGCTCATCTCCACCTCTTAGCTTCTTTCTTCCCCTTTAGGGGAAGCAGGCGACCACAGACATCAACAGATGGCAGCTACTGTATATCTGTACAGTTCTCCATTTTTGACTCACACACTCTTTTCCCCCCCTCTTTTGTCGATTGCTATTGAGAAACCTGACGCTGTCATTACTGCCACCTCACAGCAGTGGGTTTTTGCTGCACGGTTTTGTGCTCCTTTTCTGATTTCCCCCAAGGCTCATCAATGCCCCATTACCAAGTCAAATCAGGTGGTGCTGCAGAGATTTGCAGAGAGTCCGGGCTGTAAGCACACACACACACACACACACACACACATTAGAGGATTCATTCAAGAAGCCTAGGAGGTTTTCCACTAGCAGCTCCACGGGATCACAAACAGGGCGAAGAGGTGAGCAGAGGCAAAATTCACTGCTGGCTAAATGCTTGTGAGTGGTTTATGGCTCAGAGGGGCAGAGAGGGAGACAGAGATGTGGTAATGCATCCCTCTGACACTCCTTTCAGGGGACACCTAGACTGTAATCTCCTAAAACCACTAGTCTTCTTCTAGGTATTGTTTCTAATTAAGCGTGTCATCAACAATTAAAACCTGTATAACATAAGCTTCCCTGTTATCCGTTTCCTTATAAGCTAAAACAATAAACACTCATATGATCGATATTGTTCCCTCTACAGAATACACCTACATGTACACCCTACTCCGGGGAACGTCACCCGTGTTTCTCACTTTCATCTTTTTATCTCTCTGTAAGAGCAAATACAAGGTGCACAAGCCCTGTGTAATGCAAGCAGCTACGTTAGCAAGGTAGAGTGATAGAGTCGGAAGGGGGGTTGGGGGGGGTCGATATGTCCTTTTAGTTTTCCCTGCCTGTTCTCATACTTGTCACAGCAGCAGCTGCACAGGCAAGACAACAAAACTCAAGGGAAGAGCCAGGCAGGGGGGAAAGAAAAAAATTGTTTTATGGTGAGATTTTCATAAGCCTGATGTTGATTAGAGAAATGGGCTGAGCACATAATACAGAAAGGAAGAGGGAGAAGAAAGGGAGGACTGATGGTTCTCCAAAGTAGGGTCTCTGAGGGGTGCCAGAGGTGCTGTTGGCAAATTTGCTCCCTGTAACTGAGCTGTTACACAGGAGTACATTACTCTGCGTATGTGACTTAGCACTAGTGTATGTATCTCAGTACATGTGGATGGGCACGATGTAAAGCCAGACGCTACCTTCCTCTACTTACTACGTTTGCAGTATGCTTGGAGAGCTGGTTTTGTGCCAAGCATATAGTTTTCTTCGTGCTAAGAATAAAAGGCTGAAACTCTGACAGTGCTCTCCGCACATTCAATCAGAAAATCTGTGCACAAACAAAACACCCCCAACCTTTGTGAGAGACTCATCCAATAGCACTGCACCATCTTGCCTGCCAATCGTATTGTTAAAAAATTAACCAGAGCAAATGAGGATGGAACACTGCTGACTGGACCCATCCAGTCTGAAGTATCTAGAATGTGACAAGCACTTAATCAAGTCATCAGCAGCCCCGACTAATGTATAACTCAAGAGGCAAAGAAAGAGCTTTTGGAGGGCGAGACGGGAATAAGACTCAGACCGCTGTATTGCCATGCCAAATAGAATTCTTTTTCTTTTGAGAAGGCAGTGAAATAGGGAGAGGAGGATGAATATTTGGCCTCCTGGTGTGCTGCTATGCCCCAGCTCAGCTAAGTGACAGTGAATCCTACAGTGAGTAAATTTATGGCTTTTGAGTGCCTGGAAACTTGTCCTCACAGAGTGCTCACAAGGGAGAAACATAGATGAGAAGGGAGGGGGACTGGACTTCACCTCTCTCTGTCTTCTATTTGTCTGTTGATCCCTGGAGGTTACTGGACTATTTGGGGGAGGTGGCTAAAAAGCAAAAGCGTAAAGGATAGGTTTACAGGTAAACAGAGAGGCTCAGCTAAAGTTCAGGTTTCAAACAATAAATCATCTCTTACTGCTCTACAACAACAAAGACGGGGCTTATAGCACAGCATTCGTGTCACGTCTTATTTTGTATTAGCGCTTTGGTTAGCAGCAAAGCAGCGCTACATAACCAACCTATTACTGAATGTCATGTTCAAAGACTTGCAGTGGTGCTGCACAGACACATGCGCAAGTGTGCAAAGCAAGATTTAACCTGACTTTCAACTCCACAAATGATCACACAAAACTGTTTGAATAAGGGAGGCTGATGACACAAGTAATTTGCCACATCACCGATTTGAAAAGGAGCACTTGAAGATGACACAATAAGACAACTTTATTGTCATCTTAAAGACGATCTATGAAATCAATGCGAGGAGATCAATGCTGTCTCCCTTTTTCTCCCAGCACTCTACATAAGCAGCAATAACCGTCACAGAGGCCATCATCTAGCTCACCGATTTCCTGTGCGGGACTTCCAGACACCTCCTGGCAACAAAGCTTCTCTCACTCCATCAGTGCAATGGTCACATCCACTTCACACACAAGGAAGAAGGACGACGTAGAAAAGGACAGAAGCTGAGGGGGAGGAAATACCTCAGGCAAGCTACAGTCAGACAGAGAAAGCTTGGAAGGAAGAAAGACAGAGGGAGAGAGAGGCAGGCGGCTAGCGGAGTGTCTTCATTAGAGTATAGCAGCTAGCTCAGGAACCAACTAGCCAAGCACTGTAGTAAGAGCTGCTCATCCTCCCAGTTAATTAGGATTTCTGCTGCTTCATTTTGGGGTGAGGGACAGGATGTTGGAGGCTTGATTGCCTTTTATTTCCCAGCCTTACAGCTCGGCTGCCTGTGCTGCTTTATTAACAAGAGATCTTGCAGATTTACAGCTCCACAGCAAACATCCATTTCAATAATTACAAGAAAACTGTTAGCAGGGACACAATGAAACACACGCTTTTTTCCTCTCTCTCTCTCTCTCTCCACCATCATCAGCCCAATGCCCCTCCCCTCCTGTGCAGGATTACATTTCCATAGATGTGCCCTTTTTATGATTGCATATTATAAACATGTTAAAACACATACTGATTTGCCTCACAGAACCTTAGCACTTTAAACACTTAACATCCAATCCCGGCCTGAAGGGCAAAGCAAATACTTTGAATGTCACATTTACATTCAACATTCAAACCTCAGCATTTGTGTTGTCACATAACAAAACACATAAAGGAGAATTTCTTTGTTGAGCAATTATAGCTGGCCAAATGTGGTGCTCGGAATTAGAAAACAAATCTCCCTGAAAGGCATGCTGTTAATTAATTGGATAAAACATCTTAGTAGAACCCTCTTATTAGCTAAATCTGTACATACTGACATCACACCTGGCAATGCTGCACCTCTCCATATGACAAGGTACATGTGTTGTGTGTAAACTAAATAATAGAAATCATATTGTAAAAGCAAACAGCATCAGATTCAGAACAGAGAACTGCTGATTTCATCTGAATAAAATCAATAATTGTGTTGACTTCCACTGTATTGCCTTCTTGTCTTCTCCTCTTGCTCGCTAATGTTTCTTTCATGAGCCAGCCTACTGCTGGTGACATTATAGCTAAAGCACAACCACAACTCCCCAATGGATCAGTGGAATGGTTAGCGTAAAACACAATTAGTATGGTCCATATGGCTGCTGGTGGAGGAGGAGCAGGAAAGGTCCCGTGTGGTCTTTATAGAAGCCCACTCTTTTGTTACCTTAAAGATCAAACTGCTGTCATAATAATAGGGCCATTTCAATTCTTCCCACTTGGCTTTTTGTAAACTACCTCAACAGTTCATGCATTGTGGGATGAATCTTGGCAAATAAATTGACTAACCTTGGCTGATAACCTAATCAATACCTCCTTCATCATGATTAATGGCTCATAATGGATAATGGGGAAATTTTATGTAGGGGGAGCATTAGTTCCTCGTTTCAGTGCTGAGCCCTATTGATTGGTTTTTACCACTGGAATGTGAGGATAAGAGAGCAATGTGTTCAACCTATGTAAACTGAGTGCAGAGAAAATGATTTACTGTGCTTTAGGCGCATCTCATTCACTGATAGCTCTGTATGCCCAGCCTGACAAGCATTTTCTTGCCTGAGAAATGCAGACACCTTTTACTGAGTAGCGAACAACAACAGCTTGAGGCAACAGATTTATTACAAATTGATCTATTAGATAGCACTGCTGTGCTTCGCTGTTTTCTCCCTTTCTCTCTCACCCTCTGCCTCCCTCTCTTTGACAGCCTTCCCCTGATGGTAGCTAGAGTGTATCAGAGTGGAAGTGCTACAGTGGCAAATCTAAACCCAATCCTCAGAACTCATTTTCTCTGTGCTGGTTGCTGGAACAGGGATGCAGACACAAGATGTCCATCCTTAAACCTAGTCGATCCAGCTCTAAGTCCCAGCCCTTAGCCGAAGGCTCAGCAGGCTCAATAGGTGTGCCTAACCTGCAAGGGTGAGCAAGGACACAGTTTACCAGCAGCACCTCTTCAATGTGAGCAAAGAGAGAACCACAATGTCACAGGGGTCATTTCCTAACAGAACCCTGAGCTCACCACTGACTTGCGCACCATCTCTAATAGAATGTCCGTCACAGGTCTGGGCTCTGCGGTTCTGCAAAGAAACTGTGCCTCGTGTGCACAATTACAACATCAGTGCAACACCTCTATTAGTCACAGAACACAGAGCAGAATCAGCACATTGTGGTGGGATGGATGAATGATTTGTCTGATTCACAGTGTTGCAATTCAATGTCCTGCATACCCAGTATTATAGCGAAAAAAACATGAGCTATTACACCCACTTCAGTTAATGACAGACATACATTTGCCTGGACAATAGACAGCTGTTACTGACACATTTCTCTATAAAACAAACAATTAAATCTACAGCATCCTTTAGACTTGCTAATAAATATATTTCTGATAAATATAAATTGACCAATTATCTTAATCACTGCATCAGGAGGTATAAACAATTTCTAAAGCTAAGGCAAAAAAAAAAGGTAAGTTGTCAGATACCGTACCCCAAGTTAAAAACATGAAAACAAACAATGAAAACCTCGACTGTCACAACTGCTAATAGAATGTGCCCTTCAGCTTAAGGTTTAATTAAGGGGGCAGTGGATTCGGCAGGCTATGGAGCCAATTTAATAAAATACATATATTTGTGCTAAAAATACTGCTGTCAATAGTAATAGTGCTAATAGAGCGCTGCACAGACTCTATTGTGCTCCTTTCCTTTAATCACCTCCATCCTTCATCTGTGCTACCAAAGAAGGAAAGCACACAGAGAAAACGAATGGAGTAAACGTGTGCGTTGCTGACAAAAGGACACCATCTAAAGATGTCGAAATATTCTACAGAGAGTGTATGTGTCTATATAAACATCTTCAGGCACGCAGCTGCAGGGGGTGTGCACAGTAAAACACTGGTATGCATTGTTTGTGTTTCTGCACCACTAGCGCCATGCCGTGTCATTACATGAGGCAATCTCTTACCTAATCAACACTGACACACAGAGCAGCAAAGCACTCCTCCTCCTCATCTCTCTTCTCCCCCTTTCTCTCCCTCTCCTCAGGGGCCAGCCAGCTGATCCTACACCATTTCATTTTTTCTCTTTTACGGAGATGGCAAATGGCTGACTGTTATTTTTCAGCTTCAATTCATGCTTTTTGGCACCGTAATCAACTAAGTGCTATTATTAGCCAATCTCGCCCAAATACAAAAAAAAGCAGTCTGCATGCTGTGGTGTGTTTCAAGAAAAAAATATTGAGACATATAAGAAATGTAACAATGTGAAAAGCTCTAAGATGACAGTGACAAAAAAAATCAGCTGTGCAGTCAATATTATCACGACTACTTTATGCATTCATTGTTCCAACATTTGCTGTTGCTTCACCGCGCTTACGAACGTTTGCCAAGCCTTTATTTCCAGTTTCCACACAAACACTATTGTACAATCCCTCATGCACATAAATCACACAGGACACTGAAAATGTGGTGAGTTGCAACACTTTGCAATCTCATAGAAACATAGCCACATAGAAAACTGAACAAGGAAAATATGGAGATACATTTTTCCTTTTGTTACAGTACCTGCCAACAAGCTGGCAACAACACAAAACACAAATGTGCCTGATTAGTTAAGATGCGACCCAGTAAGACACAGACAGTATTGCATGATGAAGTGAGACCGACTTCACCACGGCTGAGCACACAGAGAAAGCAGATTTGATCACATCTTGTACATCAAATACCACCAGCAGTATGTAGCAAGGCAGCTCACAGTTGTTAACACGGATACTATCTCCTTGGCACAATTTTGGAGCTGCAGAGCTAGGCCTGAATCAAACAAAGATGAGATATGATGCAGCGTGCTTGGATCTCCTCTTATGAGAGGTGAAGGGAAACTGTCAAACAACACAAAACACACCCAGCATCTTGCCTCCTCTGACTTGCTGGGATAAGCGAGGAAGAGAAGGGGGGGGCTGTGCTTGCCTCATTTCTGCCAGTGTGCCCTGTGCGTGTCATTCCAATATCTTAAAACAACACATGCAAGGCTTTGCTACAGCCAATAACCCAGCTCTTGGCATGGAAACTGAAAAACATCTTTGGAGAACAATAAAGAGAGCTTGGCTTGTTGTACGTGCTGTCAGTAAGTGCTGACAGATTGTTATTTTTAATGAATATACAGCACTTGAATGGCCCATCAAGAGGTTTTTGAGCGAGCATTGCTCCTTTGTTCAGAGCATTCATTTTCTATGTAACAGCCAGATATCTTGCAATGCAATTGATATCAAGCACTTAAAGGAAAAAGCTAAATCATTTTATCCACTTGCTTCCTTATTGTCCACTGCCTCCTCTTTGCAGCAGCTATGCACAGTCATTAGGATATAAATACAACGCAACACAGTTTGATTACAAACCTCGTGTTTAAAGATGCTTGATTATACATAATTTCCTGTGTTGATTCTGGAAAGCACACATTCCTGTGCTTACATGCCTCTCCTGCCAACATGGTTTCATAATGTCAGTGTATATGAAATCCCTAAGCAAAACAATACATCAGCCTAATCACCTTTCTTTGAAACACAATAGCCTTGCTGAAAGTAAAATGAGTCTTTTAGCATACAGCCGAGCCACACCAATGACAGGTTACGGCAATGCAACACAATGCCTCAGTGTGTAGCACAAAATAGCTCTGAGACTAGAGAGAATCATCTTTCAAGGCAATTCATGGCGAAGGAAAAAATGTAGTGATGGCATCTGTCTGAAAAACAACTAGATGCCAGTCTGTAACACTTGCGAGTATGTGTATTGACAAATCTTCCAACAAAGAGGTGTCAGAACATGGTGAAAGGGGATTTGCCTTAACATTATCTGGCCACATATTACTCACAGGGAGCTGCCATTACTCAAACACACATTAGTCATTAAGGGAAAATGGCAGGGTTATTACACTTCTCTTGTCATTACTCTGCTGCTACTACAGCCAGCAAGCTAGATTAACATTCGATGGACGGGGCGTGTCATTGGATATGTGAGACAAAGTAATTTTACCCACTGCTGCTCTCGAGATGCCATTCAAATTGAAACATTATAAACACTGACCTACTCTGACCCTGGAGCTAACCAGCTAATGTGGATTAAAATGGACTTTGCAAATTTATACCAAAAAGCCACATAGAAGACCTCAGAATAGCATGAAACAAACAAAAAACTGAACACTACACCAGTTCTGTTTTAAGTCATTCTAAATTGTCCTCTTGGGGGAATGTTTCTTCTACATAAACCATAAACCAAACATTAAGTTGCTTTTCTGTCAGAGCTATGCTAAAGTAGTAATTAACGTATAGCCTCTAATGGCAGAGCTTTGCAACCTAACGCAGCAGGTTTACAGTGTACATGGTAGTTAAAGAAAATCTAAATCATGACCACTAAGCTGCTAGCCAAAGTAAAAACAGCAAAAACATCAGATGCAGCACGTGTATAGCTAAAAAGATTGTCAGTGTGCTGCATTAAACACACACTACAATGACCTGATATTTACGTAGGACCAGTGAAATGTAAAGTCTGACTGGGTCATTTGTTATTATTGCTTTCAAAAACTGAAAAGTACATTTATCTTTCAATTACAATTATCAACATATGGTGTATAAAATAATACAGCAGCTTTGCTCTAACAATATGTCTTACCAAACCCTCTATTATTAAGCTTAGTAACAGGCATCACAGATGTCAGTAATGTGCAAATGAACTTTGTTTTCAGTTCGGTTTTCAGTGCCATGTCATTATCAGGGTGCCTGAACAGGTGGCAAGGACTGAATAGATAGTTCTAATAAGAAAATATGTCCATGTTAAGTTGTTTAACATCATTTTAAAAAAGTGGTATTGAGTATACCTTGTGTTTAACAATGCAGCACTGACAAGACCATTATTATTAATAGGTGTAAAAAACAACAACTTTGTTGTCAACATTAAATGATATTCTTTCAGTGTAATGAAAATAGCATGGCATTCAAGAAGAAAAACAAATGTTTCTTCCCCTTTGATCTTTGAGCTTAGTGTATATTCATTAGTTTGGTGAAGTACACAACTGTGCAGAGCTACAAAGTCTGTAGGCCATAAGAAAGTGAAAAAGTCAGGAGTGAGTCATAAGCACTCAAAAATAAATCACATGATGTCAATGACTCTGCCTCTTTAAGTTACATAAACTATGCTTAGAATCAATTTGCTTTAAGAAGAAAACATGAGTTCTGTTGTCACTGATTTATCTTGTGTTTATTATGTTTAAACTCACACTTTATAGTGTAAGAACCTAACAGAAAAAAACAATACACCTTATGTGTTCACTAGCACCCCATGGCTAAATGTTTTGAGATTGTCAGAATCAGAAGACTGTATTTATCCCCTAGGGGCAATTAGGGCAATTAAATGCTAAGCCACTCTGCCAGAGATATCATTTAATAGCTATTATAGTGGTTTTATTTGTTGACAGACTTTCGAGCAATGCATGTTTGTAAATAAAAGTTAAAAGTAGTGCTCTGTTAGTGTTAGCTTCGCTTAAAACCAACACACAACAAGCTCTTGGATAATCCCAAACGGCAACACTTTTTGAACACAAGTCAAATACACAAAGACACAAAGTTAGCTTCGCCGGCTAACGTTTCCACGAGCTAGTGACAATAGCTCAATGGGACCCGACTACTACCTGCAACAGAGACACTACTTATCGTAAGTAAAAGGGGAAAACCCTTGCTGTAAAGCATAACAAGGTTGCGTGCATGTTACAAAACAAAAAGCGTTTCATGAAACGAAGTCGTATTGTGTGTGTGCTGCATGTGCTCAGTGCTAACCGGTGTCAACGAGCTGTATGTATCCAGACATTACACTGCTCCTAGCAGGCATTCCCAATCAGTGCTAGTCACTGGCGCTAGCTGCTAACGTTTCTTCATAGTAACCAGCAACAGCTAGGGGCAAACAAGTCTGTCGGCTAACTAGCTAGCTCGTGCTAATAGGCAAATTAGCCAAATAGCTAGCAAGCAAGTGCATACGTTAAGAGTCCAACGTTCACAAACTATCCCTTCATATATTGTCGTTTTCTCCCTTTCTGTTAATAAACATCAAATGTAAAGAAGGCGGCTGGTTGAAGCTCACAGCACTTACCTTAAAGAGCTTGATCTACAACATCTGTGATTTGTTTGATGAGAGACTGCAACAACAAACAATAGCAGCAGCAGCAGCAGCAGCAGGGGCAATTAGCCAACGTTAGTTAGCCAAGTGTCGCCACTACAGATAGTAACACAACAGCTGCAATGCCACCTGTGTCTCTTTTCTTATGTAGCTATGACGGAGCGAACTAGTTTTGATTTAATGCTGTCATAAATGATGGACTTGATAATAAAGAGGGAGTAATCGTTGCCGGGATGCTCAGACTAGTGTGTGAGAGGCACTCAGCATGACAGCATCCTTCTTCATCTTAGGGTGAAGAACAGTTGGGGGGTTCTCAAAGTTCAACCGGTAAAATATCGTCACCCACTGGCCAAAGCCGGGAACATCCACCGAGAGAGTGTCGACAGGGTGTAAAAACACTGGGTTTATTTTCATCCTTTTAGACCTGTGACACAGTCAGAAGATGTTTGGACAGCGAAGCACAGAGTAACTAATGTAATATTTAGGTTTGAACATCAGTATACCGCCAATATAGATACAACATAACAATATACAGAATAGAAAATTGCATCCCGGCAATAAATACAACTGAAGAGAAGAGAAGAGGATTCCTTATGGGTGGTTAAAGAATAGAATATATAGAATATATAGAAGAAAAAA
>JAUMHF010000024.1:9255027-9277081 GCA_032359275.1 Microctenopoma steveboyesi
GCCAATGTGTAACACAATTTGATTACAAAATACAATAAAACACCTAATTGAACCGAAATAATATAAACAAATTAATCAAAAGACAAGCGACTAACACTATTTAATCACATGATAGACTAGAAAAAAAAACTGACAAAGATACAGTCAAACAGGAATATTGTAAAACAATGACAGCATGAAAAAGCTAAACATATTTTAATCACAGAACAGAATAGAATAGTTGAGTGTGTGAGAGCACCAAGAACCTGCTTCTGTGATTGATCATTATCTCCACTGACATTAGGACGTAAACAATGGCGCATGCGCAGTGCGTATGTGCTGGTGAAGGTCGGTGGGCGGTTTCACCTTGTTCAGCACTGTTGACTCTGGGAATGGCTAAATTCACATTTGAAGTGGAGACACAGGTTCTTTATATTTGAAGAATTTGTTTATACCAAACTGTTCATTTAAATAGTTATGAACAGAGCAGTGACCATAGCTACATATGACCAGGGGACCAGACATCGCCTATTTATTCTAATGTTCATTAATTAGATTTTTTGTAATCTATTGTGTTTTGTTCAGTAGTCATAAGCAAAATGTTTGCTGCTAAATTTCAGTTTCACTGGGATTTACATTTTTAATAGTATATCTAAAACACATTTACATGTGCTTTATGAAGTGAACTTTCAGATGCTGTGATTCTGATGTTGGGCGCGACAAACAAATTTCGGTAGCGTTGGAGCCGTTATAAAAAGTAACACGATGGGAAATGTGTAATGCAGAGATTGGAGCAGTAGATGGCGCAGATCACAAAGCCAAGGGGAAAAATTATTGTAAACTCAGAAACTCGTGTTCAGTAATTTCAACTGTATTGCTCACTCTAATATCAATGTGTCTCCTACATTTACACTGTCAGCGTTTACCTTGTGTAAAAACCAACTTTACGTGTCAGTTATTTTTTGCTAAATTAAACCTACAACAGCCAACAAAGGCCTTCACCTACTGTAATATATGATGGACATGGTCTTTGTCCCAGTGATTTGTAACATCTCCTTGGTGATGGCTAAACAATAGAGGCAGGTTCAGACAGGGCTCACACAAAGTGAACTGTGAGGCACAGGCCCAGCTGGCAATCCCCTGAGGTACCATACCACTGGTGAATAGAGCCTCATCCATCTTGGCATAGCGCAGTACAAAAGGAGTTCACATACAGCTTCCTGATTCTTTTACCCAGGGGTATAGAAACGGTATCCCAGAGCACTGAGCTCTTGTTTCCGTCTTTCTGTGACACGCAGATTACATCAGACACCTCAAACAGGCAGGAGCAGTTTCCGAGGACGGGGCCTTATACAGATACCTTTATCTGCATGAAAGGTATGAATTTTTAATGATTTGTCATTATAAGCCAGTTTTACTTGACAGTAATCATCCCGAGCTGTAGAAAGCAAGTAACTATTAAACCTCATCTTTTTATCCCTTGGGTATTCGTTACAGATTTAATGATCATTCTTAGAATTCATATTGGAATTGCCACATAAAAAGTAAAACACTCCAAGTGCGCATAAAAGGCAAATCACAACACATTTCAAACTATATTGTTTATTACATACTTCTGCCAACAATTAGAGCAACACAAGACTTGTGATACATTGCACATTTAGTACTCTTCCCACCACTCGAGTCAGAGACATACTAACTTATAGTAGCTCAAATACTCTGTAGAGGACCAGGAATCACTACAGCTCACATTAAACTAAAATTCTCACAGCTACACAGACACAAAACATAGGGACCAGCACTATTCAGGAGTTAAAGCACTGTTTGACGATGAGCTAAACTGTGATTGTACCACTGTACCCACTGTAGCTTCCCCACGCCACAGACCACAGACTTGGACCTTGGATTTCGGCAGTTTTCTCTCCAACTTCTCTCCAGACAGGGCAGGCAACCTAGCGTGGCGTATATGTGTGAGGGTTATTTATGAGCAATGAACACGCAGAGTCCCAGGGAGGAAGACCTGCTCAGATGGGGTGTCTGAAGTTCTGGCCAGCAAAGCGGGCCTTGGCGCCCAGCTCCTCTTCAATCCTGAGTAAGAATGATGAGAGTTTGTTAAGCTGGAGCCTTTCAGAGTTAAAGTTCTCTTCAGCTGCAAAGATGTGACACAGCGTCTTTGTTGGCATCATAGGTGCCCGTTTCTGAACCCGACTCACCTGAGCAGCTGGTTGTACTTAGCCAAACGCTCAGATCGGCAAGGTGCACCTGTCTTGATCTGGAAAACAAATTTTAAAAACACATTAGCAAATCTAAGTGAAACAACAAGCACACAAAGAGAAACCAAGCCAATTGTTCGTAATTAACCCGTTCGGTTTTACCTGTCCAGTGCAGAGTCCAACCACCAAATCCGCAATGAAGGTGTCCTCTGTCTCTCCGGAGCGATGGCTGACCATCACACCCCAGCCGTTGCTCTGGGCCATCTTGCAGCTAAAAGAGAATACTTATGTGAGCCACAGAAACCAGCTGGCCTTCTAGTAACAGCCTTGCGTTTTGGTGGGTTTGATGACACTCACGCCTGCAGCGACTCTGTGACTGAGCCGATCTGGTTGACCTTCAGCAGCAGGCAGTTGCAGGCCTTGTCGGCCACAGCCTTAGAAATGCGTTTGGGGTTGGTGACAGTGAGGTCATCACCCACAACCTGGATGCTGGTGCTGCCTGTGAATTTGGACCATGCCTGCCAGTCATCCTGGTCGAAGGGATCCTCAATGGATACCACTGTTAGAACAGGAAGAATAAAACGTGACTATTCATAAATCAAGCACATCTGCACATTAATCTGAATGCTGCAGCAACCCACACTGGCCACTTGGGGGCAGTGTAAACTCCTACACTGGGTTCATCAACTGGTTAAAAACTGTGGCAGAAGGTCAATTTTTTAGCCATTTTTCCCCACTGAAAAAGCTCCCTGTTGAGGGTTAACTAAATATGCACACTTGTGTGTTAATTTGCATGGTTGTACAAGACCGGAAGACAATAGTTCTGGCCTTTTTCCTCCTGTATTGAACAAAATCTGCAATATACTAGAATCTGCCATTGTGAGGAGCACAATTTTACTTTACTTTGCTTGGCAGATGCTTTTATCCAAAGCGACTTACAAGGAGCAAGCGCTGGGTGTCTGGCTCTATGACACACCTAGTAGAGGATGGACTAGGAGTCAGACAGGGTTTTGAACCTGCGACTTTCTGCATCCCAGCCCTAACCTTCAACCTAATTCTTTTAAATAAAAAGAAGGTTGTAAATCAAACTGCATGTTAAAAACCCACCTGGATAATCTTTGACAAAGCCCTTGTAGATGTCAGCCAGCTTGTCAGGAGAGATGTAACGACTAGGGTCATCAGGGGACTTGAAGTCCAGGTCATACTTTCCATCTTTGTAGAATTCAGAGGCAGCCACATCCATGCCAATAACAATCTTATCGGTGTATCCAGCCTTGGCGATGGCATTCTTCAGCAGCTCAAGAGCTGAGACAAAAACAACACAGTAAAGCTCCGTCCAATGACGATGCTAATAAAAATCCAAACATTCACTTTTCCTAAATGAGTCACTACTGGGGACTCTGCTCTACGGGGGCATGTTCCATATCAGCAGCTTGACTTGACACTGGAGTCAGAGGCTGGCAGTCAGTGCATTCAGTACTAAGTTAAGGCCTTAATTTAGAAACCAAATGTCAGCCCGAGACTTAAATAAGTGAACTACCTTCCTGGGAGTTTTGATCTTTCTGACCTTTGGACTAGTACACAGCAAATATTCTCTTTAAAAGCGTTAAAAGCAAGTAATTTACTCAACTGAGTCATTATCTGGCTAATGCTAGTCATGTCTTTTGGTTTCCTCTAACCTTCCTTGTTCTCCAGGATGTTGGGTGCGAAGCCTCCCTCGTCTCCCACATTGGTGGCGTCTTTGCCATATTTCTCCTTGATGACATTCTTCAGGTTGTGGTAGACCTCAGCACCAATACGCATGGCCTCCTTGAAGCTACTGGCACCTACAGGCAGGATCATGAACTCCTGCATAGCCAGCTTGTTGCCTGCATGGGAGCCACCATTGATGACATTGAAAGCCTGAGGAGAAGGAAAGAGGATCCACTTTAAGCTTAATGGAATCACATCTGAACATAATTATTATTTGGATCCGATGTTTAAAGTAAATGTCTGTTAGACCCATTAAGTCACTATCGTGCTCACAGGGACTGGGAGGATGACTTCGGGGTTGCCAGCGAGGTCAGCAATATGGCGATACAGGGGAACGCCCTTCTCTGCTGCACCAGCCTTGCACACAGCCAGGGAGACGCCCAGGATCGCATTAGCACCAAACTTAGCTGAGATAGGACAGATACACACATTTTAATATATTGTATTAAAATGCATAACCTAGAAATTGAAATATTCCATTGTTAAACTCCATTGACAAATCTATGTAGTCTTAAAGGATAAATCAGCAGTGGAAAGAATTTGAATTTAATCACACAAAACCCTGTCACCAACCAAATGATCTTGAACAGCTTACATTTGTTTTCTGTGCCATCCATGTCCAGCATCAGCTTGTCGATCTTCTCCTGCTCCAGAACACTCACATCCTAGATGACACACACACACACGACAAGTTATACTATGCATATGTACACAAAAGATTAACCATGTTTAATTGTAACTCATTCGTTCAGAGAAACACACTCCAGAGCTGTTAGAATAATCCAAGGTTTTATGATTTATACTAGTTAGGATGTGCAAATGCAACAGTTTATTGATACTCTATTATGTTAGTAAAGACAAATGTTAAAAAAAGGAGGTTAATATAAACCGCTCGGGGAAAGGATCCTCCAACAATTGCTCAATGTTAGCAGGGTTATGCAATATGCAACCCCTTCCTTTAAAATTGCAGCAGTAGTAAAATATAAAATATTATACAAAATCTTTTTTTATATTCTTTATATTGAATTTTCAAGATTTTCAATTCAAGACATTTATGAAAACATTTTAAGAATTTTGACAATGGCACAAAGTCAAACAATAAATGGTCCTACCTTGCTAACCAGTGCAGGTGCAATTGTTTTATTGATATGATCAACAGCTTTAGAGACACCTGCAAGGGACAAGCAGACCATGACTGAGCCAGACAGGAGACACCCATGCAGAGCAGGCAAGACAGAACACCCCATCCAAACTTATGAGGAGGCCATTTTGAAAAAATGTGGTCGCCCTTCATAATGAGAAACATGGGACCATCAATAGTTGAGCTCTTAATTATTTTGCTTAGATATGTGGATCTGTTAGTGCCTGCCAAAGTTAGTATCCAAAGGCAAACCCATTCTTCATGTTGTTGCACACAGCAAAATGTATGAGTCGCCAAGTAACCGCACACTATATTTACCTGGTTACACAATGCAGGGGCCAAGAATTCATTTATATATTTAACAGCTCTTTTGACTCCTAACAGGAGGAACAGAGATGGAACAATCGGAAATGAAGAAATAAGAGAAGAGGACAGACAACAGCCTACAACCCATGAGAGTCTGTCAAAATGACAAGAAAGCTGAGAGTAGAATATAAGTAACCAGATACTTTAGAGAGGAAAAATCAATAACGACATTTTACCTTTGCCCAAGTAGCGTGTTTTGTCATTGTCACGGAGCTCCAGAGCCTCGTAGATGCCAGTGGAAGCACCGCTGGGCACTGCGGCTCTGAAAAGACCTTGGAGACACAGGACATTTTGCAATAGTCACTTTCTTCTGCCGTGTCAGGCCCAAAAACTGTGCAAATATTATATACGTGTATTATAATGAATGTGACAATGTAATGTTACCAGAGCTTTTACCATGACAACCAATATAACGACTTGTGATGATGATTATTACTGTGGGTTTGTGCAGACGGCTGTTATGTAACCGGGGATGACAGGCAACCTACTGAGCATGTGCAGTGCATCTGTGGAAGGATGTCAAGCTACTGTTTTACATAAAGGGCATGGCCATTTTGGATTTGGCCAAGTGAAGAGAAATTTGGGATGAGCAATTCGGTTTGCACAGTGGACCGGGGGAGGTGGTGCAAATGTGAGGGGATTTTGAGGGGAATCTGTGTCTGGGTCATGAGTTCAGGCTTAACAAATTATCTACATCAAGACATACCTGGCTACAGATGGAGATGCGGGCAACAATGCATCAGACTATGAACCGAGATACAAAGCAATAAATATAATGCACCGTTCAGAGCTCCTGAAATTACATAACAGATATTAGGTTTTCTACTATGCCTGCAACCTAAACACGTGGTTATGTAACAGAGTAGTACTGTGATAAAATGCAAGTGCAGCACAGTGGTCGGTGCCGCTAATGACATCAAAACATGTCTGGTGGACTTAAAGGGGAATCGTGCCCAGAGAAGGAATAAAGGTGCTATTTACATCCATACAATTGTCCCAGACCGGGGCAGCAGAATAGAGAGTTTAAGCAGACTTATTACGGCTGTGTGGCCTGGTCCCCTCACTTCCATGTCAGTGCTTATTCAGGCCGCTTCATTAACATTCTCAGGACCCTTCATTGGGTTGAGCTGTTCCTTTGTTTTAGCTCAGCAGTAAACAGCAGAAGCTCGCCAAAGCACTTTAATCACAGCCGGGCCATTAGTTAAATGATCAACTGATATCAAATGTGGGCATACGTGTCAAACAGTGCAGAGTTTTGAGGCTGTATGCCCAGCAGCCTCATTATGTCATCTAGCATTAAACGACCTGAGGTAGGCATGTTAAGGTCGGTCTTGCATGTAATAGCTCAACTCAGCTCATAGGTTTCCCAGATGTACCTACTGTATAAGCCACTGGATGAGGTTCCAAACAGGAACCATTACAGAAACAGAGTGCTGGAGAGGTCGTGTGATATTACAGGAGCTATTTTCACACATTCACCAACTGATCTCATTCACTCTGGGCCTGGGAGCAGAGTGGGCCCAGCCACTTGACTACACCCTCACTTGTATTTACGTACTGTGCAAGACACAAAATGTAATTATTTCTTTAAAATTTAATTGACTGATGTTTTGCTGTAGCCCTACATCCTGGGCTGTGACTGCAGGATTTAGTTTATGGATGACTAATATCTGTTGAACCACATGAAGAGTTTTTAAGGCAGCAAAGTGCAACTCGTCTCCAAATCTTCTGTAGCCAGACAGCAGCGTCACCCTCATACAGCAGTCTCTGAATTCAAACAATAAAACAAACATATTAAGAAAACAGTACCTTTCTTGGTGTACAGATCAACCTCCACAGTGGGGTTGCCACGGGAGTCAAAGATCTCACGAGCGTGAATTTTCAGGATGGACATGGTTCTGGATCTGCAGATGAGGGGAAGAGAATCAGTTTAAAGCCACAGGTCAAGCAGTTAGATGCTGGTTTCCTTGTTCTCTGACTTACTGAAGAAAAGCTTGAATTAAAGCAGTGAATGAAGCTCAGCGACAAACTTAGGAAACTTGCAATTAAATTTATACAAAGTGTGGAGACGGAACGACAGACCACCTCCTGGATTCTGCAATTAAATGAATCTAGGACCCATGTTCACCACTTGAATAAACGGATGTGGGCTGGTCTGGATAGCAGAGATGCGAGTCACAAAAAGGTGTGGCTTATGCAGCAAAAAAAAAATCTCTGCAGGTCCTTCAGCTTTACTGAATATATACCAGATTACAAAAGAGCATTGCAAAATTCCCGTAGAACCGTTGAGAGCACTACTGTCAAACACTTGAGCAAGAACTCTTTATTACAACAGTAAAAAGTCACCATATGAAACGATAAGAAAGTGACTCAGCACAATACAAGTTTGTCGTCTTTTTGTCCAAGTATCATTGTACTGATATGTGTTGCAGGACTTTATCTAACGGAGCCTCTGTTATCTCTCCAAATTCCAGCGGTGGAGGTCAGAGAAGTTTTTAAGCCAGGCTGTCTGGCCATGACGCCTGAGGCCTGAGGCCTATTGATTTTCATTCGTTTTATCCAACGTGTCCTGAACATCTACCCACTCTAAATGCATGGGTGAACTTTGAGTAAAGCCTACAAAGCTAAGCTAGGCACCAGCTACAGCACAACCAATGGAAAAATTCTCCCTTCTGTCTGTGGAAACACTGGCCCAAGAGGCTCAGTCACTAAAACACACAGACCCTGTTCCTTAGCTAATCTGCGGCGTTATACTGCATTAAATATCTGGTCAGGTTTGTAATATATTTAGTTATCTGATTATATTGTGGCTTTTCTATCGTTTCATGTGAGATTGTTTCTTATAAGACTTTTTTTCTAGTTATGCCATTATGGTTAAAATTAACACCAAGAATAACACATTGATATTGCTTTCTCTTCTTTTAAGTGTTGACTGCACCATATTGACACTGAAACACAACCTAAGACATTTAACAGCCAACCATAATGACCTTGACGATGACGGCAGCGATGCAAGTACATGAACATATAAACACACATACACAAACCATGTGAGAAAAAATAACTTTTAGTCAATTAACACATTTCCTGGCAACTATTTTGTCATTCTTTTAACGCTGACAAATCTTCTAACAAGATGCCTCAAATTCTTGACCTTCATCAACCATGTGCATCCTTATGAACTCGTGTCTTTCTGAAAACAGTGAGGGGGATTATCACTAAGACTTCTAGACAATTACTGAAGTGTTTTTTGATGCCTGATCAGGAAGATGGAGAGCATGGAGGTAAGCTGGAAGCACAAAATGGCAGCCATAGATAAATAAATAATTCAGGATAGATACCTGATACGTTTGAATTGTGTATTTATTAATCCAGTGTTGTTCTGTGTTAGAAAAACAGTACTATGTATTAATATTCACTTTACTCAATTATTCATGAAAATAATTCTAATACTGATGTCGAAAATACTGACTGAGTTGTTGAAAGCACATGTTCTTCTGGAGGTCTGCTGAGTAGAGGAATGACTAACAATGACTAAAAAGGAGACACTGAGGCTTGTGTAACCTTACTACATGCAGTAATTTTCCTTTACCCGGTTGACACTCCCACAAGTCTGCTGCACGCAACTGGTAGCTTTACTCACAACCTGGATCAGGATGTGTAGCTTGTTTTAGAGTCTGGACACACCAGAACATTTATCAAGGCCACGAATTAACGACAGAGCTAACAAACAAGAGACAGAAACAAATGGAAAAGATGGCTGTAGGTTGTAGCTGCAACTTGACGCCCTTTCTCCACACACACACACACACGCGCGCACACACACACACACACACAGCAGCTGTAAATGGACTGACATCTCGTCCAGCTGGTGGCTCGGTTAAAAATAGACGGTGGGCTACAAAATCCTCCACGCTATAAGCGACAAAATCATCAACTGATGATTTAACCAGCGCTTTAAACAGATAAAGTAAGAGCTGACACAAGGACAAACACTTCGTGATTACCGCCGAGGATGGAAAACATAATGTGCACATTTATAATAACAGAAAAAGTAGTTTGTTACCGTGCTCTGTCTTGAAAATAAACGGTATCTCTTAACACTTGATGTCATGCCATATATTCATTTAAAAAGCACAAAGTCAGACTTAAAGTTACCTTTCCGGCCTGACTGTGAGCGGGGACGCTGCTGGCTCTCTCGTGCGTGCAGACAGAGAAGACGCTCGCGACGCTCAGGTCTCGATAAGAGCACGAAATCAGGAAGGACCGGAGAACCGGAGCGACCTGATTGGCTGGGACTCACTCACGAGGCGGATGACTGCGAGGAAGGGAGCACGTTCGCCATCACGAGCCCGACCGACAGCCCACGTTAAGGACGACAAGGACGCACGTTTTATTTTAGTCTCTGACCACTTGTAATAAAGATGCGAATCTACAGAGAGATACTGTGTTTTGGTTCAATTTTATTGGAGGTGCATGATGGGAAATGAAGTGTACTGTTGGATGAATGTATGATAAAAGAACAGGGAAAGATGACGCAGAGATGTGTACGTGCAGAGAAGCAGGCAGGGGTTACACTGCGGTAGTTCGTTATTGGTCACAACACGCCTGTGGTCACGCTGGTTGGCTCTGACTTTTCTTTTCCCACTGAATGAATGAATTTTGCAGAAGGTATGCCACCGAAGAGGTGAGCAAACCCACGGCGACCACACGCCAAAAGCAACGGATGGAGAATGAATATTTTCAACACGAGGACCTTTTAAACACAAAAATGTACACAATGTCTGGGTTTACGTTACTTAGTCTACGAGTAAAGGATTCGTCACCATAAAACCTATTCCAGAGAAAGACTACGTGTAAGTACTTATATTTGTATGAGTAGGTGCCTGCGCCGGTAACTCATGCGGAGCATGCAGCGGTTCACAACATGCGTGAGCAGCGGGTTTCCCCGGAGCTGTCTGACGTCTTCATACAACAAATCTCGGGATTTCTGCAGCTGCGCAGTGTGGTGAGCGCAGCATCCATGGCGCATCAGAGCTGCTGCAGGATCGCTGAAATGGAAGCCTGCTGCAGTGACCTTGAGACCGACTCTGCCAGAGTTACATCAAACTGCGCCATCTGCTGCCCAGGCGACGTCACAGCAAGAACTGCCCACTGCAGAGAATTACGTTACAAAAAGTCTCAGAATTAATCCTGTAGTCATCAGCAGTAGACAAATTGTCTAAACAAGCTTGTGAAATAAAATCCTAGATTCAACCACAATAAATTGGCACATTAGTAGAATATTTTTAGTAGAATAAAAAATAAAGAGAAAAACCCAGAATTGTTGCTTATACAGAACTAATGCTAAAATATGTATTATTGGCAGTTTAATCTGCTAAAACCAGTGATTGCTGTGCTCATCAGCAGTAACATTACAATAAAGGCCTATGTAGATCTCTGGTTAACTGATAATTCAAGTGTACACTAAACACCAATTCAATCTAATATTATCAAGATATTTAAATAAAACTCACAAATAGCCACCCAAGGTTTTAAAGGGAAACGATGTTGATTACCTAAATCATGCGTACATATGTAAGTTTTCATTTTAGTTAACCAGGATAATGTGGAATACTAACTAATAATAATAATAACTTGGCCTGATGGTGGCACTAGATAGTAGTCATAGAATTTCCGTCTCTAGGAGAATTTTTTCTGGTCATCGTTGGTTTATTCATATGTTTCAGTAAATATGTGTAAAATATCAGTAAATACCCTTTAACACAGAAGTCCTACACATACCACACGAAGTGATAGGGTCCTTGTTTCTCATCTCAGGAACAGAAGTTGGACCATCCCAGCCAACCTCAATCGTCCGAGACAATCTCTGTTTAGCTGGAGGAGCAGGGGATGCAGCCTGAGCTGCCACAGACCCAGGCCCAGCAGATTAATCAACAACATTTTAACAGCAGCCATTAGACTGGTTGCTAAGGACACTCAGGCTGGTGTAAAATATCCCCACATCCACCCTACAGCGAATCTGGACTCCCACCTTCCACCTCACTTTGCCAAAGTACACACATTAACTGTGTCTCACTCTTTTCATCACTTCATTTACACATTCTACGTGTTTAGCAACTGTTTTGTCGGCGTCCATGACAAACTAAATATGACTTATTTTACAAAAACACTGAATACTATAACTGACAAATAATGAAGCTGACTAGAAAAGAAAGCCATTTTCGTGAACTGGAAGGTAAAAGTTGTTTATATCAGTAAGTGATCATATGTCTCCACTATGATATGTACGTGTTTTACAATCAGCAGCAGCATATGAAGAAACAGCTGGCACTGTCCAAAAGAAACTAAATGTAGTGTTTATCATCTGTGGCATTTTCTGCCTGTACTTCTTACATCTACATGTGAAATGGTTTCAGGCTGTTCGTGGTCACAGAGCTGCATCACAGTGTGAGGAAGCATGATTTGATAGCTGACGAGCTGCGGTATATTACATATGCCAGTTCATTTTAGACATTTCCCCACAGTCGAGGTACTGGCCCTGTGTGCCATCGCGTTACACTGTGAAGCAGGCCGGGTGGAGTTGGGGTGAGCAGCCAAGCTAGAGTCAAGGCCAATTTGCTGCTGATTTACTGACATCGCTCTGGTGACGAAGTTGTTAAATACAGATTCCTCTATGAATAAAACCATAACTGCTGTTATTATGATGGTGACGGTGGAATAAATGGATGTGCAGTTTTCAAACTGTACAGTGCAGAGACGTGAGGCTAATTTGCTGCAGTGGGTCTGCTCAGTGACTCACTGCACTGGGCAGTTTCCAGGTGTGAACATGTGCAACGGTGAATGCGGGACATTTTTGAAAAGAGCCTTAATGCTCAGTGGACCCTGGTTAAAAGGGTAAATAATGACTTAACATCCATCCATTCTTTTAATATCAAGCCAGCTGAACCAACATTCAGTATGTTTTCATGCATGAAAACTAGCGAATGACCAGAACTTGCCGTTCCAAGTTGCTACGACTTCCCTATTTATATAAGTTTGTGCTATGCATTGTGTTTGATGCAAAGCACCGGTCTTTGCATGAAAACATTATAACACTTGAGCCACCTCTGGTTTTGTTTCTGCTTTTCTTATTCCTGCTTGCTTCTCATGAATTTATCCTGTTGTTGCATGTTGCATGCCCTGGCACTCCCATTTGCCCCGCAGTTATCCAGTTATCCCGCCACCTACATCACCTGACTTCCCCACCCACCTGCTGCTTCTATAACAACTGTCAGGTTCCAGATGCTCTTGTGTGTAGCTTTTTTTCTTTCTAGCCTGTTTGCTTGCGTTTTGAGTAGCTCCTCCTGATCCTTCTGTCTGCACTTTAGCCCCGGAGGATATCCTGTGTATTGTTGGAACGACAACAAATTCTAGTTGACTCGACTTGACTCGATCTCTGCTTGCACATGTTTTTGGTTCACCAAGTCCAAGTTTTACATCTTTACTGTGAATGGAATAACCCGGTACAGCATCTGCAGTAATGTCTCACTTTGTAAGTAGTTGATGAAGTAGATGACAAGTTGGTATCAAAAAAAGGCATAACACTTGTGGTAAAAAAAGGAAGTCACACCTAATTGTAAAAAACATTGATGAAGTGTTGGAAACTTACAAATACAGAGTACAGTTCATTTAGGTTTTGTTTTTCTTAAACTGTTTTATTTGTCAGAGACAACAGCCTCTGACAACCTCTGACAGATAGACTGAATTAAAAGTGAGCATAGCGGCTGGCACCTGTTTTTCTTTGTCTTGTTAACTACACAGCCATCACATGTCATTAAAAAAGCTTGTTAACTGGACCTTCAGTGCAATAAATTCTTATTAGACAGGTCACGGTAAATATAATATTTGTGTAACCACAGAATGCTTCTGTTTGGTTTGTTAAAAGGTTTTGTCTCACTCTCACTTTCAATGCACACAAGCTATAGGTGAATTATATACAGGCTCAGTGTATGTGGGGTTTAAATTACTGCGCTTACACTTAGCTGCTACAATTACATCATTAAGGTTCCTAAGAACTTAACAACTATGATTGTCTTCAAGGAGAAACCTAGTGATTTACTAAGCAGAAGACAGCTTTGGTATGTTTCTAAGTGCTGGTGTATGCAAGCTAAGTGCAGAGGGGATTCAAATCTGTGGCTTCTTAATGATCTCAGACTTTATGCTTGAGGTAAAAGCTCTTCTGTCACCTAACCTGTATAGGTCAGCTCTGATTTCTCCATTTCAGTAAATTCAAAACAGGCTTCAGCCATTTAAGCCAACTATCAGAGGCGCTGATAGTCAAACACAGAAAACAACTGGAATCAATCAAGTGAGGGTCACAGAGGAAGGGCATGAGGGGAACAATGGTAACTCAGTGGGCGTCTTTTGATCATTTTGTAATGTTATCAGGTCGGAACGAACATACACACACACAAACACACACACACACACACACACACACACACACACACTCATAAAGGCATATTTGTCAAAGGAGGAGAAACCCTAACCCATGTTTTAGGGTGAAACGTTGGACGTGTTGAAACTAGTACACCTGAACAGGTGTTACGACTCAAAATATACTATTATTTGCACCGACACTGACTTAGTTCATGAATGTTTTGTTATCAGCAGCCATCTGGTCCTCATCAGAATGACAGCTACCAAAGAGGCATGACGATGCTTGTACACTGGTTTCCTGTAAAGACTGATAAAGTCTTTTAAAACAAGTTAGTCAGCATTTGTTTCCTAGAAAGACAGAAACATCACTGTTAGAAGATGTTAAGCTGCTGTCTGTCCTTGTCTACACTTTCACTGTTAATAAAAATATAGGACTGCACCTTTAGTGCTCAAAGAGGAGTTTTTACCTGACATGATTATAGGCTTAATGTGGTAATGTTCCATTTGCAATTTGCTGACATTAACGCGTTTTTCAACGTTGCTGAGAAGATACTTCTTATTGGACAGTTAGGTAGTGCGTGAAAGCTGTTTACCCTGTTGATTGGGAGATGCTGCATGGGCGTTTTAACACCTCCCTTCACTCACGGTTTAAATGTGGAGAGACAACCTCTGAGAGCTGACCCAGTGGTAGAGATGGAGTTTTTCTACGTGCTTGTCTCCGCTGTTCTGGTCTGTGCGGTCAGTGCTGACATTCCTGATCATGGGATACACTGGACCTACTCAGGTATGTTTGGTGCTTTCTGAATACTGTATGACTTTCTTTTCCATGTTTTTTGTTTTCCCCACAGAAACAGTTATAGTGATTTAACTGGACGTTTTTGATGCGTAAAGCCTATCAGAGTTCATTTTTCTACAGTCTATGACAAGACGGCAAAGGAAGAGAAAATAAAAACCCTTTCCCAACTTTTACACATACAACAGTTCATCCGTGCCATTTGGCTGCCGGGTTCTCGCGGCGACGCGCGATGCCAAATATCTCCGGTAACCGCCGTCTTGTCAGATTCTGCTTTATCCTTGTGATGAGTGAGTTTCTGGTCAGTTATTTGGGAATAATACAATGAGATATCGATTAGTTACAATGTCTGCACGTTTCATTTACGTGGCAGCAATAAACAGCCTGTGACTTATATTTAATCCCTAACCAAAAGCTACAGCTGTGAAGATTCTCCGCCTTCAGGTGAGGTTGTCTGGACCTGGATTATGGTAACAGGATTTCTTCCTTGTTGGGTAGAAACGTTTCGCTCAGCAGCCACAGGACTTCATCGGTCTGAGGGAAGTTGGCTGGTGCCCACGAATTTATCCTCCAGGTTGGTTTCACCTCCATCCCCAGGTCCAACCTACGCGTCAACCTGGTTGGACACACTTAGAGAGTCACTTAACGGGGGTAGAGAGGACACACCCCACACCCCTCCCATGCATGTGCTTCACCTAACAGCGTGTTCCAAGCAGGTGTGAGGTGAAGCCAACCTGGAGGATACATTTTTCCTCAGACCGACAAAGTTCCGTGGCTGCACAGCGAAACGTTTTTCCCTCAACTTTCACACTAGGGCTGTGTCAGTAGTGGGAACGGGATAAGTTTGTGCGTGCATTCATCTAGTGGCATTTTCACTAAGTGGGCAATGCGATACTTTGAATCTCTCACACCCAGAGGGAGCTTTGGATCAGATGCACTGGCCAACCATGTACCCTGACTGTGGCGGAAAGAAGCAGTCCCCTATTGATATCCAGCGGCGCAACGTGAGGCACAACCCAGACATGTTGAAGCTGGAACTCACCGGGTATGATGCTCTGAAAGGGAATTTTCTCATGTCCAACAACGGGCATTCGGGTAAGACACTCCAGCGTTATGTAAATCTACAAATGCAAACCTCTTTTGCATATTATATTTGCTGAGGATCACGTCTCTGAACTGCAACCTAAACTTTGTGTAACGTTTCCAGTGCATGCTGCAAAACGTCACATTTTTAAACATGTTTCATTTTCTGCCATTCATGCAGTCAGTGGTTCCCGTAAATTTCTATCTGGTACATGAAGCTCATTCTTAAAACTCAGTAATGCATCACTGTGAACTGAAAGTTGTATGTTATAGATTTATAGTGCATAACATTTGACCAATAGGAGTTTGATAAAAGAAATCCATACTAAAGATTAATGTGGTGCATCATAGATGAGTTTTATCTTTAATGAAACAGTTGAACGTAACTATCTTTCTAGTTCAAATCGACCTACCTCCCACTATGGCGATCACCAAAGGTCTCCCAGGAAAGTACACAGCTGTCCAGATGCATCTGCACTGGGGCGGCTGGGACTTGGAGGCCAGTGGAGCAGAACACACCTTAGATGGCATCCGTTACATGGCAGAGGTCAGCTTAAATAAATATTTTAAAATAGTAGTTTACTAAGAAGTTGCCAATGCTGTGAGAGACTAGTTTAGAACAATATAAACAGCCACAGATTATGATAACAGACAATGGAGTGTCGGGGCTGAATGTTGTTAAAATGAAATTAATTATCTTTATAAAAAAAATTTATCGCAAAACCTGTTTAATTTTGTTCTGACTGTAGCTAGATCTGACCCACTTAACCAACGCTAATATTGTTACAGCTCCTTAGTAAGTTAGTTTCCAGTTGATTGGTCATATTTTCTCCTTTAATATGTATTTCCACCTTGTCTTCCAGCTTCATGTTGTCCATTACAATTCTGACAAGTACTCAAGCTTTACTGAAGCCAGAGATAAGTCAGACGGACTGGCAGTTCTCGCCTTTTTCTATGATGTAAGTAAGCCACAAAAGGCTCCCCCCCCCCCCCATTCCTCTATGTTCTGCTTTGGCTGCACACTGTCTACACTGAAGCCCTCACCTCACTGAATCCTTCAGTTCTCTTGTTGGGCATTTAAAAAAGTATTTTTGGTAACAAATGTCACCTGCCAAATACCGTATGCTATTTATTGTGTATGATACTTTGCTCTGGTCATTCTGCTGCATTAAAGACTCTATTGAGTGTACCGTTGTGCAGCATTCATATTGAATTAGTGCCGTTTCCAGAGGAATGCTCTGGACCTCAGGCAGGCAGCGGCTCTCAGCTGCAAGAGGTCAATGCTCAACACCACTGCTGGCATCTGCTGCACAGTGTGACACAGAGTTAGTGCTATTTGAGCAAACTAATTTAGCAACAAATCATTGACGTTTTCTGGATTATCAAGACAGGTCTTCCAAATGTTTTCAAGAACAAAACTCAAAGCTAACATCATGATCAGAGGGAAAGCCTCCTGCTTTGGCTGAACCTTCAACTTTGACACTGCTTTTGTTTCTTTCCAGGACGGACACTTTGAGAACACCTACTACAGTGATTTCATCTCTAACCTGGCTAATATCAAGTATGCAGGTGAGTTAAAGTTGGCCCACACAGGAATAAAAGGCCATTTTATTCCTGCAAGTATGTACGTTGTGTTTAAATTGAATACTGGTTGAATAAACTAGTTTAGGGGCTCAAAGAAACGTGCTGTATGCATTTTCTTCACCAAAAATAATTAGCAGAACTGTTACATTTAAACCCTGCATTGTTTGTCGGTGTTGCCTTGCAAGCAGGCTTCTTCCTCTATCCTGTATTCATTTGTAAATCAGTGAAGTAGTGTGAAACCACTGGTGCTGGATAAAACTGTGACTCCGACAGGTCAGTCCATGAACATATCGAGTATTGACGTGCGCTCCATGCTCCCCGAGAACCTCAACCATTTCTTCAGATACCAGGGCTCCCTCACCACTCCACCCTGCTATGAGAGCATCATCTGGACTGTGTTTGATACACCCATCACTCTGTCACATACCCAGGTATACACAGGACAGGAAAGACTTTGATCCAATACAAAGAAAACATGGGGGGAGGCGGGGGTGCTTTCTACTTAAATCTACCCCCAACCCCAACTCTACTCCTAACCATAATTGAAGGAATGCTTGTTTTAAGTGTTTTGCTATTTTCTTAAGTTTCCTGCTTGTCTTTTTTGTTCAGATCAAGAAACTGGAGAGCACACTGATGGACATGGACAACAAGACCCTCTGGAATGACTACCGCATTGCGCAGCCTCTCAATGCCCGGGTGGTGGAGGCCTCT
Organism: Microctenopoma steveboyesi; assembly: GCA_032359275.1. Taxonomy (NCBI): domain Eukaryota; kingdom Metazoa; phylum Chordata; class Actinopteri; order Anabantiformes; family Anabantidae; genus Microctenopoma; species Microctenopoma steveboyesi. Next base: position 9,273,071 of record JAUMHF010000024.1, read on the forward strand.
TTCCTGCCCCGTCTTGGGAAAGGATGTATGTACAATGTTGTTACTCAGCAGGAAATTATGATTTACACAGAGCAATGCCAGAGCCCAAGTCTAATTGTTATTTTGTGTTGTTCTGTAGCATTTTGTCGTCAAGATGAAATTGAGTCGAAGCTTCTAAAGATCGAGGGTTTGATAACTTCTCTTGGAAAGCATATGATTTCAGGTGACTGAACACTTAATGATTAAATCTTAAGCTTAAATTAACCCGGAATGAAAGTTCTCATATTTGTTTTTTCTCTGCAGGTGGAATGACGAGACCTAGTAGACAAGGTAAATTCACTGATTATTTAAATGTACGTTAATATTTCTCATTTGAGTGTCTGATTTGAGCCTTTCTGTTTGCCTCAGAACCTCGTGGTCTATTTCCTCTGGTGCTCAACTTCCAGGAGAAGAATTACGGTAGTTATGCTCTGGCTCGCCTCAGTCACACCATGGAACTGGACTCCTTTACGGTCTGTATGCACGTCCTGCCTCAGGGTGAGGGGGTCAACACCATCCTCTCCTACTCCAGTAATGGCAACGACAATGAGCTGATGATCTCCATCAGTGAGGACAGACATGCAAGAGAAGTGGGCCTGTGGATCGGCAATGAGTTTGTCAACCTGCCGCACAACTTCAAATCGCACAGCTGGGCCAACTACTGCATCACCTGGTCATCCCACACTGGTGGCGCAGAGCTGTGGATCAACGGCATGGTGGGGGAGCAGCGGTATCTGAAAAGCGGTTACACGCTCTTCCCTGGTGGTGTGTTCATCCTGGGCAAAGACCAGGACGGATTACTGGGAATCTCTAACACAGATGCCTTTGTGGGCATGATGACTGATGTCAACTTGTGGGACTATGTGCTCACCACAGCAGATATCCGGGACCAGATGTCATGTGAGAGGAACAGCACTGTGGTGGGAAATGTGTTCAGCTGGGGAACCACTGAGCTCAGTCTTTATGGAGGGGTGCAGCTGGACACTCAATACAGATGCCACTGAAAAGTCCCAGCTGCATGTCTCTATGAGCTTTAAAGAACCAAAATATCTCAGTTGATATTCACTATGGCATTTAGCACGGTGATGGTAATTAAGGGTAGAACCATTGAGGCACCTGTAAGTCAATATTTAAAGAAAACAATGTTTTGTAACTTCAACTGTGTATTCTGTCGATGTATTGGCATCTTTAATAAAGGCTTACAAGTGACTTGCTGGTTTGTTTAATGACTCAGTCACACATTAACTTTTTTTTAAATCTGTATGTTGCGCAATACTTATTTCATAGTGTTTTAGCCTGCAGTGAAGTAAAACATCTTTTTTTTTAACAGCAGGCACAAACAATGAATAAAGGATTGCATAAATAAGCCATGTAAAATAGAAAACACAGGCAGTATTAAGATATTTCCATCCCACCCGGAGTGAAAACTTCCTCTCCGCTGAATACTCTTGTTGTTCTTCAGAAGGCCGTGACCTTCTCCGCATCCTTCAGCCTCTCTATGTTCAGTGGCACATCCCCATCAGCCAGTTTGATCTCTACGTTGTTCCTCTTGGCAAACATCTGGCAGATCTCCAGGAAGGTCTTGTTCTTGGTCTCTGGGACCACCAGCCAGATGTAGATCAGCGTGACAAGACAGATGATGGCAAAAAGGATAAAGCTGTAGGGGCCCAAGCCTCTCTGGAGGGAGAAGGGGGAGAGGAAATATGACCAGTGTGACGGCAAGATGAAATGTAAACGCCTGACACCAACCGCAGCCAGAGATCAGGTTAACAGTGATTTACATGCTAGTTCTATTGGAATGCCCTGTTTCTGGTTTCTGTTAGTCAAACACAAGTGATTTGCCTTTTGTTTTGATGGTGAAAACTTGAGGGGATATAAACACAAGTCAGGATGCTAATGTTTACGCCACTATTAGAAAAGACACAATGACACAACTGCTCCCAGTAAACAAGATGATGAAGCTTATGCGAGAAGAAAACAAATGTAGACATATAAGATTCTTAAATCTTTAAAGCTAAGAAGATTATTTCCAGTTTTGAGACTTGGATTTGGTTGTTGACCAATCCGTTCCCCTCCTCCCCCACACGGACTCTCCTTCCCCCAAACATCTACCGTTGATAAAACATGTCTTACATGGAATCCCCATTACCCTGATTTAGAGTAAAAAGAAACAGTTAAGACATTTTGGAAAATACTATTTGCTTTTGTGTAAAGAGTTAGATGAGAAACTATTAATTCAATATGCTAGTAATATGCTAGCTGGAAACATTCAGGTATCTTTCATATTCCACAAGCAACACCTCAGTTTTAGAGGTCCAATGACAACAGTATCAACATCAGTTAATATGGTACCCGCCAAGGCAGCCAATGAGAATGCCTCACACATGTAAACAAACCAGCATGTGCAAATTACTATGTAGAGTATATGTGATGAAGTGGGCGGTATACTGGCCGTTGTGTCTATTTTCTCTGTCAGATCCAAGTTTGTGTGTGTTTGTAAAGCTGTAGGAGGCTTGTGCAAGTCCCCCCTGCTGTCCTCATTTCCTTGCACCTCTAAAATGGATCTGGAAAGTGCATCGTTAGCGTGACCCATGCAGTCCGCGACAATATGGAAAATAAGCCAGATTGAAGTAAACCCCGCTGTGTTTCATTAAAACATCTTTCAGCTTCAGTTACACAATATTAGCAGTTAATGAAGTGTGTAAACAGGTGGACACATTTCTGCAGAGCTGCTGTTAGTTTGACATCATACAGAGAATTGAATAAGCAAGTTTTGTTATATATCATTTCAGGAATTTAGTTAAAAGAGCATAATATACAACAGGGACTGGTGTATATGCCAACAGACACTTGTGTAACAGACCTCTAAGAAAGGAAAGACGAGGCCGACAGTGAAGTTGGAGAGCCAGTGGACGGACCCTGCCACCATGAAGGCTGAAGACCTGGCCGACTGCCTGAACATTTCGTTGGTCACCACGGAAGGTATGGGACCTGCAGGACACATGCGTGGTCAACCACAACCAAAAAAACATCACAGGCACTACATCACTCTACAGGGTCACAGTGACAAATCTTATGTCTCAAAGAGCTGAGTCCAGATTTCCAACACATATTATTACATGTCTGGTCACATCTAAACAACACTTCTACTAATGGAGTTCCCTGTTGTAATCAGTGCGTGCGTAAATAAGCACTGTGGGGTCAGACTCACTCGGTCCTATGGCATGTCCTATGACGTAGATGATGACACAGGCGATGCTGACGTAGGGCATCCATGTCATGCTTTCCTGTAAATGCAAACAAGCCGGTGTAATCAACTGCTTATTGCGTCAGCCAGGAACAAATGTGTAAAAATCTCTGGGTGTATTGCGTAGGAGTCAATGTTTCACTGACTGGAGGAATAGTGCATCTTGTTCTGTTTGGTTTTATTTGTGTGCCTCGTAGCGCTGCTGCGAGTGTTGTATCCAGGAAAGATGACAGGGTTGCAGGAGGCCTGGTGTTGTTGTGGTTGTGTCTAATGGTCAGTGTCTGTCGTATTTCAGTCAGCAATGACTCTATTTAATATTAATGTCGCAAAGTTCTCATGATCCCAGCTGTGTTTTGGTTTTGAACTCATTTGTCACTGTAAGAACAGCGACCACAAGATTTAAGTGTTGACTTTCAGCTTTAAAGGTATGGGTTTGGGTTTTAATATACTTTCTGCAATTCTATTTAGTTATTCCAAAGATATATCTTTTTTTCTTGAAATTCCCAGCATGACTTTGCAAAAGGTCTTTGTGAAAGGCCCTGAAAATAAAACAAACATATTCCTCACATCAGCCAAAGTCATTTCAATGTAATTTAACTCTTTAACCTCTTCAACCCCAGGCCCATTTTCACTGCCCACTCGCCAAAAATGACACACCTAAATATACCCAAGTATACCATCACAACTACAGGAGCTTTATATGATCATGACCACTCAAAATAAAGCTAGGACATGTGAGGTTACTA
>JAUMHF010000024.1:9283286-9401941 GCA_032359275.1 Microctenopoma steveboyesi
TCATTTAAAAACTGCATTTTGTGTTTACTTGTGTTATCTTTGACTAATAGTTAAATGTGTTTGATGATCAGAAACATCTTGTGTGACAAACATGCAAAAGAATAAGAAATCAGAAAGGGGGCAAATAGTTTTTCGCACCACTGTATTAGTTTTGTCAAAAATACGTGGAGCCTCTAGTGAAGGTGGAGCCTCTGACATACCAACACAGAGGCCAGTACTTAAACACAGCTTTAGACTTTTCTCATCATTTATTCTCCTCTTCCACCCAGAGGCACCGCTAGCGGACAGGCAAGGCCCCCAGAGGGCCAACACATTTTGACACGCATCAGAACAAAGGCAGAGACTGTGAAAAGATGTCAATGACAGAACTGTAGGACATCTCACAAACCCCCTTTACAGTCACCTCTCCCTCTCAGTGCCGTCTAGCAGTGAGCAACAAACATGCGCAGTGACAGCGAAGCCTCTGCTCCGCCAAAATGAAAAGAAACTACCTTCTGTTTTTTTAATTAAAATAAAAGTATGTGGTTACTTAGGGAGTGTTAACGTGGCCAAATATGTTACTTGGTATAAGGTTAACTTGTTTGCTTATTATTAGCAAGCATGCTGCACATAAACTAAAAACTATCCACCTAATGAATAGCTTAGCATCTCTGACCACTGAGAGCGGTGAATGAACGGTTGTTTGTCTCCATGTGTCCCTGGAATGGAGACCTGTCCAGGTGTAGCCCTGCCTCTCACCTGGTGACTGGTGCTGGAGATAAACATCAGCTCTCTGAGACCCTAGTGAGCATCGCTGGATCATAGCTAGGTAGATAGATTTTTTTTTCACCTATGTAACTTTTGTTACACAGAAACTAAACTGAAACTCCATTATGCAATATGAACTTGGTAAATATATTATGTTGTTTTTCAGTTATATTGTCTTATTGTTTTTCAGGCCTTATAAGTATTTATCTATTTTATTTTCTTAATATTTGTGTTATAATTTTCTTTGTTGAAATTAGCTTTTTTATTGGATGTTTTTGTTAAATAAATAAAGGTTTTCTGTATGTAAAATTCTTTGTTCTTTGCTGTTTTTTATCAGCCTTCACTTCAATTTTAAAATATGATTACAATGTTGGCAGTGTTGGATGCTATAGGCTACGTATGATGAAACCTAGTTTAAGGGCCCCAAGACACCCTTGCCACTGTGTGTAAGAACTGGCTCCCAGAAACACTGACACCCAAATGAACAGCCATAAACTTGTCTGGTGAATGGTGACCTCATGTGTCACAGTAAATCCTTGTAGTTCTCCTAATGAATTAGTTGGGCTGAGGGCCAGCAGATGAGAGTGCAGACACTCTATCTACTAGCATCAGTTACTTCAGCATCAGCCAACTCTTTGAGCAGACACGGTAGATTAGTTCCTGTAGGAAATACAGAAAGTGTCACTCCTCTGTGCGAACCTAATGACAAAAAATGTTGACGCTGAGTTAGCCATTCGCTGAATTAACCCCTTCTCTGTCGAATCTTCATTACTTTCTGGATTGAAACATCTCACTGGTCACTGTACTTTCACTAATTATCTCGGTGATGCTTGTTATTGTGGTTTTGCAGCGGTTATTGTATATTTTAAATGTGCAGGGATCCCCAGTGCTGCACATGAGGCCAGCGTGTGGAAAGGTTCACAAAATAATATTGTCATAATATATATGTCATATTCTAAAAATACCAGAATCTGTGTGTGGATCAATTGTTATAATATAAATGGTAATGATAATATCAACAATTGATTTATTAATATCAACTGTACAATAGAAATATGATTGGAGAAAAAATTAAGCCGCTGCTGGAATATGTTATGTGCATTGGTCGGCCGGAGTGAGTGTGTGTGTGTGTGTGTGTGTGTGTGTGTGTGTGTGTGCTGTGGCCTTTAGTCACACAGCTGGAGCATTCACCTGTGTGTTCGCGCCCCCGTTCTATAAAGTAGGAAACTGCTGAGTTGCTTATGGATGATTAAAATCGAATAATAACAACTACAACTGAACAATTAATATTTTTTGACATAATTTTTACAACAAGCTGTATACCTGTGAATACCACACACATACAGTATTAGACCTGTATAGTGAGAGTAAGGAATAACAACAGAAACGAATCATGAAATGTCAACATAATTCAAGGTGATTCAAACAGAGGATCCTCTTCAAACCACGGAGCCCGTAATCCTGTTCCTCAGAGACCCATTCAGTAAACTTTTTCATGGTTGTTGCAGCCTAATAAACTTTTTACAACCATCTCATCAACCCTTGCTTTGACTGACATATTACAGCCACAGAAACAGTACACCATCCATAAATCCACATACAACAATGCCACCTTCACAAGAATTAGTAATGAAACTCTTGCCTTATGTGAGAGTCAAACAATAACCAGGATGAGGATAAGAGAAAATTAAGTGTCATCGTGGATTCCCCTCCCCCCAACCTAGCTCAAAAATCACTCCAGTAATGAATCTTATTTGAACGAGCTCAGTGACAGGCTCATTGCAGCGTAATGAATCTTGAGACAATATTCAAAAGAGCTGAAGAGCTACTGGAAGTGGCATTGTGATGCAAGGTAGGTCAGTCTTATGAGCCCCGAGGAGTTGGGTGGGTTCATCCGCTCCACGTTTTATTTGTCCATCCTGTAGCTAAATTGGGAAAACAAAAGCCAGCAATAGCACATGTCAAAGGAGAAGTGCTGCTCATCAGAAAGGTTTGGGTTTCAAGGAGGAAGGATGGCATGTGACGATGGTTCATCATCATTCTCGTGACCACAATGACACTGATGTTATTTCTGGTGACAAAAGCTTTTGCAACTATTGTCTGACCAATGTTGCAACTACTGGGTTAGGCAAGCATTTCGTCGTTTTGAAGAAACAAAAAAGTATTGGGGAATTAATAAATATCACAGGAAAGTGTTTAAGTGAACTAAACCAGAAACTGTGTCCATATTATAATTGCATTTACTATATTTTAAAGAGACGGACAGATGCAAGCATATTCATTTATTTTGGACAAAAATCTTTGGCAAACACCCACATTACTAGTTAGCATACCCCAGTAAATAATTTTAATAAAGCCACATTGAAAAATATATTAAAGCAATAATTTACCCAGGTTACTACAGATGTTTTGATAATCATTTGTCTGCTGTAAATCTCACCTTATTGAAATGATTAATGATTATATATCTTCACAGAAAAAGTCTCATAGCCTGTAAAAGTCAAAACATACACTTCTGGGTCGTCTATCACTTTAAAGTTCTGTAAAAATGTTTAAACAAATGAATAGTATGTTTATCACCCAAAGTGAGAATGCGATATAGCTCACTTCTTACATTTTTTCACATAATCGTAAGTAAAATGCTGCTATTTCCTGCCATAAATATCGTACTAAATACTCAGTGGCACGAAAGGCAAATATTAATTTCACAGTGCTAAACTTACAATGTGAGTGACTTCCCATATTACACCATAAATAAAGTTGCAAAACTGTCCTTCACAGTGTGTACTCATTTTCAAAACTGCAAACAGAAAACATGTACAAACAAAAGTGAAACAGATCCTAAACATTTCATATACAGCAAAGCTATGAAAATACAGTATAAAATGTATGTGCATGTGCAATGATTGCCCTTTTCGTTAAACACATCATGTAACATGTACATTCAGGCAGCAGATCCCTTCTGCGGGCTCTTGATGTAATGAGGTTAAATGTCACAAAGTGTACATTATCCACTGCTCCTTCATGTTAATCTTCTACTGATCTAAAGAATCAAGTATCATCTCTCGGCCTTGGCACGACCAGTGCTGTCTTCTCCTCTGTGTGTTGAGGTGTCTTGTCCTGGCAGTAGCCTATGAGGGATGTCGTGGGAGTGCTGCGCCTCTGCTCGACACTTGGAGCAGCGACAGAGTGCGGTGCAGAGCCGTGTACGGATTGGCTTAGTAAACAATACAAACATAACACAGTTGGCTGCTCCCTGCAAGGTGTTTCCAATACCCTGTTGAGTCAGAACAGAAGCCTTTAAGTGGGATGCAGCAGTAATAGATGAATGTCCCTATTCGGCTGAAAGTGTCATAAAAAGACTCATGTGTTCAGCTAATAATTTATCTACATTATCTTATTAGAGGATTAGTCTAAAAACTGTGCTTCTTGCTTCAGAAAAATCAGCAAAGCACGGGAACTTTTATGTATGTGATGATTCACAGACTTGACAAGATGTAATCATACCCAGGGGTCAAAGCCTAAAGCTAATGCTGATACATATACTGAAACAACAATGATTATCAACAACATTATCTAAATTGGTCCTTGATAATTTAAAATGAACATTATCTACTCACGTGTAGTGTGACCAGCACTGGGTTCTGTCTGACTGGGGAGTCAGCTAGCAGCAGTATGAAGCGCACTGTACTCCAAATGCGCAGGATGATGAAGATAATGGGAATAAGTGTAAGCTTCACATCAGCCATGGAAGAGAAGGCCTGGGACGGAGGTCTGTTAGCCAAAATGGGACGGTACTCGGACAGGGCAACATGCTGCGCCAGAAAGAATACCCAGAGTGACACTGGATCTTATAATAGCACAATAAGAATTTTTTCACAACATGGCATCTATTAGAAGTACACATGTTTCCCTAAGACAGAAAATTACATGAATAACTAACGCTACCAACCAGGCTGAGTTTTTACTATTTGTTTTAAAGTGATCATTAGAGTTCAATAAAATTTGAAGAGCACTGATTATTAAGCAACTTGGCCATTAATCAGTCTTTTTAATTCAAATGTATTCACAAGATCATACTTTTACAATACGATTAAATATTAGAAAAATATATGACTCAAAATTAAAGGTAAATAAAATATGTACATGATGAATGAATGTTGATTCATAAGTGCTAGAAGTAAAGTTACTTTGCAGTATTAATGTGGTTTTGTACTCACTGCTATGTAGATGTGTCTCTTGATCAGGATATAAAAGAGAGGAAGTGTGACATAAGCCAGGAACTCCCAGATCTTTCCGGTCAGCAGCATCCACAGGAACCGGTCAGGAGCATGGATACTGACCCAGCACCAGCCCACCGACACCTCTGAAGCATCATAACCAATCTTGTTCAGTGACACAGCTGTAACAGTGATGACCAGAGGAACGCCCCAGCTACACATAACAGAGTGTTCAGATCAGAAATCTTAAAAAGTCAATTTACCAAGTGTCTGTGTCACAGGTCCAGGAACTGTTATTTGTGCTCTAAAAACGGAAAAACCCAAAACATATTTCTATGTTAATAAGATATTTTCACCGTGATTAAGTCTTAAAAGCCTACCAACTTAAAAGCCTATACCATTTTCATGGGTGATAACTATGAACACCACCCTGCTCCAGGCCTAGCTGTGTGTGTTTGATGTATACATGCATTACTGAATGCTTCCATTGTGTGATTTTCGATTTAGTGGAATTTACAGAATACAAATTATTAGAACAACCACAAAAATTGCATTCAGGCATACCCAGGGGGGAAAATGTTCCTGTCTCTAAAAATAGATAAATTATACTGCACCAAAGCAATTTAACTCTCTTTACAGCTTAACAATCAACATGGACAGCTCATTAATGTGCAGAAAGAATGAAATGACACAAAAAGATGTGCTGCTTCAGAGTATTCAAAATGTAGTTTGCAGTAAAACAAGTGACTTTTTAACCCGTTAAACAACCTTCAAATAGATACCTTTAAAAACAAGAAAGTATGTTGGATGAGATTTTCTTTCTGAGAATCAACATCCTAAAGACTTTGATAATTCTGACTTCTAACCATTTTTAAAGTTGCCATACCAAATAGAAATTTTACTAAAGAGACACTGATAAACTCTCAGCTCATCAGGATTAGGTGGGAATTGTGTGAATTAAATATGCCATTAATTCTGGCCTGCCTCATGCTGTGTGGTACACCAAGAATAATTTAATAATAAAATTGAATAATCCTGGAAAGTGTAAATAGCTAAGAAAAGTAAGAAATGCAATTGCATTAAGTTGCCAAGTGGCCTTTATGGTCTCTTTTTCCCCCCATTTGCCAGAAAGGCTCGCTGACAATAAAAAACAGTTCTGTTTCTATAGACCATATATAAGTAACGGTATATGATTGCATAAAATTCCTAGGTCTGCTTCGTTTTCTTTGTCATTCTCACTAATATTTACTGATAAATCACATTACACAAACATTATCCCGTACGGTAAGTTAGTAAATCACCCACCTGCGTTTCTTAGCAGAGTAAAATAATGATGTTGCTTTAACCCGAGTAAAGAATTTGAAATGGTACTTGGTAAAGAATAATTTTTGACAAGTATTGGCACTTTTATTTCAGCACTGCTCCTTCCACCAGCTGTGACCTCTGCCCTGCTAATGATGGGCACGCACCCTGTTACCATGGAAGCATTGCTGTTAGCTAGAGTAGCTAATTTTATAGTGATTAGATTTTTCACGAGCACAAGCGTAAAGAAGCGTATCTAATGGAAAACAATCACGTATAAACTTGTTTAGGTTAGTAATAATGATTAATTCAAGGTAATAATGGATTCACAAACTTACTTTCTAATATGGATAACTCAATAAAATCGCTTTTATTAGAACAATCACTCGCCTTTACTGAGCTATTTACTCAGTTTCTAGACAGAAATCGTGTGTTACCATGGAAACCTAGTTAGCACTTTCATTGCTAGTAGTTGGTTAACGTAGCTAACTCCCTATACTCAGTTTTTTAATTTAAGGAATTTTTTTTTATTGCCAACCTTTTAGTCGTGGCGCCTAAAACCTCAGCAAAATCAGGACGATAGTCCTCGCCAGATAAATATCCTTAGTACAAATTTGATATTTAGTCAACTTTATTTAGGCAGCTAACCGCTAACGCAGGATTCACAAGTTGACTTATACATAGCACGCTGAGCATATCAGCCAGTTAGCTACAGTGTGCAAACCACTTACCTGACAAGGTGGAAGAACAACACCAGGCTGTCAGCAAGTCTTTGGCTGGACCTCACGATGAAAACATACAGGTAAATAGCAATGGCCACAGTCCAGAAAAAGGAACTTGTGTTAGCGAAAGTGGATATCGCTCCTTGAACGACGCACTCCAAGGAGTCTTTGTGGAAAACCTTCCAAACCCCGAACGCGTAGGAGACGGCGGACAGCCAGTCAGACACCGAAAGGTACACCAGTAGTTTCCTCGGAGTCGTCCTCAGATCTGACCAGATAATGTAGGTGAGGATAATCAGCGAGGAGCCCAGAAACGACAGCGCACACGAAAACAGAATCACCACCTGTTCAGATAAGTAAACAACTGTTTCATTTCCGCCTGCCATCATTTCGTGTTATTACACAGCCTACATGGGCACAACTGTCTCTTATCAAACGTTGGACAACGTGTTTGGACAATCTTCCGACAAAAACACTAGTTGGTTGTAAAGTCCATTTTGAGTACCCTACTCTCTTCGCGTGATTTTCTCTTAAAACCAGGCGATATGTAAACTCTGAGCGAGTCCAGTGCCGTGTGACTCACTTGACAAACTTGTTTTGAGCTAAACAAAACTTTTCCTCCAGGCTTTAAAACCTCCTTCCCCGCCTCCTCTCCTTTCTTTCCTCGTCGCACCAACCGGAACACAAAGCAGAAGTCGGAGTCAGCTGGTAATGGGTAGACACATGCATATCTATTTTGGTTTTACCGATCTTTACTCGTGTGTGTGTGTGTGTGTGTGTGTGTGTGTGTGTGTGTGACTGAGAGAGATAAACTAACAAAGTTTGCCACATGGCGTATTCAAATATTTTGCTGCTCGTACCACCTGTCACATAAAGAGGGCACGGACTTTAAAAGCCGTACCCACCACGTGACCAGAACCCTCATCCTGAAAGAGATCTTACTCAAGTTGTCTCAGTACTGTTTGTGGTTGTTTTGTATCTGCTTGTAATCGTTCTTTGACATTTTACACCTATCTATGTATTTTTTATGCGATTACATTTACATTTTTTTGCATATACGGTGTATCATGCAATCTCCTCTGGTATAAATGAATTTATTTCGAATCTTGCCTCTTTACTTCTCCTTGTGGTCATTTTATTTCTCTTTCACATTTCTTCATATTTTGTATCTCATGGCTGTGTATCATTTTTTGGTGTGTTTTTCGTGTGGATATAGTGATTATAAGTGTTCAGCCTTGCAATGGGTTGGAATCATTAATAGAAAATTATTTGAAGCCTTCTGCAAACCAAACATATATTCTCAATCCCGGTACCATTAACTGGTAAACAAACAACTGGAAAACAATAGCACATATTCTAACAGTGTTTCATAGTACCACATTGCATTAACCATCCAACATTTGCTTTCCTTTATAGGACTGTGCTTCCAGTGGTGCTGATGTTAATTCTTTGGTGTGACTGCCGGTTACCAAGGAGCTGAAGAGTAGATAGATCTAAAGCCATAAATCAGTGACCTTGTGTGAGAGCCGGGTTTTACTGCTTCTGCATTGCTGCAGCCCAGAAAAACTTCCACCCTTTCTGTATTTGCAGCAATGCAGTGGTATGTTAGTCATTTCCATGCATTCTGCAGCAAACACACCTGAATTTATCATTATCAGAATTACACATGATCAAGAATTGGTTTTAAAAAAGTGTTAAAAATAATTCTTTTTTAAATCCTAAATCAGGATCTGCAGCTACATTTGCTGTGAGTGTACATGAAAACTTAAATTAGTGTGCATCTAAGATTCATGCCAGTCTGGCTCATCTTCAATCATTCAATCTACTTGTCTTTTGTTAAGGATCTCAGAAGATGTTTAGACAGTGAAAAGTGGTTTATACAACACAGGTATTCCTTAATTAGAAAATGATTGTGTACTGTGAAAACAAACAAGTCAAATAAATATATCTTGATGTAATTTTTATTTACTTTTGCTCACTCTTTTAATTAATGACATGAACAAATTATTAAGCTGCAAACGATAAATTAGAACTCAACCAAAGTTACTATACTTAAAATGTGTTTGCAACCAGGGAAAATACCTGAAATTCCTGAAATGCGAAACTAAATTTGTAGTTAAAAGTAGTCTGAAGTTGTAAGACAAAAAAAATCTGAATAAATGGATGTCTGAATGAAAATAAAAAACTGTATAGATTTTAGAGATTGCTGCAGTGATGAACAAAAGCAAGCTAGGAGGTTGTTTAAGTCAGAAGGTGGCAGCAGAGGATTGTTAAAGAATTACACAGTGAAGAAGTTTGGTGCTTTAATCCAATTGTAAATATTGTAGAAGCACAAAACCATGCGCTCAGTTGCTCTATCTTCTATTATTTCTGTATCGGCTCCTCAGTGCTTGTTCATTTCTACAGTGTCAGCCCTCGAGAAAAAACTAAAGTAGCAGCAGGATCCTGGTCTGCTACAATGCTGATTCGAGTTTTTCCTCCCTCCTGTTTTTCTCCCAGCAATGACTGTGATCCCAGGGCCTCTTATTGCGAAGAATTTCTGCGGCAGTATACTTGCTGATTGCTTCGTTCTCACTCCTCACAACAACCAGCTAAGACACTGCCAGAGAAACACCCACAGCAGCCGCAGCCAACTGACCATTCGTCCCTCCTCTGACCGGAAGGATGCTGAATGATCTTTGCTGTGTACTTCCATTTCTTGGTCTGGCAATAAGGATGCCCACTCTTTTCCTGTCCAGGTTTTTGGTGGTGGTTGTTGCAAGGAATCGGCTAAAAGCTTCCGAGGGTAGTGTGGTCCTATGCCAACAGCCAGAATCTCTATAAGAGAAGTAGGAAATGATTATTGAGTAACAATTTGTTCATGGAGTTTACCTAAAATGGGTAGATACATTATAAGAATCTTAATTTAAGATTTGGTACAACCCCCGCTCCCATGCCCTCCTAGGCTTTATAAAACTGTGATGAGTGTATGCTCCATTGCTCAAAGTGACCTGAAGCTTGTTCCCAAACATATTCTTTATAGTCTTTTGTGCAGCATCACTTTAAGTGCACACAACTTGGGCAAATACAAACACCCCCGAACTAAGAATAGACTTGCCATGACTCATGATTTTGCAACAAAAAGCTCAGTTTGATATAGCTCTCTATTTGTGTGTGTATCTCCATTCACATGAGCACCATTTAGTGTCCCTGTGTGTTTACGAACCTAAGGGACAACAACTAAAATCCCCCTGCTATCAGTTGCTGTCGCTCGCTGCAGTGCTATTTTGGGCCGACTGACCATTCCTTACTGTCCTCTCCCTGTGGACTGTGCTTTGCTGACAGGACAACATGGATACTAGAGAGCGATTCGCAGTCTGTAGCAAGTCAGGAAAGAGAGGGTGTTATGAAGGCGATAGAGAGGTGTCAGGGGGGATCCTTGGAAAACACACAGTTGGATGAATGTCCTCTATCTGTTGTATCTTTACTGTTAAATCCGCAGAGAGGCTATTTGTAGCCCCTGATGTCTGCTTTTGCTGTATGTATGACGCATTTTGCGGTTGTGTAACTTGAAAATTCTCACTTGATTGGTTATCTAATGTCAAAATAAAAGATAAATATCTTTGTGATATTAAAACTAAATATGCATTTTGTCTGCCCTTGACTTACAAGCACAGATATTGATGAACACAGAGACACCTTTTGGCCTGCTGTCAGCAGCCGCGTCTGTGTCTCTCTGTGTCTTTGTTCGCTGAGCACATTCCTGCTCAGGCCTTAATGTAATCCCTAATACAGGATTGAGGAATGGCAGTGAAAACAACAACCAGTTTGCTAAATGAATGACTGGCTGCCTGTTTGCTTCACACAGCAAACAGAGGTAGCAGGAGCAGCAGTGTCCATAAACATGTTTCAGACTGGGCTCAACATTACTGTCAAATTTGATGTTATCCTTTTCTGTGCTGGTGGCCAAACAAACGTTTGTTTGTTTACAATAACAGTGTGAGTTGTAGATTGATGATGTTTATTTATATTAAGTAATCTGTACGTTGTTGACATATATATATATATATATATGTGTGATTAGTAGGACATTATTTGCGTCTATGCGCAAATGACATAGGTATGGGAAGAAATTGTAGATATTAATTAAATCAAATTGTTTGCATTAAATTGCTTATGTTATGTCCTTGGAAACAAAATATTCAGCACCCTACAGCACACTACATCAAAAACTACATCAGCACCAAGTGTGCTGATGTAGTGTGTTGCTGAAAGCTAGAGAAATATCCAGATAAAAAAGACATAACCATTTCTTATAATTATTTTATATTATCAACTAATTATTTTCTCAGATAACTGGCCCACCAGAAAATGATTTAAAAAGGGTCAATGTGACTGTTTCAGTTCTAAATTTAATTGAAGTATAATTGATATTTGAAGTTATGTTATTTTGTGTAGCCTCTGGTGTAATATAGGCAGATTCTGAAAATACAATGAAAAGCCTTGTTACATACCAAACATCTTTGATCTGATACCTTAAGGTTTCAAGTTTAAGGAAGCCTTTAATTGATTTTTATTATTTATTATTATTCCCCGTCTGATTCCTAGTCCATCCCCTACCAGGTGTGTCTCTGAGCCAGACACCCAGCACTAGCTCCCTGTTAGTCGCTTTGAATAAAAGCGTCTGCCAAGCAAAGTAACGTAAAGTAAAGTAAAGCACCAGGCATGACACTAAACACAAATGTACTCGATAGTATATGTGCAGTTTTAGTAACTGTGCTGAGTAACTTTGCTGTCACAAGTTTGAAAGAAACCTTAATCATGCTAGTATCTAGTCAAAATCGTGTATGCTACATTTCTTTTACTAAATGCTTGATGTTCTTACAAAAAAAATATTGGATACTAAGAATAATAATTGTTAAAGCATCTATTCTTCGATTCTGTTGCAACAACTAGACATAATATGCTCAATCTTCAAAAGCTTGGATTCCTTCCCTCAGAAACCATAAAACATCATCACATCACAAGATCCTCCACACACCTCAGCCCCAGATCCACATATGCTACCTCAATTTTCTATATCCCTTTGTCGTCAGAGCCTCAGAGGGTAAAAAACTCAACTCACCCAGCTCCCCAACATCTCCAAGCCCATGCACTTTCCTTCACATCCTCTCCTTCCCTCTGCTGTGCATATCTTGGTTGTTCCAGTGTCAGCTAATGCTCAAACAGTCATGCTTCCCTGCTCCAGTCCCATTCCACAGACATAATCATCTTATGGCAAACAATGACATTAGTATTTACTGTTTCTGAACAATGCTACACATGACATGTACACTGATATCAAGCCTGGAGCTGGAGCTTAGGCTGAAATATGTAAATGGATTTTGCTTTATAGGTGTTTTAATTTCAAATGAACAAGTCAAACCACTGGAGGCATTTTAAGCTAATAGAAAATGAAGTAAGTAATAATACCCAGTTCATTGGTTGTGTGTTCATCTTATAAAAACTTTTTCAAACATGTTATTGGGGTGTGATTTGGTTAAATCAGTATTCACCTATTGTATTGTAAGGCAAACTGCAGTGTGTTAGTGATTCAGTGGTTTTGAGTCTGAAATAGTGCGCACTGCCCCTGGTTACCAGAAAACAGAGTTGCCCCAGTAACTATCTGCTTGCACAGGTAAAATACACAGATCATAGTGCACGGGACACTAAATGATTATCCTTTGAGTCACTTGGGTGATTAATGTATTTGAGTTTTGACAGGGCCATATAAGTTTTTTTTACTGTAAAGCTAATCAGTAACATGTTGGGATTATGTGTGACAGAGTCGACTCTCTGCCACAGTTAAAGACTGCCTTTATCTGCTTTATTGATTGTGACCTAACACTTCCTGTCTCAAACACCTGTGACGCTTCTGAATCTTCTGTCATACTGTCATGTCATACTGTTATGGACGATGGTCATTTTTTAGGCTCCTGTATTTTACCAGATGCTTAAGAAGTGTGAGAAAGGATGAACACTATCTCTTTGGTATCTGCTTTTCAAGAAGGAAATGTGGCGGCTGGGTCTTCTGGTAAAAAATTCTATTCTGCATAGAAGAACAAAGACTAAGGCGAGCATCTGTGCTTTTCTTTGAGGCTCAAATACTGGTAAGACGTTGATCTTTGAGTCACTGTAGATTGTAAAAGGGTCAGTGGTGGCACTGTGTCTGAGCGGAGTTTACTGTGCCACTGTGTGACTGGGGGTATCATAGTTTTCTGCGTTCAGTAACCTTTTGTATAGTTACCATGGCATCATGTTAGCATCAAGACTCTTCTTGGACGCTTTTCCAACTCTGAGAGCTGTACACTTCAAATTAACATGTTCTCATTAATACTTCAATCATCTCACAGACCTGATTACGATGATCTGAAGGCCTCCTTTTAACATCTTTTCATTTCCCCACTCTAATGAATGTTTTTGAAGTTTTAATTAGAGGTCTGCAGTGCTCCTTTTTGCTGTAATAAGTAATCTACACATTAGCAGAGGTTCTGTAATGTTATATGTCAGAGGCTTTTATTCACACTCAGTTGTGAGACTCACCTAGCAGCGAGGCAGCAGTGGAGCTCCTCCATCCACGCTCCTCTCCTGTGACTGCACTTTGTTGTTGACACCAACAGGAGTCTGTCCATAGGTGCTGCCAGGCTGTCCTTCTGTGTGGGTCACTTCACACTGGCAAACTGTTGACCACAAGTCTCGTCTCTCTGTGTCTCTGGCTGTCTCTCTCTGCTTTACTCGTGCAGCACAACAAGTCAAGACATGTTCCAACACGCCACCAGCAGCCCGACTGGGTGCATGAGCCTGCTCCTAGACCAGAGGGGGAGGAGCAGACAATCAGAGAGGGGGGAAATCCAGAAAAGACCCAGCATGACTCAGCCAGCTTCAGTAGGTTAGCATGTATGGCTTTCACTTTGACAATTAAACACATGACGGAGTTGAACTATGATTTCTTTTCTGTGTGACTCTGAAAAAAACTGAAAATATTATAGAGAATCACCATCAATGACGTCTGGAGAATAGCATTTTTTCTTATGTCAGAGATCACGAAAAAGTCCAGTTTTCTGCAGGCAGTGACTCCTTTCGGTTTTCACCATGTCTCCCCAGAGGGTAGAAGCAGTTCACAGAGTTGTTGTTCCTGGCTAATGTGTGTCAGTTTTTACTGCTTCAAGCTAAATGTAATATCTTAAATTCAGCTACAGTAATGCACCTACATACAATAATCTTTGACACAGCCGAATAAATAGTTTATAGAAGCTGTAACCGCACACCAGCACAGCATCCTAATGAAAGCTGCTGACTCCTGAAACTGTCTTCCACTGTAACTCACGTTAGGTCATGTCAGTTACAGATGAATCTCATCAGCACAAGTTACATGACTGCAGAGGTTAAAAAACACTTAAAATGTATTACTGTGTATTCATATTTTATGGAGCAGCGAGTTTCAAAGTAAAATCCAAAATTTATTAAATTCTCTATCTGATGAACTAGAGTTATCTATAGTATATTACGCATGCAAATGTACATTATATGGTATTTGGCTACCAACACATTAAAGGGCATCAGATGCAGATGTGCAGAATAATCACCATCAATGACGTCTAATTATGCAGAGCTGCTCTCATGCTCGCTGGGTTTTTTACAAGGGGAGGGATAATGCTAGTTCATCACTGCTGTGGTGGAAGTTGATCACTAGGCAGATTCTGAGTGCAGTGGCAGGAACCAGCTCAGCAAAACCCACCTGCTACAATATGGTCTGAGTCTGACTGCCTGAGCATCTCTAGGGCACTACTGTACATCACTGGTGCTGCTCTCCACTGCAGCCTATCAACAGACTGATGACCTTATCAATGAAAGAGCAAAGTCACTATGAAACCAGAGCACTTATACAGAATTGTCTTTTGTCTGTTGACAGCAAATAGAAAAGACAATCAATCTGCTAAAGATTTGAAGAGTGCGTAAATGCCCGCAGTTGTTTTTATTTTAAGTTGTGATGCGGCACTGCACATGAGCAATTTGTCAAAGTGCCGGTGATAGTTTCACCAACTGAGCTGGTTTTTAATTTATTTAATCGCAGACTATTTGTTTGCACCAGGGTGAAATATACCGTCCACTAACCCACTCACAGGAAATTATTATGCATTTTAATATCTAAACCGTAACGAAAACTATAATTTATTCAATGTCCTACCTGGGACACAGACTTGCTGAGGCCTCTCCCCTGCATCTGTGTCATTAGTGGTGTATGGAACCCCTAGCCCAGCAAGTTCAAAGCTTGCTGCATTGATTACATCATCGGAACTGGAGTGCTGGAACGGGACAATGCACCACCAGAGGGGGGGGGACAA
Organism: Microctenopoma steveboyesi; assembly: GCA_032359275.1. Taxonomy (NCBI): domain Eukaryota; kingdom Metazoa; phylum Chordata; class Actinopteri; order Anabantiformes; family Anabantidae; genus Microctenopoma; species Microctenopoma steveboyesi. The sequence goes on from JAUMHF010000024.1 coordinate 9,298,641, forward strand.
CCGCCTAATATCACCATTACCTCCCAGTGGAGCTCCATGGGAGAGTGTGTATGTGTGTGTGTGTGTGTGTGTGTGTGTGTCTTTCTCTGTCTCTAAACTCAGCGTAGTGCCCTCCAGATTGAGACTGCTCTCCCTCACATGTATGACCACTGTGTCACATGACTGTCTGAGAGAGTATGAGTGTGTTGATGTACAGCTCCATGACTGTGTCTAAGTGTGTGTGTGTGTGTGTGTGTGTGTGTGTGTGTGTGCTATTAGAGGCCGGCACTGCAGAAACACAGCTGCTGCAGGACACTGCAGGATTGCTGCTCGGCTGCTGGCTTGCGGGCTCTGGCTTTTTTTCTCTCTCTCTCTCTCTCTCTCTCATCTCTCTCACTCTCTCTCCTCTTTCTATTCACTCAGGCAAATTGCTCAAGGAGGATGGTGAGAGCATGTGCTGCATACTTTTTCAGCAGGGGAGACGGGGTGAGAAGAGGCGAAGCAGGGTGGGTGAGGGGGGGGCAGTATCACAGAGGTGCAAAGCATGCTGGCGAGGCGCTGTGCTAGGCAACTGTACTGTTGAGAGAGACTACAGTAGAGAAATTGGAGACAAGGAAGAAGGAGGAGGAGGGAAGAAGAGGAAAGAGAGTAGAAGGTGGGGGAGGGCACAAGTGAGGTGCAAGGAACATCAGGTGAGTGCGGCAATTTCCTTTGCTGGCAGTGCAGCACCCACCCTCAGTGAAAGTGTGAGCAGGAGAACTGCAGATGTTCGGAGATGATGTCAGGCTCTGGCTGTGGCGTGGACCTTTAGTACAGTTTGTCACTCTGTTCTCTTGCAATCACCTGCCTGCAGTGGAGAGATGCTCAGGACTTGTGCCTCACAAAGGGCCAGCTGAAAATGCAGAGCAGCTTTTTCAAGGTCTTAGCACAGTTACCTGAGGTGAACTCAGAGATGACGAGTCTACGTATAGGTAAACCGGTTTGCTGAATTCATCATCCAGACTTCCCAGACTGGCTTTAGCTGCATACTGACTCACTTTTATATGGATATCCTTTCCCTACAAACTATTTTTACATGGCCCTTAAAAAGGCCCTAAATTGTAGCGAGGCAATAAAGCACATAAGACAGAAGCAGAAACATTAACTTTTTCAAAGGAGAGATATGAGGATATGCAGAAATATCTCAAAGTGAGAGAGTAGTTCTGCTCTGAGAGGCCTTTTAATTTCAGTTTTTTCAAGAGACACATAAACATGCACTACCTGCTGAGTACTCCTTCATTCTTACTGTTATTGCCAAACTGTCCACAAATATTGCTAAAAGGCTGCACTCTATGGTGGTGTATACTCATATGGTGGCAGAAAGGTCCCAGTAGCTAAAGCTCAACTTCATAAGTGCACCACAGCACCTCTGTCCCATACAGGCCACTGTAGCCTCCTTCTCATTTGCCAATTTCAGCACTCAGCCCGTGACAGCCAAGGACCACTGACACATTATTCCTAACAGTTTCCAACATCATAGTCACAACTAGCTTATGCTGCTAAATATAAACCCATAACTAGCGAGAAAAGTAGAGAGCTACACGCTCTTAAAAGCCAAGTCAGCAGATAAGGGTTTCATCTAGTGATGGGAACTCTTTGTATCCAAGTTAGTTTTTGTCTCTGAGTCTAATGGCGAGTACTCTCAACCAGTCGCTATCTGACACGCCGGCTGCTATTTCCAGCCTGTACCATGTGTTAAACATGGATGAGGGAGCAGAGGAGCCTGAGTGCTAACTGACTGACTGTCCGGCTGGCTGCTGCCTGGTTATTACTGGTGCAGAGGAGACTGAAACTGATGAGACAGAAGCAACACCACAAGCATGTACATCCATACATATATCAACTCCTGTAAGGCGGATTTAAGAAGTATACTATTATACTACGCAAAGAGGTGGACATATAAGGTGACAACATACAAGGAAAATAAGAACAGAGAGGAAATAGAGATATACCTATTGAGGAGTCTCGGACAGCATCACACACAGGGAGGTGAAGACGAAAACTTCTCTGCACTCACTCTGAGCCTCTTGGTGGTGATGTGCTTTCATGGCGCGGCAAAGTTGACTGCAGCATTGCCTCCTGAACAGAATGACATTGTTTGTACTCTCTCTCTCTCTCCCTCACTCCTCCTCCTCCTGTACGCGCTTGCTCCCCCTCCTCTTCTTTGCACGCTTGCTGGCAGCATAAACTGCACAGCTCAGCAGTGTTCCCCCACTGCCGCAGCAGATCCTGCATGAGCTCTGCGTATCTGAGTGGGATGGGACTTTTAAAGGGGAACGCAACCTCCAGGGTCAGTGTGTGTCCACATCCTTAGTCCGCCCTGCTCTCCTCCCTGTCCTCCTCAGCAACCAACCCCTGAGAATCATCAGTGTAAAGGACTCCTCAGAAGAGAGATCCCCTTCCTTGTTATTTACTTTCACACTACAGCAAAGGCTTTGAGAAATAAGAGTGCTTATATCTCAGTTTGCTCCAGTCAGACAGATCTCTGTCGATTTGCTGTGAAACAAGTCACAATAATTCAGAAATCGAATTTCCTCTGAAAATACCGAGGATATTTTCACCAGGTGTGAGGGGCATGAATATAGAAGATCATTTCTATCCAAAATATGCTCATGTAACGTCAGAAAAGTCAACACGGTCTCAACTTGGTCATCACTTTTATCTCAAAATCATTATTTTCACCTAGTTTAACATTATACATAAATTGGTATTTATTTAATATACTCTGAAACAGTAGTTTGTAATATTTCAATAAGTCGACAAAACACAAGGCACAGCATAGGAATATTGCACTGTTTCACCACACATTGTGACAAATGAGCAATATTAGTGCAATCGGTAAGTGAATGTTCCTATACAAAAGGTGTCCTCTCAAAACTCGCTTTGCACGGAAGTTTCACATTTCATGTGGGTAGAAAGTCCTGTGAGTAAAATGTCCTTAATCTGCAATCCCTATTACCTGCCTTCCGTTACCCAACATGCACTGCTCTACTGGTGCTATTCTGCAGTGCGCTAAAATATAGAATATCTTGACCAAACAAATTTGTTTTATGCATATTGCGCAACTCTGTAAGAGTGAGATCATCACTTGGTTGTACACTGGGCTTTCAGTGATGGTGTTTGCAGTGCAGTGCATGGGCTGTGTATGGATAATGGTGACTCCATTAAAAATTCTGTGTCTTTGAGGCATCAGCATCTTGGCTGTTCTCTGCAGCAGTGCAGCGCTCTCTGCTTCTCACTGCAGGAGAAAAATGCTACCTTCTTTTTTTTTATCTACACGACTTTGTGCTGCCTGGGCCCACAGTTGAACCCTGCGATCTTTTGTCCTGTTGTGTAAAATTAGGAGCTGCATGCATCTCATTTTAACCCTGCATCAATCAATTCAAGGTGAATGCTCACCTGTTTAAACACTATATAGTTAATACATTACATGGAGGCTTTTCACTCTATTTAGCACTCTGTTAGCTATGTTTTTTTTAAACAAGCCAATGCTGGCACTGATTGCTGAATCAGCAACTCCCATATTTAAGAATCTCTGTTCATATTAGTCAGTATAAATTACTGGCATATGTAATCTATCATCTGAAAGTAGAGCATCTATACATGCATGTATCTGCATGCAGTACTGCTTCATCTGTGTGCTAAGAATTGCAGCTGTAGTCCGTGACAACAGGGAAAATGCCCCCCTCGGGCATAACTCTCACACAGCCCATGCCATTCTCAGTAATGGCATCCCCTGTGATGAATAAGCTATGAGGAGAGGCCCTTTTACATGTCCTATTAGATTAACTTGCTATACTTTACCTAGCTACCGTCACCTCATCTCCTCTAGCTCTCCTTTCTCCCAGCCAAGGGCAGAATGTGTGTATGGGCCTATAGATCATACAAGCATGGAGATTTGGAGTTGAGTCATCTGTGGAGTTCATCGAATGTGTACACACACAGCTCTCAGTCATGTATATGAGTCACATTAAGGTCTGCGAAAACTGCCTCACTATTAGTGTTTCTGCAGTTGGTGGGACATAAATAAATAGCTGATTTATGGACCTGGTGTCATAACTGGATGTCATCATTGACTTATGTTTTATCAGGCATGAGCTGCAACAGAATAGATGCACTGTTCATCCGAAGGAAAAATGATTTTCGAGTGTGGACAGTCATGAATAGATATTGAATGGAAGTTTAACCATTAGTTGATGAGTTTACATGAGTCTTTCTTTTCATTCACAGCCCATTCATTAGCTCCATTGATCTGTTCAGAAAAGATAATAGACACATTGATTCACAAGCTCAGCACCTTGCTTGGTTTACACATCAATTGAGACAAATTCTCAGTAGCTCTTAGTCAAGTAAGAGATTTGCCCTGACCGACAAGTGACTGCTTTTTGAAACTGTAGATTTACCTGCCCGTGCTGTGAAGATTGTCTGTCTCTTTCGTGTATATCTAATATAACCTCACAGAATTTAATTATTTCTGCAATCTGACAAGATGTTAAAAGAGAAGGTTTTCAGTGCGCATACGTAACAGGGTGGTTACAAGGCACAGACTCAGGGGAAACCTGACATTGCTGATGAAAAATAGATTTAGAAAGGAACTAAGTGAGGTTAGCTAGCAATAAATTAACTTCACAAAAATCCTTTTCTTTCTGCTCACTTTAGTCAGTCTGGCATAGAAGCTGAATGATGGCTTCCTGGCTTTGTAGAAGGTGCGTGGTGTGTTTCACTGCACCAATGCTTCTTTGCTGACCTCATTTTGTAAATTTGAGCAGATTCCTCCTAAGGCCAAGTGGAGTGAAAAAACAGGTTAAATTGTACAGGAATGATCAAGTGTACAGAAGTACAATTTACCATTATGACCACATATTGTTTTAGTGAAAAGGAAATTATCTATTTATCAAAGATCACTTACATTGTTCAAGAGATTACAGATACCGTTTTCTAAGGCAGAGCGAGTGCAAAGAGTCATCAGTCTCTCCCTCAGTATGAGAAATAGTATTAAGGCGTTCATGATGGATTGACACGGTGAGAGTCTGAACTTCTGACAGCACGCTGCTGCTCTGTTGTGGTGACTGAGCAGCAGCTCTGTCAGCTGTCTGTGTCAGCAGCAGCCAGTCTGCTGTCTGCAGTGCTGCTGTAGCAAAGCACATCACGCTGATCAGCCTTTACTGGGAAGTCTTTTTTAGGCTTTGATCTGCAGTATGAATTTCAAGTGTATGTATGTAATATTTCAAGATAAATAGTGTAAAATAGATTTTAAAGAAGTTTCTTTTCCTTTCTTTTTTAGTTCATTATGTCAGTTTGTTTGTGGTATGTTCCTGGTCAGTTTGCCTTCATTGAGTCCCTCTAGCTATATTCATTTGACCTCTTTTATGGGCAACGCGTCTCTCTTAGCCTTACAGCGCATTTGAAGAAAAATGTATACTAAGTAAACGTCTAGCAGTGAATAACAGGTTTCATAGATCATTTGTGCATCTTTAGTCCAGACAAAATGAAGGCTGTGCACTGTTTACAATGAAGAAAATACTAAAATACAGTATCCTGTAGATCTTTCACTATTTTAATGACATTTTTGTGTGATAGTAAAGCATGACATGTTCAGTATATTTGTGGATAATGGAAGAAGCTCTACTGGACATAGCTTCCAGTGTAATTCAATGCACCGTTTTCTTCTGCAGAGCTAGAGAGCTGCTTGTTATTTTGGTCTATTTCCCTGCTGCATTGTGTTCTGTGTTTCAGGTTCTTGGAGGATTGCTGCAGATCCTCCACAACAATTTGTGTCATCTTGAGATGTGTGTTGACTCCTGTCCTATATTCACTACTGCCATTTGTTACCGTCAGAAACAGGTATAGCACACAGGGACAGAGATAGATAACCTATATGCTATTCCAGACTGGCCCATGGATTTCTATATCTGCCTGAAGCATTTCAGGAGCAGCCTCGAAGAGATGCTTATCATACACTCCATCTTCCTCAAGAACCCAGCGTCCAGTCTAATGAATCAGTTTCATGCATATTTATGTCTTCGAGAAATGGACAAAGTACTTAATATTCTGGTTCCTGTATATTTATTACTGTCAACAAAAAGTCCAATTATTGTTGTGAACATTTTTATAGATGGTGTCAAATATATACTTTACTTTGAAAATAGGCTCAGTGATTTATGAAAAACAACCTGGTACTTTACCAAATCTTCCTCAGACTAATTTGTAAATTGTTAACATTGGATGAAACATTTGGTGTGAGATATTAAGTATTTTCAGCAGCAGACCAGTTTATGTCAGTCTGACTCAAACTAAATAACTGTGTGTTCATGTTAATGAAGGAACATATCAAATAACACAGCATGTGGCTCACTGACACATTTATACAGGTAAGTTAAGAATTAGAAATAAAAAGGCTTTTATGAACAAGATATACAATATAATCTTAGAATTATTTATGATTTAATTGGTAGGTATTTACAATTAGAAATAGTCGATGTGCGTTTCACTTATCGAAACCTTGAAAATGCAGATGGAACCAACCCTTTCTCCTACGTCTGTTTATATATGAATAGAATGAGAATCAGAAGACTTTATTCACCCTAGAGGACATTGCTTACATGACTGCAGTCTCACGAGGCAATCACACAAGACACAGACAACATCACACAAGGACTCAAGAACATTACAGTATGAAGTACAAGGTACAAGGATAACATATGTTAATACGTACAAGTGAGATAGAGCTACCAGTAACGCACTTAAAAAAAGTAGAATGTATTGCACAGTATTCCTATATTAGGTGTTGATAGTGAAAATACTTGAGCTGATTACAAGGAAACAAAATACAGTAATATACAGTAAAATCTACACTGACATAAGTAAGTATTTAGCAAGAATAATACAATAAGTTGGACATTATAGTAGTAGGACATTATATAGTCAACTACCAGTTATTTTGTCTTGCTGATATTGACCTGCAGCTGATTCAGCTCACAGCAGTCAACAAAACTGGCCAGAGTCCTTCTGTATTTCACATCCTCCTCTTGGAGGCTAGCTTCCCAGCCGGGCTGGCTGACAGATGTTGGAGCAATGGAGAAGTCAAAGAACATGATCTTCAGGGATGTTCCAGGATGTTCCAGGTGGGTGTAGGCACCGTGTAGCAGGTAGATGATAGCATCCTCCAGTCCAATTTAGCCTGATATGTGAACTGCAGGGGATCTAGTGCTGGTTTAACCAGTGGGCGGAGTGAATACGGGACCAGCCTCTCGAAGACTTTCATGCTGTGCAAAGTGAGTGCAGCTGACTTGTAGTTCGATGGGGTACTGGAGCTTTCTTTGGCATAGGGACCAAGCATGAGGTATTACACAACACTGGAACCTTCATTATACTGAGGCTCAAGTTAAAGATCCTCAGCATACTCTACATAGCTGGGTGGTGCACAGCCCCTCTGGGTCTGACATCTTGTCCGGGTGGGGTCTGTGTAGTTCTCGTCTCACTTAAGCTCCATCTTCCTCCTATAGCTGTCTTTTCCTTCCTCTAGCTTCCTTCCTTTAGCTAATTTGCAACCACAAAAAACATTTTTTAGGGAATGTAATTGTAAACTAGATAACACTTTCTTTTTAGATGAAGATGATGTTTTGTTAATTTTTGTAAATGACAAGTCACAGATACATTTATACTGTACATATCAGTAACGTGTTCTGAGATGACTTTTTATTCTACTGAAACACTGGTTCTTGCAGCATCTTGTCTCGTCTGCCTTTAGGCACTAAACTCTTTGTTGAGGTTATGGGATGATTGCAGCCTGTTTTCTTAGAGAGAAAATTAGCAGTGACCTTACACACAGTGTGTGCTGTTTATTAGTAATAATATTAGTTACAGAATATATTTATAGAATATATAGGTATATAGTTTATAGCATATATATATATATATATATATATATATAGCTAACTAGTTATTTTACCACATTTTTTTATTAGTGGGATTTGTTTTAATACTGTTTTCATAAATGATTATATTGTTTAAGCCATGACTGTAGTACTCTAACGTATGGATCTTCTCTTTAATTAAAATTACAATTATTTTAAAACTGAAAAATATAATAACTTTTTTCCTTCTTTTATGATTTCTGTTTCCCTACACTTCTCAGGATATGCTGTGCTTTAGACAGTTTGATCAATTAGAGCCAACCTAACATTATCTGTCTTTCAAGCTAATTTGATGAATAGACCAGCCATGCTGCTCTTTTTTATTCACTTTGAAATGGTGCATGTGTCCCTCAATATAAAATAATTCTGTACAAACTACACAAACCCGCATTAACCCTCTGGCATGTGCTGAGTTGCTTTTCTTGGGGAAAAGACCCCTTAATCTGCAGAACACCCAAAGAGGCGCTCGTCCACCTGGGACCCCTTTTTGGAGGTGAGCTATTGCACTGCTGATTGCCTCTCTGTGTTTTAGCAGCAATGCACCATTCAAGTCTGCAGGCGACTTGTCAAATGAGTAGCGATCTGAGCAGAGCGGATGCTCGTACTGCACCACACATCCTGTCCCATCCATATTTTCTATCCCGCAGTGGTGTACCACTGCCCTTACTTACCTTTAGTCTAAATTAGCGAGTACTTTACATGCTAAATACATGCTTGTTGTTGATGTGTGTATGTGTAAATTCACAGCTAAAAGAGTGAGTGAGTTAATACTCACACCAGTGCTTTTTTTAATGCAGCTTCCTCACACATTAGATAATAATATTAATATAATAAATTATCATAATTGCATGTCAGTTAACTCATAATTAAAGCTATAAACATGAACTAAATTGACTAAATTATATTTAACAATATAGATTTACTATCTTAATGTGTGCTACCAAAGAAAAACAAATTGGGGTTTCTAACTGTAAATTCAAGGAATGTTGTAAAAGGTTTTAACTGGGCTTCTTGAAAAATACACAGCTATTATAAATAACTAAACAAAGTCAGTGTCCCTATTCCCCAAACAAATGTTGTCTTAATCCCCACAGTCCAGTCGCACAAATCTAACAACTAGTAAAGATTATTTTTTGTGCTGTCTAATGATTTCTGCTAAAGTGAACAGCAAATGTCTTATATTACAAGCCGTTTCACAGAAACATTCTCCCCTACAGCTTGAATCTGACTGCTCCAATCCAAAAAGATGTAGGGCTATTCAAAAAAGGCAATGAGGAGCATTTTATGCAAGCCGCATCGGCTGCAGATCTTCACTCATCTCGGCATGTTTGTGAGTCAGGATAGAGCATTGAAGTACCTGACAGGTGCACTAGTTCACAATCTCCATAAGTGTGTTGCATGCAGGTGCAGCCACCACTTGAGGACAGCATCCACCCACTGGTCCCGCTCAGAAAATGCATCACGGAACAAGTGAAGAGCAGAGTGTCTGACGCAGCATGCAATCATTCACCTTGGCTGCTCGGACTTGCCTTAGTGCAGCTATCCACACATTCCCCACCACCACCTCCACCCCCTTCCTCCCCTATAGCAGTGCAACCTGCCAGCCATGGAGTGGGACGTACTATCGATCCTGCTGAAATGATGGTTTCTAAAAGGGAGGCAGTAAGCATGTCTGTGCTCCCCTCCCCCACTGTAGAGGAGCCCTGAGATATCACCAAGCTCAGCACATTGCACCATCACTGAATGGGAAAATGGGATTTTCACAGGGAGATGAGCTGAGGGAAAGGTAATTTAAGTCAGCAAGCTATGTTCTCCACCAAGGATGTAAAATGAGCCAAATTACCTTCAGCCGCTTCCCACTATGGACAAATAAGGTCATTTTAAGTGTCCTGTTAATTCCAGTCCTTGTCACAGAGAAATCAGATGCCAAACGTGTAAAGATGCAAGAGTGCTGAGGGAGTAGAAACGGATGGTCATTCAGACAGCTTTTAGCACTTGTTCATAATGAGCACATGTGCCACCATGTGCAACATGTATTGTGAGTCTGCAAAAAGTTACAATGTTTTTTTTCTGAAACACTAAACAAAACGAAGCAAAGTTTTAGCCAGTGTGAGTGATGCTCCCAGTCCCAAGCAGGAGACGTCTACTCCACAGGAACCACTAGATGGCAGCAGTGTTTTAGTATTTCCTATCACAGGTCTCATTTGGTGCATGTGTATGTTGAAAAAAGACTGCAGATTTGGAGGAAATTCTAAGAAGCTTTAGTGATAGACCATATCCTTCATAGAAAATGATAACTACCATAATTAGCTTGTTTCCAGAATTTTTATGAATGGACCTATTTGTTACTGAAGATTTCTTTGAGAGATTAGAAGCGACTGCATCAGTTGTCTGGTACATGAAGGTCATGTGCAGGGTGCATCATCCTTGTCTGTCCAAAGTGACCATCAGTCATCACAGCTGACATTCCCCAGGGGTCAGCGTGTCAGTAAGCAGAGTATGATGCTGACTTACTGAGCAGCAGTGACTGATGTCGAGCATCTTAACACACTTAACATCATTCTTTCATCTTTTTTCTAACTAGGCCAACTAGGGATTGAATGGCCTGAAGGTCAGGTTAAACAAGTGTACCAGTGTTTTAGTGTGTGAGTAATCATTATTCACTGGAGCATATGAATAAAGCCATGCTCCTGCTGAAGTTAGTAATTTCGGTGTGTTTGGACTTGACAGACTGGACTGTGAATCATCAATTATGGATCTATCTCCACCACACATCACATGTATGCCCTCAGGATAGACTGCAAAAATCTAATCTTGAAAGAAACAAGTTTACAGCAATCCAGACATATTCTAATATATTTTTCACTGCCGTAAAGATATCGGCCAAAGAAATTCAAATTCTCCTTAGAGTTGGCTACAACTGACAAGGTATAATCCCAATCCCAATTGACCTTTTTTATACCTATACACCCATGTACGATTTAACTGACTTGCTGCAAGACTACAACAGATGTGAATGAACAAACGATGTGTGGTGTCCTACCTGATTTGTACAGCATGTGAGCCCAGTGTAGAGGAATCTGCAGTTTAGCAAGCTCAATGACAATGTGGTTAAAATGAACTGAAGCTAGCTTTACGTTGGAGAGAGTTTTTTAATATTCGATAGAAATTTAACTAATTTCAACCAGGTATGAAAACGCATTACAACTAATACCTATTTAAGTATTTATTTATTTAATGATATATATTAATATATAAACCAAGATTGGCTACAGTTTGCAGTTACATATTCTTTTTTTTCCTGATAAGTAATTTTTTACAAACATCATATTCCAACATTTAGTTGTTTAAAATGTAGATATAACATATATACTATTCTTATCTTTACAACCACAAAGCCGATTTTTCCTGTTACTCTAGGTGTGGGTATGTTTGCAGGAACAATGACTTCCGTGGTTTGCAACAGTGGTCATAAAGCCGACCATTTAAATGTATGCACATGAAGCCATGTATGCGCCTGATGGGCCAATGTGAAGCCAACTTCTGTAGGGAGGTCCTAATCTAGCGCAGCAGCTGGGAGCATTTTACCACGTGACGTGAGAGATGTTAGAGAGCAGCCATCATTATTTCACCTAATTCATGTCCAGCCTCAAATGCTAACAGATAAGACGACAAGGAAACAGAAAACTATAATGGAGTAGGTGAAAGCTCCGAAGCATTAGCTGGTCTTATCTGCTCTCCCAGTTTCACTGCCTCTCAACTTAAGGTTTGTTTGCTGTTTGTTTTTCGTCCTCTTCTCCTGTTTTCTGCACATACGGTAGCCGCTGTTTGTTTCGTTTTGCGTGTTCCTCTTTGCATTACATTTACACATTTGACATCGAAAATGGCTCACGCAGAAGCCCAGACGCCCGCAGTACTAAGGGGTGAACGAGTTGTTTTGTGTCCTTCCTCGCCCTCGTTGACACGAGCCGCGCTGTGCTGCTGTCTATGCTAACGCCTTCGGCTCGCGCTGCTTGTTGTGTAACGTTTCGAACGCCAGGTAAACACAAACAATGGTGCCAATCAACGACTGGTAACGGCTGAGTCACGCGCCGCTCCGGTTCGTCGTCGCGCGTGGACGTTCCTCGAGAGTGTCTTTGGGGATTAGGCTGCTTTTTTTCCATAGCTAGGACGGATTAACTGGCCTACATCACTCCCAGCCACCACTTCATTACGGATATTTACCTATTTACTAATGTAGCTTACTTCCCACTACAGTATAACTCCAAACGTTGGCATGGAGGTGTTAATTAAACGTTAAATTGGCTTCATTATCATTCTGCAGAGAGACTTATGTAAGATTTCCCCAATCCCACTTAACATCTTTTGCACAAAAAGATGTTTCTACTTTTTTGTACACCTTTAATTTACTTCCACTCATGGAGGTAAAATAAAGCTTGGAAACTCCTCTAGACATAGTTAAACAATAAAAGTTGGAGCGACAAAAACTAGACATTAAAAGTTATAGGTGTTTTTTTTTCACAGCTGTGGTTAGATCACACTTTTAGGCTCCCTTGACAGACAAAGCAGTACCTAAAAGGTAACGAACAGCATAGGTGTGTCGAGGATAAAAGGCAGTTCAGTTTAAATTTCTATATAGCACAAATGTTTGAAAAGTCAGTGTTCAGCAGGCACACTTTTGTCTCATAAAACGGACTGTGTATTCATACAATGAATGACTTTGTCTTTTGTAAACCTTTTTATGTGTTCTGGTCTTGAGCAAACAGAGATCTGAATCTGAATCTTCGAGTTCAGGTGGGCCCAGTCTAAGTTGGGCCTTGGAATGGAGACAAGTGTTTTCTTAGCTCAGCAAATCCAACGAGCCCTTCCTTTTGCATTTTAATCAGTTCAAAACTAACCCGCGGGGCCCAGGAACCCCAACCAAGCCAGTCCAGGATCCAAGCCCAAATATATTCCTCCACAAGCCAGCTTTTTATACTACTAATGGCTATGTTTGTCTTAGGCGCTTACGGTAAATAAGGGAAGACGTTTTTAATTCTTTTGATTTACATTTGCGCGCGCATGCGCGTTGTAAGGTGGCCCTTTGCCATGGTGAGAAGAAATGGTAAACTCCTGGCTCAAAGAGTGAGCAAATGAACATGTTTCACTCTCTCTGAATGCTGGACAGGCATTGAAAAGGTGATTGTTTACATTCAGATGTTGGCCACCCGCTGCTTGCTTTTTCTTCCCTCCTGTTTTCCAATCACTGAGGAGACATGACCCATTTAAATGGTTGTTTACTTGCATTAGAAGAAGAGCCAAAGTACTTCTCAATGAGCTCTTGTCTACAATTCAATTAGAGTAGCCTTCCCAGCAGCACAGTTTTCCTCATTGCACAATGCTCTCTACAGCTTGAGTGCAACACTTGCGGAAATATGAACACAGAAAAGCAGCAATATACACATCTGTACTCACAAAACCGGTCCTTAATTTAGAGTGTATCAGACTAAATAGTGTTAACTATAAAAGAAAGACCTGGGTACAAATGGAAGATTTAAAGAGGAGGTATAAGGTGTGGGTGTTCGTACTTACGTATGTGTATTTGTTCATTTGCAATAACATTTCAGCCCTTGGAGGACTTTGGTTGCCTAGCACTTACTTCATGGTGATTAAAACCTATCACACACCCATTTAGTCAAATGCCTTTTTCAGTGGTAGGTTTTTTTGTTTATTTTTTTTCACCTATATTACGGAACAACCTGGCCAAATGGTTCATTATGACTGTGTGGCTGGCTGCACATTAAAAAGTTATGTAAGATAAAGTTTTAAGCTGGAGATTGTGAAGCAGTAAATAATTCCAATGTCCTCTCCGTCAGGTAAAGCACTTTGTGTTGTAGTATCATTGGTAGCATCATGTCTTTAAGTATTTATGGACAGGATACATGTGTCATTGACCTGCTTATTTTGTAGCTCTACGTCTTTGGTCATAAAAATGGGCCATGCAGGGCAAAATGGGTCATTACTATTTTTGGTTGACCACTTAACATGGTCGTTTTGTTAAGTATTCTGTTTGGTCTGTTTACTTATTTACCTAACTTTGCTTGGCAGACCCTTTTATCCAAAGCAACTTACAGGGAGCTAGCGCTGTGTGTCTGGCTCAGGGACACACCTGGTAGGGGATGGACTAGGAGTCGGATGGGGTTCGAACCCACAACCTGCATCTGCATCCCAGTCTGACGCTTAAACCATTGAGCTACCAGGCCGCTATATGTTTAGTGTCGACAAATACATATGTGAAAATCTATTATGGAACTTGGAATTTGTCATACCTGGGTCTGTTGGACAATTATACATTATCTTTTCTTTCTAGCAAATATGTTTGTGTTATGGAGACTTGTTGGTCTTGGCTGACCTGGCATTATAGAGAGAAGAACAATGTCAAAAAGCCCTTATGTTTAAAAAGGCATACACCTGGCACAGTTATATATAGCAATATTTTTAAGCTATGTCATGATTCACTATATATTGTGTCGGGGGGAGGACATGCACCAGGCATGTTTACAAATGGAGCGCAGACAGTGAAGTTTAGTGAGTTTTTGGGTTTTCTTTAGAAAGTTTAGTAAGTCTTTTATTTAGAAAAACGGGAGGCAGTAACGTGTAAAAATAGACTTAAAGAAATTATTTTCTTTCTTCAGGTGCACCAAATGATCCACAGACCAGTACCGATGGTTGGGGACCTCTGCTCTAGAGGTTAAGCTTGGGCTTTCACGCCTCCATTTGAGTTTGTTTCGCTCCACTGTTATTCTAGTACAATACAAGCATTTGCTAGGAAAGTTTTTTGGAGTGAGCTCAGAGTGAGCCGTCTGCTTAAAGCTGTATAAAAGCCACATGCTCTAGGAGTTTTGGGTCTGGGAGGGGGAGTGAGCTGTCTGCTCTGAGCAGGCAGAGAAGCTTAACTCGAAGCAAAGTACATGCTATCAATTTATACTCGGTAGTCATGATGTAGTCTTGCTATATTCTGCGTGGAACAAGTCGAGATACAACGAATATAACGAACTCAGACTTTACGGAAACCGAATGGTAATTACTGGTGTTTTCTCTTTGTAAGTCGCTTTGGATAAAAACGTTGATTAAAGTAAAGAATATATTCAATATATTGCCCACCCCTACTTGAAACGTGCGTGTGTTTGTCTTTACATGGGTTTGTCTTTATATCTAATGTCTTGGGTTACAAGAAACCACTTTATGTTTTTAGGCATCATATAAACATTAGACTGTCTTCAATGTATGACATTAAATGCACTGGAACAAATTATGTATGATTTAATTACAATTGGTATCCCAGTTTGGACAAGAAAGGACATAACATAAGTACATAATGTGTTTTATGTTTAGGTTGCCGCTATTACTATGTTTTTTTATGAAAACTATTAACTTGTCTTTTGTGGTTTTATCTTTTCTAATCTCTTCAGGTAGACTTCAAACAGCACCTGGTCTGACCTTGGCCTTCTGCATTTATTGTCACAGGAGCACAAACCTGCAGTGGAGAAGAACTTCTAAGGCGGATTACTCCCCTCATTAGTTTTTAAGGAAGGGAGAGGAGGAGGAGGAGGAGGAGGAAGAAATAGCTGCAATACCCACCTGGAGCATGGGGCAAAAAGTCCCAGGTGGCATTAAAACCATTGATATGCGGGATCCTGCATTCAGCCCCCTGAAGCTAGAGCTACAGGCCCTTAGTCACACCAAGCCATCTCGTCTGGACCTGCTGCTGGACATGCCACCTACGAGTGTGGACGTCCAGGTTCAGCACTCGTGGAACAACGATGACCGCTCTTTAAACATCTTTGTCAAGGACGACAATAAGCTGGTGTTTCACAGGCACCCTGTTGCACAGAGCACGGACGCCATCAGGGGTCGTGTTGGCTATACAAGGGGACTGCATGTGTGGGAGATCAACTGGGCCATGCGTCAGAGGGGCACGCACGCTGTGGTCGGAGTGGCCACAAGTGATGCCCCACTACACTCAGTTGGCTACACAGCCTTGGTAGGAAGCAATGCGGAGTCCTGGGGCTGGGACCTGTGCCGGAGTAAACTCTACCACGATGGCAAGAACCTTGCAGGGAAAACCTACCCTGCTTTCCTCGAGCCAGATGACACCTTCATAATACCAGACTCCCTCTTAGTAGTCTTGGACATGGATGAGGGTACTCTTGGTTATATAGTAGATGGACATTATCTAGGGGTGGCTTTCAGAGGACTTAAGGGCAGGAAGCTGTACCCAGTGGTGAGCGCTGTGTGGGGACACTGTGAAATACGAATCCGGTACATAAACGGACTCGATCGTAAGTACAAACTTTACTTTGAAATTTTTAATGAAAACCTTATTTGGCCCATGAGCCACAGTGTTTTGTGCAGATTTTTAATAACAAGTGACCATATTTATTGATGCAATAAACCGAGGTGTGACAGCTAAGGGTTTGTCCTGCTATCTAAGCAGGACACAGTATAACTGTAGATAGGGTTACTGTAGAGCAAAATTGTTATAGATGAATTGCAGAAAAATTACTGCCCCCTCCTTATATATAATATTTAGGAGTATCACATTTTTCTGACACTGATGTCTGTGTCCTGGTTTTAGTTTTGGAGTAAAAACGTAACACGGTCACCTACCCTGGCTTTTCTCGTTAACTGTATTTTGTTTTTTTATTAAGCTGTGTCGCTACTATAATTACTTTAAGGCATCTCGTGGTCCTTAATAATTGTGTACAAAAAACAAGCTTGTTTTTCCCCAGTTAAATGTAAAATGATTAGTCTCAATTGTTCCATGATAGGGTCATGCGCTTTCAATGAGAAAAAATATAGGTGTTTATCAAAACATCTTGCACTAACCAAATGTCTCAAGTGCTCAGTACTCATTAGATTTTTATGTCTAGTTCAGACCCCTTGACCTATTTTCAGAAAACAAGTGCTACCGATCCAGTAATTTGCACAAAACCCTGTTACAGTGTTTTCAGACTGACAGAATTAGTGTTGATGCAGAGCAGGGAAATTCCAGATTTTTACAATGATGTTGAAGGCATGGTTAGTTTTATTTTGTATTCAGCACAAAGATATGACTAAAGCTAAATGTGTTTTTTTTCTATAGCACTGTAAATTAAATAGCAATATATTTATAAGGCAGATTTCTTTTGTTAAGTATCATAATTTGGCACTGAATGTTTAGTGAGATTCCTTTTTTCAGTTCTTTAAATTAATTCTTATTTGAATAACAATTTTTAATTATGAAAAAACATGTATTTGATTCCTGAATTACAACATAACCTGTGAAGAAGTTTGTTTGCTTTTAAGTATTAAGTACACTTGCTGCTGTCATACTGGTATTGCTGACTTACTGGTATGTGTTTTTTAAATATCAACCTTAATATGTCATTGTAGTTTATATTACGTGAGGTCTATATAAAATGGTTAACATAATTTTTTCCTGTGAAACAAAATTCACTAGAGAACAAGCAAATCCTTTCTGGCTTTGTTGACTTCAGTACATTTGTAGTTTTATTTGTTAGTAGCAGTGAACTACTTGGTGTTTTCAGTGGTTGATTCCAATCTTTGGAGAGGCTGATTGGTGGTCCCACTGTTCACCTTGTGTGGTGGAACAAAAACTAATGTGATGTGAAAAATTGTGGTGAAGCATGGATCAGTTCAGGGTACACGAGACAAAAGACTGGTGCCGGAATGCTTTCATGACTGGCCTGTATGTACTTTCAGATCTGCTAAAATCGGCTTCAGATAGAAGTGACTTACAAGGAGCTAGCGCTGGGTGTCTGGCTCAAGGACACACCTGATGGGGGATGGACTAGGCGTCACACTGGGTTTCGAACCTACCTTCTGCGTCCCAATCTGACACTTAACCCAGGCCGCTAATATATATTTTTTGTTGTATTATAATAAAAAGAATTTTAAAAATACATCTAGGAAATGGAGACAAAACTTCTTCAAAGTTACAAAGAAAATCTTCTTTATGCTAATGTGAAAAATACTGAGTGTGGTCTCTGTATAGAAATCTTGAGAGTAAAGCTGGGCGGTATGACACTTTTGTATTTTACAAAATTCTGACGGTTTCACTCTCAGGTTAGTTCTGTACATTATCCTTTTATAAAACAGGAATGAAAAGAGTAGAGAAAAGTTAAAAAAGTAAACAAGAAAGAGAAGCTACAGGGTGAGCTATCGACAGTCACAGCAACGTAGAAGGGGCTCAGTGCTCCCTCTGAGAGCTTATCAAACACTTAATTATGATTCTGCATTATTACCATCTAAAATGACCTACTCTGAAAGAGTGAACGTGATGCGTAACATGGCTAAACAAACGCTAGTTACTTCGGCATTAAATCAACAATCATGTAAAAACCTAATAGAAGCACTAGCAAGCTCATCTGCAAGTGACGTCTGTCTGGGAAAAACTTTATTTTTTTGTTTTTTTAACGTTGTGCATCAAATTGCTCATGTTGTCCTCTGCAGTGAAAACTTAAGCTCGTTAGCATTTGCAGTAAATTGTTTGTCCAAGAAAATCCTTCTCTGTTATGTTTAAATTCATCTTCTACAGCTTCAGTTAATTTTCAGTACAGTCCACTAAGCAGGTACACCATTACATACGTGGAGTAACTTGAGAGCAGGCTACAGTTTTTCCGGTGTGATCGCAGACGTCAGATGATGCCAATTATGTTAAAGATCAGCGTTATTTATCGGCTGACCAATCAACTGGTCAATCACTATTTGTTAGTCTGATGTCCCTCTCAGGGAATGTTCATCCATTGTATTACTCCAGGGCTCACTTTATAATTATACACATCACACACACACATACTGTCTGTCAGATTTGAGGTTGGTTACAAGGGTACAGTCTTGCTAAAACTTTTCCCTCTCTTGTCTCCCTTCAGCTGAACCTCTCTCTCTGATGGACCTGTGTAGGCGTTCAGTGAGGGTGGCATTAGGAAGAGACCGTCTGAGTGAAATCCATAGACTGCCCCTGCCGGCCTCTCTGAAGAATTACCTGCTCTATCAATAACAGCGCTGAAAGTCACTACGCACACAGCACACCCTTATCTCTTTCTCATATTTCTCTGGGATCCTTCGTGGGTTGAACCTGTTTGACAACATTGCTCGAATCTCCACGACTCACTCAGCCTCATGGATGATTGAACAGATACACTTACGTGTCAGTGGCTGCACACATTTTTGAGTTTCTTATTCTGTTTTTATGACTCTTTACAATATTATTCTCTAACTTTATCAAATCAGGAATCACTGAGCACTATGCACATGCTGATCCAGGTGTTGCTCTGTCACCTTGTTGGTGTACTTCAGTAAGTTGATGTGGCCCATGTGGTCAGTATCTCTTCTGTGACTTCCAGGCTTTATCATAATGAATTTCTATTTCACAGCCTTTTAAAATGAAATGCTGTTGTACTAAAAGAAAATAATGTGATAGAATTTGTACGTTAAATGTTGGTGCAGAAGGCAATGCCTCTATCTGGCCAAAAGGTGGCAGCACATACATGTCCACCTGCACATTCACTCGAATTGAGAATTGTAACGTGATATACTTGCTGCTTTTATAAATGTTGCTTTTAAATGGATAATACATTTAAATGCTGTTAACGCAACACAGAAATGAGATGCTGATCACACCATAGTGAATCTGTAGTCCAGTGGGGATTAAGTGCACAGACCTCTCACTGCACTCAGGTTTTTCTATAGACGTGGCCCGTTGCTTACCATCAGGCATCCAACAGGAACATCATCAGCAGAAATTTTTAACGGAAAGTTAATGTCACTGTGATTATATGTAGCACGCATCTGCAGGATTTATTTTCTTAATGCAATCATGTCTTTTTAAAAATATTTTGTCACTCCTGCTTTTTGTTGTGACGGTTTTCAACCACATGCTGGTTTTTTGTTTTGTTTTTTTTTCTAAATTAATCCGTTCTCTCAATGCGATTTTTGACTGGTTTACAGGTAGTAATCCACAGAAACTAACTAGTGAAATGGCTGCTTCAGGTCTGTGATTGGTGGGAATGAAAACTTGCTGTTCTGGGGTCTCATTGGCACATGACTGACTCCTGTTGATGTAGTGTTTGTGTTTTATGAGAACTTAAGAATGAGAGGGTTTAGGTAACAGTCTATGTAGGCGCCTAAGGTCACAAATATCAGATGTAAGGAACCTTAATGACAGAAAGACAATCCGCAAGTGCTGCACAAATGTAATAAAAGATTGCCAACATGTTGTCAAATGCCATATCACAGAACCAGTTGACTTTAGTGTTTTTAAATGTGCAGATGTGGTCCCTATTCAGCACTCAGCTCGGTGTGGACACTCTGTATCACACCTTTTTTTTTTTTTTCCTTGCCTGCGACTTCCATTTTATTTGTACTCCTTGATGTAGATTTGTTTACAAGTATCTATTAAAGATTATTTCAAATCATTTTTGTTTGTTGTGCATTGTATGGACAACTGTGACAGAGTTTAACTACAAGATGGAAATGGGGATATAAAATGTAGAGCAAATACACTATTGCTGTTACAATTCAAACTAGATGCAGTACCAAATATCAAATACCTTCTTAGAAAACTGTTTATTTCATCCGTCCTCTGTCATTCACAAGTAAAATAACTCATTGAAAGTATTTTGTTATCGTACAACTGGTTTCTGACATTCATGACATTTACTTTATTTATTAGAAAATGTAACTATTCAGTCAGCTCTGGAAATATGAAGCAACATGTTTATACTGGAATATACAGTAGTATATTCAGTGTAAAAACAGCTGTGGTATATCACCAGACCTGTTGTTCGTTCAGAGTTGTGAATTTAGATTTTTGGTTTGTGCATGATGGCTCACTGACACACAGACACTCAATAGACACTCTTTTTAATAGTATTGGTAACCATGTGCCTTTGATATATCACATTGCCCTGAAGCAGTCAGTACATGTAGTTTGTTTACCTCATTGGAGTAAATTAGATCAGCTAGAATCCCTGAAAACAGCTGTGTAGATTTACTGGGTCTTCTCACTGAGAACCTGAGCAATCAGGCAGCTGTGGCAGTTATGGAGATTTGATCCCTTATGTCATGTCAGCAGATTCATACACAAACTGTGATATACATAGGATAGGCAGGATGTTTGCATGTAGCCTACAAAGACACACAGAGAGAGGAAACACAACTTATTTGTTATGCAAAAGTATAATTTAGACACAGATTTTTTTCAATAATAAAATGTAAATCATTAATGTTGTTTGCCTAAATGTAACTCCTTATCTTGTGGCATGTCCTGTGCCCTGAGACTGATCCAGTAGCATCAAATCTTAGATGTGAAATCTGAGAACATGCACCTGGAACGTAATAAGTCAATTGTACACATAATTCAGATCACATTTTAAGTCAGGTTTAGTGAGTAAAGTGTGTTTAATGTTTTATTCATAATGCTGCAATTGTGAATGATAAAGCAATAAACTGTGAAAAAATCAAATTAATTTTGGATTTGGATAAAGTGTATTAAACTAATGCTACCTCAAGAGCTGGTACTGCAGCTGATATGAGTGGGACTTTTATCTCGTATTTGTACTGAAAGATTTATGTTTCTGTTCTGTTACTTTAAAATACCTCAGCAGGCGGGAGCAGGGTGTACTGTATGTTCAACTAGAATATTAATACTGAAATACTATTGAGCCAACAGAAACCAGCAGTGAAGGGGGAGAGGGGCGGTGTGAGCTTCTGTTGCATCAGTCTCTAACCACGTGTGCACACACGAACATCACACTCAACAGCAGGTTCAGAAAAATTCCTCAAAGTAGCAAACAACTTTCACAAGCCCTATAGTGTTTCTGCAACATCTTTTAAGGGAATGGATTAAAAATGGTTCTAATGGCTAAATAACAAAAATCATGGGGTGAAATTAAGAGACATTAAGGTAAACGCGACTAAAAGAAAGACTTGAACTTCTTTCCGACTGGATTTTTCCTCTCTGTAGCTCGAACAACGTATTATGGGCTTTACTGCATGTTTTGTATGTGTGTGTATTTTATATTTGGTCACTTGGTGTCAGCACTGTCAAAATGTTAAATATTATGTTATGAATGCAAACTAGAAGTATTAAGTATGACTGGAGACACTTAAGAATACAAACATATCTAAGTCAGGAAATTGAGCTTATTCACCAAATAACTGTGTACTTATTAAAGTATAAAAAAACACTTACAGCCTCTGTTAATCGTGACACAGAGGCCAGTTCATGTTACATAAGCTTAAATTAGTTTGGATCATATGTCACTGTAATGCAGCAAACATTACTTAGTTTTTTAAAACTGTTGGATAAATAACCAAGCTTTAAAGCCAAATAAAAAGACAAGATTTTTCATTATGAATGAGTTCCTCAAACTCTAAATAAGCAGAAGAACTGCATGTTTAGACATCTCAAAGCTTTGTGCCATGATTGGAATTAAAACTAAGAAATGTTTTGGAACATTTAAATATTTACATAAACTTTATTTGAACATATTAGTTGTCTCTACTAAATTCTGTAACTTGTTAATGTAATGTTACCTGTGTTTTGGTGAATTCTGTAAACCAGGAAGTTTCTTATTTCACACTAAGACTGGTGAAGGTCAGGGGTTCACCAGAGTTTAAAATGTTGTTTGAGCGGTGTTATTTTTCATGGCTGTGTAGCAATCTAAGAAAGGCCAAAGACTATGTAGAGACAATTTCTTCTAAGGTGGGGAGCACATGTTTATACGTCACGGACAACACCCCCGGCCGGCCCACTGACGTCACACGGGCCGCTCTTCAGGTGACCTCAGCGCTCGGCTAGGACTGACAGCTCCGAGCCGGTACAGAGGCGCTTAACGGCTGAAGGCCAGGATCAGAAACTCATAACCTTCTTATATTTTTCCACAAGTATGGTGGCTGTTTGAAATATTAAAATGACACAGAAAGACACGCTGCTACATCTCTTCGCCGGGGGGTAAGTCACATTGATCACACTGCCTCAAACCGAAGTCGGGATAGCGTTATTTAATGGTCAACGCTACATATATAATCCTTTGTTGGTTCTAGTAACAAAGGGCTACATGTTCTTTATCACAAAATGTTTTAACAATCCAGACCGAGCTCATCACGTGGTTGGTTACAAAAATCCGCTACCCGGCATTTGACGAAACCAAGCTAATTTTAAGCTAACAGTTGACGCTAGCTTATGTTAGCACATCCGATTTTTTTACCCTTAGTTAAAGTTTCTGTCGCGGTGTTCCCCGTGTCCTTGTTTGTCTACTGTGTAAAAGGACTCAGTTGAAATAAAACAAATCTTTTTAAATGTTAACATTTTAAACTACTGGCTTAGCCGAGGTTGTGTTTTGTTGTGTCGGCGACATCTTATCTCAGCTAACAGGCTAATTCCGGATAGCTCCCCCTAACTCGCTCAGCAGCGTATCGCTATTTACTTGTTTGAGTCTGCGAGGTCTCGCATGTACCGACCGTGACAACGTTGTGTTTCAAATAACCGAGTGCATAAACCGACTCTGCGTGACAGTGTGTTAGCGGTTAGATAGCTACGTCTGGTGTCGCCGCTGTGGCTGGACGTGGCGCAGTCACATAAGTCATTAGCCTCTGCTAACGTTGACATTATGTTCTCTATCTTATGTAACACTGAATCTGCACGTCGTCAACTGCCGCAGCCCTGCGACGCACTGCCAGCAGCAACACCTGACTGCAGAATGCTTTCTATAAATATATGACGCTGGTCCATTACATAAGATAAAATAACGAGTTGGTCTTAAGGTCACTTTGGGTTATTGGAAAAATGTCGCCATTTTGGCCGTTGTTTTAAGAGCTCAATATATAACAATGCATTTTAACAAAGCTGCAGAGTAGTAATGGGAACACTGACTCCTTTATGTTTATTATAAATGTAGCAGATCCATAGTAAAGGTGATCTCAAACATGTGCTGTCAAACTTTTAAAACTGTCCAGAAACCAGCTGAACCTGCAGGATAGAAGTACGATTTCTAAAGTACAACATCCATAATTGATGCATACATATTTTGTTTTATTATATATTTTTATAATGTGTGTTACATAGTCAGTGTTAATGGCCATAAAACAGCTCCAAAACAGTTCAATCTGCGTATTTGTCACTTTAGGTAGTACTCTGTGGAAAATAGTCCACTGTGTAACTTGATTTCTTAATGTTTTCTATCAAATTAGATATGGATGAATAGATCATCCACGATACTATTAAGTCTGGTGTATCTTTGTTACGATGTTTGAGTCTGTCTTTACTACATAGCAGTGCAGCAGCTTAGTTTAATCTTATGAGCACTGGTAATAAAAGAATAGTTTATTTCTGTTTTTTTCTGCTGCCATACAGTTCTTTCCAAGTGCAATCCGAACATCTGTGTCATAGGTGTCTTCCTCCAGAATTGCTTATTGCACCTGCATTGGCCTATGGAGCCGCAGCTGTCGCATGATGGAAGAAAATCTCTTGTCAACCTTGTCAATGATTTTGAGGTCAGAAGTTGTGCGATTGGTAAGATTTTAAATGCTCTATAATAATCAGAATTCTTCTGTGAACACTGGTCAGATGTAGTGGTACTGTGGGAGCCATAGTGACCTGCCCTCTGGAGGTGTTGAAGACACGGTTGCAGTCTTCTGGCTTCGCCCTCCGGCCAGTCTTCCAGGTCCAGCTGGGAACCTTAAGTGGTACTGGGGTGATCCGACCGGGAACTGTTACACCTGGGCTACTGCAGGTCCTACGGTAAGGCGTTTGTTTGTGTTGTTGTTAGGTACACAGCATGCTTTGAAAGCCGTCCCCTGAGGCGTTTGTACTTTTCTACCTAACAGCTGTGTTCTCTCATGACTATTGTTTAACAGGACTTGTATGGACTGGTAAAATTGTTGACATTTATAGTTAAATTGTGGCATCCTACTGGGTTACATATGTAATGTGTTGATGAAACAGATTTATCTAAAGAAAGAAAGAAAGAAAGAAATATATTTTTTTATAATGTGATGTAGTTGATGTAAATGTGTTGGAGAACATGTCATTGGTTTTACGCTTTTATGCTCTAAAGATGAAAGCCTCTAATCCTATCCTACGTAAAAGGAATTAAGAATATATTTGTATGCTTAGACAGTGCCCTGAGCCAGCTGTTTAGGCCAGCACACATCTCCTGATCTTAAGATATGCTGTGTGAGAAAGACTAGAACAGACTCAGTTGGCCAAGAGGAACAAGCAAAGTTTTTATACCAGGATGTGGTGCCAGTCTTGTATTACATCTAGCTGACTAGGACACAGATTGAACTGGTCTGGACTGGTGTCTGTAGGCTATAGAAGTTGCTTATGCATAAAGATCATTTTTGTTTTGGAGCACAAATATGTCCTTGTTATTTCAGGTCAACTTATTTTAGGTTTGATTGTTCTGAGCTGTTTGAGGGTTGTTTTTGTACATGCTTATGTTTGTAAAACATGCAAGTGAGTCATTATAGACCTACCCCCTTTGTCCAGCCATGGATAGATTGGCCACTACTTTGAATTGAAAATAGTTAATCATTTGTTTTTTAAATCAGCCATTTGGCATGTATGAATGTACTGGGTGTGAGAGTAGACTGTGTGAGCTGTGCATTACACAAACCAATACCGTTTGCTTTTGTTTAGCCTCAGGCAGACCTCCAGCTGCCTGGAAAGTGAAGGTCACTACAAACAGACAGTTAAAAATTTTGTGAGAGTGTGGTTGAGGAGATAAACAAGCCACTGCCAAGGTCAGTGGGTAAGGGTCGGTGAAAACTGATGAAAAACCAACTCAAGTGTTGCACCATGGCTGGTGCAATGATTGCAGGAGTAAGCTGACACGTTTACTCCTGTAACAGAGCCTAGAACACCCCCACTGACCTCTGCTTTAACAACCGTAGACAGAGTTTAACATGTACAATGATATAAATAAATATTCAAATAATTCAGTGTGTTTGATCGTTCATGGCTTCTTTTCTTTTTTTCCTTTTCCTCTCAGATCCATTCTTGAAAAAGAGGGACCAAGATCACTTTTCCGTGGACTCGGTCCAAACCTTGTTGGTGTGGCCCCCTCAAGGTACACTGAAAAAATGTTATATTCTAAATACTTCTGTTGGTCAAAGGAACCACTTCTGGCCATCTGCAGTCAGTGTACAAGTTAACGATGAAACTTCAGTCTACTTGTATTTAAAAGAGACCAACTACAACTGAATCAAACAAAGGCAATGAGATGACGCAGTGGAGCTGACATTGGAGTATATTTCCCAGTACACTATATTGCTTGTTGTTTCTACGTATAACACTTGAGACTGTTTTTGTAGCACAGCTGTCGGCATAATAAAGGGGGGTGAAACAAAACAAGGAAATGAAGCGCTGTATATTTTTCACTACAGTGGCTGAAATTATTAACAAGCTGTATAAACAGGAAGCTGTTGTGATGGCAACAAAATGTAGTTTGGTGCCTCTGTAAACAGGAGGACGCTTCTGTATTTGCATTTAATTTAACTCGTCTTACGTGAGACAAACAAGACGAAAGACTCTAACGTTTCATGGGCAGAGTTTCAGGGATTTAACAGATGTAATGTCAATCTGAGACTAATGGGAATAATTGGAAAATGATTCATGTAAAGTTTTATGATCCAAAACTAGACAAACTGTGGGCACATTTTGTGAAATTTTTATTTCACCTTTGTTCTGTTTTTATTGTCAACACGAAGTTAGAACTTTGCCCTGTTTCATAATGGCTGATTATCCTGCAAGTAAACTCTAATTTGCAACAGGAATATAAGTGTAACATGAACAGGTGCACTGCCACATAAATGTTGATCAGACTTTGAAACTAAAAATCCAAAAGATCATGGGTTACATTTACTTTGCCCATGGTAAATGAGTAACCACAACATGAGCTTCTACTTAATACATTGCTTACATTCAGAGCAGCTCTGTGGGCATTAGTGGTGCCCGGTGCTTATTCAGCCCATTCTGGTGCAGCGACAGTCTGTTCCAGAAACCAGTCAGAGAGGAAATACAGGGACTGCTGGATACACTCTGTCAGAACTGAACACCAGCCCAAATGGGCACAATTTGCATAATTGCATAGGTGCTATAAAAGCATTACTACTTAAGCTTTTGTTTGAATTTCATTTACATCTGCTTATGTTTAAATGCCACTTTGTTCTTCATGTTTCAGAGCCATTTACTTTGCTGCATACTCAAAGTCTAAAGAGATATTCAATGGGCTGTTTGTCCCTAACAGTGGAGTGGTGCACATGTCCTCTGCTGGTGTTGCAGGTGAGCCGTATGCACAGTCGCCTTTGTTACTTACTTACAATTGAGAGACCAACTGGAATAATAATAAAACTTGATGCAGTCCAGTACAATGCAAAAATGTTACTGTATTTCTAAAGCTTGCATTGTCTAATAAACATAAACCTGGCAAGTGTATCTCACTGCAGTGTATTTTGCAGATAATTCCCTTCAATTAGTTGACAAAAAACAAATAAATAATTGTATCTCTTGTTCTCAGCTTTTGTTACTAACTCTCTGATGAACCCTGTCTGGATGGTCAAGACAAGGATGCAGCTGGAGAAGAAGTATGTACTCTTAAATTTTCCTACCCTTTGCGTATTTTCCTTTTTTACCTCTACACCGTATAGTAGCCTGTGTAAAATAATCTGACCTTATTTATAAACTGCAGACAGGAAGGTATCATATTATGTGAACGATTACAGAAACCTTTCAGTCCATCTACCCTGTCCTTGGGTTAAATGTCGGGTGAGACTGAGCTTGTGACCCACTGCCGTAAATACACAATGCTGACGCAGTGTCCTGCGTGCAGAGCAAGGGTCTATATTTACGTTGAGTACAAGGCAACAGACTTAGGTGAGGTCTGTTCACTCTGTGTTAAAAGATCAAACACGTTTTGCTACACAAAATGAGCTTTATGACTGAATTGGTTTCAGCACGATTGAGTAAACATTAGACTAGTTCATTGGTAGGCAACCCTGGTCCAGCTCTTATTGGTTTCTGTCCGCCTCTGCCGTTACCACTGTTGATTACCTGTAAGCGCAGATAACAGGGTTAACTTCCCCTGGACTAGTTCATTCAATCAGGAATCAGTTATCAAGTAAAAGAATAGTTGGTGTCTGGTACCTTATTGCTACATTTGTTTCATTTTTTGGCATTTCTACACTATATGAACAGTTAAAATAATAGTCAGTGGTGTACCTTGTCACACTGTTGTTTTTGGTGCTAACAAGCCCGATGGGTCTGATCTTTCAGAGCCAGAGGAGAGAAGAAGATGAACGCATTACAGTGTGCCCGCCATGTTTACAAAATGGAAGGAATCCGAGGTTTCTACAGAGGTCTGACTGCATCATATGCCGGCATCTCTGAGACCATGATCTGTTTCCTCATCTACGAGACACTAAAGAAACAGCTCAACAACAGCCAATTTGCTTCTCCAAATAGTGAAAAGGAAAAAAGAGCATCTGATTTCCTGAGTCTGATGCTGGCAGCTGCTTTTTCAAAGGGTTGTGCGTCTTGTGTTGCCTATCCACATGGTAAACGCATGAGTCCATTCTTTGTTCACTGCAACATTACAGCCTGTCACAACTCGTTATTAAAGATGACTAATGCTTTTTTTGTTTTTGTCTCCACAGAGGTCATCCGCACAAGGCTCCGTGAGGAAGGCAGCAAGTACAAATACTTCTTCCAGACAGGAAGGCTAATAGCACTGGAGGAAGGCTATGCAGCTTTTTACAGAGGACTCATTCCACAGCTAATTAGACAAATCCCTAACACGGCCATCGTCCTCTCCACATATGAACTCATTGTTCATCTGCTGGGAGATGCCAAATAAAGACATGTTTGAATGTTCGGGGTTGTCCTGATGAATAAATGATGGCAGGCGAAACCCAAGACACTCTGGGCAAGAGACCTTTGAAACAGCAGCACATGCATTTTTGATGTGGTGTTACAGAGACTTTTGTGTTGGAACTACAACAGGTTGTTCTGTTATCCAAAGAGCTAAACGCGTTATTTTATTGAAAGCTTGTTGTTAGGAGTTTATCAAAATAATTCAAGAAGTCATGGTACTTATTGAAACTCCTAATCTGTGAAAAAAGGTCATCTTCTTAGAGGACCATTGTTAAGTTAACTAAATTATTTTATATCTTGTTATTTTATGACAGTATTTGTTTTCTCCTAGAAATGCTAAAGTTACCTACACATACAACTGTGCAGGTCAGTTTTGTTGAATCAATGCAGGAAAGTCATTTTAGAAGTGCTCGTTATAGTACCACTTCTTTCTTTGCTATGACCACGAAGATCATTTGGAGATTTTCTTTTCACATTGTGCTGGTTTTGAAGTTTGAATTACAGAGACATTTTTCATTATAATATATATATATATACACATATAAAGACTTATCTATATGTTTTCTTTGTTAAGAAGATGGTCATATTTTACAATATAATGAGAATCTGGATGCTGTTTGATCAGTGGCTCAATAAAACGCATCACAAAGCTACAACAGCTGGTGGTTGACACTAATATTGATGTTTTGTCCTTCAGCATCAAGATTTGGCTAAAAATACCTTTAGGAGGAACTTTGGAGACAAATCTTTCAGGATTTTAACTTGACTGCACTTTGAGGACATTTTTTATTTTTTCCAAATATAAGTCTCAACATGATGCCAGACTACAGTAAAATATTTTTTGTTTCATTTTTTACTACCACTGCTTGCTTCACAAAGTCTGCAAGTCTACTGTCGTTTCTATATATTATGCCTATAAAACATATTCATTCTCTTGGACTTGCTTTTACTTACTTCCGAAACATTAAATCACTTCACAAATAACCAGCGCTTTAATAGTAACCTAAATTAGACAAGTAATGCAAATATACGTGTGTATCATGCTTTGAACAGTTACAGCTTTGAGCTTTTATAGATAGCACATCGTTAAAAGCTTTAGATATTTGAACACTGCAGTGTGCCCATACTCCTCTTGCTGTGAAGTAATGTTTAAAACCATTTGAAAACTCCAGGATAACTCGGCACAAATATCTCTTTCCTTATTAGATTTGTTAACATTGTACTGCAAAATACAGGCTCGATATGTTCTATTTATATCTATTTGTAGTCATCTTGCATTTTTAAAGAGTTTATTAGAGTACCCCAGATGTCCCATACGTACGACTGACTTGGTAGGTCCCAGGATTTCTAACTACGGTCCTGTCCGGAGCCGTACCCTCCACTAAGTGGCCGCTTATAGGTTTAAACGCTGCGCTGCGGCTTGTCTGTTGAAAGAGAAACAGACTGCGCC
The DNA here is from genome assembly GCA_032359275.1 of Microctenopoma steveboyesi. Lineage (NCBI taxonomy): Eukaryota > Metazoa > Chordata > Actinopteri > Anabantiformes > Anabantidae > Microctenopoma > Microctenopoma steveboyesi. The sequence goes on from JAUMHF010000024.1 coordinate 9,328,942, forward strand.
CCCTAACGGTGGATGTGAGTACAGTGGTCTGACGTGTGGCATAGCGAGACATAATTTTGATGCTGACTGACACAGAAGCCTCACAGCTTTTCTACACGTTTTTTTGTTTTATCAGATTTATTAGCTTTGCACAGTAACCAACAACGTCTGTAATGGACTTACGTCGGCGACGTGTCGTTGTTAACGGTTCAGCCGTCAGTGAGCAGCAGCAGCTCCTCGGTTAGCCTCCTCTGCTTTGTAGCACATAGCCTAAAGTTAGCCAATGTCGTGTGCCGACAGTAGCTTCCAGCGTTTGTCAGCATCCCTCCCCTACGGCCGTGTGATGGAAGGCTGAGGGGAACGATGCTGGGATTTCTCTGTATCATTCTGACAGGTAACTACGATAATACTTAGCTACTTAGCTTGTTTGCCTGCTAGCTAGCAGTGAGACACAGACGGCTAACGTTAGGTAGCTTATGTGATTATGCAACGAAATAACCATAAATAACATTATTTGAGCTTATCTTGTATATATGACCTAGCACCTTGCTGCTTTTATTGAGTGAATAAATGTTAACGAATAAAAGTAATTTGGACATTATCTTAACGTTAAGCGAGCTGTTTTCTGTCAGCTAGCTTTATTATGGACCTGTTGGTTACATCTGTCTAGAGTAAGACATTAACCATTTAAATGGTGAACGGTTTTTTTGCTCCGCATGACATAGCTAACAATAGAACTAATAACTCGCTGCAATGTGTTATACTTTTCAGTGTTTCTCTTAGATGTGTTAATTCAAACACGTGGTCATTCAGAAGGCTGTGGTTGTATGTATTTTCCTATACAGTGAACTATCAAAAAATCATCAAGACATTTGACCTATTTCATTTTAAACATTATCACCCCTTGGACCACAGACACAAACATGACCGTAACATACAATCCAACCTGTATAAAACTGTTTCTACTAAAGAGCATGTTGATTGTGTAATTCGTGTAAATGACTGCATTTGCTAGCTGCTGTTAGTGTTGTTATGGCATTTTAGATTTTTAATTAAATTAAATGTAAATTGAAATATTTGTATTTCCTTTCACAGCCCTGCTAGGTGTTCCGTGGGATGGAGCTGATGCTTTTGGTAAGCCATTCATTTTTTTATAATGAAGCTGCAGCCACAGCTTTTCCAACACTTTCATTTTAGAAGTCATTTATTTCTACTCCACAGGTGGTGTTAGATTAGTAGGTGGAGAAAACAGGTGTTCTGGTAGAGTTGAGGTTCTCCGCCATAACCAGTGGGGCACAGTTTGTGACCATGGCTGGGACCTCCGGGAGGCTTATGTCGTGTGCCTGGAGCTGGGCTGTGGCTTTTCTGAATCTGCCCTTCATGGTTCAACGTTTGGAGCAGGCAGTGGGGAGATCTGGCTGCGGCATGTCCAGTGCTCTGGACACGAGTCCAGTTTGACACGCTGTGCTGTTTTCCTGCACAGTAACTCCCACTGCACTCATGAGAATGATGCTGGAGTGAAATGCTCAGGTAAGAGTTGACTTACCTGAGTACCCACATTGTTTGCTGAATGATTCTTCAGTTTTATTCCCAGAGACTGTTTTTGTTATTGACCAGTTAGAGGTCTTTGGATACAATAGTCCTCAGCATACAGACTGACAGCTGAAGTTAACACTGGCTCCATTTAGATTAAAATAACCGAAGTATTTGATGTTTGTGTTGCTAACATAACATTGTCTATGCTAAATAGAATAAGCTCTAAATGTTTTAGAGAAATGATTCATACCTGGTACGCTGAAGCACGTCTAAGCCAGTGTTTTTAAATGTACTGTTAGTGACTGTCTTTTATTAACTAAGATGTTTAAGATTACTTTTGTTGTGATTTGGCGCTATACAAATGAAATTGAATAAAAAAAAATAACTTTAACTAGTTTGGACATGTTTGACTCTCAGTGTGAGGAATAACCTTTAAATCCACACTGTTCTCTTGTGTGGTCCACTGGTGGTGGAATGTATCACCAAATGTGATACATAGTATATTTAAAAATGGCTTTTTTGACTACTGTTTCTAAACCTAACATGGTCTTCTCCATTTGTATTTTTTACATTGCATTTTTTTTGTGTGTCCCATTGGACCAGAGTGTCTGACAAAAGAACAGATGTAAATGTCCATACTCTGTGTGTTATGATGATAGGAAGGCTGGGCAGAGTCACAATGATTCAACCAAATGCAAATGTAAGAAAGTATAATGAGTAAACTTTTGTAATTAAAGCAAAAGATGTCAGCATTTAATTTCTAAGTGACATGCTGAAGATCGTGGTACATCGTATGTAATCCACATTTTTGATTAACCTGTCTTAATTCATAGGTACCCTGTTAATGCCCACCCTCACCCTGCTGTCACCTCACACTGTGTTTTCTCCTGGAGAGTCTGTGCGTTTCAGCTGCAGCGTTTTGCTGGCTCAGCACCTCAGCGACTACCATCTATACAAACATGGTGTATCCACACCGCTGGTAACACAGAGGGCAGACCAGAACCAGATCAGTATGGAACTGACTCTGTCCGACATAGAGACTTCTCATCAGGGCAGCTATAGTTGTAGGTACAGGATCAAAGGCAGCTTCTCCTCTCAAATGCTCAGCTCTCCACCCAGCAACTCCATCAACATCACTGTAGGTGAGTCATAACCACACTGTTGAATCTATATTAACCCTGTGGCCTATATCCATAGGATACTAATTTGTTAAATAGTCTGAAAGACTGAAGATAAGGGGTTTCCACTAAATTGATTTTAGTTAAGTCATTTGCTTTGTTTAAGGTTTGATTTCATTTTATAAAATTTACTTCTTAACCTTTTCTCATTTTATGTATAACAGTTCTAACCTCAAAGATTACTCTTTGTGCTCATGTTATACACTATCACTGCTATCTTGTGCTTTAATTGTGGAAATGTGTATCTATTATTTGTGTTAGACTTATGATAACCTATTCCCTTTGTTTTGCTGATCACAGTGGAACTTTTGACTCCTCAACACTGGTACAACACATCCGCTGAGGCCCCGACCGGCTCTGTCATTAAAGGCCACAGTTTTAACATCACCTGCTCCACTCTGCAGCAGTACCCTGGAGGTTCCTTCCAGCTGCGTCTGATCCGCTCCAATGGCACTGTGCGCCACTCTCTGCCTGCCCTCACACCATCTGTCACATTCACCTTTTCTAATGCCCAGACCTCCAATGAGGGCTATTACTACTGCCTGTATCGGGTCCAGCTCGGTGGACGCGTCTTTGTCTCCAGAGAAAGCCAGCCCCTGCCTATAGCCATCAGAGGTGAATGTGATAACATAGAGGGAAAGAAAAGGTTTATTTGTGTGTGTTGTAAAAACATAACTCTGCTGTTATAATATTTTCATCTTATTGCTATTGCAGTTAGTTGCTGCAGCAGATAAAATTACATCCTGAATGTGACTTAAAATTCCTCAGACCCAGATCCAGTACTGAGTCCAGTGGTGATCAGCTGGTTTGTGTCTGGCCTGACATTCGTTGTAGCTGTCGTCATTCTAATCACTGTGGCTAAGGTACTATGTAACAAGGAGAAGAAGCCTTCAGAACTGGAGCGAGAGACCAGAACCTGTAAGTTCTTTTTTCAACCAGAAGTCTTTAAGTTTTAGACAGATGTGATTCTTTTTGTTTTTGGAAAGCATCACACATCTGTGCTTCTGTTTACAGGTGTGGAAAACACTTATGTTGCCTTAACAATTAACAAGCTATGATGGTATGCGGAAACCAGATAACTAAAGGTATTTCAGGCTATGATTCAGCAAATATAGTGCCACTCCCAGTGGATGTGTTTACACAGTTTTCATATTGTTTTACACAAATAAGTCAAAGGGAATTTCATATTTTCTTGAACACTGCTATGAAAAACAACATAATAACCAGATTTTAGTCTGGACTTTGACTACTTATCCACATAGGGCCTATAATAAATGTCAAATCAAGTGAAATCAAATCATCATTTAAAAACTGCATTTTGTATTTACTTGGGTTGTCTTTGTGGAGTAGAAAAATTGAATCATTTAAGTGTCGTCATTAAATTGACCTTTTCTCATTAAAATAGTAATCTACTCTCATTCCTTTATTGTTGAAGAATAGCTTTGTGATTGAAAACTACCGTTGAGATGTGAATTGTTTTTATAGGCAGTGTCATATCTACATATACCTGTGGTCATGTTCTTAATTGTTTAGCATTATTCATTACGTTATAGCATTATGTCTTTGTTATGTTGTTGTGTTTATGTTTTTCGTTTTTTCTTGCAGAATCACTGTTGAACACATGGAGGGCTAACACTTTGTCCTACACAGATTCTGTAAGCAGGGGATGCAACGCAGAACCCACCAGCTTGGTTTCTCAACCATAACACTGTTGGAAATGGGCCGAGTCTGGATCAGCCACAGTTTGTACTGAGAATTAATGCAGGCCTATCCAAAACTTCACACTAATCTTTTGGCTAGCGTAGGAAACAGTGAATAGGATTGGCTGTTAAACATTCTTGTGAAGTAATAACCATGGGATACCGATAGACAGCAACGTTTTCCCAGCTCAGTCAGTTTTGGTGCAAGCTCACCTTCAGAGTCACAAGACTTGGCTGCTGCCGTGACCCCAGATGTGTGGAGAGGAAAAGTGCTACTTAACGACTAAGTGGGGAAACTATCACGGGTCCCTCAGGTCTCTGTGTATATGCAGTTTAAAAACATTTTGTATCTAATCAGGTTACACTAATGATGGGTACCACTAGCTTCTTATATGTGTGCTTCCTTAGACCATTGATCCTTAAAGGATTAGAGGTTTTTGTATTTTAAGTCTAACCGTACTATGCATCTCGTGTCAGTAATATGTACATTGCTGCATTTTTAGTGTTCAAGTAGAAGCTGTAGTTGATTAAAAGGCTGTTATTGAAGCTTCTTGTTTGAATTAATGTTCTGTGTTGGACGTTTGACAGTACAATATTACTGCATGTACTTTAGGGTAAGATTTAAAACACTATTAATCCCAGAGGGAAATTGTTTAATTTACAGCATCTGGTCAAACTACATACGATTGCTTCTAAAATAATGTGTGCTATAGTGTCTTTAATTTTATTTCAGATTTAAGAAAAAAACACTTCTTCTGAATAAAATACTTCAGATGTTTACATATACAAGCTCTTTTAATAATTAAAAAACGGCAATAGAAAAAAATCACATCAATTTCCACAGAATGTAAATGTTTGATTATGTAGTACAAAACTGTGGTTATCAGGATTTATTGTCCTGAAACAACGCATAAAATACTGGGAGAAATATACCCCATGAACAATTATATCTCAGATATTCTTTCCTGACTGCTGAGGCACTTTACAGCTGATTTGAAAAACTTAAATGTATAAATTTCTGATAACTCACAAATGAAAAGCATTGCTATATTTTTAGATTATATTACCATCAGAATTATTTCAGTTATAATAACAATACAGAGTGTACAACACCCTTATTATCAAAGATAACACACAAGGAGCTGCACATTGATACACACTCATGAATGTCAAGGACACATTCTGTTTAGTCTTCTGACGCTAAGGAAAAGGTGCAAAGGTCTCTTAAAGTCTAATGAGAGATTTATGTACATTTTCCAATTTTGTGCAACTTTTGTGCCTGACATGAAGTTTTTTGGATCTTCCCATGCAGATGAAGCCGCGGACAGTTAAAAACACTGGATGACAGTGATGCACAGTGGAGTTCACTGCCATTCATTTTCCAGTTATCTTTAGTGCGTTAAATCTCTGGCTTTCTGAGTATGAGATATTTTATTTTTAATTAAAATCTATGGGTACAGTAGATCTAATAGATCCATGGGTATTTAATGTGTAACAATGGTAAATAAGAGTTTAGATTTTGTTTTCAAATGTTTTTTTTGGTGCATTCAGTCTAAACCAAAAACTACGGCTAGCTGTGAATGATTATCTATAAACTTGGCATGGTGCTGTAACAAAAGCATGTGACAATTATGCATTTTAATTATTAGCAAGCAAATAAACGGCAACTGTGACAGAAATGTTGCATAAAGTACGAGCAACGTTTAAAATGAAGACATCAAAATATATTTACGAAGTTAAAATTCATAACAGCTTCATGAACTGAGCAAGAATAAAAACAATTACTCTATTCCTTTGAGAGATTCGTTTGACTCCATATTTGAGAAAACTAAGTAGAGGAAGACTGCGACAGCCAGGAAGAACACAAACTGAACCCACAGTGGGATGAGGCGAGACGATGTTTTGGGAGCGTCCTGATCAGATTTCATGGGAGTTGAATTCAAGTAGGAGTTTCTGTAAGTGGACGGCGTGTCGTACATGTAGGGCCTGGAAAATAATTAAAGTAATGGTGCATTATGTAATGATGAGTGCCAAATGTGCCAAACCTGGTTTGACCTAGAATGCAGGCTGTAGCTGGTCACATCACAATCAGGTGATTCATCAATAACTCAAATACAATTTGGTTTACTGTTATTTATTGTGCCATAACTAAGCATAACATTCACAAATATAAGCAGTGCTGCCCCCCAGGGTCAGTCGCTGTAGGTAAAGAGAATTTATTTGGATAATCATATTATTATAGTTCTATATCAACTAGATCATGAGAACACGAAAAAAATTACACAAAATTATTTATTGTGGAAAATTATGATAAAATATTTCTTTTTGGCAAAAGTATGTGATTTTGTGCCTTTTTCTCATCAATTAATGAACTTTGTTTTGTTTATTTAACTTGGTTCTCTTTTTGGTTCTATTTTGGGATTAAATTAATATTTTAAGCAGAAATAGAGAAAATTAACAACCACTCCTACAGTTAATTATCTTCTATTGCTGAAATTAATAAACAAATATATATATTAACTAAAGATATAAATTTAAATGTTAGCAGCTGAAGTAGGAAGCAAATAAATAATTTTGCTAATTTGAATCAAATAGGTAGAGTAGCTGCTGAAAACTAGAAATACACTTACGTATCAACATAATCCTTTCCTCTGTATTCAGGTTTTGATTTTGAGTAGGTTGAGTACGACGTCCTGCAGAGAGTGAAACAAACAGTGAAAGTTGTGTATACTCCAATACTGTAACAGCAAAAGTTGATATAACTGTAACTTACTCGTGTTCAAATTCCCTCTCAGTCCAATCTGGTCTGGACCTTATGTAAGGTCCACTAGATAGACAGGAAAAAAAGAATAACAATTCAGCTTCACAATATTTTACAATTTAATGTATTATTTCAAATCTAAATAAAATAGAACAAAGTAATCAGTGTTTGAACCTTATAGTGGAGGATGTGTAAAAGAACTGACCTGTCTCTTGCATCACTTCGTATCTGCCAAATTAAACTGAGTTTTTATTTCTTTTGGGGATAGCTAATTATAACTGATTTGACATTTAAGCAAACAATTGAAAACAATAGAGCAACATCTGGAATTAATGTCTTAAAAAATACTTACTGGGGACTTGTAAACATAGGTAACCTCCTCCTCTGAAATAAAAACACAAACATCACCAAATAATTGTCAGCATGCTATTGTCACATTTGCCATATTCGAGTGAGTACCATAAACATAGCCCTGCAGAATATTTAATATAGAACTATGTGTCATAATATAAACAACAATAATAATAATTTGGATAACTATTACAGTCATAAATGTACACTTGCCCTATTTTCCAGCCTTTCCACTGATGTGACACATCACAAGATCTTTCTAGCTATGAGGTGCATGAGAATTGTTTTAAGTATTCACTTTTTAAATTGTATTTATTGTTATTTATGGGATCAAATCATCGTCACATAGTATTTGATCGCATACGTATTTGCTTTAGACTTTCTGAAAGGGAGCCATATTAACACCAACTCTCCCAACAGTGGTTTATGTACCCTTCATTTTGTCTGTGACAATTATAAAATAATATATAATTATATTTTCTTCAATATCATGAAGCGGTTACTGTTGGTATACAGCGTGTATTTGGCTCGAACATAGATACAAGTCTGTACATATTGTACCCTCTTCTCTGTAGTAAGTCTTGTCCGGTGATGTTTTAGGTCTTTTCCCTTTGGCCATGGCCTCTTTCAGTTTCTTCTCATACAGATTTCTGGTTGTGTCTGAGAACAAAATATCACAGATGACGTATAACTGACAAGTAGTAAAAACAGAAAACCTTTATTTATTTTATATAAATCATAGATTTTTATTTATAATAACCATTATCACAGAGGTAAAATAAGTAACTAGACAGAGGTGGAGGCCTGTGGAGTTATCTGAACGTTGATTTAACCACAGGCACAAAGTACATTTTAATCTGAGCCACCCACCGACCACAGGTCCGTGCTTTATTCCGTATTCATCCAGCAGGTCGCTTATCTCCTTCGCAGATTTGCTACTTAGTGAAGACATTGTTTTGACTGGTTTTATTAAATCGAACTTCGTCTATTTCTGCGTCTTCTTGTTTCGGTTGAGCTGTAGTTTCAGTTACCGAAATGAGAAACAATCATAGCTCCTCCCACCGATGTTGACCGGGGCCTCGTTTTCTTTCGCGGATCATCCGTGAAGTCGAACGTAGTACGTTTTAAACAAAACGACTAAACCCCGCCCTTGTTTGTTGACCCGAGTATTAAAAACATTCGCACCTGTAAAACCAAAACTACGTCATTTCCGTTTATCGTTGCGCGCATTCTTCTTTTACGGTTTCTTTTTTTGTTGATAAAGCAACGCCACCATCTGACTGAAATTAACATGTGCTTATGCTACAAGGATAGAAATCCAGCTAGACGCTAAACATTTACCAATCATAGGGGTGTATTAATTAAGTTAAAAAAAACTTTAGTAACCCTGTCAAGGTTTGAGCTAAATTATCCATCAGGACTACTGATAATAGGTTAATTTTTGTACAGTCTGACATTTATGTGCGTGATGTTACTGAAGTGCGGAAACTCAGCTTTGTCCTTATTAACTTAGAAATCTTATTCAAAAATCTTAATTTGAAGCATAAGTGAGAACATCTATCTACATCCATGCACAGGTCATAAAAATATGTCAGGTTGCATCATAAACAAAACTAGATCTTTATTAGGCACAACATTGCATATTACAGGCAATAGTTCATATGTTTTCAGATCTAGCATTTGCATTGTATTTTTACAAACAAATGTAGGCATTTTGAATTTTCTTACATCACACATAAACATGTTGTTATGACCCACTTCAGCCCTAAAAGAAGGAAATTTGGCTGAGCCAGTCTGCTTGGTCTGTGGCCAACCAGAACACCAGAGGCCCCATCACTATCACCAAACACATCTTCACTATCTGCTTCAGGATTCTCAGACTCTGCAGGAAAAAGGACAATATTCAACATTTTTTATTTGTCAATTACGGAATTACAGCGGAATGTATCCTGAGCCAGCAGGACAGATGAGAAAATAACAAAACAAAAATGAACTGAAAGTGAATGTTCAGCAGTGACCATGGAATACGCACCTTGTGACCTCTGCTACAGATTTGTATGTTTCTGAGATCATTCTCCTGCGCACTCTGCGGCCGCTCAATGTTTGGAGAATCCCAAAAAGTCTGTTCAGTGGCAACAGGACTTCTTTTCAAACATGAGCGGGACAACTGAAATTCTTCTCCATCTACATTTAGGGGATCATAAGCAGGTTTCCTTTCCAGGACGATGTCAGGCTCCCTTGGGTCCTGGATACAGCAAGGGAGTGAAAAAATGAAGCGTGAACAAAATGTTTCTGTGAGTGCGCTCAGATGTGTCCAGATGCAAATGTTTATGTCCGTACCTCTGATGTTTCTGCTGAGCTCAGGTCCTCCTCCTCCTCCCCTTCTGTGGAGCTGCTGAGTGAATCTCTGTCACTGCTTTTTGAAAAGGAGAACCAGACACAGTTTTTGGTTGTAGGCTTTAAATATTGCTCCAGAAATTCTTTTACTAATTTTAACCTTGAAAATCTATAATTGTTTGTATACAAAGGTAAAGTAGTGCAGTGCAACTAGAATTCCACGTACCTTTCAGTTTCATAGTGAATTACTTGAGACAGTGGATCTGCACAAAACTGAACCTTTATCGGTCTCTCTGAAAAATTCATACATTGAAACAGATCAGTTGTGGAAAACATGTTGCTAAAGTTTGATTCTGATATATCTCTGTCTTTCACTCACCCTCTCTCCCATTCTCCTCTTCGCTGTCGTCATAAAACTTGTAGAAAGCTTTGATTCTCTCCTGCTCTTGCTCCCAGTTCCTCTCCTCTTCATACTCATCGTGGCCCAACTGTCCCAGCTCACTGACCTCTGAGGCCTCCAGGTCAGTGTTGAAGAAGAAACTATCATCCAGGCATCCCTGGTAAGAATTGCTTGCGGTTTTTCTGTCCTCTCTCTGTACCACCGAGTAGCTGTTGTCGTCTTCTGCAGGACGCTGAGTCACATCTAAAGAAAGCGTTTCCACTGTGTTTCCGTCCTCTGTGGTTAACAGGTCTTCATGCAGAAAGGTGTCAGTTCGAAGTTGGAAGTCAAAATCCCAGTTAATGTGGAAATCTGCTACTTGATTAGCTGTGTGGTCATCTGAGGTACTTGACCTGGCAAATGCAGCATCGCTCTCATTGTGAAGCCAAGTGTCCTCATCCTTTTTGTAGTTTTCTAGATCTTGAAGACATGTTTTACCTGAGAGTTCATCCTCCCGGCTCGCTTGGACGTCATCATCACTGGAACTGTAGGAGTCACTCTCAGCTGCCTGACCTTCAGCGTCAAACCCGTACTCGATAATCTCTATTTTTGTTTTGCCATTTTCTTCAGACGCTCTATCCAGGCTAATCAGCCTATCAGCATCCATCTCTAAATCCCTGCTGTAAAGATATCTGTCTCCTTCCTCATCACTGTCAGCCTCTTCTCCCATCAATGTTATATCTGGCACAGCTTTTTCCAGGAAAGGCTCCGGGTTAGACTTGAAATCACTTTTATGATTTTGTCCTCCACCTTCTACATATTCGCAAGAGGAAAAGTCTGAGGGATAATCTGCAAAACTCTCACCTGCCTCTTGATGCTCGTCTCCTGAGAAATCTCTCATTTTCTCTGCACACTGTTCAGCATCAACGTCTGCAATCAGATCCTGCAGATTTTGCTCTGACATTTCCAAAAACTGCGAACTGGCTTCCATCTTGTAAGGACTTTTAACCTCCTGCTGAGCAGGAGCGAGGACATTTTCTTCTTGTTTGATTCGCTCACACTCTGAATCGGACGAGTCCTCTTGTGTTTTTTCTTCTCTTTCTCGCTCATCCACTTCAGTCCCATCACCTTTTACTATCATTTCATTGCCATGTTCAGGGACTGTCCCAAAATAGGACACCTCCTCATCACTCTCAATTTCACCTTGCTCCTGATTCCCAGCTAGTGGGTTTTCAGTACCCTCCAGGGCCAGAGTTTGTCCCTTTGCACAGACTTTGTCCTCTTTATTATCGTAGTAGACCTCACCACTGCCGTGAACTGACATCAACAAATCCCCTGGTTTCTCTTCTGTTCCCGAGTCCTCTTCACCTTCTCCAGTGTCTGAACTCTCCTCCTCAGACTGACTATCCGAGCTTGTGATATCCTCCTGTGGAGTTTTGTCCATGCTCATGATCCCACTGATGACACTGATACCTACACACCCTGCACCTTGAAAATCTTCATTTTTATCATCAGTCTGCTCTTCATCAACATTTTTAGCAACGTTAAACAAAACGGTAGTTTCACAAGCTGCTTCCTGGTGCAGAGCCCCGTCTTCCTTTGTTGGTAGGTTTTCATGTGAGTTGTATTCCTCCAACTTATCATCAGAATTTAAATTCTCAAAGTCAAAATCTTCATCTTCCAAAGGTGGAACGGACAATTCTGTAACAACGTCATCATTTAAAAATGACCCAATTTTTTATATAAATACAAAAATATTACAATAACAACGTGTTTCTTACCTGAAAATGCACCACTAAACAGATCATCAAGACTCTGTTCCATCTTTGCAAATAAACAAATCAGTAAGTTTATACAGAGGTGAAAATTAATTCATTGCCACCGATAACCTTGTCTCTCATAGAGGAAGAGAGCGCGAAGTATCTCTCATCTGTTGTTGCTGCAAGTAGGTGGCTTCCTGTCAAACAGATGGTGCACAAATCACACATTAACACTAAAATATTTAGTTAAACATATGACAATTATTGTCCACAGCACGACAGCCTACCTTTTTCGATTCGAATGATTTAAAACCTGCTCTCTAAAAAGACAAATGACAAAAGTAATGTTTTGTCTTTGTGCAGCTGAAGGAACGTATGTTCGTAAGCTTACAAAATTATGTCACCTTTGATGTGGTTTTGGTTTCAGAAGCACAACATAGACCCCGGCAGATGAGTGCACAGTTCCTTTATGCTGAAACAATTCATGCTTAAAGTGTTTTACAATTGAAATGAGTATGGTCCCACTTTTACATTGAGGTTTAGTTTTACTGAAAAATATTTATCAGTGAATATTCTGTTGTGACTTTTAAATTATTTTGTCAGCTAAAATCAAGTAAAATTACAAATGTAATCAAAAAAGTCCAGGTTTATCTTGAGGGGTCTACAGCTCATGGCGAAGGAGGTAGCGGTGGTTGGGCTTCAGGTCAACTTCTACAGGAAAATGATCACTCACCTCGAGAGCCTAGTGTGACCAAAAGAGCAGTGTTAAAGTCCATGATAAGTGTAAAACTAAACAAAATAATTTTGAACATGTTTACCTCTTCCTCAGTGAGATGGAAATTCTCTTTAAAGTTGAATGGTTGAGCTGAACCTGGAACTATGCTGGAAATGATGTCACGTCCATGAACAATGATCCTGTTTGAAAACGTATACGTCATAATGTCAAATACAACCTGAAATAACTGCTGAAAAAAAAACAGTCTTAGTATTTTTTTGCACTTATGCAGTCACTGGCCTGTCGTAAGCACAGTGTGTCTTCTCCCGGACAGTCGTGTCCTGCTCGTCTCCAATGAGCCAGTGAAATTTGGGGTCAGTCCTCAAGCGCACAGCTCTCCAGCCCTTGATGGTGACGTAGCTGCAGTCGGCATTGAGATCCCCTAAGATAATCACATTCTGAAAGGAAGCAAAAAGGGAAGTTCAACAGATTGAAATTACTTGTACGTTTTTATCACAGATGAGCAAAACAATCGTGAGCTACGTAAAAGGAAAAGATAAAAATTTGGAGAATGGGTTTAATAAATGTGATGACCATCCCGGTGGGGTAGGTTGGTTGGTTAGTTTGTTAGTTAGTTAGCACCATGACCTCACAGCTATGCCTGGGTTTGATTCCAGGGGTCGTGCCTATGTGTAAAAGTGTGTGTGTATGAATAGTTTGCCGTGTCTATGTGTCCAGGGTGTATCCCACCTCTTGCCTCATGACAGCTGGGACATGATCTAGCAGCCATGTGACCCTGCACAGTTAAATAAATGAATGGATGATGTAGTTTGACCTACGTCAGTCTTCCACTTCTTGTAAATGTCTTTGAAGACAGTGTACAGTTCATCAATCTCTTTCATGGCAGTTTTTGGACAGGTGTGCTGCCCGATTAGGACAAAGTCCTTTAACACTAGGGAAAAAAATAAGAAAAACTCAAAATAGGGAACCAGACAACAAATCTCAAACATTTTACCAGTAGTTATTGTGTGGACTGAATGTGTGATTTATCTGATCATTGCTATTTGGAAATAAGAGCAACAGCTACATTTTTGATATATTAACTACTTCAACAACTGTGGCACCTGCTTAGCTGTAGCACAAAATGAAAGAGAAAAACAACATGGCTCATAATTTGTCAGCATTGCTGGAAACTATTTGAGCCTCAGTTATGCCACATGTTTTTGTGTGGAGGTTTTTCACTACACATTTCTGTATTGTTAACACTCATCACTTAATATTACAAATTAAAGGGCCCAGTGTCCAGTGTGTTGTCAGCACATCTGGGGTCTGTGACACAGTTCAAACTAAACAGCTGTGTGTCACAGGTGACTCTAAATGTCTTTCTGAAGATCAGTCAGTCTTTCTGTGTTTTTAGCGTTAAGCTTACACGTTGTAGGGGAGTGAAAGCGGACGATAAAAGGCTCTCTGGAGAACACATACGTTTCATTGGTGCCCTCTCCATCTAGTTTATGATACTGATACTGATCTTTGACCTTCAGCATGTCGTTCCTGGAAATAATAAAACAAAATACAGGATGTCACACTGACACCGACCATTAAGAGTAATGAATCGTGTCTGATGTGCAGCACACTGTACCTGTAAATGTAGACATACTGTTCCTTGTAGGTTTTCCTCCCGAGCCTTTCACTTTTCACACAGGAGTATGAGTTGTATTTGTCAAATCTGTTGACAACAACACAAATTGAGTTTAAAGTTGAATGTGCTGATGCAAAAGATGGTTCACAAGTGTTTTGGCACTCATGTGAACTTGTACCTGTTAAGTGCCTTCACCAGTACTTGTACTGCTTCTCCTTTAGAGTCTCTGACCTCTTGAATAAGACACAAGTCACACCGAGAAAGAATCTGGGGAGCAAGTAAACAACACAAAGATTTCTCAGCACTTTCTATGTACTTTCTATATACATCCCAATGCTTACAAACAATAAAGTACCTTCACCAGAATCCCCATGACCTTCCTGTTGTTTGCCTTTGCTTCACCAAAGCTCTGAACATTAAAAGCACAGAGTTTCAGCGACAATGTGACGTTGAACACGCACAATCCCGCAACAAACAGCAGAACTGCAGTCCTCATCTCGCAAAGGATTATAACTCTGTAAGTGAAGGAGAGTTCGACAAGATCCTCTTTGTCATGTTGTGAAACATGTTACAAAACCCTGCAGCCACAGTAACTACTACACTGCAGCCTCTTACCTTCAGTGTCAGGTTCACCAGCTTCATCAGGAGACTGGGCTCAGTCCAGCAAAGGTCCATCCACTCAATGACCAGAGGTTTATTTGGCGAACATGCAGGTAAATGTGGTGGATGTGCTGCGTCAGCTGAGAATGGAGCTTTATCTGGAACATCTAAATACAATGAACAATGGCTCCATCAGAAAGTTCAGGTTGGACTGTGTTTTGTCACTAAGTTTGAGTGTAGTCAGACAATGGCCAGTGACGTGTCTCATGTCTGTTGTCAGTTTCATGAACATTTGGGTAGAATTCACCTCAGACACGAGCAGGTGTCACACAGTGCTGTCACATCACTAAGACAATACTGCACAATACTAAGTTGCGTTAGGATGGTTCGGCTTCACAATGCCCATTTGATGTTTGCAGGGAACACAATTTTATTATGAAAGGCATGGCCAGAGACAACAGGCAAAGACAGAATGACAACAATGGGAGAGAAAAAGCACAAAGTTAATGACATGCAATGGTGTCATATGACCGGACAGAGGAGAGGGAAGGACCAAAGCGTCAAGGGAAGTCCACAACAGCATAACTAAGAGATGGTTCAGAGTCCCTGAGCCAGCTCTGACTATTAGTTTTCTCAAAGGGAAAAGGTGCCAACACTAACGATGAAACTAAAGTGTTAAGCTCTACATTTAAAGTAATTAAAATGTGTTGAGACGTGACATTAAACTGATGTTATGTGCAATTATCAAAAAGAATGATGTAATGTTATTTAATGCTAACGCTGCATTTGTGACATGTAAAAATATTAAATATGGTTTATTTACTGTATTTCCATAAACCAGTTAAAGTGTGTCAGACAAGAACAACCCAGCCAGTTAATTTCCATTTATCGCATTATTATTAATAGTAACTGGCCTATATTTAGATGGAAACTACAGTATTTGGGAGTTTATATGTACTTATACTTAAACCATTATTTTCTTAATATAAGCAAAATGTACTTTTGTGTTTGTTTGTAGAAAAATTAACCTTTAATGTCTTGTGTGTGTATGTATCCATCTGCTTATCAAGGTCATTTTTAAATGTATCTTTTCAGTGGAGATCTCATGTATTTAAACTTAAGTGAGGATAACTTGACACCAACATTTGTTAGAAACAGTACATTTGGTTTTATTAGTTTCTTCATAAAAACACTGAACAGCTGTTTATCGTGTCTTTATCTGTCTCTCTATCGAGGTCATTTTCACATTGAATCTTCAACAGTAGAGGTGAAAAGTCACTGTGATGTTTTATCTTTCATAAACTTTATGTGTGATATGACTTTTTATTACTACCAGCTGGAGTTGTTGACAAAACAAGCTGTTACAGTAAAAGGGACGTATTCTCTTTACTATATTGTTGATATTATCAACTCACAGTTTGTTAAAACCACATTAATGTCTATCAAGTTATGAGTGAACAATGCTTCAATGTTTTCATTGTTTTACAAACACTGTGGTGTTTTTTCAACACTTTGTTTCCATTGCTTTTTAAACTATCTGCACACATGCTACAGTACATGCTGGATGTACTATTATCTCACATCACACACACTTTAGGTTCCAAATGTAAATTCAAATAAAATACATATTAACAAACCACATACTATAAGGTCTAATTTAACACAAAAGCATCAACAACTAAAATAATATTCTTGAGTAATTACTATATTGGTCTAAAACAGCCTGAGTGTTGAGGAGAGGCCATTTCCATTAGATAGTCTTCGATACGGGTCTCTATGTCTGAGTACAGGTCTTCAATTTGCTCCCTGAAAGGAGGATGCCACATCCACAACATGACAACCCCGGCCACAGCGAGGAGTACCAGAAGGAAGACACACACTTTCAACCAGGAACCACACAGCGTCTAAACAGGAGGAGGAAAAAACATCTTGTATTATAAAGAATTTTGTATTTTGTTTCCAGTTGCGCTGGTTTTCACACATATATTGAAATACAAGGTACATATTGGTCCATATTGGTGTTTAATAATTCATGTTTGCTGGCTCACATGAATGCAAATTCCCTTACACACACACATACTGCTCACCGTTCTCCTGCGGCGGTGGCTGAGTTGTCGGAGTTCATCCCTGCACTGCGACAGACGGGCCTGGCTGGACTGACACTCTTGCTCCATGGCATGCAGCTCCACCTGCAGTTCCTCACACTGTGCGCACGAACAAACACACACACACACACACACACACACACACACACAGAGAAGAAACATATGTAGATCATATTTGGTTATTTAAAATATACAGGTGATCCTAAGGAATATGCACTTTACTAAGTAAGAGAGTTAACATGTCACATAAATATTAATGTGAAATAACTTTGGAATACATTTTGAAAAAAACAATGAAATTGAAGAATAATAAATGTAAAATTATCTCTTTTTACACAACATACCTAAAATACACAAGATTTTTCTTCATACATTTTTTACAACTATTTATATGTCTCTTCCTCATTAAACATTATGCATCCGTCTCTGTAAAACACATTGTAATGGGGGATTTACATTGTTATAGTGTCAGTGTCACGCTCCTATTTAGGGGGTCAACATATGAGTTAAGGTTGTTTCCTTCTTGATCCCCAAAACAAAGTCTTAATACAAAACTTTAAACTAAAATAACAGACAGAACTCTTTTCTCGAAAGAGGTGGTAACTGATCCCAAATGTAAAAGAAAAAAAGAAAGGGTTTGGAGAGTGACTGAGTAACAGCACTGTTGGGAACCTGCCATTTAAACGGTGAAAGAGTTGATGAAATAATGAAATAACTGTAGGTAATCAGATATATGAATGTCCTACAGTAAAGTGTCACTTGTGATCTTGTGTTTACCTCCTTCTCCTTTAGCCGGAGTTTTTCCTGAGCATGACGGAGCTGCTCCTCCGCCTGAGAGTCTCTCCTCACTGCCAGTTTTTGCTCCTCTTCCTCTGATGTCAGACACTCCTGTACCTGACTGTCATTGCTGCTATCTAGGATACAGAGAGAACTTTAAACAAACATCTATGTTGTCTCTGCACAGTTTTAAATGCTTCAAAGAGAATGTGGTGTTTGGTCTCAGAGTTATCCCCCGAAACAGAACAGCTTCACATTGTCAATTTGCAGAATCAAGAACAAGAAACATAGCACTAAGGTCCAAGTGTCTTACCTATAAACTGCTGGATTTCTTCTCTTAAAATGTGGTTGTCGTCCTCCAGCAGGCCAATGTTGTACTGTAGGTCCTTCCTCTCCTGCCTCAGTGACACCACCTCCTCCCTCAGCTCAGTCTCTTTGGCCTTGGACAGCTGCACAGGACACACACACACAAGTTCTTCACAGCCATAAACATTCAAAGTGCAAACTGATCATGCACATTGCTACAGGAAACTGTACCTCCACTTGGCTGTGTAGCTGCTGCAGCTGTCCTTTGCTGAGTAGTTGCTTCTCCCTGAGTTGTTCAGAGTTGAGCTTCAGCTCCTCATACAGGTTCTGCCATCTCAGGGCTTCTGCCTTTGATGTGATTAGTGCTTCCTGGTTAGAGAAGTACAGAGTTTCTTTAGGATTCATCTGCAACATTCACACTGCATTAAAACGTTAACGTCAATGACAGTAATGTTGTGCCTTATTTTAATAGGTGAATGTAGCTGGACTGAAGTGCTTCACCTGCAGTGTTTCAGTCATGCTGAGAGCCTCAGTTTTCTCCTGTGTGGCTTTCTGCAGGGCAACCAGAGCCTTCTCCTCATATATCAGTTTCTGTTTCTCCATCTGCACCACCAGTTTCTTCACTCCATCTTTAGGAAATTTCTATAAGGACACAACACTGCTGCATTACACCAATAATTGCCTACATGCAAACAACAAACACAGAAAGTACATTTAGTAGATGCTGAACTGCCTAACAGAGTAAAGTAGTCCAGCAGAGCTGCATGTTTTTAGAAGGACTAAATGATCAAAAAGATAAAATTACCACCAGCTGCACATCTTACCTGTAGACAGACTTGCAGCTGTGCCTCCAGAGCCTTGATCTTGTTTCTCAGCAGGTCTTCACTGCAGCGAGCCTGTGTGGGTTAGAAAGGAAATGACTGACTGTCACGCTGTAACTTGCAGATGGAAAATTAATGGTTCATGTACCCAAATCTGTGACAGATTCTTTCACGTTCTGCACACTGGTGCACAAAGGGAACTTGCAGCATCACTGAGCGTCAACAAAAATCACAATGTCTGCATGTGCTGCAACACCACACTGTTCACTACAGTGTGGAAAATAACATGTTATTAACCTAAGTACAATAACAACATACCTGTGTGAAAAAATATTTTCAAAGATTAAAAGCATTAATACTTAAATAAATGAGCCTCTAGGTCTGCTAATCAAAGAATAAATGGATAACGAAACCTCAATATTTCCTTTTCATTTATTACAGTCAGAGTATCCAACGAAGAGAACTAATGAGGATGGATAGCATCTATACTAGCTTCTGTCTATCACGCCCTTCCTGTCTAAGAGAGGCAGCTTGCACTCCTCTTATGCAGTATAGACTAGAGCGGAAGCAGGAAGCTGCAAACCACAAGCTGCACAGGCCTTCCTGAGGTAACAGACATTCACAGAGTGTATGAGAAAAACAAATTTCAGTTTAATATTAACCAGATAACAATAAGCAACAACACGGCTGAGGTAGATTTGATTTAATTTCTTACTGTCCAAATTTTGTTTGAGGAGTTCATGAGATTTGACGTGCTCTCCTGCAAGGCTGCCATCTTCTTCTTCATGGTCTCCTCTCTCCATAGGGCCTCCTGACAGATAACAGAGCAGAGAGAGCTGCTATATCAAACACTGACTATAGTTAAAGACAGTCAGCAACTTTTGTGATGGTGTTTTGTGGCATGTGTGTCATTTTTAGGATGAGAAATTCTGGCTAAATAAGTTAACATTAGCCATAAGCTGTATCTGTAAAACGCCTTGGTGTGTTTACTTAGCATTGTGTTATTTCACCTGTCAAACAAATGGTCTCACTATAATAAACAAAGCTCAGAATGAAAAAAAGCTGGTTTACCTGCAAGTAGTCAGCTAACCTCTGAACCTCCTAGAAGTTTAGATGAGGCAGCATATTAACAGTTAAATTGATTCATTTCTAATATCTAATTTGCAAGTTATGTCAGCAACAACAGTTTGAAACTCACAGATTCCCTCACAGTGACAAGGCCAAACCTGCATTGTAGAAAAATAACACACTGATATGAGAACAGCTGCTTCTCATTTTAAATTTAAGATTGAACTAACTCTGGGAGATACACAGTATGTCACACTCACTCTGTTTGTACACCAGCGTCTCGCAGTGTCTTTTTCTTAGCAATATTTTCAGTGTGGACGGACACTTTCTGATTAATCCTTTCTGGTTGGATGAATGCTCTTTGAGCTTTTGGAGAGAAGAAGATACAACACATTATATTATGAAAGACTAAAGGTAAAATATTGCATTATTGTACAGTTGTTTTTACCGTGAATGCTATTGTCTCTGCTGCCTATGCTTTTAGTTTTTTGTGGGTTTGATTCCTTTGTTGCTGGTGTGGAGGTAGACGCTTGCTTCCTTATATGACCTTTCTCTTGCCTCATCAGTGTTACCTGTTCTGACCACAATGAAGCCTGAGGAAATGAGAGAACATGCAGGTATAAGGCTCTGTGGAATGTGAGTGATGAAATACTGTTCTGGTTACGTAGCAAATAAAATAATGTTGAGTGCTCTTATATTTACCCATTTGCTGGCGCTCGGAGCATCTGATTTGCTACTGTTTCGTGTTAAAAACATCACTGAATGCTGTATCTCTGAATTGTGATGTCTTATTGAAAACGTCTTTGATGAAGATTTCTGCTTTGAATCACAAAGGTCTGGGCTCACCGATCTCCTCTTCAGAAACTCCACATGCCTCTTTTTTTTCAGTTCATTTTTGATCTGTCTTGTGTCAAACTCTCTCGTTGGGCTGCGACATGACGTCACATTGTTACGTCCTCGCAGGTGTTCACGTTTCTCCGCTCTGATCTCCACTATCTGGTCAAAATCTTTCAGTGGGGAGAGCTGTATTCCACTGACAGCCAGGACATCCATGGCAGCTCCTCTGGCTGTTACAGTGCCTCAAGCTTGCAATAGCAAAATATCAGGAAAGTGGCTAGAGTTATTAAATACGGCATGCGATAACAACTATCTACATATACTGGTGTATATAAAACATTACAAGAAGCTGGAAAATATTATTGTTAAGCCTTGCTGATGCTGTATGATGTCCCAGACATTACAAACTATACAATATCTGTATCACAGATGTTTCTCAGACTGATTTAAATTCAAAGCAAAACTAGAAGAGTCTGAATATAGCTGGGTGAAGTACATTTGCATTTCTGAAACACCATCCTTTCATTTTCATTACAAGGTAAAGACAAGGGTCTTCACCTGACAAAAAAAGGTAGATATCTGTATGGCTATATTGAGGTCCAAATAAATGTGAGCTATAAGCCTGAAATAAAGTACTATTCAAAGCCTTAGTACTATATATGAAATTTGGGGTATTTTGTGTAGCATGTGGCAATTCCCATGCAGGTTGTAGAAGAAGCAGCTACAGTCATAGCTCTAGAAATACTAGGATAGTAGTGGTACTAGTAGCGGTAGTAACAGTATGGGACATTGTAGCTGTTGCAGTTGTTACATTAACGTAGCATTACGTATCAGAGTAGCATGTCAA
Organism: Microctenopoma steveboyesi; assembly: GCA_032359275.1. NCBI lineage: Eukaryota > Metazoa > Chordata > Actinopteri > Anabantiformes > Anabantidae > Microctenopoma > Microctenopoma steveboyesi. Next base: position 9,350,638 of record JAUMHF010000024.1, read on the forward strand.
AGAGAGGCATGGCCCTCACAAAAGTTGACTGATGGCATGGAGCGAAAATGTACAAGATAATGCAAAGTCAACCTGCTGCTTAATAAGTAGAAACTCGTGAGACGTCTTACCCACTACGCCATCTCATTCGGTGGAGAAGAATCTTCATGAGGTGGTGGAGAAGCCATCCATTTTTTCGCTCTTCTGAAACAGTGTCCGGGGTTTTTGACTGTTTCACATGTAGCTGTTTCTGTTGAGCATAATTTTACAGGAAGTGAAGAGAACCAAAGCGTCATATGTTCCTCTATCTCACCAGCCACTCGCATCAAACTGATGCCACACACGGGTGGGCCCCTAAGATTACAGACAGACACAGCCAATTCTCCCAGCATGCAGTCTGGGATAAAACACACCACTTGGAAGTCGGAGCAGTGCTGTGTGTGTTGCTGACACTTGGAAATTTGTGACATTTGTTATTTTTTATAAGCCCAGTCTTAATGTCATAGATCTGGTGAAGATATAACAGTCTAAATCAGAGAGTAGTAATTACAGAAAGCTGAGTCAAGGTTTGAACACTCACACTATTATAAGAGATGTAAAACCACAATTTAATGCCTTTTTGCAGAAAAAGATCTTTGTTGGTTTTGGGTGACTTTTGATCAGTTTTCAATGTTTCCATTAGTGTGTATTGCAGAATGCTGTTGTTGGAGTGGGCCACTCTGAGCCAACTTTTCAACTTTTATCAAAATATTTATTTCTTTAGTCAACTTTCATCTTTCATAAGACTTTGTCATCTTTCCACACATATGTTTCTTATAGTAACAGGACCTACGGTTTTCACATGTCTTGGCTGACTGTTGACAGCTCGTGGTCTACGCAGCATATTCACTTCTCTCCCAAGTCTCGTCCAAGTCAGAGATGACCTGCATTTGTAAAATTGCCTCTATACACCAATTTCTTTGAATTACACTTTGTTAAAGTGTTGGCGTGCTCAGAGTCTTCATATTTTCAATATGACAAATCGTTTTTGCCTCAGAGGGTATTTTGTGGATGTATTGCTCCCGTTATTTTTCCTGATTATAGACACATTGACACAGCTGTGTGTCTTTGTATGTTTGCGTTAGTATTGACCTGTAGCTGCCTCTTTTCTACAGATTTTACTCTATACTCCTTGTGTGAGACACACTAGCCTAGACACACACACGCACACACCGCACACACGCACACAGGCAGACACACAAACAGAACTTGATCACTACCTACTACCTCACTGATGATCATATCACACAGACACACATTCAAATCCGTGTGCAACCCAGCGTTAACCTTCCTAATGAGCGTCGGATTTTCACAATAAGAGCCTTTTGTAAAAAAATCAACAAGTCAGATACAAAACAGTTACAACAATTGCTCATTTGTCATGTGTCTTTGTAAACTTCCATTTTTTTATGTTTTGTTTTTGTGAACTTTTCTTTTTGGTCACTTTTTTGTCCTGTTTTTTTACTTTTGGTCTTTGTCAACTTGAAACCAGTATGTCCCCCAAGCGATTTATCCTGAAATTGCTAAGTCTAGTTTTGTTCACGTTCTCCATTTATTTAAGAAATGTATATTTATGTTTTACAGCTATTTATATGTTTAAGCAGCAAAATATTTATTTCAAATCCCATTAAACAGGTTTATTTATCTTGCTAGTAGAGTGTATGAAACGTGTTATCTGTCTGTTAACAACTGTAAAAAAACAAAACTCACTTGTGTTCGCGCGATATTTGAGGCGGACTTCTCGTGTGTCCGCCATACTTGCGGTTCTTTGCAGAAGGGCACGGAGAGGCCGAAACAAGGGTGCCCGCTGTAGCAAGAACTTGGCACTTCATCCTTGAAACATGTTGTCCAGACTCGTTTTTGTTTCAGGTATGGACTAATCTAGTTTTAAGATGAGAATTCTAAGTCTCTAACGCGCTAGCATAACGGAACTGTCAAGCAGGAGAAATAAAATGTGAAAGTGGTAGCGAAGCTGAAGGGTAAGGTGAAGGCCGCACATTGAATGGGCGATAAGCTAATGCTAAATTAGCTAGTCCAGTAAGTAAAGATATACCGCTGGAAATTATAGCTTGTTTATTGCATGTAAATTTGTGTAGACCTATTGAGACTACTTTTAAATGCGTAGCACTTTCTACATCTCTGTCAGTTATCTAGGTAAATTTTACAAGGATAGGTAACGATAGCAAACACAAGCTACATTAGCTAACAGTAGCTTCTCACACCGGTAAATGTCACCTTTTTGACAGTTGGCATCATGCATAAAGGATAGAAACTCCAGCTTTAAGTCCACCAAAACTATTGATAGAATTATTTGAATGCCTTCTTTGTTCAGGTATTTAGTTAATATTGTGCTGTACTCGAATGGCCCTTGCAGTGTTGACTTTTGTCATTGTAAAGTTCAATACGCTCGCTTGTCAGCCTATTAGGCCAAAAATGCATTTAAGTGTTTACAAAAATGTAATGTACTAACAGTGTACATTTTTTTTATCGTTTTTAGCCAGTGCCCTGAAGGGCAGTGGCCACCTTGGAGCTGGGTATGTGCCTTTACACGTTGATGATGATGATTATGATTATTGTTATTATTTTTATTATTATTACTACTACTAGTTGTATCATTAATATTTATTTATTTGATGTTCTGTTTTTAATATGAGGATTAATTTGATGCATATGAAATACCAGTCCATTGAGCGCTTTATCTCTGAAAGCTGTAGCTAACATTGCTGTCCCCTGCAGTTTTGTCCAGGCATCTCGGTCTGTGCAGACATCATCCCAGAGTCTGGCTCCAGTGCCCCCTTTGCCAGAGGGGGGCAAAGTTCGTCATGGCATCATCCCAGAGGAATTTTTTCAGCTCCTGTACCCCAAAACAGGAGTCACCGGTCAGTTACCAGAAGCAAGTTGTTCAGTAGAAATGATTTAGAAGTGGTCTGATTTTTAAAGCTGAGCAATTCAACAGTTTTTATAGCATCATCTCAAGCACTTTACAGTTTAATGATTTGGACCGTAGAAAAGCTAACAGTCTTAAAAACAGACTCCTTGTGTTATTTTAAGACATTATATAGTAAATGCAGAAAAAGAAACATTTGGACAACAAATACTTTATCATGTAAGTGTGGTACAAAACACATGGTACCATATAGAGCAATGGCAAAATTCTAGTTTTTAAAAGAAAGACAAAAAAAGTAGACTCAAGTTCTAAAGTTTCAAGATAGAAATATCACAACCAACAGTTTGTGTTTCTTAATTTTATTGTGTATTTTTAAAGAGTAAAACTATAATATTGACGTAACAGAAAATTCCTACAGGACAGTCAGTGTAAATAAAAAATATATATAAATAAAATTAATTAATAAAAGTTGAAAGTTCAGTTTCACACTGAAATAAACAAGTCAGAGGCAACCCATTTTTTCTAAATCCATAATTTAAAAATGTGTTTTATTAAAACTTCATTCAATTTGACTATGTAAATGTTTGACCATGGAGGCACTCGGTGGCGCATAATCATGTTGTAATATAAAATAATTTGTCTCGTTAGATATCAACAAGTGAGTACTGCATTACTGCGAAATTAACTATTGATAAATTTATTTCAATAAATTATTTTTTCCCCTAGGACCATACATGCTGGGCACTGGCCTTCTAATCTACCTGCTTTCTAAGGAAATCTATGTGATTAATCATGAGACCTTCGCTGCCGCCTCCATAGGCGCCGTCATCATCTATGGTGTGAAGAAGTTTGGTCCAAGTGTTGCAGCTTTTGCTGACAAAATTAATGAGGTAGTCTAGAAGCCAAAAAGCTTTTACTTGTCTTTGTTGCGCACAATCTTTGCACACCCTCTTTTTTTGTCCTTTGTGTCTGTTTTTCCAGGACAAAGTGGCCAAGGCTCAGGAGGTGAAGGACACAGCCATGTCCACCCTGACTCAGGCTGTTGAGGATGAGAAGAAAGAACAGTGGAGAGTAGAGGGAAGATCTATGCTCTTTGACGCCAAGAGGGTAAACAGAACTGACCTTTCTGTTTTTCTTTTCCAGTACTTCCTATTTATATAAGACAGAGAACTGGTAATTTCCAAGCAGTCCCACTGAAATGAACCATTATGTAATCTTTGACCTTTATTGACCTCCACTGGTAACAAGTAGACAATACTACAACATCACTTAAAAATGACAAAAACGCCAAACACCGTTTCAAATGTGGGAAGCTTGAGTGCATCTTTGAACCAGTGACTGAAATTAACAGTATGTATTTATGTTTAGATGTCAGAGTTCAAGATGTCTCAGTAAACCAAGTTTAATTTACTTTTCCTCTTGTAGAACAATGTGGCCATGCAGTTGGAGATCAACTACAGAGAGAGGTTACACATGGTGACCAATGAGGTGAAGAGGCGCTTGGACTACCAGATTGCCCTGCAGAACCTCCACCGCCAGTTGGAGCAGGAGCACATGGTTAATTGGGTGGAGAAGAGTGTTGTCAGCAGCATCACTCCTCAGCAGGTCAGTCTCTACTCAGAAGTCTCCAGCTAAGTGTTTCTCAGTTTGGATTATAAGTGAAAGAGTGCTTTAGTGTTGTATGTTTTTGCGATCACACATTTCATTGTCAGGTCTCCGTATCACACCTCAGTAAAATATCTACTCAGGTGTGTCTACTCCACAGCTAAACAGAAACCTAATCAAAATATAGCACGCACACGCCCACAGAGTTTAAGATGCCCACGTTTACAACACATAGTTTTGTAAAATGACTTTTAGAGAGGGCTTCACTGTGCTGCTCCTTTGATAGATACTATCTTAATAAAGCAGGAACATGTAATAAATACTTTTCTTACACAATTAATAATATTACATAAATTGCATTACAATCCACAGTGTGAGTATGCAGATATAAGCACAAAGTCCTAAAATGGTAATAATAAATGAATAATTAAAGTGAACATATCTTTAAAATGTAGTATATTTAGATATCAGTCAGCTATGCAGGTATGTCAACTTGTCAAACAGTCTAGGTCATATTTTAGCAACATAGAAGCTAAGGGCAGCTTCAGCATGTTTACACTAAGAACAACCTTTAAATCAGAACCTGCTGCTGAAAGATCAGGAAAACGTGAATTCCACATTAGTGCATCTTGTCCATCACTTATACTCCCACATTCTCCTGTCAGGCTTTTGAAGTGGTCTAAATTAATTATTACTAATTATTTCAGTTAGTCTCTGCATTAAACAGACATAACACACAAATGTCTAACTCATTATACAGTGTCTTACAATGTAAACATTTAATTGTCTAGTCCTCAAGGGTAACATTCTTTCTAGGAAAGAACTAATGTTAGATTCAAACTAAACTGGTTTTCTTTAAACACATTTAAAATCACGTCTAGTGTTGTATCTTTTGGAACGGTTAATTGATGTTTTTGTAAAAGGTAAAGACTGTATACACACATCCCGATTGATCCTTTACTGTGTCGTGTCTTTGTTTTTCAGGAGAAAGAGAGCATTGCCAAGTGCATCACAGACCTGAAGGCTCTGTCTAAGGCCAGAGCTACAGTCTAAACTGTCGACTCTTTAGAGAAGCATCTTTCCCAACTCATTGTCCCAGGACGAGACATTCACTTTTCGTTATAGAATAAACTATTCGCTCTTTGAAGATTGTCTCTGTCGTTATCATGGGTGTGTACAGTATTTACACGTCAGCTGATGGTAAAATAAATTGTTCTCTTATTCAACTTCGTCCAGTGTCTTTGTGTTTTGTGTGTCACCATTTTATGGCTGAAACAGATTGTGCTAGAGCTGGAGATGTGTCTGAAAATATTTTCTGGAGACCTTTGATCGCTGTGAAGGCCCTATTGTAAAACATTGCTGAACCTTTGGAGTCATTATAAGCCACAGTTTTTCTTTCCATCATACTTTAAATACCTTCCTTCCTTCTATCAGACCAACCCTCTCAATCAGTCACTCCCATCAGGTTGTTGCACTTTGATCCTGGTGCTTCCAACAGGAAGTCAAAGACATTCTGTCTGTACGAGGAACAAATGTTTTCTGCTCTGAAAGGTCTTGGTTGACAATATACTTGGAACGACGCAAAGCTGACAGCCAGGTACGAAAACAGATGAAGGTGATGTGATTAGAGGTTATAAGTAAAGCGGATAATGAAAGACTGTTTGCCATGTGTATATAGAAACACAAATATTTGCTTTTAGAAAGTCTGTTATCAGATTTGTTTTACGTCCTAGATTCATTCCAGAAGGTGTGCGACGACTTCAAGTTTTTAATAACGGATCTAAATTTAATGAAAGTGACATCTGTACTCTGAAACAGAACGTTGCAGAAATGGGGCAGATGTTTAATATGCGTTGACTTCCAATTGGACAAGTAAGTGTCAGCTAAGATGTTAAAGACTTAATGCTGATCTTAGTTTATTCGAGAGGTCGGCTCTACCTGACAGATTAATAATTGAAACCTTTTGTTAATTTTAAACTTTTATAATATAGTTTCTGTATTCCTGTCAGCACTTTATAACTGTTTTTAAGTTCAGTGTAAAATTACAAGAACCAATGTCCATTATTACAGTCAAGCAGAAAACAAACTGACCTTAAATGAAACTTTGCTACAGTTTATTAAAAGTAGTTATGCAGCAATCCTGACTATATCACATTTTACAACTCAGCTAGCATTAAAACTAGGTAAGAGTCATTTCATAAATTCAAGTTCTTGTAAAATACATAATGTGTTATATAATCTTTCAAAAGTAACAGTCTTGATTTAACCTGACAAATCTCTATCTTGGGGAAATAAATTGGGTAAAGACATATCTTTCATGAATAAGTAGGTCTTCTCAACCACGTCGTTTCTATATGACACAACATGAACATTTTTAAGCTCACGTGAACGCCATGAAAAAACATCTTTTTTTACAGGATAGAGGTCATTACAAGTTTGAAGTCTTACACCATTGAAAATGTTTGGAAACGCCAGCTTTTTCACGCACTCACCAAGGTCAGTTAGTTTATTGTCACTTTCAGATTTGCCAATACTGAGTTTAATGTCGTTAAAACACTTTGAGATATTTACAACTGTGTGAACACCTATTCAAATCTGATTTGAGTCGTGGACTGTGGATTGTTAATCTTCAGATCACTGAGCTGGTGATGATGAGAGTTTTACTGACACGTTACTCTGCTGAATGTGCTCGAATTCTCCTGTTTGTTACCTTTTACTGTTCTTCAGGGCTGTCCTGCAGGATGACCTAACTCAGTCGCCGAGGAGACCTTTCCAACAAGATGATCTTAAGGTTTCTCCTCTGCAGAGAAATGGCATGTCCAGACCCAGTGGGAGATCCATATACAGTATGTTAAGACACAGGCAGTTAACTGTGTTGTAGTATTTGGCTCTATGAGTGAAACAACATGTAGATGCATTGTTTTAAATTGAACTTTTTTTACATTAGTGCAGAGAAAAGAGTATGCAGAAGCACTGAACAGACAATCTGACAACTTTCATGTCAGAGTTGAGGTAAAACAGTATGAAAATCTGCACATTGCTATAGCAGTACATCTTATAGTTGTTCTCACTCATCACCCTCAACACTATCTCCACAGCACCTCTTCACCTGTGAGCTGGGTGGCCAGGAAGCGAGGACAGTGGACGACTGCGTAGCCAAGCTCAAAAGGCTGGATGCCAAAGGTCGCCTGTGGCCCCAGGACATGATCATGGAAGTTCAGGGAGGATATCTGCTGCTCAGTGACATTGAGACCAAGGTTGGTAGTAATTTCTAACCTCCTCGAGAAGTCTCAGAAGTAAGTTTAAGGTTGTGCATGAAGGATTCCTTTTCGAAAGAAAAGGAATTAAGGGACTTTGTGTAAACTTAAAAACTGCAAGGACCAAAACTAAACAAATGGCTGAAGTATGAATTAAGTGTTAAGTATAATTACATAAACACAGTGCACCTATAAAGTTTGTTTATTCTTCTGATTCAATGAAATGTGATGTTAAGGATTGTGACCATGTGCCTGTTGTTGCCAAGCCTGGTAAAGTAAGTTAATATGGGTTCTGTGAGCCTCCCAGAAAACAGAATATAATGAGGTTAACCAGGGAACATTCAGTAATAATGAAGATTCAGCACAACAATATATATACAGCGCATTTGTTCATAGATTCAAGAATATCCTAAACCAATATTTTCCACTTTGATTCATAATGTATTTATTCTGTCATTTGCTTTTATGCTGTCACAAACTTTGTGCTATTTAATTTGATTATATAGGCAGAGCTGGATGCGGTGCCTTTGAGTTGCATTGTGGAAACCCAAGCTGTGTTGGACAGCTGCGCCTACAACTCTCTGCTGACAGTGACTATACAGGAACGCAGCAAACGCATCACACAGGTCTTCATGTTCCAGTGTGAAGAGACTGGGGTAAGTCACATCTTACGAGAACCGCTGGTGACCTCTTGAACTTAACTTTGGTCCCTAGAGAAGGGAGGACATCTTAGTCATGTTGGAGGGTGCTTTTGCTGGAAGCAGTGTTCTCTCGAACAGAGTCTGCATTTCACAACATGTCCAGTATGCAGCTGTTTTTGCAGAAGTGATGTAGGAGTTTGATTAAAAACAGATGTGTTTTACCAGGCAGAGCTTATCAAGAGTGATCTGGACAAAGCAGTCCAAAGAGGAGGTGGTGATGTGGAGCCACGCCGAGAGCAGTCTGACATCAGGTGCGGTGTCAGACCACATGAATAAAGTCTAAACAAAGATAAAATCACATTTATGAGAATGCAGAGCAACATCCAGCATCATTTCAGTCAAATCAATTAGCTGCTTCATGTTGATGTTCTTAGGAGTAATCTTGAGAATATCATCGGGCAACATCCTCCAGGAAGTTTCCGTCAGGTTAGACCTCCTCCTGTGCAGCGAGAGAGGACCCCACCACCACCACCGGACCACCCACCTCCACAGTGGGGCAACAGAGGACCAGGTATGTTATAGAAATTGGTTCCACATCTTATTTTTAGGTTTTTCAAAAACTTTACAAGTGATACCATGTGTTCAGTATTCAATATTGTTGTGAAGTGCAACCAAATTGAAATTTGATTTCTTCTCCAAGTAGAAAATATGCCTCCTCCATGGGCTCCTATCCCACAACAACAAATGATGCATCCACCTGATTTTCCACCTGAGGTCGCCCCTGAGCAAGTGGACACAGGGAGGAACAGGGTTAGTGTCGTCCCGACTATTTGTAGTTGTAGGTAGTGAATTATATTGATAATAACTTACCATGAACTTTTTCTAATTATGCTTCTTCTTTCAAAGAAAACATTAATTTTTATTTCCTATTTTATTCCATTCCAAAGGACATTTTAAACCATGTGATAAATGATTTAGAGATCTTTGTGAACAAAGTGTCAGCTGAAGTAAACAATCCCTCACCTCAAGAGGCCAAGAGCAAGAAGAAAAAAGGCAAAGGGAAGAAGTTAAAGACAAATGGTAATATCTTTTCCAGTGTATCTCTCTACAAGTACATGTAATTAAGAAAGTAATTACTGGTGAATCCTAAAGATACAGAGCATAGACTGGAAAGTCATGTTTGTGTTAGTATTATTAGTATTTAACATGAATGTATCTCTACTGCAGCACCAATAACTAACAATCTACCACACTGGGAAGAATATGTCTCCTGTCTTGAGAAAATTAAATATGGATTCAACCTTCTGGTAAACATTTAATCAAAAGTCTCCACGGGTTACATATGAACAACTTTTGCGATAACTGGAAGTTGTGATTTAAAGAGACAGCGGAATGTGAAAGAATTACTCTTTTATTACATTACAGGGACAGCTGGAGGGGTCACTGACCAGCCCCAGCGCTCCTGAATTTGTGCACATCTTCTTCTCTTGTTTAAGCGCGGTGAGCCCATTCAACCCAGTTTGGCGTCGACTTGCTGAGTTCAAGGCTTGTTCAAAACCTTATGTCGTGTGTTCATCTGCACCACTGTGTGGCGCTCTCTTTCCACAGATACTGCCTCAGTATCCTGCAGACCTGCCTCCCACTGTGCTCTCCCCCCTGCTGACAGACGCGGCCATGCGGCTACTCAGTCAGGTGGTCAGCCCGGAGGAAGATAATATTTGGAGGTCTCTTGGAGACTGCTGGAACATCCCCAGGTAGTACTGTCTTTATAGTCCTCATACCCACAAGTCCTATCTACAGCTTGTTAAATTCCCACACACAGCCCTCTGATTGTAAATGCACCTCTACCTGCTACGACACACCCTAACCTGGGCGCAGTAGGTCTGTATTCTGCAAAACAAACAGTATTCAGGTCACAGTTAATGCTGCGGTCATGGTTCATGGGAAGAAATGGGAGGAGTGTTTAATTTGCTGCAATAGCAAACGTCAGTTTTATGATGGTTCAGATTCAGATGGTACTTGACAGTGGACAATGACATGATGTGATGGACATTAATTTCTATTCACTTACTAATGCTTTGTTGATGTGGAATAAGCCACTAACAGGAATAACTGGCAGGTTGTGCGTGGAAAATATTCCACTGGCTGGTGTTTATTCTAATCCATCATGGTAAAGTGCTTTAAAATAAAATTATTGTATTCATATTTTAAGTCTTACGGCTTTTTATACAGTCAGTGTTAATTGTAAAGATTGATGCCTCTCTCATGTCAGTTCAATAAACATGAAAAGAAACACTAATTAACTATGGAACTGCAAAGACGCCTCTGTGCAAAAGGCTCCATAATGTGTCTGCATCCAGCAAAAACAGTCCAGCACAAAATCCCCTCTAAAACTGTAACTTGTCATTTTCTTGTTTATGTTCACAATAAACTAACAAGTTAAACAATCTTCTGAAGTGCTGGCAGCCCGAATTCTACAGTAACTGGCTGCAGATCCGTAATCATTATAGTTTTCAATCAGACATAAACTCTCTGCAACAATCAAATGAGCATTTGTATAATGTGCATTCATAACTAGTTCAGTCACAGATCAGAATTTCAAAAAGAAATGTTTACACTCAGATGTATCTTTACAGATCTAGCTTACTTATGACAGTTTCCCACCCACCTGTCACCTCACAGGTCCCGATGGCCAGATGATAATGTCCCACCCTATTTCCCTGAGTTCTATGATGGCTGGCAGCCACCTCCCCCTGCACGCGTACCTTCCCCGGCCCCTTTTCAAAACGGTCAGTTGAGCAGAAGCAACAGCCAGCGCATACCACCTGGTCAACCCAGCGGACAGCTCAATGAAAACCAGAGCTATATGCCTAGAGTGAGGCAATGGCAACCCGAAGAGGTAGAACCACACTGACACAATTGCTGACCTTTACTAAGGGGGTTCAGCAAACTTACTAACTTAGTGCATCTGAAATTTAAATTTTTGGTCTTTATGCTGTTTTCTACATACTTTGGGTAGTATGTGTGATACTGTGTCCATGGTGCTTTACCAGACACTGTAGGTACAGTCAGGCACAGATACACATACAGCTGTTGCTATATGTAGTGGTCTGTGAGTTGCAGCTTTGTATGTTGCCACTTTGCTCGAGTTGGTTGTATCTGAAATGATATTATCGCCTACAATAAAAAAGTAATTGCCTATCCAAGTTACAGCATAATTACGACCAGCTGGCAGCCAGTACCCGCCAACATGATACAACTCACATCTGCAGCTACTATCACAATGCTTGTATTCATTCACTGACATCATCTGTTTTTCATACCATTTGCAGCCTGTAGCCAGTAGTCCACGGGGTTCAGGGCCACAGACTCCAGCACAGTAAGAATTAGTATACCTCAGCAAATATGGTTTTATGGTCACATGTGTTGCAAACATTTTCTGAAGCAGTGTTTGCTGGACTTCAATCAGGTCACAAACTTCTGTGACAAAGTGTGTCCATTGTGGTTTCAGCTCCAATGAATACATGCGAGTCATATATGACTTTGTGGCCAGGAACAACCAAGAGCTGAGCATTATGAAGGGTGAAATGGTTCAGGTGAGGTGACACACGCATGGTACAGTAACCTTTTTATCTATAGCATCAAATATCTGTGTTGTTAGATGTTGTGCATTGTACTTCTAGTACTATAATATACCCTGGAAATGTTTATCAAACTGGGAAATTTATTCTAGGTACAATGCCTTTAATTAAAACTGGATTCTTTTCATCTTTTCCCAGGTGATTCAGAAAGCCAAGCAATGGTGGCTTGTTCGTAATGCCCGTGGTGAAGAAGGAAATGTTCCTCAGAATGTTCTGGAGCCCGGGTGGGGACCTGGGTCTATGGAGGATTTACCAGTGAGAAAAGTAATATGTAACTCTATCTAAGTAAGTACCATGTAACAGATTATCACGAGTGACCTTTAATCTTTTCACGCCCGATCACAGCGCGAGAATCGTGGGCCAGTGACTCTGGATATGACCTCACCACCTGCAGAGGTGAAAGCCTGGCTGGAACATAAAGGATTCTCCAAAATGTGAGTCACAACACCCACAGATACTGTTAATAAGGCCTGTGTTGCATACCGATCTAAGATATTATGGGTTTTATGCGTTTTCATGTGCAGCACCGTGAGCAGTCTCGGGGTGCTGAGTGGCAAACTGCTTCTGGGGATGACCAAGGATGAGATAAGGACTGTGTGTCCAGAAGAAGGAGGCAAGGTCTTCTTCCAGCTTCAGGCCATTAAGTCAGCCATTGCAGTAAGTAATGCGTGCATGATACAAACACACATCCAACTACAACACATCAGTAATGTTTCTTCCTGTTGCCAACAGCTTGCCAGTGAATCATCAGGCATGTACAACGGACGCTACTGACAACATACTTCAGTTTCAGTCCTACCTTTTATTTTCTCCTGAATCTTTACAACTGGATTAAATTGTCAATGTATCTTTTTGTCAAATTACCTTATGCAGCTTTCAGCACAAATTAAACTACATTACATTAGTAGGTTTAAGTGAAACTCACGGTAGTTATTGACTAATTAAATTTTAATTTATTTACTTCTAGTAAATTTTATATAGATTTCCTGACTGATTAAGAAGCTATGTCGACAGTTATATGCTATTCAACATGTTGCTCTTAATACCTTGTTAACCAGGTTGTCTGTTGTTACTATATACGTTACAGTCTTTCCAGCTGCATTAACTTTTATACTCACACTTGTCTTTTAAAGTCTTACATCACGCATTGTATACAAAAGGATGGTGAAGATGAATCAGGAAATGAAAATGTCAAGATTAATACAAGATGCATTTTATTCTGTCAAAATCTAGTTTAAATGTAACAAAGAAATTAAGTGCTTCAAGTCAAATTAAAGTTTCAGCTCTTCTTAATAATGTTAGCACCATGTTTTTCTTTTTACAAAACATATTCGTGTAAATACCAGAGTATTAGTACCAGTACAACTAGTTAACAGCTTTTTTTTTTAAAGTATCAATGGACTAACTTAACACCTACCATTTATTATTTTGCAGTTGTAATCATTTTTCTAAGGTACTGCCTTTTTCCTCTACTGTTACTTGTTTCCCCATTTGGCCATCTTGTTGTTGACAGGAGTCTTGATAAATCTGTCTGACTTCATGTAGGAAGCAATCTTCTCCAGACCCTATGATGATATATTGTATTCAGTTATTGAAGAAAGGCCAAGTTACATTATACTGTTAACATGTCAGCAACTGCACATGAAAGGAATTTATGCATCAACCCCACACCGAGAGTTTATTGTAAGATGTGATGTTTCAGTCTCACAAACATCAACAAAAGCATGTTCTTACCTCAAAATGGTCCAGAAAACCTTTGAGGTTCTTGAAGTTATCCAGACAAGTAGGCTGAAACATCCTGTGCTGATCCAACAGCTCGTACATAATAAAGTCCACAAAAGTTATCTGTGGAAGAAAAATGATATTAACTCAACGTGCTGAAAATTAAACAGAATAATGCTAGGTTTGAATCTACATGTGCATGAGGTTTTCTGCTGCTTGTGTTTCTACAAGTGGCAAGTAAAAAAAAAAAACTTATCAAACTTTAAAATAATTAACCCACAACATAAAAAAGTGTCTTGCGTATAATTATCTACCTTGTCACTGGCAAACCACTTCCTGTTTCCCATGAAATCTGAGAACTGCTTGAGGAGACCTGGCAGCTTCTCAATGTACCCCGGCTTCATCTTGTCCTGCAGTCACAGAGGTTATTATTAATGGAGATACACTGGCAAAAATGTAATGTTATTTAACTTTAGATAAAGCACTCACAAAGTCAGTGTAACACATCATCACAAAGCCATTTCTGAAGTCCATCGCCTGGTTTTCCAGGATGTCAACACGAATCTTCTCATCTTCAGTCTCTCCACCTGTTTAGGGAGACATTCAATGAAAGCCTTAAATGTATTTTTAATTGTGGTGTCTGTTAAATATTAATACGAGGAATAGACACACTATACTTACACATATTGTGCTTACGAGCAATGTATCTCATGATAGCATTGCTCTGCACTATCTTTCTGTCTCCATCCTCCAAGTAAGGCAGCTTTGGTGAAATGTCAATAACAATTAAGTGAATAACAGTTGCCATTTTAAATGTTTCCAAAGCAATCAAGAGAAATGTTAACTTTAAAAAGTTCAAACACACTTACGTTGGCAAACTCTATCCCAAGTTTCTCTTTTACATCAAACCAACAGCTCTTGTCATAGTTTGGAGCTGTGTTAGAGAGGTGAGGGATGTATGAATAACAGTTTTGTTATATGAACACTTGCACCACATGTCTGGCTAAAACAATCACAGCTGTTTATCAGTAATAATACAGGTAAGTTACCTTCACCACAGACATAGAACTTGTCCTCATACTTGGTCCCAGTGTATTCCAGCAGTAGGCGGATAGGCTGGGCCAGCTGCAAAAATGGAACAGAGGTTGTTTATTTTTGCTGATCCAGCAAAGTAATAGGATGTGGTTTTGAGGTTGCATAATCTCATTCCCAAGTCACGGTAGTTGCGTGCGTAAAAAAAACTTTTGTTTGAAGAACAAAAGCTCAGATTTTTCAGTTGGCCTGGGTGTTTGCATCTACACTACTGAGGGATTCAGGCATGTTCAACTGCACTTTCTGAATCACTGCTTTCTGCTACTGTATTGTTAGCTACTTAATTTACAAACAGGTTTTGTATATTTTATTAATTTTTATATAACATGTTTTACTCTTTTTCACCACCATAAGCTGCTGACGTCATTCACTGGAGGCAGTGCAAGTCGTTTGAACGGTGTCTTTGGTGAACACCGAAACAACTTTAGGCTCCTGCAACAAATTCTCTTTGGTCATAGAGGCCCGAGTGCAACTTTACAGGGAGTGATAATGAACAACGCAGATGAAGATGCAGACATTCTTGTACGCCACATAACATCTGACGCGAATTCCTATACGCGAACTTGTCGGCTTCATCACACGACCTA
Organism: Microctenopoma steveboyesi; assembly: GCA_032359275.1. Classification (NCBI taxonomy): domain Eukaryota; kingdom Metazoa; phylum Chordata; class Actinopteri; order Anabantiformes; family Anabantidae; genus Microctenopoma; species Microctenopoma steveboyesi. Next base: position 9,366,088 of record JAUMHF010000024.1, read on the forward strand.
ACGTGACATGCAGCTTATTTGATTCGAATCGTTACCAACGTCACCAACCAACGACGTTTAGGAAGGAGCACGCGGAGCAGCGGTTACATAACGTTTTTCCGCGCGCCGTCAAGTAGTGGCTCGCTACTTGTTATTTACTCATAAACACACACAGACAGGGAAGAGGTTTGATTTCGTTACAGCAGGAACCGCGGACACTTTGAATGACAGCGGTGAAGTCAGTTGTGTCTGCGGGCTGTCCAACAACATCCGCTAGCAGATGCCATAACAAGCTAGCTACTGTTAGTTCATAAACAATGAGAACAAGTTGACGTACCCCGCGGATATCCCAGTAAGCCAGTTTCATTGTCATTTTCAGTCACTTTCTGAGAGCAAACGTCGCTGACTGAATAGCTGCTGCAGCTGTGCAACCCTGCTCGGAGAGGAGAGTGAGTGTGGACGGGAACACGCACAGTGCCCCCTTTTGTGCACACGGAGGACGTGGGCGGGGTGATCCGGACCGACATACTTCACTGATAAGAACCGGTTTGTGGGTTTCAAATAATTCAACATTTACACGCCCTGACACTAAAACGACAAATAAGGGGAGCGGTTACTTTTCCTCCGCTTGGCATTATAAAATGTATATGATTGACAAACTGCATTGTGAATGGAAATCCTGTTTTCTCCAAATGCAAATGCAGTCATGTCAGGGTACAAGTCTAGACCTTTCCGTGGCACAGAAAAAACTCAAATGAATTCTGCAGAGTAACTACTACATGATTACATTAGAAATACATTTCGTTCTGATGATAGAAACACTGTTTACCTAACAGAAAATTATAAACCTGTTTTCTTTTTTGTATCTTACTATGTAAAAGCAAAAACAGTACAAAGTTACACTTTTTTACACTATGTCATCTCAAGATCCACTTACTAGCTTTTACTTACATGATTGTTCTGAGTCTATTATCTGGAGGCAGTTGTTTGTTCACATGCAAGCTCATTGTTAGTGTTATGGTTTTATTGTTTTTTTCATTGCTGAGATGAGCTAGTACGTGGACTTGGCATTACATTTGTTTTATGATATTTTTTGTTATAAATTAACTCATCAGTAGTTCTATGAATAAGGGCTGTGTCTATGGTGGGTTAACTTAGTTCCAAGTCTTATAAAGTTTTACAAAAAAACAAAAACAAAGCCTTTACATTTCTGTAAATCAACTACCAACTAACTGTAAGGCAGAGATTCATTTTGGTACATCTAAGGACACTAAATTACAGTCATAATATAATGCTGAGATGATGGGTCTGTAATCGGTCTTAATTTTGTGCATGACTTCCTGCTCACTTTGTCCCACTTTGAGAATAATGAGCTGAATATAGACGCACAATGCAGTCTTTGTTTCTCTTCTCATATTTTCCTCAGGACAATCAACTGCTGACTAACAATTTATATATATATATATATATTTTTTTTTTTTTTAGCTGTTGTATTCTGATGTTCAGACTTTGTTTTTACTTTAAAGTGAAATTAAATGTTGAAACTGTCCCAGTGTAACAAAATGTGTTCTTCATAGACACAAATGTCAGTAACTAATATTTCACAGAAACTATATTCTTTGGGAAGACACAGTTTACTAGTGATAGTGGCAAAAACTGAAAGCAGAACTCAGTCAACCTTTATGTCTCTAAAAGTCAATTTACTCATGGATTTGGCACTTGATGAACTCAAGGAACAGCTCATCATGCATCATTCACTGTGAAAACATGTATGCATCATAAATATGTATGGTAAAAGAAAGATGGTACCACACTTAACAGGTCACAAATGTAATGTTTTAGGTGCTGCAAATGCTAATCATTACTCCACATCAGAAACAGATATTGGTAAATGGTAAATGGTTTACCTCAACACACTGCTTCTCATTCACCCATTCACAGGCAAGCACACACACACTTGGCAGAGCTGCTATATAGCAGACCTGACACACCAGGTGCAATTTGGGGTTTAGTATCTTGCTCAAGGCCCCTACAACATATGACAAGAGGAGCTTGGAATCCAACTACAACAATTGGCAGGCGAATGCTCTACCTTCTGAACCACAGCTGCCCCACACTGCACTGAATCACTATAAACAGCAGGCAGCATTATTAATGTGACTATGAATATTCTTTAAATGTTTCTGCATCACATGATCACGTGTGTCTATTATTTTATAGGTAGTCAGGGCTGTAGCAAGGATTTTAAGGATACAGAGGTCATCAGTTGAAATCTGCTTTACCCACCATTTCCCTCAACCGAAGAAAATGTATTTTATTGAATTTATTGAAAGTTAGCCGAACATATATACTGTATGTGCAGGGTTTGTTTGTTTTTAGTAGTTCTTTCAAATACCTCTGGATTAAGTTGCTCCAGTACTAGCATTTGACTTCAAAGTTGTAAATTCTTAAGTCAGGTTGCAGACAAATGTTCAAATGTTGATTTCTAACAAACAGCTGTCGCCATTGGCATCATTAGGCCTATTTTGGGTGGGCTTCAGCCAAAATGATCCCAAACCCCCCTAAAAATATAGTAATAATCATGCTATTGTAACCCAGGTAATTTCTTGGATCTCTCGTCTCTAAGGCTAACTGAATGTCTCTCTAGTTGTTCCAAATTCTGAGGCCTTCGATCAGATATTAAGAAGAAACTAATAAGAATTTTATTTGTAAGAAGTCATGTTTACCTCCTTAGGGAAAAAGTTTATACAGTTTATGATGTGGAAATCTTCTGGTAAGTTAACATTTAACATCAGATGTGTTAGGACGTCTCAATAATTCACTGTTTGGTTGTTGACTGTGCTAACAAGTTAGATTTTAATGTTCAAGAGACAATACATTTGCTACGATTTAAGTGATTTGGCCTCTTAGCTTAGTAGCTGGGGGGCTAGGTAGCTAAAGCCATGTTGTTAATGTTTTGTGCTGCGACCAAAGTTATTGAAAAATATTCTAATAGTGCCAATCTCATTGTAGAATCTAAAGAATTATGGTAATATTCAAGAGTAATAGGTAGTAGTTCACATCTGATTAAACAAAAAATATTCTGAGCACTTGCAGCCATTTTGGACCTACGATACTGAGTGTGAACAAGATTTAGATTTTGATATTTGTGATACACAGTTACACAGTTATTTCATACAAAGTGTCACTGAGTGCAGGTACAAATAGAAGGGCCACAGTTGTCCTTTTCATTTGTTAACTGCTGTGAGGCTTAGATTTGGTTACAGTATAATTTAAAATGGTAATTATAACAAAGAAAAAATGTGTGTGTATGTACACTGCCAGGCAAAATTTTGGACACGCATAGAAATGGGCATGTTTGTAAAAGAAAAGCAGATTTTTATAGCATTGGAAGAAAATGAGCCAGATAACAGCAGAACTCCTGTACAAGAGATAATAAAGTTAATGAAGCCTATTTAGGTTTGGCAAAAATGTTTCAGCCATCGCTATATCGAAATTCCCTCTTACAACTTTGGGGGCTAAGCCCCCCTTGTTTTACAATGTTAGTGACGCCCCTGACTGTCGCCTCAATCAAACAATCATCAACTGCTCAAACAGGACATGACTATTGCATGATGCAGCACTTTAATTATTCCATGACACTGCATGGTGCAGCAGTTTAAGTAGAACCCCAAATATTTTAAACATAAGTGCCAACGTTTGTTCATTTTACTAGGATAAAAATTCCTAAATCTAAAATCAGCTTAACAAAATTAATTCAGATTGTTCTTTGACGTGTGGTTTTTTTCTGTGAACTAGAAACCTAATCATGAAAAGGTTTTGTTTTCTTATGTGTTACCACGTGTAAGCAAAAACAATAAAATGAAGGTTCAGTTACAAGCGTTTACTGCAGCGTTGAGAGTTTTCTCAATAAATAATTTTGAGGAAGTTATTTGTTTACATTTAAGCTTAATATTATATAATATTATATTATAATTTAATGGTTTTTTGAAAGTCTTACATCAGTCGAGGTGCTAGTAAGTGGACTTTGCATCACACTCATCTCTGCAACAATAAAGGGAAATATTTTGTTATAAATTAACTAGTCAGTAGTCACCTGTGCCTAAGGTGAGTTCACTTTGTCTTCCAAGTGTTACTGGAAAAGAAAAGAACAGAACCTTTATTAGGAAGCTTAGTAAGTCAACTGTCAATTAACTCAGCTATTCATTTTAGCACTACTAGGGACACTAAATTACAGTCATATTATAAAGTTTACAATACAGTGTGTGAGCTTGGAACACATTGATAGCTTATTTTTTTCCTTGGGTTAATGCTAAGATAACTTTTGTGCTCGAGTTGACTCAAATTAACATTAATGAGCTAAATAAGGACACACCCCACAATATAGCTTTTTTTCTCTTCTAATACTTTTCACAGAACCTCTAATGATCAATAGCTGAGACATACTATACTTGATGTTTGTTAGAAAGCACAACAGTAGCTTTAAAGTTATAGCACTGGTGTGGGAGTGCGGCCTTGGCAACCCACCTTCTCTTATTTTTTCAAAATGTCTGGCCTCCCTACAAGCTACTTTTTCTGGATAAATAAATAGGTAAACGTTATATTTATAATCAAAATATTTTATTGTGATTAATTTTAATTTGAGTGAGTTTTCAGAACTAAGCTTATTATTGAATTATTATATTTATTATTATTAATGTTTATTGTGGTACACATCTCTTATCAGAGTCACTGAGGGAGATTCAGACATAGATCTTTCAAAAGATGAGCAAGCCAGTGAGCCTAACTGGACAGGGTGAGAACCCAGTGCAGGGCCAGATGTAATGGACAAAGACATAGGACAGCTGTGTGCTATTGTCCTATCAGGGCCAAAGCCAACATGCAAGGATCTCAGATTTTGAGCATAAAAGGAAGGGTAAATACAGTAATTTCATTTACCTTCTATATCCTAATACAGTCCCTTCATGAAGTTGTAGGAATCTTGTAAAAACAAGTTTACTCAGTTACAGTTCAGCCACTCGCTGCTGGGGTTTATTCTAATGAAAAAGATCCAACTACCTTTAAACATCAAACATGCACTGCAAATGTTTTGAAAATATTGGCTAAATTCTGTCAGTGGCTGAACGTGTGTTTGAAACATTACAACTTCTTGAGGGACTAAAACTATCCCAGATATTTGAGAAGAATTGAATATGTTAATTCTGCTAAACTCTGACATTAACGCTAAAGTTGGAAGAACACAGAATTGCTGGTATCCTAATGGTAGATAATAATATCGACCAGCTATTGTTCACATGATTTAAGTAAAATTAGGTAAAACAAAATAGTCTTGTTAGTCAATGTGTTTCTTTACCAGCTCAACACTTGATTTATATGGAAAAAAATCAAAATATTCTTTTAGGATATATTTACTTCAGCTTTTTAATTCCGACAAATGCTTCAGTGTAAACAACATTTATTCTTCATGGACACAAATGTCAATAAACAAAATTCACAGACAGCACATAAAATTCTCTGGGAGGACACAGTATACTAGTCTACTGACACAAACTGAAAGAACTCAAAATCAGTTCACTCATGGATTTGGCACTGGATTAACTTTTGCAAGAAATGAAAACTCAAGGAACAGCTCATCATGCATCATTCACTGTACTATAACTTAGATACATGTATGTATCTTAACTATCATGGTCAAAGAAAGATGGTGCCACACTTACAGGTCACAGATTCAATGTTTGTAGATGTAAATGAGTAGCATTACTACACACCAGAAACAAATATTGGCATGCCTTCATGCAATCCTACTGAATTACTGTAAAGACTGTAAAACAGCAACAATATCATACATAGCAGCTGTGGGGAAATGTGCTAATATCACCAGCAGGATTGTAAAGATAATCATCTGCCTGTTATCACAGTATGGGGTATTGTTCTGTGGCTAATGACAAAAAGTAGTAGTCAGGGCTGTAGCAAGGACTTTAGGAATACAGAGGTCATCACTCAAAGTCTGCTTTACCCACCATTTCTCTCAGAAAGAACATAATTTTATTGAATTTCTCATGTGTTAGTCTATATGTGCAGCATTTGTTTGTTTTTAGTAGTTCTCTCAATTTCCTCTGGCTTGAACTGCACCAGTGTGTTTGTTTAACTGTTACCACATTCTTAGCACTTACTAATTGGCTTCAAAGCTGTGATCTACTCGGTCAGGTTGCAGACAAATGTTCAAATGTTGATTTCTAACAAACATTTGTTACCTCAATCAAACACTTTCAGTTGTGTAAACAGGGTGTGATTGTTGCATGATGCAGCAGTTTAATTACTCCATGACACTGCATGACACAGCAGTTTAAGGAGAACCCAAACTATTATAAACATAAGTGTCAATGTTTGTTCTTTTTTGTAGAATAAAAACACATTACCAATTATATTGTTATCTCTATACATATGTAGCTATGTATGTAAGTATTTTGTTCCTGATTGTTTTCATTCTTTAATATTTCAGTATTGCATCCAGTGAATAATGGCGTAAACCTTGTAAATATTATGACTAAAGGAAATACAGACTTTGTTCAGATACCTTGACACAAACCATGTAAATATATATTTCAAAAACAAACAGATCACAACACATTGTGTAGTCATGATGACAAATGAAATAATAACTAAATGAAGAAAACACCTTAGGTACACAGATTGTAGGACCTGTCTCATACTGCCAGACTAGCAGCTCTTATGCTGTTTGTAGCCATGTTTTTTTCTTTTCATAGGTTTGATATTTTGATATGCAAATATGAAAAGTCCTGTTATGAAAGCAGGGATTGTGGTAAGAGTTTGTGTGTAGTAGTGCATGTTCAGTTTTCTGCCTGAACAGCTCCCATACTCAGACTGCCCTCCTCCTCGATGGTCTCCAGCTCATCTGTACGAATGGCCTGTGTGATTAAATTCAACTCCTCACACATAGTTTCGTACCGGTACGCCACACGGATGTCAGGAACGTTTGTGCGCCTGATATCGTTGCTCTCCTGTCCCTCCTTGATGTAGTTTGGGCCAAGCCAGTAGCTTTTCACCTGATGGAGAAGAGGAGTCAGATGGAAAATAAACTGTTGTTAACTGTAAAAATGGAAAATGTGTAAAATTCTCTATATTGATACCTTGTGAGAGAATCCACTCATCAGCACACTGTTTCTGGACAGTTCACACATGTCACAAGAGCTCAGCTTCCACACCTGAGTAGCAATACTGTACTCCTCCATCAAGGGCTCCTGCACAGAGCAAAAAGGATGTCACTGTCAATCATACATCGTGTATTAATGATTTTTAAGATAATTCTTAAAATTCTAATTTCAGAGAGTACATTTACAACTTGAATGGACCAAGGCTTTAAACAAAAAGTTTATTGTGATACATTTATTGAAAATGCTGTAGATTTTGACTTAAATACAACAAAATATATCTGAGAGGTAACTTAGATTTACTTCTTAGGTTTAGTTGCCTTAAAAAAGGTAATAAAAAAGTATCACATTTATGTTCCTATTTAGAGTGATGCACAATAAAATAGGGAGGTAAAGCATTACTACTTACCGTCAGAATTTCTTTCAAAAACCCGTTTACAAAACTACTGAACTGTAGGATGTTAGAAATACTCGACTGGCTGACCTTAGTGAAGTGAAACTGCAGAGGGTCATCTGTAGACAGAGAGACCATGAGGCCTCTGGACAGATACTCTGGCAAAGGGTTACGATGGTAGCTGAGGAATAGACTGTTATTGCTGAGAGGAGACATGGCGATGCCTATCTGGGCCAAGTAGTACAAATACTGCAACACAGGAGCCTGCAGGCACATAAGACATGGCGTGTTTTATTAAACAATAAACCACAAGTACATTATGTAACCAACGTAGACCTGGACCCTCTACATGTTGTAACTGAGTGGAGGAGGATGTCCAAACACTTAGTCCCAGACAATCAAACTCTGATGCATATGTTGTGATACTGAGGTCACACCTTTCTGAGAAGCAGCCCATGGGAGATGTTCTCCGATAGCATGAAACCAGACACCAGGTGGTGGATCGGCCCTGCTTCCCCACAGTGAGGACGTAAGACAAGTGTGTGAAACCCCCGCTGCCTGGAATGAAAAGTTTCAGGATAAATAGCTTTAACAGATTAAAAAGAGAACAGAGTTTTAGTTTTACACGTGATCCCAGTAAATCCCAGTGTTTACTAAAACAAAGTATCTCTGTAACACATCTGTGTCTCTGTAATAAAAACTTCCTCTGAGTAAATTTGGAAATTCAAATTCTAACCTTGCAGTCACTATTAAGTATTTTTCTGCTATTTACAGGTCAGTCATTCACCAATGTGAATTCAAAAGTTCACAAATTGTACTTATTGTGTATGTTTCTTTTACAATTCTTAAATGTGGTGGATAATGATATGATAAAGATAATGTTCCTCTTACCTATAACCCCAAATCCTTAATTACTGTAAACATCTAAATGTACAATCAGGGAGTGCTGCCCTTAAGATAAAGTAGATTATGGCCACCAATTGAAAGTGAGGTGTGGTTACAAACCTGCGCAGGTGATTCAGCACAGTCATGTTTGCATACATATAGTACAGGTAGTAGGAATAGGGGGGGTTGTCCTCCTCTGTCCAGTTGCCTGGCAGTGGGCTGTCCAGGTTGAAGATATGTTGCTCTGGCTTTGACTCATCATCAACACTGTCAAAACCCACAACCTGTGTGAGGGACCAACAAGAGATCTGTGAAACCCTCTAGGATTTGGTGTAAAACAAACACAAACACTATTTGTTACTAGGGAAAGACTTCGTACATGCTGAAGGAAAAGGTGTAGCTCTGGGTGGCTGCCTGGGTTCACTGTAACCTCAAACAGAGGCATGAAGATATTCTCCAGCATCTCTTGGAAGGTGCACAGTTGTTTCTTTGTGTGGTAGACGTCACTATCAAGGGAAAATAAATCCATCAGGAAATCAATTGATAATTATGGCTATATTGAGAAGATGTGACTCAGGTGATGATCTTACTCGGACACTAATAAAAGGCTTGAGGATGATGATATCATGAATTAAACAATTCACCCATTTAAAAGTGCATTGCCAGTGCCAGCAAAAAGCAGAATCATGCAAATGCACATTTCCCGCACCACTGGGGTTACTCACAAAAGTCGCGGCACTTGCACAAGCCAGCGCACGTTGTTGGAGTAGACCTGATGATTGACGGCCCACTTGGCCAGTTTGTCCCACTCATCTCTGGAGCGCCCGTAGATCGACAGCCTGAGCTCCACATTCTGGTACTTGCTCTCCTCTAGATCAGCCATCACCTCCTGAGAAGCAGAGACACAAACGGTCAGCAGAGGGGGCCAGCGCCTAACAAGTGACTCTGCAGGCTTCGATCGTGGTGGCAAATATGAAATTAAAAGGAGCAGTTGATTGTTTATGCATTCAGCGGGCACCTTAATAATGTGACCAAAGTATTTTCCCTTGATGTAGTTGTCCGTTTTGATGAAGATCTCTCTCAAGATGGACTCACCAATGGGATTGTACTTGGCATTGAACTTGTCAAACCGATGGAAGGTGTTACGGTCCTACAACAAAGGGAAAACACTGACGTATCTTGTCAAAACAACATTTTGTGTGATTTCTACAGCATGCTATATTTTTAGTCTGTCTGTGAAGATTCTCTATCCTTCAGTGATGATACTTACAGCATGCATGTCCAGGGTGTCCACACTCAGGTCAAACGCTGTCAAGTTCATGCTTTCAAACACTTCCATGAGCGTTTGACCCTTGCCCCTTTCCACATGAACAATCTCTTTAGGGTACTTCTTCATGGCCCTTTTAATAAAACGTAGAAGGTGCTTCTGGTTCATACAGGACGAGGCGTGGATATGTGTGTCGACCTGTAAAACAATCCAGATCCAAACAATATAATATGGAATTCTAAATCTGCATTACCAGAAATTAATATGATAAAAATGGTAAAATAGAAACAGCACCTTACGGATATTGTAAAAGTCTCGATGTGGGACTTTCTTCTGTGCGGCCAGTTCTTTCATCTCATTCAGCAGGATGTGCATCTGAAACTTTGAGCTGAGGTACTGCAGACGACGGTAGCAGAAGGATTTTCTGTGTGAAACAGAAAAACATTTTGTTTATTGACAATTTTATTGTGAAATACATTTATCTTTATGGGACTTTTTAAAAATAATATGCACTTAAACTCACACTGGTCCATTGATAATGAGGGCCATCATGACGTTCATGTCGGCGATGTACTCCTGCAGGTCTGGATACGGCAGGTCCAGCTCTGTGCTCCTGTTAGCAACATGAAACTGTAAGCAGGGCACGATTCTCTTTGCTGCCAACAAAATGTGTGAAATGAGTCTTAAAACAGACAAGCATCCTATAAAATGGAGGACTAGAGGACAAAACATGCGTGCACCAGTGATTCATCACAAACATCTCACTTTTCCATAATGTTTCTCGTTGTGTACACATGCATGACACCATCCACCATCTTGCAACTGTAACCCATATCGGGGGGCATGCTGGCCGGGTCCTGGTTCTCATAGGGGTGTGTTTCAGAAACAGGTGGGTGCACTGTGGCATCTGAGAGGACACAGAATGCAGTTCTATGTCACGGCCTTGAACAAGGACAGTATTTGAGACTGTATATGCAATGAAGGTCTGCCTGCAGGATGTGGCTTCCGTTCAGGGGTGCATAACAGATGGATCGTGAAATTTGTGAGCTCTCACATATGTCTTAATGTGAGAGTTCTGCACATGACATTAGACATTGTTTTGATATTAACATCTCATTTCTCGTTGTTTTTAAGACAGCTGAGCTAATGTGGAGTTTTATCACTCACTGAGTGTAGATTGAAGGTCAATCTTATTGATTTACATTTACAGTGCAAATGAGTGTGTGCAAAAAGTGCAGAAGGCTCGGGATACTTCATGAAGCCCCTGTACCTGCAGTGACTGTGGTATCTGAGATCTCCTCTTCATAAATATCTAAGTCTAGTGGTCTCTCACTCAGCTCCTGCAGGTAGCGAGCCGTGGTCCTGCAGAAACTCTGCAACGACAGGCTTATGTATTTCTGTCTAATGAACAGAGCCTTCACCACGCATTTGGCAGCATCCAACAGATCTGTGAAGGGAACCTTGACAGAAGAACAACAGGAAGAAAAAGAATGAAGATAGTAGCAAAAAAATAAATTACGAGGTGTCTTTTTCAGAGAGGAGGTGCTATTTCACTGTGAGTAACAATACAAAATAAAGTCTGTGCTTCTGCAGAGAAATACTTTTTTACTGCAGTGACCACAGACACGTACCCCACATTTCTCCTCTCCGGAAATAGTGACTCTCTGGTACTCCTTCTCTGGAACCAGCTCTCTCTCCTGCTGGTCAGGGGCTTGGCTCTGCTCCTTTATATACCTGATGATGATGACACCAGTATTTAGACCAATTACTTTTCTGTTTGTCGTTTATGATACACAGTCACTAGATTATAAAATTTACTGTTCGGGGTAAACACTCACTCCAGATCAGTGGCACTGTCAGTCTTCATGAACTCCTGTTTGGCTCGAAGCAGGATGTCGGGTTCAAACCTGTGAACAGACAGGCTGAAGGCAAAGTCTGACTGAAAACACACTCACGTGCATGCTGGTATTAACCACCACCTTTTGCATCCTCGCTTTCTTCTCTCGCTTACTTGACATCCTGGCTGATCTGTCGCTCCAGGCGATGACGTTTCTCCTCCAGCTGTTCTATGGGGCTGTCCTCTGGGAATTCATAGGGGGCGCTGCGCATCTCACTCTCTGCCAGGCTACGGGAGAACAGCTCCTTCACAGACAAACACACGGCAACAAACCTAATGAAAATATGTCATTCATAATTCATTAGTTTAATTATCAAACACAGCCACTAAGTATTGACCTCAGCAATTTCCTTGTACTTCCCATCCATGGATGTGCGTAGGTCAATGGACTGTTTCAAAGACACAGGGATCCCAGGCAAAGAATGCTGGGATGTGAGGAGGTGGCGGGCACTGCGAGGTTCAACTGGAGATAAGAAGGAAGAGAAATAATAAAATGAGGGAGAAAAAGAAAGTCACTGTAAGGTCTCTGTATCTTCCAGTGACACTAGTATGAGAACTAAATCTTCATGAGTAAGTCTGAACACACACTCTCTGACAGATTTCAGTTTATCTTCCTTCACAGAGTACAGACACATTGGATGGACATAAACAGGAATTAGCTGAATAAGGCACAATCAGTCTTATAAGAGTAGTTTTTTCATTGCTTCAATATGTATGTAATAATTTCACAGTGATCAAAACAGTCTGGAGGAGTGTGTTCCTGTATCAGTGAGCCACCGTGGAGCATGAGCCCAGAGGCTATTTGTGCCTTGAGACACACTGGGCCTTTCAGGTGGGGAGACAAACAGCACATACACCGGCTAATGCCCTCTATTGTTGCTTAAGTTTTATAGAAACCGAGTTGTCATGGAAAGGCAAGGGGAAAAAATGAAGGGGCACGGCCCTTGGAAATAAGACTTGGGATGATGAATGAGTGGATGCAGAGAGGGAGAGAGAGAGAGGGTTGTTGTTAAAAGGGAATCAGAGAGGCTAAGCATTTGTCTGTGAGAAACAGTGAGGACTGACAATGCCTTCACTACTGGATCTACCCCTCCCAGCCCCTTATATTCAGCTGTCTGTGTGTGCAACGATATTAATATTTTCCTTCATGCACACTGAAATATTCATTGTCCTGCTAAATCTTTTATTCTGTATTTGTGCTTTAGTGATCCTTTCAGTATTTCTAGACTAAAGTCAAATTTGTAGTCTTATACTGAAACTGTCCTGACTTTTTATTCTGTCCAAAGTTTAAGTTAAGAATCATTTTTGATTAACACAGCGTGTCTGGGTCTGTCTGCTCTGTGGGGACAGTGAAGGAGACCAGAGAGTCCAGTTAACTGGGCCAATTAGGACGTGACAAAACTCTTCATCAAAAGGCATATAAACACTTGGTGAATTAGACAGAATGGCAGCTAAAAAGAGAAAGGAGGTGATTGTGTAATCATTGGCCAACCCACAATTCACTACAAACACTGTCCAATCAACACATCCCACTCAAAACCCCCGACAAGTTTGCTTGCAGCACACGGTAGAAATGTGAAGGGAAGCGCAAACCTCTTATAGAGATAAACATTAGTGTCCTTTCAGCTTTTCTGAGTAATTAAAGCAAAGAAAAATGAAAGCAAACCCTGGCTTGAGTCATGTTAACAGGAGGTTTGCACATGTTTTTGTCACTGATAAAAGGCCATTTTTAAGTTGTCTTTCTCAGTCTTGAAATAGAGCTAAAACAATTATTGGAAGAGCAAAAAAAAAAAAAAAAACCCAAAACTATTGTAATAATTTATTATTTAAATTATTTTTTAAATCATTTTTCAAGCAAAATAACAATTGCAAAAATGCAATTCAATAACAATGCATAATGTGCAGTAAATGTACTGCTGGTCAGACAAAAAATATCCGAAGACATATTACTGGCCATTAGGAACACATATTTGTCAATATCTGACACTTTATGAGCCAATTATTATGAATACACAACCCTTACATATGAATTAATTATTCATTATAACTATTAATAAGAAAACTGAAATACTGTTGAAAATAATTATAAGTTGGGCTCGTTGTATTTAAGAAAATAAAGAATTTGTTGCATCATCTGCAAACGTTTGGGAAAAAACTGCTAATGAAATGAGACACGTCTGTTCATCTAAGATCTAACCACTTACAGTTTCTGTGTTGCCCGTGTCAGGTATATATCAATTTATCACCGTGACACTGGACACTGATGTGGAAGGCAGGAGCGACCAGCGGCAAAGACATCCAAGCTGGCTCACAGTAAAGCTGAGCCTAGCCAGGCCCTGCAGACCCAGAGCTAATCCCCTAATGGCTGCTATATTGGCTGCTATATTTGGATCAGTAGCATCTATGATTACGTAACAACTGATCCCCTACACAGTTGGAAAGCGAACCACTAAGAAATGATTGTCATCCATGTTTCAGTTGAACACATACGACCTAATCTCATCAGCTGAAGCTTTCGGTCATCAGCGAAGCAACACGAGGGCTTTAAACAAATGGTTAAGACGCATTTTATCTTCACACAAGACCAGAAGTCGCATATAAAAAACATGTCATATGAAAGACAACACAACACAAACTTGCACACATCACTGTTCCATATTACTGCTGAAACTCAAAACGAGGTCAGGTAGTATCAGCTCACTGAGGGACTACTGCATGCATATTTCAGCAGCAATACAGAATGAGATAACAAGTGGGAGGTTATCTAAAGCCTACAGGCCAGAAGAAACCAGAAGTCAGGGGTCAAGAGGCATCTCATGCCACTTACATTTACATCTACTGCTTTTTCATAGAAAACCTGTTGCTGCCAACATGGAAAACAAATTCACAATCTAAATAGACATTTCTCAGTGCTTCTACTCCGATATCCAAGGAAGCCCTGTCTTTAAACATCTTCTACTTTCACTCTGTTTCTAGCACCAGACAGGCCATGCATCATTAACCACTGGTTACCTGCTCTCATTGACTATGCAGATTTTGGTATTCAGCCCACAAGAAATGCTGGTGACTCAAAGCCTCTGTGGAAAATGTCTCTCAGTGAAAGTTCTGAAATATTGAATGTTTTACAAGCACAAATGACCACACACATTTTAGGAGGAAAGTCACAGGATTATTAATCTTATCAGGTATTTGATGACAATTTTCAGTGCATGACTTTGTCTGAACTCTCTGTCTGTCACTTTGTTATATATTATGTTTTAAAGCTATTAAGGTTGAATAACCATAATTTTTTTGTTCCATTATATTTTGAATGAAGCAGTTCGGCCTCCACAACTAGACTAGACCTATAAAATCATAAATATACAGTTATAAAACAAAACCTACATACTGTAACTGCACCAAAATAATATATCTGTTGTTATATCAGATGTTATAATCTGGCTTTTCACAAGAACATATTGCAGACAACTGAAATAATATCTGGCTGCGCACATCAAATAGTGTCTCTTGTCCAATAGGCAAATACACATGCACAGCAGTGGGAATGAAGCAGGATCTTCTATCTTTCTCAAAAGTAGGCTTTTTCTTCCAGTATCTCTCACTGGCTCTGCAAAAAACAGATGACATCTCTCATGTGACGTGTACTCAAAATCTTTGGTTGAGTCTGTGTGAAGTGCATGTCTACGGGCCAATGTTGGTTTCTAAAAGAAGCATCCTTCCTGGGATTCATTCATCCCTATTACTTGAACCACAAAGAAAAGATATGCCAAAAATACAAATATATAATGTCCACTAGCCCTGAAAACCAACACTTACAGGTGTGGTCAGCAGAATTTATTGATCTGATCTGCTTCTTTGTGCACAATTACGTCTTTGCACCATCCTCCAAAGACATGACAAAGCGAGTTTGTGGGGCAATCAATCGGCACACATTCTCCTCAGCACACTGTAGACAGCACTGCTCAGGGCTGTTACACAAAGCCGTCAAGGGACAAGCAGGGGAGAGTGGCAGTGAGTGCGAAGGAGTGAAAGGAAAAAGAGGAGAGAGTTAGAGGGGAAGGTTGTTTGTGCTTTTTGCACAGGATGAGGGTAGTGGAGCGTACCTGTCTCCTCAGAGCTTGCGTTAACCAGCAGCTACTAGGGCTGTGAGAGGAGAGAGAGACAGAGAGAGGGAGAGAGAGAGACTGTCCTGGCAGGGAGATGGAGCATGCCAAACAGCAAATAGCCCAGGATGGCGTCTGTTGTCCTATCAAAATAGATTCAGGATCGGATAGTAACAAGATAGATCACTTCAAACACTCAAGTCAAATGACAAAACTGGAAAAAACACACATATGCTTTCACGCCAAACACTCACTCACTCACAGACTCAGTCATCTCCTCTATTGCTATAATCTTTCCCTGTCATACATACAAAGAGCTGGTCCAGCAGATCCATGAACTCCCCCCCTCACATCTCAGTGTGTGACCCCCCTCTGCTCTGTCTGCCTCCTGGTTCAGGCCAGCTGTCGCTGCTCTAGCTGCCTCTGGAGCTGATCCTCCTCATTTAAATGCCTCTGACATCTATCTGGATTGTACCACAAGAGGCAGAGGATGCAGGGGGGTAGATGACATACATCATGTGGATGTGGATCCTCCCATTCTGAGTTTCTCCTGCGGCACCCCTCTCTCGCCCACGTAATTCCCCGTGCTGTGTTTTGCTGAGGGGACCATGTGTTCAGGATGTTTGTGTCATCTGTGTGTGTGTGTGTGTGTGTGTGAGAATAAAATGGAGCTGTCTCAGCGCGGAGGTTTGTGATGTAGTGCTCTTTGTTTTGCCAGCGGAAAAGCAGAAAGATGACTGTCTAATAAATGAGACCTTGCCTCCATCTCTCCTCACGGAAATGGGCCAGCCCTCTTATAGCAGCAGGGATATGCTTTCTCATTCTCTAAACACTCTATGTGTGGTGAATGAAAGAAATGTCAGCAACTAATTCATTAAACAGCAGAAATGCTTGTGAAATTCTTCATCGCACCTGGAAACTTTATGGGATTCTGCAAACTTTGCTGCAGTCATATCTCTTGCATTATATTTTAGCACAGAATGTAAATTTGCTCTGGATAACAACAGAAAAAAATCTCCTGAGAAACATGAATGTTTTAATTCAGTCTGGAGATTACACAGAGATTTTACAGAAAATCTGTAATTCGCTCTTCAAAGATACAGAAGAAAAACTTCCAGGATAGTAAGACAGTTATTCCAGGTCATTTAAGGTGTAAACTAATGCAGATTGAATCTTCTGTTTGCTTAAACATAATTTCAGTGATTTGCAACTGAATCAAAGAAGCTTTTAATATCTATCAACAACAGGTTGTGTAAAATGTTTGCACTCCCCTTCTTATCTCCGCTTTCTCAATACTGTCTAGAGTTTAACTCAAGTTGTCTCTATTCAGAACTGAATAAAAGATTTGTACTTCTCTTTTTAAGCAGGTGTGATGTTTTCATAGTATTAGTTTTTATTTCTGTTACTGAAAAGCGTCCTATTTCTCTAGACTTCCCCTGCGTCATGTATTTTACCAAATCACACAGTGTGGTTCACACAGGAATTTAGAATTTCACAACAAAACTGGAAACTTTATGTTTATGTGCTCTTAGGCCAGAGGACTTAAGAAAATAAGACTTCTGCTTTTAGCAGCTGTTTTTAAAATTATCACCAGTTCCTGCAGCAAGAATAATGAGCATCTAGATTTCATAAGAGTCCGAGCACCTGATAAGATCGTCATACACACGAATGCAGCACATACTGTGCATAAAACAACCTTTTCTCCCTTTTTTAGATGTTTGGAGAGAAATGATCGAAGAGTGGATTCAATTTCATGGTTGTCATAATGAACAAAAAATCCAGAGCACTACAGATAGTCAAATACAATCCAGCTACCAGCAAGTTAGCCTTCTGTCTCTCCAGGATGAATTCTGTGGTTTCTTGAGGCGTTCAAAGCCATAATTGCTTTCAAGGGAACTAATCAATTTGTTCTTCTTCAAAGAGGAGCACACCATACAGGACTGCTGTCCACTGATTCATCAGTGTGACCACATTTATTCAGACCAGGCTCCCTCTGATGGTCAAAAGTTGCATCACAAACAAATCAACACAAGCTTACAAGGTGCAAGATATTCAATCTAGAAGTCTAGAGGCTTGACAAGTTTTAATCCACACACAACACAAACTGAATGAAGAGCTGTGTGTGAAGAGCTGTGTGTGGAAAATAACTGAATTGTGAGCTGAAAAATATATTTAAAAATAAAGTACTCGAGAAGCATAAAGATTAAGTTGAGATATTTATATTATTGTATATAATGCATTAAATTATTTGCTAAATTAACATGCAGACGACTGAGAAGCAGATTGTTACATTGATAGTTTATCAAAGTTCCCTTAGGTCTTCAGTGATGTATTAAATAGTGGTCCAAACAATATTTTTAATCTGATTTCACATGTTTTAAAACATTTTAAAATCTCTTCATGTCAGCTGACAGCCACATTAGCGTTATAGTTATAAACAGTTCGTTACATATTTGTGTACTGCTTAAAAATGCTAAATATAAGGTGTTACCAAACAGAAACACACTGTACCTTCCGAACACGAGTCTGGCTCTTCATGTACAAACAACAGCTGGTATCTCTGTATCTGCTGTACCACCACACCATGCAACAGCAACCCCACCCACAGTCCATGAGGCCTCTAACACTCCAGATGTGAGCAACAGACACAGAAACATACAGTGGATGAACATAAGGAGTCAATGATATGCAAAACAAATGATTATTAAGAGAATATAAGGCAGTACTCTTAAACTAAGCAGAGGTATATGAAGAATGTGAGAATTACTTATACATCAATACATTGATAATACATACATACATCATAATATGAAACAGACAGGGGACATAATTAGCACTTTACTTTTAATATTTACAGTATTTCTCTCATAGTATTGGTGTATTTTTACTCTACAACTTTTACTTACAACTTAGTTACATTTAGTGAATATCGTCCAAAAATGTAGTCTTTTTAGTTAAAACTCTACTAGTCACTATTCTTCTAGTGAGAAAACTTTGGAACTTATCTTATTTTTACTATTCTAGCTTTAGATACTCTAATAATTAAATTAATATATAATATATGCTTAGAGCAAAGACTGCAGCCTTTAGGCCCCGTTACTTTCGCTGGATATTCATAGCAAGTCTGAATAGGATCAATGGTTAAAGCATGAAAGGCCCTTTGTCAGTGCTCATATACAGTAAATACATGACTGTTGTGAGACACCACTGAAAATCCATACAACATATTACACGTCACTTACAGGAAATTGAAACAAATATCTAGTGCTCCAAAATAACTCTACATTTAAGTGGACCTAGAGGTTAAGTAACTGCAAAACAGCACGAGGCACAGAGTGGCCTAACTGCTGAGTGGGTGGTACTTTAATCTCAGAACTACCTTTTTCACAGCCAGAGAAGTGAATCACCCACAGTTGCTCTCTGCCGAGTTCACTTCACACTGCCTGCAATAATGTGCTAAATACGCACAACGCTATACTGAACATTTGCATTTTATAAAGTGATCGCACGTGACAGCAAAATGCTGATGGAAATGAAACAGTGCACGATGTGCACAAAGGAAAGAAAGAAACCGAGCTGTGAGTGGTCCAAACACATTTAGTGCTGATTAAATACTGTTTGTTTTTTTTCTTATTAAACAAACTAATGCACCACATACATGTAAATAAAGTGTCTACTTTATTTTCCAGAACCTGGAATTACAGTTGCTTTTGTTAACAATGCATTTAGCACATGTTTTATTCCATCTAATCCAGCCTGTTTCTACAGCACTTATTTTTACAGCCTGTACTGTATAATCTGCCCTGAACTTCCCTCTTGAATACAAAAGGATGATCCACCTAAATGTCATGTTTGCTTACTTGGTTTGCTCGATGTTTCCACAGTAGAAAACCTGAACATTATCTTAACTTGTTATCTTAAGCTTCTAAGTCAAACGTCTGAGGCTTTGCAATCTGTGCCAAATTAAAAATGTGTCAAATTAAAAAAAGGCCAAGCTTGGCTATTAGCACTCCAGCAAATATTCATCACTCTGAGTCTGAGACTCCAGACCAATTTCTGCGATAGTCACTGTCAGCCAAGAGCTGTGAATAAGGGTAATCACAGGGAGCATCTTGATTGGAGGATGTTGACACAACACACAGACTTCCAGCTATTAGCCAAGGACCTTTACTGTCATCACATTAATACTTTTACCTTTGACAACATGCATTTCCTGTGGGAGCTACAAGTGACAGGAAACATAGTTTGCCAATAGCTTGGTGGGTAAACTTCACATCCCTGAGACCTGGGTGTGGTAGATTTTAAAGATACAGCATATTTTAAAGATTCTGTTAGCTAATTCTAATATTTTTAATCCACCAGTGTGGGAGTAATTATTGCACCTGCTTCCAACACCAATAAACTCCAAGATGAGAAAAATCATGTTGACGAAAATCTACGAATCCATTTCGTTCCGTCTTGTGTCAGGATATTAACATTCACATCATGGAAATCTTAAAATAATGAAAGAAGATGGGAGCAACTGAAACGATGCCACCACATTTGCATAGAAAGATAATTACTGAGCAGTATACAGTGCTTAAAAAGCTCAAAGATAAACATGTTAATGTTTCAGAGGTTGAAAGATGATTCTGAATGAACAGAGGGAGCTTTGCTTAAATGGCTGGTGTTTTCGTCTTATGCTCATTCTACAGTCTTTGTGCTGGGATGAAAGGCTGAGGCAGCGTGTGCATACGTTCGAGTGGAGGCTAATCCTCTCATTCAGCAGGGGATCAAGTCCTGAGGTACCAACATACATGTTCCCTCCAGGCAACAACCGTACACAAAATAACATCATCACAAGCAACACGGGAAAAGCCTCTATGTGGGAAAGTGATATACTGAGCTTATGCTTGTATTTTTCAGCTTATGCAACATGTTTTGGCGTTAAAAAAGGTCATCAGCTCAGAGAGGAAGATCCAATCCTTTGAATATAACATATAAAAATATGCATTTTGTGCCAACTTCTGCAGCATTTCAGCAGCATTTACGTAGTTTCATATAGCATCCTTTGCTCAATTAGCAAATAAACAGATCTGTCTTGTGCATCTTCAAATTACTATGAACATGAGGGATAAAAGGACAAGCTGTAGGCTAACACAGAACTGCTAATGTGAACTGCAGTGTAGAAATGTTGAAATTCTGCACATACTCAGCTGCACCTCTCTAATCAACAGGTTTGCATTTCTCCAAACTACTCGCAGAGACCAAGTATTACACAGTCACTCGTTCTCGTGTTATGTGTCCTCATTGATCCTCAATTATAATCATCACAAATCAAAATATAAACACATTTCTTTATATTAAAATTGATATACACATGCCCAGAGTTCATGGTCAGGTCAGGACCGACACACTCTCTGTCCCCAGCACTCACCTGTGCTGGCCGTGTACTGAAGGCTGCCCCGCTTCCTGAAGGGGGAGAGGAGCTTGTTTTTCGCCCCAGCGACAGTTCCGGGGGGCAGGTTGGAGGACATTTTTCCAGGTTGTGTGGTTCAGATTGGCTCAGATGGAAAGAAGAGCTGAGTGAGTCAGAGCCGTGGAGGACGGAGCTTCGGACATCTACAGAGTAAGGGAGGAGGAGGAGAAAAGATGAGGTGGAGGACATGCAGGAGAGAAGAGGTTAGATGTAGCACAGAATCTGGGAGCCTGGGGAGCTTTGTATTCAGTGTAAATGTGTATGTATGTATGTGTGCGCTACGTGCCTGAGCAAGGATTTCCAGACTGGTTGGTCCAGCGTGGGGCTGCAGAGCATCCCTCTGCAGCAAAACAAGCCCCGCCTCCTCTGAAAGACACCCCCCGGCCTAAGCTGCAGAGCTGACAGAGTATGGGGGCGTGATGGAGAGGCTCGGCTTCCCCCCCGCCACGCATAAACACACACATAGGGTACAATACACACACAGCAGCTTGCAGTTCTGTTGTTACCATGACAACCACAACTTGTGTGGGCCACTGAGGAGAAAAGTTGTTGGGAACTGCAAATACGTGTGACAAAAATTCAATTTATGTAGTAAAAATAATACTACCACAGTAGAGTAAAATAAACCAAAAAAAAATATTTTATTAATTATAAAAATAAAATTGAAAAACATTCATGATACATTTTTAGTCATTATAGCTATGCTGTGCTCTGGATCAGTCCACTGTGGTGCAGAATAAAAATAACTACTGGATGGAGTAGACATCCTGAAAATAAAGCATCCTGCTATCCTCCTACATGGCGTGCCACCACGAGCTTAACATGTTGTGGAATGTATGACATAAAAGATGGTCTCCAAAGGACACTTTGCATAAACACTGTTGATCCATTACTCAAATTTTACTTTGTCCATTATGTTGATGATTAAATACCTCAAACATCAATGACAGTCTCATCATGTGCATACTTCTAATTAGCACTTGTTTGCATGCTGACATGCAAAACAAATAGAAAAAAGAAAACATCAAGGAAAATTATGATTGCTCCTTAATATACATTTCAATAATTATTAAGTGGTTTGAGTGAAGTCAGTCCAGGATGTGTAAAAATATTTAATCATTCCAGAGACAAAATAAAAAAATTTAAATTAGCACAGACAGATTTTTTTCTGTTCATGACTTTAGATTTTACATACTAATTTCTGATTACAGAACTGGAGCCAAGTAAAAACATGTCATGATTGTGGAAACTATTCATGTCTGATACTATTATATGAAACATCAAGCTATACGTTTCTTCTTCACATATGCATGGTAAACAATGTACAATCCTCCACCTCCGATAGACTGTGAACTGATGAAGTAGTGTACATGACTGGCATTTAAAGAGACCGCTGCAGCAGAGGTGTTTGTGAACCGAGCACCCTCTTGTGGTATTTCTACAGCACAACGCTGCTGCATGCTGCAGTCATCCCACTCAGCCTAAAAGCGGTATAGTAGCACTCAACATGGATCTGAATTTGTATCATATGTACAGGTTTTCAGTAGATCAGGCTAAGTTAATTAATTGGGCAGACTAACAGTGACAACCCCATAAATGTATCACACTGTTCATTGAGAAAATAGCTGGGGCGGATTATTGTGTACAGAGGTTTGGTTGATGATACTGAACAGGGACGCACATTTCTTTGTTTAAACTTGAAGAAAGAGACCTAGGAAAATGTGTTTTTATTGTGCATCTGACTGAATATATCTTTTGTCCAGATGGTTAGGAGAGTCTTTAGGGGTTCTGGGAATAATTTCAGAACACAATCACAAAGTCCTTATTGTTTGGAAGATCAAATTCCTAGTTCTGTGTCTCAAACGTAATGAAAATAAAGAATACATAAATTATAATTTAAAAATGTATTTAAAACTAAATACATATATTGTAGATTTGTAACATTAATGAAGTAGCAACATACTATAATATGACATATAATATACTAGTAAAGTTGCTGTGTAAACAAAAAAGGAATTAGTTGAAGTTAGGTAACTTGAAATTTGATTTTAAAATGTGGTTTTAGCTAATTCAAGAATCAGAGTGCTAACTCATGTTACAGCACAGCTGTCACCCTCTTTTTGATTTATGTAACCCCTAACATCATCTGAGGAAACGAGATGTTAAAAAGCTGCTACTTTGAATTTCACTGGGGTTTCATGCAGTTCACAGCTAAGAACAAATAAACTGATGATGAACCAGAACTGATAAAAGGAGGGATGGAGTCTGCTGTGTCTTCTTGTGCACAGTGACCTCTTTTCACTATCACTCTTAGGTTAATCTGTCTGTGGCTTATCCTTTTTCAGCTGCAGGAAAATATACATTGACCTCGGACCCACAGCCAACTTCCTGCAATGTTAAAGGTGCATCTAGACGAGAGCATTAGGAGAGAATTTGTCACAGCAGGAGCCGAGTTTCCCAACATGCACTGATCAGGGAAACACCCTCACAGGTCGCCAGATCATCACATGACATAAACACAGAGAGAAGTCTGATCAAGATGTTTCTGCGTTTGTGGGAGGAACATGGAGGAAAACAGGAAAGATGGGAAAGTAGAGTCAATGACTGGATAGGACTTGACCCTAACCCTACCCCTAACCCCTAACCCTAATCCATCTGCCACTAACTTTCTTTATGCAAAGTCTATGTGATGTGCATCGCTATACTGAAAATGAACATTAGGTCTTTCTATATGCAGTAACTGTATTGAGTTAATAGCATTTAAATGATGATTTAAGAAGATTTGTGTAAGAGGATTAATAAGGAGTATCACAATATGTTGTGTGCAAATGGTATCACCAAGGTTCCCCTGTGCGTCATCAGTGGGACTATATTTATTTACTTTGCAGACTTGTAAAAAAAAGCTCAAACACAAAACCACATGTGGTCATCAGTGGGTGGGAGCCTCCTGTAATGGAGCATGTAGAGTAATTAATTAGAGAACAACACACCACCTCTATGTGTGAAGAAAGTATAGAAGATTAATCTAAAACACAACAAAGGTTTATTTCTGATGAGCTGAAGACAATTGCTGGATCTTTGTGTATCTATCTTCTTAATCATCTGCCTGCATGGATTTTCTTTGTTTACATATTTGTTCAGAGACCCTCTACAGCCTAGTTTCAATAAAAATACGGAACAATTAGTTCCGTCTTGTGAATTTAGGGTTCTTACATGACACTTACTGTGTTGGTGTTATACTGATGTTGTTGACAACGGATCTTTTAGCCTCCTTCTTAACTT
Organism: Microctenopoma steveboyesi; assembly: GCA_032359275.1. Classification (NCBI taxonomy): domain Eukaryota; kingdom Metazoa; phylum Chordata; class Actinopteri; order Anabantiformes; family Anabantidae; genus Microctenopoma; species Microctenopoma steveboyesi. Next base: position 9,390,525 of record JAUMHF010000024.1, read on the forward strand.
ACTCAGACAAACTAAATTATAATAGACAGGTATTGTAAAGTCTGAAACACGTTTTTTGCTATGTAGGTTTTCATAAACAAGGAATGTGTTTCCACAAGATTAGTTTCCCTGTTCTCCAAAAAGATGATGTTTTAAGTCTCTGCCTCTTGGGTTGATCTAAGGCTCTGAGGGTAATCGCATTTACAGATCAGAGACGCAGGGACTGAGCACAACGCAGGGCTACGCGATCCACCTCCTAATGGGATTGGCCACCATCACTAGATGTGCTCCTGCAATTAGCCTGCTTGGAAGCAGTTAAGGATTTAGACCTAAAGCACTCTGCCCCAAGCAATTAGGACTACATACTTAGGCAAGTGACATGAGTGTCATGATCAGTATGTCAAGAAAAAATGGACTCTGATTGTGAGATATGGCAGAGACAGACACAGAGACACTTACATATATGATAATAATAATAATGAATACTTTATAAATATATACATACCTATGTGTTACCTATGTGTCTAATAGGTAACGTTTGTGTCTGGATTCTTATTTCTGTTCACATGGTTTGTGTGGTTTCAGGGATTTTGTAAATCTGTACTTACTTAGAAACTGAAATGGACCCTACTGCAACCTCCTGTTATCTGTTTTCATCATTATTCACTTGTCACACTTTTTCTCTCAATCTGTCAGCTGCCAGCTGAGCCAATTTCTACCTGACGTCACTCAACTGGATCTTGATCTGTCTCTCTGGTTGAAGGGCAGACTTAAGATCTGTTAAACCTGCTCCACCTAAAACAAATTCACAGAGAAAGTTATTAGCAAAGGGTACTGATGAACCTTCTGATATCCTTTTATTCACATCTAGCTCTGGTGGAGTAGCCCTGCCAACCATTAAAAAGTTTAATTTGAGACGAGTGATGCAGATGTCTGCAGCTCACCGGCTAATCCGAAACTGAAACTGATGAACAGAGAGTTTATTACTAATTAACTTGCTAAAGAAATACCTCTGATTATTTGCTACATAATGACGCAGACACATCACAAGAATCATCCAGTAACTGATATGTATGTTGTGGTGGTTTTAATTTAATCTCCAAATGCTGAAGCGATAAAGACTTGTCTTTGTAAACCATATCCTTCTAATTGATAAATGTAAATGTGAATGACGCCACAGAGAGATAATATTACAAACTACTCCCAATTCTTCATGACAGCTAGGTAAACCATAGACTTAAAAGGATTTATAGGGATTTCATGAAAAAAGCATAAAAAAAAGAATCAGTATTTATTTCTAGGCTACTAAATTAAACTGAAAACACTTTGTAAACAACCTGGTGACGTCTGACACATTTGAGAACATGGCAGCAACATGTCTTCTGACTGAGTTAGCAACGTCAAATACAATATCTCAGTTTAAGTCCTGCAACACTGAGGGCGGGATCATTACAGCCCTGAAGACAAGACCCACTGACCTCTACCCATCAACTTTGCAGCTCTGAACTGAGCACAGATTAACGTGCACTGTACATAACCTTCTGCCAGAAAACATCTACTCTGACTGACAGAAAATGTTAATATGTGTGACACTGTTCAAGCTGATATCGATGGTGCAATGTTGGAAACACACAGAGGTCTTGATATGGCTGCGAACCCACCAAAAACCACAATGCAGTGACAGTTGCTTTATTTAGCAGGAGCCACACCACCTGGGATTTAAACATCTTAACTATAAGCAGTTTGAGACGTTAATACCCCCCTCCCTGCTTTGTCCATGTGACTGACACCGTAATCAAAAGTACAACAGAGCACAATACAGTTGAATCGCATGAGCAACGCGATCAACTATATGAACTTTAGCTGTAGTTGAACGGAAAAGATTTTTGATCCCTTGAAGACTACCATATTGGAAACCAGAACAATACTTGTGCCAATAGAGTGATCTTCTCAGCTTCGCCATGAAAACAGTTTCGCTGTAGAAATAAAGTAATGTATGTGATCTGTATATACACAGACTCTCACTGTACCACAATATGAGCGTGGTTATTTTCTCCTTGTCTTTACATCATTCACAATTGCCCTTATTAGACTAATTGGATTGACTGGCCAATCAGGAAGAGGCACCTCCTAAGTCAAGGGTTTAAGCAGAGGGAATTAAAGGGTGGACCTCTGATCGACAGAGCTACTCAACTGATTTGATCCTTGAGAGAGTAGCAACTCACAATCTAATCGAAACAGGCCATCGGAGTCAGGAAGGCTAAAGCACCTCCCTCCCAATCCCCTTCCGCTCAGAAATCGCCTTCCAGCACGATTAGTGCTGCACCCAGATTCTCTTTAGCTGCTCACAGTGAACTGTCAAAATTTCCATCCTTGAGGATCTTGAGTTTGCGGAGGAAGAAATAATGGGTGCGGGAGCAAGTGCTGAAGACAAAAAGTCAAAGGAGTTGGAAAAACAACTCCAAGAAGATGCTGATAAGGACTCTAAAACTGTCAAGCTATTGCTGCTTGGTGAGTGGACACATGAATTGTTTTCCTTGTTGTTTTAAAATATAGGTGATGCAAAGTGATCGGATCAGCAGGTTTGTACCTTCAAAAGATACGGGACTTGAGTCATTTTTACCTTGACTCAACATGGTTCAGGTTTACAGGTTTTTGAGGCGTTCATGTCTCCAGAGTAGAACAGGCATCTTGTGGCCTGCTGACAGTCAACAGGTGTGACTGTATGAAATGCGCAGGTGACAAACATGACATGACAAACTGTTTCTGCTTTCATTAATTTCATTAAGACGTAAAGGACTAGTTGTTTTAGGAATTAATTTTTAATTCAGATCATTAGCAAAATGAAAAAATCATGTTATTAGCAACTAATAAGAGAAATTTCACACTGGGTTTGTGAACTAATTTACTGCTCAATCCTTAATTGACTCAGTTAATAAGATATGCCTGGAGGATTTATATTTCACATATACATTTCTATAAGCCTTTCTACATGTGTTCTTTAGAAACATGGGAGGACTGTTTTAAACTCATGGTAAACTTACAGGGCATTAGAGAGTAAAGTAGGGTAGCAGAGAGAGAGAGAGATCGGTTTACGGGCGAGCAGTTAACATTTACACTTGACATGAAGCTTCGGGGAAAATATGGTAATACATTTTGAAAATACATTTACAGTTAGTCTGGTAAAAAAACATCTCAACCAGTGTTACTGTATTTGAACTACATTTTCTTTGCCTGCTAACAATGTAAATACTCAGCTGCTGTTGTTGTTGTGAAATATTTTCCAACATTAGTTGTTTGCTTTTCAGTGGCTGGAAACCTGAAAGCCCTAGAACAAATTTAGCTTTCTTTGACAAAAGTGTGTTAAATTAAGAATACAAATCAAGAGTGACTTTTCAATTCTAATGGAAGGACATTGGTGCTTAAAAGATCACAGCCTTTGGTCTAAATGAATAACAGCACAGCAGTGATATGTCAATCTGATTAGTTAACTGGTTTAGTGCAGATCCACTTGGCGAGATCTTTGTTGATCTCCTAATTAGCACATAAAGAACAGTTTAAATCGTGTTTTTTGATGGTGAAAAATTGATGATTTAGAAACATAGATTATTTCTGAAGAGTTGTGTAAACACTCTAAATCCAGAGACCCAACATCATCAAACATTAGATTCACAGAGGAGCTTTTTTGATATCAATTACCAGCATCAGAAATAAGAAATGTTAAATTGTGTTAATGCAATGTTAATTAAAAAAATGGCATACTGCGGGCCTTGAGGGACATTGTGAAAGGGGCCACAAATAGCTGCAGAGGCCCCAAACTCTTTACGTATTAATATGGCATACGTCCATTTTCAGAAGTAAATTATCTGTGTCAAGCGGGAATAAACATCAATAAGTAACATTCAACAAGTTTTAAAACTGTAATCCTTTACCTTTAAGTTTGTGAAATCAAAGACAATTAGAGCTGAAAACATTAAAAAAGACATTTAATGGATAACTGAGATGCTTTAAATACATCTAAAGATGTGTTGTTGCTTTTGCAAAAGCCTCTCTCGTATCTATGCGCCTTCTGCACAATAAACATGGGTATACAGCTCCTATCTAAAACAAAAATTAAATACAAATGCAACGCCTAAAGGTACAATGAGCACAAGATGAAAGAATGACTCAGAGGGGACAAAGACACTTTTCTTTAAACTGTTACAGCTGATAAAAACCAATGTAATACTGTCACAGAACCACCTTTACTCCCGTATTGGCAAAACAAACTTGAAAGTGACTTGTGAATGACTAGTAACAGGAGAAAACCAACAGTTCTTCGTGACAGGTCTGGATGAGGACACATGTCAGAGATCAGCTTAAGTCTGTGGATGAAGCTTTATATGGCTCCAGTTAAAACACTTACTCTGTGACATGACACATTTTTTTCTGGCCTGAAGCTGCCTGCACACTTTTGTTTTGCTAATGTATTTTAGAGGGAAATGTATACTACATACATAGCCCACTATGTGCATGTTTGATGGACTGCCACCACCCAGATCCTTCTTGTACAATTTGAAATTTAAAAAGTCTCACTGAGGTGCTCAGTGTGCACAAAACATAAACAATCTGACTGGTAGCAGAGCCTTCAGCCAGTTTAGTATCATCTATTAGAGGATCACAAGGACTGGGAACTTTGTGATCACTATAGTGTCATAGATCGGGTCAAACTGTGCTTTATTATCAGAGATGAGCCAACCTTATTACCTCTAATAACTGCATTTATAATGATTTATACTTACTGTATGTCTCCATCTTTCCTGTTTGCTATTTTCTATGCGTGCTATAGCTTATTTTATCATATGTTATACCAGTCTAGATATGGGCAGGACAAGAAAAGACCATCAGTTTAATGCTGATACAGATTATTTTTCACGAAGCTGCATGGACAGCTATTAATTTTTCATAGTAGATTTAGTTGAATAGCCTTTATTAGCCGTAAAAACCATTGCTTTATTTTGTTGAACCTTGTCTTCTCTTCTAGGTGCGGGTGAGTCAGGGAAAAGCACTATTGTGAAACAAATGAAGTGAGTATTAAAATTAGTGATAGAGTATAATCCTTTGAGTATCATCCACACCACAGACAGTGAGACATCGGCTGAAAGTTCATTTAATCTCACTGGTCAGGCATACAGCTGACAGACTAAAGCACCCTCGTCTATCAGTTTCACTCGTGGTGAAGTCTTTTGTAAAAGGTCCACAGGGAAACCACCCACTTCTCTCCTCTGATTTGTCAGCACTTGTTTTGTGCAGTTAGTTGCGCTCTGGATATGTGGGTAGAGTAAGGCCATGTACACACCAGAGCAGGTTTTCCAAACCTGTGCTTCAAGGCCAACTGTCCTGCTTTTTTCCATCTATCCCTGCCGAACAATTGTTGATAATATGCTTCAGGTGGTATCGTCCAGCTTCTGATTGACAGAGAATCACCAGTGGTTAGGGCGGGGATAGTTTGAAAACAAGTAGGGTAGTAGGCCTTGAGGACTACGTTTGGGAAGTCTTTCACCACAGGGTGGCACTGTGAGCACTAGCTGTACTGTATGCGCTTGACTTTTTCCATGTACGGTAGTCCACAGAACAGCATTTGTGACATAATTGAGGTTTTCCATTTTATCTTAAGAGGAGTTCACATATTTCAATAACTTTTTAATATATCACTAATCAGGTCAGCCGAGCAAAGGATTGAAGTAGTTTCTGAACTAACCACCTTGTTTCTGCTCTTCTACTTCTGCACAGGATTCTGCATCAAGGTGGTTACACAAAAGAGGAACAACTGGAGTTTAGAGCCATCATCTACGGCAACATCCTGCAGTCTGCTCTGGCTATCATCAGAGGCATGGAGATGCTGACCATTGATTTTGGCTCAGCCAGTTCACAGGTGTCGTATTACATTCAACAGATAGACACCAGACATAATTAGAATTCAAATTAATATTCACCAACATAAAATGTTAAATATATACCGTAGAAGTACTGAGCTGGTGTGGATAGATGGATCTTTAATCTTCTGTGTTTATTAAATTGCAGGAGAATGGACAGAAGCTGCAGAACTTGTCAGACTCCATTGAGGAAGGTACAATGCCTACGGAGCTGGCAGATGTTATTATGAAGCTGTGGAAAGATTCTGGTGTGCAGGCCGCCTTTGAAAGAGCTGCTGAGTACCAACTGAACGACTCTGCTGGCTAGTGAGTCCATATCTGCTGCTGGAACTGAACAATAAAAACTGAAGGGACAGCTGCCTTAGTGTTTATACACATATGGATTTTTATATCTGAAGCATGACTGATGTTTCTTCTGTTTGTTCTGCGATCGTCAGCTACCTCAATGAAATGGACAGAATCTGCAAGCCAGACTATCTTCCTACTGAGCAGGATGTATTGCGATCCCGAGTCAAAACAACTGGTATCATTGAAGAACAGTTTTCCTGCAAAGAGTTACACTTCAGGTGAGTAAATATTAAACCTGACCAAAACGCTGTACCTAGGACTAGGAACTAGGTCTGACTTTGTCCTGAATTTCTGTGGTGAACAGGATGTTTGATGTGGGAGGCCAGAGGTCAGAGAGAAAGAAGTGGATCCATTGTTTTGAGGGTGTGACTTGTATCATCTTTTGCGGAGCTCTAAGTGCATACGACATGGTGCTCGTGGAGGACGACGAAGTGGTAAGTGGCTACCTCCGCTGATAATGAAGCATTTTGAGAACGTGTTAATAACCTTTTCACGCTTTCAACCTTCACAGAACCGCATGCACGAGTCCCTCCATCTTTTCAACAGTATCTGCAACCACAGATTCTTCGCACTGACCTCCATTGTGCTTTTCCTCAACAAAAAGGATCTCTTTGAAGAGAAGATCAAGAAAGTCCATCTGAGTATCTGTTTCCCAGACTATGATGGTAAGACCAACTGACACTGCTTTTGGGCCTAAATTGTTATTAAGGTGAGAATCCCAGGCTACACAGTCGGGGAATATCTCTCAGGCATGCAGTAAAAGAGGAGCCAGCAAGTCAGGTACCTATTCATTTGTAAGTAGGTCCGTTATAGAGATATGCACAAAGCAAAATACAAGAAACTTACATTGAAATACAGATAAAAACAACAAATAAAGATGTACATGTTACCAATGAACAATGTTAAAAATAAAGGCTAAACTAATTCGATTTGATCAACAATGCAGTGTCACTGTCCCTATTGTCACGTCAGCAGACAAAAAAATGATGCACTAATTTGATGATTACGTTTTGTTTAAATTTCTGAAACTTTTAGGCCCCAACACGTATGATGACGCCAGCGGCTACATCAAAACTCAGTTCTTGGACCTGAACATGAAGAAGGGTGTGAAAGAAATCTACTGCCACATGACCTGTGCCACAGACACAAAGAACGTTGAGATTGTGTTCAACGCTGTGACAGACATCATCATCAAAGAAAACCTTAAAGATTGTGGTCTTTTCTGAACAGCACCAGAGCGACAAGGTGGGCAATGACCTTACACATCACTGCCACGAACTTTGCAGAGTAATAGGGTCCAGATGAAGCAGACCCCTGGAAATTCAATTTAACCCTCATACAGCGAATCATATCTGGCAACCTTGTGTTGCCAGGCAACAATGTCTGGCCAAAACATGAGCAAACACAAACTCAAACCAAACAGAAAATTTAGACCCTCTGGGAATCACAAGGATGAGGATGATAATGAAGAGAAGAAGCAATCCCTGTAGTGGGTTGTTATTAAAATCAGTTCCTCTCAAAGCTGCAGAAAGCTTTCATTGTAGAAAAACAGTGAACCATAGAAACCTGCAGGATAAATAGCTCTGAAGGCATCAAAGTAAATCTTAGTAGAACATTTAAATATAAAACAGTATATTCATTTATGCATGATTTAAGATTTTGATTTCAGCATGTTTAAAATTGATTTTCTTTCCTGTTGCAGAACATCCTTTCCTACCTTAACCCTTTACATATTGGCATTAACTGAGAAGTGTGCTGATGGAACACAGAGGATCCTGAGTTTATTGAGTTCATGCCATCACGTCCATGCCAAGTTCTGGTCTTTGTCACTTACTGCTCCTAGCACCTCACACTCTCCAACAACACACCTCTACAACACAGTTCATGTCCAGCCTGGCGGAAACCACCATCGTCACTATACTGTGTTCGGACATACAGCTTTCTACAATGTTTTTCTGAAGTTCAGTATTTATCTGCTGGTTTGAAGGTTTAAAGATGAAATAGTTGCTCATTCAATCCTCACTGCTTCCTCAATGCCGTGGCGCGAGTTATATTTATCACTAAAACCAAGATCTGTAAAATTAAGAAAAAAACAAAACACAAAAAATGAGGAGAACTATTAATATTCTGAGTAGCAACAATGCAACGTTGTTTATGTTTTTGAGTACAGTAGTCTCTGTGGTCTTGATATTTACACTGTTAAAGGTTGCTGGGCAAATATCTTGGATATTCCCAGTACTTGCAGTTTATCCAGATTGCAAACCAAATTGTACTTGTATCTAAATGAAATAGTGTTAATGTATTCAATTCACTTAACATTTTATTGTGATATATTTCAGAAGGCAAACATGGTAGGGAAACTTTGTACATAAGAATAGGTTATTCATTATATTTTGAAAGATAAAACTATATGGTATATACGACAGAGAGGGAAACACTAGAGGGATGATGCTTTATTATGAAATGGGAATGAAAATCTACTGAGTTTGTCCTTTCTTATGAAATGTAGAGGCATGAAATAAAAATGCAACTTCACTCATTATTCTTTGCTTTCCTTGATGCAGAATCACACTGTCATTCACTGAATAATGTTTAGAATCAAATTAAGAAAAGCAAAGCTGGGGACAATGCTGCTGTTATGTAAGTTCCCTCTTCCAGTCAGCGGGGAAATGGCAACATATGGAAGTTCATTACCAATAAATCTATCAAGAGAGCAAAATGAATCAAAGTGGTAATTAATCTTCTAAAGTCATGATTTACTGCAAGATTGTGCAGGGACAGATTAGTGGGATTTGACAGAGAGAGAGGACTAAACAATGCAAACAGCGTGAGCAGCAAAGTAGAACAAAATCATCAGATAAGTCTTTTACATAGAGCGTCTTTCCGTGAAATACCCAGCTTTAAAACATCAACATCAGTGTAGGTCATAATTCTTAATCACAAACTCTATTAACACAGATTAAAACTGTCAGCTCACTTTAAATAAATAAATCTTACAGTTGTTCTTATTGCAAATAAATCCTATAAAGAGAGAGCACGCATCAATAAATTGTAGTCTGTCTAGAAAAAAGCCAGATGTATCCCAGCTTTGCATTAAAACCCAATATTAACTAACTTTTAAAACAACATCACTGATTCATACTTAAACTGTGTCACATACTCCTCAGATGTCTCTCCTCAGTCATATCTTTTCTACCTAGAAGTGAAAAAGTAGGCTTTTAGGATTAACAAAACACTCTCACATTAAGTTGTAAATTGATTTCAGTTTGAATGAATTTAGTCATCGCTCATATCATGAATCACCTTCCACGAATTGCCATGGCATTACAGATAGGCTGCAACATAAGAAAATAGGAACACTGGTGAGTACTTTATTTAAGTTCATTTTCCATCCAAAAGGCTTCATCAGTTCAGAGCTTGAAAGTTGAAAGGTCTTCAAGAACTTAAGGTAAGTTCAGTTACCACAGGACAGAAGCACTATTATCTGGGTGCTACTGCCAAGAAATTATAATACTGCCAGTGGCAAAATACTCATACTAAATATGTCTGAATTGGTTCATTTATATTTCTTATCCACAGATTAAAAAAATATCTTTAAAAAAGCAGATTCTACATTGCTTATACTACCCTCACAAACTACTTTGCAGTGATGTGTGTGAAGTATAAATGAAACTGCTCACTACAATGTGGTCTCGTTAAAATAAAAAATACCTTTTTTGACAGCAATGCTACTAAGTTAATTAGATTTTTCCACACTAATCCCAAACCTAACACGTCACATACGTACATACAGCAAATCTACAACATTACAAACAACTTCCTGTATATAAGTTATGGCATTCACACATTCAAAAGTGAAACCATTTTATAACTGCAACTTAATAACAAATTAATATAAACTACATCAAATTCAAATATTCCATAAAAGCAATGTGATAGAGTTACAGCAAAGCAAAGAAGCAACACGAAAGACAAACAGAAATTAAATTTACATGTCAGGTATCAAACTGTGAAAGGCAGTAATGACTTTGCTAAACAGTTTCAGTTCAGTTTTTTGTTTTAGTCCTTGTGCAGATGGCAAATTATAAATGTGTCTTCTGAGGGACATTACCTGCCAGCCCCTATGTGATATAAATATGCTGGGACTTCACATGGACTCACAGTGATCATTTCACAAACCTCCCCCACTCATCACCTCCTCACAGTATGCTCTGCATCCTAAAATGTATTAAGACAAAAGTGATTGTAGTAACAAGTCCCCAAATCGTGGAATTTAGATCCCGTTTGCCGCATGGCCTCCATCTCAGTCCTTAAAAAAACCTACTTTCTAATTCACTCTATGCAGAAAATACATACCAGCCTAGAAGTCCTCATTCTTTGCCAGGCACCTGCAAGGAAAATGAAAAGAATTAAATATATGGTTATATAAAATAAAAAACGCTTGTTACACCCATTATCATCATCGACATCAGATGCTAATTGTGCGCGTGTTTCAGTATTAGCATTAGCTGAGATATTAGCATGCTGATGTAAGCATGCTAACATTCTCTTTCTTAACATGCTAATGTTTGGTGTTTAACATGCCTGTTTAAGGAATTAACACTAAATATTATCTTAATCTAAAGATTTATTCACATCTGGTCATTGACATTCACAGTAAACTATCATAAAATACTGTACCTAACAAAGCAATACAAAAGATTTTGGTTTTGTTGTTTAGCACGTTTGACATTGTTGTCTCTTTAGCATATTTTGCTAAATAACTGCGATGGAACAGTTGAGTTAATATAGTTTTCTTTTTTAGTTTACCACTACTGCTGGTTATTGAAACATTTTTTCATTTTGTTTATAAGTTTATGTTTTGTGTTGGATATGTTGTAGTCTAATAAAGTGATCCCAATTTAAGTTCAAATTACTTTTCATACACTTTCAGCCATTTCTCATATTCTTCATCATTGGGTGAGTGCATTTCTATTTTCATTTTTGTTGGTACCCAGCTGAGCTAATACTCTTTTTTTGTTTGTGGTAAATAAAATTCATCTTTTTAGCACCGGAATATGTTCCCAAACTACTTACTGTGTTATGCTGTGATGTGTAGAATAATAGTTCACACTATGTATGATTGATAATGTTATAATAATTTACCAGGATATGTGTTAATATACAGGTCCTTCT